>OU426988.1:201497388-202119888 GCA_911387755.1 Chrysotoxum bicinctum | reverse complement strand
CCACTCATTAGTTGGTACACCAAATTACATTGCACCCGAAGTACTCGAGCGCAGTGGCTATACGCAACTTTGCGATTGGTGGAGTGTCGGTGTTATTCTCTATGAGATGTTAGTCGGTCAACCACCATTTTTAGCAAACACACCAGTTGAGACACAACAAAAGGTGATATTAATGATATTAGAAAATAAATTTAACTGAAAATGATATTTATTTAGGTTATAAACTGGGAAAAAACTTTACACATACCACCACAGGCAAAGTTAACCCGCGAAGGTAGCGATCTAATATGCCGATTGTGTTCATCAGCCGACAAACGGCTGGGCAAGAAGGCTGACGAAGTTAAGGCACACGACTTCTTCAAAGGTGTCGATTTCGCAGACATGCGCAAACAAATCGCCCCATATATTCCAAAGATTGAGCATCCAACGGATACTTCCAACTTTGATCCCATTGATCCGGATAAACTGCGCTCAGCCAATGATTCAAATTTGAGCATGGATGATTTGGATGATACGGGTAAGCCGTATCATGGGTTCTTCGAATTCACGTTTAGAAGATTTTTCGATGATAAGCTCAATCCGGACATGATGGACGATCAGGCACCGGTATACGTATAAATGAGAAAAAAAAACTACAAAAAATTAGGGCGACGAAAAGTAGTCTACATTTAAAAAATGATTTTCTTTTCTTAGAAACCTTTCCTTTCTTCCCAAATCTTCAACTAATAAATTATTTTATTTTAAGTTCTTCACTGTCTGCTTGCTCTTGTTCCATTTTTTGGCAATTACTTGCATAACTTTTTTGATTGAAAAACGTATTAGAGACCAAACGCAAAATCCACCGTAAACAGTTTTTTAAAACTGATTAAAAATAAAATATTAGAATCAATTTTGAATGTTGAACAAAAACAAAAATACTTGTTAGAAAGAAACTCATTGCTTCCGGTGGGAGTATTAAATGTATTTAATGTTATGAAGTAAATTTTTTTATAATGTAAAGTCGTTGTAAAGTTTGTTTTCGAGTAAAGAATATTTTTCTCGGTATTTATTCAGACTAAAGTCTTATTATTTCTATTACGCATTTAAGACACAAAACACCAATCAGTTTTTCATGAACGATAAAACGTATTAAATCTTAAATTTAAAAATTTAACTATAACAAGATTCCAAATCCACACATTTGACGATTGATATGCCTATACCTAATTGGTACTCGTACATAAAATACAACTTCAAAGTTTTAAAAAAATTTACATAAATCTTTTTAACTTCATTTTTCATTTATTTACAAAACGGTGCTTAATTATAAAAAATTATATTAAAAGTAGAAAAAATAATTGAACGAAATTTATGAAAAAAAAAAAAAAATAGCGTAATGCTTCGTACATTCTTGTTAAATTATCCCTCGAACAGTAACCAAGAGGAACACTCTACACAAAAACATCCAGCTGGCTGGATTAGCACCCAAAATTAATTAAGTCAAACACCAACATGTAATTACTTTAAAAGTCTAACTTTTGCCAAAAAAGATATATTTGTTTTGTCTCAATAACACACATATTAAAAATCAATACCGTACTGTAATTGTAACATGTGGCCTTAAAATAAATTGGTTTTGTACACACAAAACTTTATTTAAAGTAAAAAATACAAAATTTTCAAAACAAAATCATATCTAACAATCCTATAAGCTGGTCTTATACGATTTTGATCAACTTGCATGTCCTTACTTACTCATAATTAAAAAAGTAATGAAAACAAATATCATAAAAAAAACTAAAACATATCGAATTTCTAAGAAAACATCAAAATGCCACAAAATATTAATAACTCAACTGCTAATTAAACACATTGAATTGCATTCATTATTATTAAAAAAAATCATTTATTTTAATTCAAAATTATTTTTATTTAAATAACAATGTATATAGTGTTTTTTTTTATTTTATTTTTCTAATATATTATAACTATGTATACAAATATTTTAATTTAATTTAATTTTTTATTTAGTCCTTAGCAATTATAACTTAATGTCAAAAGAAATAGGTAGAAGAAAAGAGAAAGCTTTTCGCGTCGTCATTTTTTTTTTAATAAAACATCAGTTTTAATTGAGTAATTTAGTTATTTTATTGTCATGATAACATTTTTTTCTCTAATTATATTTAAAAAAGAAGATATTTTACTTACGAACCCATAGGTATGATAGTAATTTGTTTTTTTTTTGTATACATTTAAATTATTTTTAAGTGTCTGTTAAAAAAATGGAAATAAACACAAGCGAATGATTGCATATATTGAATTAAAAAAAAGAAATGTATAGTTAGATTAATAATTTAGTGTATAATAATTGTTGTTCTCTTTTTTTGTGTAAAAAAATACATATTAAAAACTTATTTAAAAAAATATATAAACATTTTTTTATTATTAAAACAATTTTTTTTTTATTCTGGGAACAGACCAATATGAAGGTACTGTTTCCGTTTAAACATTAGACAAAGAAAAAGTACAAAATGTCCCCAAATACATTTATATCCAGATAATTTAGTTTAACAATGTATGTACATGCAGAATTACCATCTCGTAAAACGTAACCTGATGCGCAAATACAACATGCAAAATACCCAAATTCGGAGCGCTTTTTAATAAAAAAAAAAAAAACGATTCAGCACTAGAAGCGAAAAAAGGTGACGAGGGTGGCGAGCCCAAACGAAAGCTGAAGTAACTTAAATATCGATTGTAGTGTCTGGGTTGTTTTCGTAAATCGAAAAGCATTTATAGAAACTAACCCAAACCATGAACCAACATTTGTACTTTTATTGAACAATAACGAAATGAAATTTTAAACTTTTCTTTTGGCGGACATTGACAATTTTAAACTTTTTAAGACTTTCCGGAACTTGCCGCGTTAATAATTCAAGAAATATTTATAATATAAAGCGATTGAAATAAAAAAAAAACAAGAATTTCAATACAGATTCTAGTTTCAAACTATCCCCAACATAGGATCCACTTATAAGCAAACTCAAATCGAATAAAGCACACACCAAAACGTTTGTCGTTTTAAGCATTGTATTTACCCAAACTTATGTAAATACAATTAAATAAGAGCAAAAGAACCAACCACCCACAGAAAATTTACCAAAAACACTACATAATGTTACGCACACCACACAACATCGACACAGAGCTTTATACTCATACAGCGCCATCTGTTGGAAAAATTGCATATCTACTTTATGGAAGGAACAAAAAGCTCTTTTCCAATGTCATGTATTTCCCTTATTCCAACCAACTAGAACATTCTGAGACGAAAACCTTCGCGATTGTTTCGAGAAGAACCAATTTGAGTATATAAGGGAGTGTTCACGGTGAGCACAAGACAGTTTATTTTTGATTCTGAAAGTGTGCAAAAGCTTTTCTTATTGGATTGTGATAGTGTTATTAAAAAAGTGTGATTTAAATTTGAATAAAAGTGTTTGAGTTGATTATAAATTGAGATTTATAGTTTTGATTTGGAAAGTGTAAATAAAGAAGAAATACTAAAGAGAGTAATAAGTTTTATTTAACGAACCTAGTAAAAATCGTACAATATTAAAAAGTAGGTCAACCAATAACAGCCATCAAATGTCAGTCTACTCCCGTGGCCAAGAAGAGTGAAGTTGTTGGTAATGTAAAGTAAACCTTAAGTTCTTACATTATTATACGCCATCTATTATTTCTACATTGTAATACTTTATCCTCTTTTCTACTTGAGTATTACAATCAAACATACCTTCTTACATAGTCAATAAAGCATTACGTTGTAACTAGAGTTTTTGGTGTCGGCTCTTATTTTTTATCCAAGTTAATCCATCAGAAGTTTCATGAAAACGTCGGAAAAAAGATATAAAAAGAAGAAGAAACTTATAAATATTTCTTATACAGAGGGTGTCCGGTAATTCGTGTGCCATACTTTGGGATGTGATTTTTGGTCATATTCTAAGAAAAAAATTGTTCTACAGTAAAGTCTGATTTTGAACTTTGACATCACTTTGACGATTTAAAAAAAAGGCTTTGGTGTACCAAATTTTGACAGCCATCGTGTTTCCGAAAGTGACTTTTGTCAAAACAGGTTTTATGTAAAAGCTGTGAAAGCATCAAGAGGAGATTCCAAAAAAATATGAACGACTTTTGTAAGACAACCCGATCCAGAGATACACTACAAAACACATTAATTAGATCTTATCTCTCCAAATTCAAACATTTGCGCGAGATTTGGAAACGTTTTGTAGAGATAAAATTTGTCTGTGTCGTTGAAGCAAAATGTACCCCTAATATCATTTCCCTTGAACGACAATTACTTCGAAGAAGCCGAAAAGCTCATAGTACTCGGTATGTGTGTCAAAAACAATCTCCGTTGGAATAAACACATTCTCGAAACTGCCAAAAACGCTTTTAAATACTTAGAATTTCTATATTGGTGTAAGAAAATTGTCACCAACCTGATCTGTCTACAATTATTTATAAGGCGCTCATACGTCCAAAACTCGAGTAAAACTCACATTTTTGGACAGGTTGCAGCCCAAACTTCTCTCCATTTATTTGGATATAGAACATAGTATAATAAAACAGATACAAAACTATCAATGGAATCATTTTCTATTGAACACCCTTGGAATATGAAATTTTAAACTTTCCTTGGAATATTTCAGGTCTTTCCTCGTTTTATCGTTTCATTCACAAGCGAAGCTCACTCGAAGTTTCACCTTTATATTCTTTCCTTCAATCGGTTCACCGGCGAAATCCAACATTATAATGGTCTCACAATTAACCCTTGAGCACGTGTGAATTATAAAAGAAAACTATATTTAAAATAATAAAAATATCGAACTCCCATAAATTTAATAAATAGTATTTTCGATCTTATCCTATTACTACATTTTCTTTCCTAATATTTAGGCATTTTCTACCACATTCTGCTATATATTTTCTGTTAGGCCAGGCGCGCACATTCAATTTTTAGTTTCGCAACTGTTTGGTTGCTAAAATGAAACATATGGGCTTATATGGGACACCGCGCACTTAGAGAAACTCGATTCGACACAAACTAAACGATTGCCTTCGCAACAGTTGAACTGTTTTCTATAAGCGCAAGAGAGAAAAAAAGTGTGAGCGTGAGTAAAGAGTTGCCAGTGCGCGGTTCTCTTTCAACTGGTGATTAAACTATTTGATTTCGATCACAGTTGCCAGTGCGCGACTAGCCTTATAAAGCATTAAAGATTTCCACCTATGGTTGGTATTCAGATTCAGAGATTCTAACTTTTATAAAACACTATTTCAGCAAATACCATGGCAATACTCTACTTATTTGCTTATATGATATGTGTTTTAATATATTTTCTTACATTTGTCTCCTTTTAAGAGCATTTCGTTGACAAAATAAAAAATAAATATTCATTTTTACCTGATATACCTGTGTATGACAAAAGACACTAGCCGTGTTTTTTTGGAAAAGTTATCCGTAGTACAGTAGGATTTTATATGAAAAACAAATACAACATCCGCAGTAGGATCACTGCCGATACTCGAATAAACGTCAAATCTCTATCCGCAGCAGGATTTCACTTCTCCTTTTATCGGCAGTGATCCTACGGCGAATGTTGTATTTGTTATTCATATAAAATCCTACTGTACTACGGATAAACACGGCTAATATGTGAATTGGCGAAGGTATTACTCCAAAAATACGCAAGTAAAAACAGTTTACTAAAAATTATATAAATATAAATCCAAACATGTTTTTAATTTTGCACGCATGATTCCCGTGTATATAAAAGACCGACAATAAGACACAAGCAAATGACAATCAATTAAATAATTTTTGATAAACGTCACTTACACTATTCCCCGAACATTTCGTTTTTATTAATGTAAATATTTAAGCCAGTACTTAACTCCTATTCCATGGTTTAGTTAGACCGTGGAATATAGGTGGAATAAGCGTTTTTTATTAATATGGCTGGATATGATTTAGTACAAAAATTAAATAAGTACAAAAGCCCTGGAGAAGTAAGGAATTCTTACAAAACGTTGGGTGAAGAATGGAATAGAGTCTTTTATTCGCATTCAAAAATTAAATGAACCAAAAGAGCATAAGGAAATAAAATCATCAATAAACAGAAAAATAATCGGTCAAATACATATATCAACAACCTTATTTATTATTTTTCATTAATACTGGGTTCAACCTCGGAATAGTTAAACCCAGCCGAAGCCACTTCGGGTTTACGCCACGTAAAACAAATCCTTATTTATGGATTCTGACTTTTAATTTGACATTTCACAAAATATTTCCCACATTTACGCAAGTATTTCTTAGGGGTTGTTCATGAAAACATGCTGCGGAAAGTTATATCTTTCTACAAAGCGGAAAATTATCTCGTTACATGAATACCCTTAATATATTTTCTTAGCCGTTTTAGCTACGCCTTCCTTATGTCAAATATACCACCAAAAAAGTCACCAATCTAAAACTCTGGTTATTATACACGTAATAAGCAAACCCCAGCAGTCTTATTTATTATTTTTCACTAATACTGGGTTCAACCTCGGAATAGTTAAGCCCAGCCGAAGCACTTACTTCGGGCTTACGCCACCGTCAAACAAATCCTTATTTATAATATATTTTCTTAGCCGTTTTAGCTACGCCTTCCTTATGTCAAATATACTACAAAAAAAAAGTCACCAATCTAAAACTCTGGTTATTATACACGTAAGCAAACCCCAGCTGATTTCCATTATTATTCATTTTATTATCATTAGCCGTGTTTTTTGGAAAAGTTATCCGTAGTACATTAGGATTTTATATGAATAACAAATACAACATCCGCAGTAGGATCACTGCCGATACTCGAATAAACGTCAAATACCTATCCGCAGCAGGATTTCACTTCTCCTTTCATCGGAGGTGATCCTACTGCGGATGTTGTATTTGTTATTCATATAAAATCCTACTGTACTACGGATAACTTTTCCAAAAAAACACGGCTATTGTATACATATTGATGGGAATTGAATTGTATAAAGTTCA
Organism: Chrysotoxum bicinctum; assembly: GCA_911387755.1. NCBI lineage: Eukaryota > Metazoa > Arthropoda > Insecta > Diptera > Syrphidae > Chrysotoxum > Chrysotoxum bicinctum. The sequence continues at coordinate 202,112,819 of OU426988.1, read as the reverse complement.
AATGCACCAACCACATTGCGTCCCCAATACCGTACAACTGTTAGAGCGTTTGGAAAATATAAATAATTTATTAATGCAAAATATCTATCCTTTTTGTCTTAGTAAGAAACGAAAAAAAAATTGCTTACACTCCTTTTTGTAAATTTTACAAGAAGTCATCTCAAAATGACATTTAGATACTAAAACGGCCTTAATCCTCCTATGAACCAGTTTTAGCTTATTCCTCATGCATTTTCATTATAAATAAGGTTTTCAGGATTAGAGCCGTTGTAAATTCGAAGTAACTTTACTCCGTCGCTAAAACGAGTTACTAAATAAGGCTGCAAAATCCACAGAAGTTTGTCTTTTATTATTTAATGATTTTTAACAGATTTTGGAATGCTGAATACCAAAAATGCGATTCGTAAAAGATTTTTTCTGGGATCGAACGTTTGACAGTTCATTTGGCCAGGCGCGCAAATTAAATTTTTAGTTTCGCAACTGTTTGGTTGCTAAAATGAAACATGGGATTATATGGGACACCGCGCACTTAGAGCAACTCGATTCGAGCAACTAAAAAGTTTGTGTTTTGACACAAACTAAACGATTGCCTTCGCAACAGTTGAGCTGTTTTCTATAAGTGCAAGAGAGAAAAGAGTGTGAGCGTGAGTAAAGAGTTGCCAGTGCGCGGTTCTCTTTCAACTGGTGATTCAACTTTTTGATTTCGATCACAGTTGCCAGTGCGCGACTAGCCTAAAGTTTTCTTAGCAGATTTTATAACAGATTTTAGCATGCCGAATACCAAAATTATAATTCATAAAAGTCTTGTTGACAGTTCTAACTTTTAGATGGAAATTCATATCAGAATAGAAGAATAAAAGATCTCGCCGAATAGGCCTAATTATTCTTAACTCTCAAGTCTTTAAAAAAATAAAAAGGTTGTGTGTGCTGACGTACGCGCGTTCGAAGTAAAATCTTCTGTAAAAAACTAACCTATAAACAATTTCTATTCTAAAAACATGTCGCTGTCTTTGACGGATAACGTGTCGTTTTGACATGTCACTGACAGCTGCGTAGAAAATTTTTCACCCCTAACGCCGGAAAAGAAGTTTTACTTCAAACAAAATTTGGTTGAAATACTATAAGGCCGCTTTCAAACGCAACGTTGTTAAATGTAGTTCTGCTCGTCCCTCACAATAATATTTAGTAGCTTAAAACAATTTTTTTTAAACAAATCAAACAGCAGCTCTGTATAACTGCCAGTTCACCAATTTCTTCAAAGCACTCGCGGCGCCAACTAATTAATTTATTTGCAACACCAACTGTCATAGTACACTACTAACAAATAATATTATAAACGTCATTTCAAATGTCACCGCCAAACTAACACGTGCGAGCATTTCTTCGTGTATTTTTTCTTCTTCATTGCAAATTTTGTTTGTTTCTTTTAATAATTCTTCTAAATTAAGTAATTCCCTTGAAAATGTCTCTGCGTGAAAAGATTCTGATGAAAAAAATAAAAAAACGAGAAAAAATGAAGAAAGAGCTTGCCGTTAAAAAGGGAAAAGTACAAAACGGCGATGAGAATGGTATGTTACAAAACGCAAGTGAAAAATAATTTACGAACAACGTGGGAAATTAAAAATAGGTATTTATTAATTTTAGGAGTAGAAGACGATTTCTCAGAAACTCCCCAGATGAACAAGGTTCCAAAAAAGAAGAAGAAACTGAAGAAATTCGCCCCTGAAAATGGTAAGTAAATTAGGGTAAGAACTTGCATTGGTGGATGTGCTGAAAAGATGATGATTTAAAGGCGAATTTGAAAAGGCTTTCCTAGTTAATCAGGCAAAGCTGTCTTATGAAATATTGTATTTAATGCAAACTGATTTAAATATCTAAAGAACTTGGTGATTTATATCGCGAATACTTTTAAAAATCCCTCTTTATTTCAGATTCCTCAGAAGAACAACCATCGGTAAAAAATGTAAAGAAACAAGCAAATACTGAGCCCAAAAAGAAAATGAAAAAAATTGAAAAAACCGTCGTTCAAGAAGAACCTGCATCTTCGGAAGAAGACGAACAAAATGGCGAAAGCCACGAAAGTAATGTTAGCACTCGTGATCCCAATGACTTGGCTTTCGCTTCTCTTAAAGGTCTAGTGTCTGAAGAATCCCTTAAAGCAATCGATGAAATGGGCTTCACTTCCATGACCGAAATTCAATCAAAATCCATTCCACCTCTCCTGGAAGGACGTGATCTGGTCGGTGCAGCTAAAACAGGATCTGGCAAGACACTGGCTTTTCTAATACCTGCTGTAGAGCTTATTTATAAGCTAAGATTCATGCCAAGAAATGGCACAGGTGTCATAATCATTTCACCAACTCGTGAATTATCCATGCAGACGTTTGGCGTACTCAAGGAATTGATGGCTCATCATCATCACACCTATGGGTTGGTAATGGGTGGTTCTAATCGGTCTGTGGAGAGTGAAAAGTTAGGAAAAGGTAATAAGATTGAAAATGAATTATCATAAAATGGATGTTTAATAATAATCCCTTATAGGAGTCAACATTCTTGTGGCAACTCCTGGTCGTCTACTGGATCACTTGCAGAATTCTCCAGATTTTCTGTACAAGAACTTACAGTGTCTGATTATTGATGAGGTCGATCGGATTCTAGAAATTGGTTTCGAGGAGGAACTGAGGCAAATCGTCAATTTGCTACCAAGTAAGTAAAAATAAAAAGATACCTAAAATGTTCAGCAATAACGGAACGAGTTGGAATAGTTGATTACTTGCATACAGCTTAGGGTTCTTAAACATCTTGATCAAGCCTTTAGGAAACATTATATAGAAATTTAAATTAGAAACGATAGGGAAGCAGGCAGTGAAGTGTTCGCTATGGGACTATCGGATAAGATGGGGACAGGATGCCGAAAGGCTAGGGGAAGAAAGATTGCCCGCTATAGAGCGATGGCATGCTCTCGAGACATGGCTGAGCTCTACGGAATGGAAAGATCTTGCCCATACAGCTGACACTTACCGCTTTCAAAACAAAAAAACTTAACTTACATTACCTCTGATTGATTTATACTGATTTTGTTGCGGGATGCCTCATGACTCCCATCCTGGAACTCGGTCAGACGTATTTGCGAGGTTTCCTCCTTGGGACGCATTACCGCGATTAAGTCATCTGAACATTTCTTTAATAAGCCCTTGAGTATCGTAGGAGCTCAGTAAAACAACATGGGTTTAATATCATTGACGTGATTCACAAATATTTATTGACTGAACCTAATTCTATCTTCCAAAAAAGTAATAACAAACATCGAACTAAAAATATACGTATATCAATTATGAAACCCTAACCAAAACTACTATCTTAATTGGAAAAACAAAACTAAGACTATATAAGAAAATAGGGTAAACAAGAAAAATTAATGTTTAAATCGAAAAAATATTTAACTATCTTTTTTGCTATGTCTGAGGACCTTCTTTATGTACATTGCAAAGTTGCATTTTCTTTTTAAGTTCTCCAAAAATCCCAAATTTTCAGCGCGAGAGCAACAATTTCGAGGTTGTCCTTCACATACAGGACCATAGGTTCTCACCAATTCCCAAAGTCCATCACGCTTATCAGAGGCCCCCGACGTAGTAGATTCGTCCTACGAATCCCGAAAAAGTATCATACTTCCGTTCGTATCGGATAGATCTGCTACGAAATTCGGAGTTCAGAAAAGTGGTATGATTAGGCTCGAATTAATAGGAAGTTTTACAAATTGGATTTGATTCAAGAAAACCCCGAAATTGCTGAAGAGTACACTGGAGCCACAAAAGATAAATTCAACGTCTTTTGGGATATGATAAAAAGAATTAAACAGCTGGAAGAAGGTACATTTACATAATGCTGCAAATAGGACAGTCTAATATCTCGCTTTATTAGGTATATTAAAAGGAAATTAGTGAAAATTTAGTTTTCAGAATTGAAAAAATCGTAGATTGTGCCATTCCGATTTCCTACGCCGTATTCATATCAATATTCTACCAGGAATCTGGGCACAGCTCCTAGTCTGCGGATAGCTGTAATTGAAAATGAGAATACACTCGGGTCCAAATCTTGATCCAGCTCCTCCAATATGTAGTAAAATGCTGCTTTATTAGCTCGATAGTTTTTTCTGAATCTGGATGTGGACGATGTATACATTTTGAGAAGATAAATTTAAATTTAATTTACATTTTGTCATCATTGTCAAATGGGATGCATTTATCCCTCAAAATATTTCTTTGTATTTTTATTATTTATTATTATTTATTATTATATCCACGTTTTTGTTGCAAATTTTCTTCATTTATTGCTAAAAGTGCCTCCCATCTAGAACTGGATGAGGTTAGATCATTATTACAGTTCTTCCTCCTTTTTTGTTCCTTTGAGGAATCGAAGTATTTGGGGTATTTTAATGGAGGATAATTCACTCTCTTTTATGTGGTGCTTGCCCAGACACCTATGCCTTTGATGCACGAGTGCATCACATTTCCCCAGTTTGTGGTCAGGTGTCTCTTCGTGAGTGTTGCAGAATCTGCAAGACGCGTTGTTCACCAGGCCAAGGATGTTGAGGTGTCTTCTCAACTTACAGTGGCCTGTGAGAAGCCCTGTGATTTTCCTGAGGTTGTTCTTACTTAAGCTAATGCAGGTTAGAAAACGCTCTCGGTTGTAGTCGCCGTTTTGCCTGTCCCAGCTTATGGAGTTCTTTCCAGATTATTGATCTTTTTGCCTCCTCTTCTGTTTTGATTTTATTTTTGATCACATTTTTACCTATTGCACAGTAGGGCTCTGGCCCTGTAAGGGGCCTCGATGCACCTGTTTTTGCTAAGGAGTTTGCCTCTTCGTTGCCCTGGACACCAACGTGGCCTGGTACCCAATGAAGTGTGACAGTGTTATTCTTGCCCAGTTCATTAAGCTTTATCACGCACCCCCAAACAAGTTTGGAAATAATGGCGTAGGAGCTAAGTGCTTTTAGTGCAGCCTGGCTGTCTAATATGATGGCAATGTTTTGGTTTTTATATTATCTATCGAGGTTCCTTTCAGCACATATACCTATGGCATTTACTTCTGCCTGGAATATGCCAGTGAACTGTCCCATCGGTAAGGAGAGTTTAGTTCTAGGCCCAAAAACTCCCGCACCAGTCCGTCCATGTATTTTCGATCCATCAGTGTACCATTTGATGGCATTTTCTTTAAGGCTGTAGTTTACTGTTTCGCCTAGCCAGTCTTTTTTGCAACTTAACTCCGTTTTGAAATGTTTTTCAAAGTTAGACAGCCCTCTCTGGACTATATCACAAAGAATTTCTTCGTACTTCCCCAGTGCCGTTATAACGATGTCATCAGCAAAGCCAATACATCGAATGCGAATCCCTTGGGAAGTTAGACTTTCTAATAATTCATCAACTACAAGACTCCACAGCAAGGGTGATAATACCCCTTCCTGTGGGTTGTGATGTCTTTCTGGACGTTTAGTCCTGCGTATGCTTCCGCTGTTCTTGTACTAAGCATTTTACTTATCCCTGTGATAAGAGGGTAAATATATCCGGCAGGTAAATATATCACGGAGGGTAAATATATCACGGTGGCTCAAAACAAAAGTTAATCTAGAGTCGCCTAGAGGTCTTGGTGGATGGAATCTTAAAAGGGCCGAAGCAAAATAGTGCGGCAAGGTGTGGAATTCGAAGAACCTTTTGTTTTTTTTTGCCAAAGGTTAACACACGCAGCTCTACACTAATCTTTATAACTTCTTAATCCCTGTTGTTTGCGAATTTTAGAATCTTGAAAATATTCGAGTCTGTCACAAAAAAAATATCACGTCGAACTATAATCACAATATGAGAATACTTAGGGCCGTTTTCTTCACTATAGCTCAACTTGAGGCAAACTCTCAAGTTGATCAACTTGAGAGTTGGCTTCATCTCGAGAGTTGAAACGCAAGTTGAAATTTCTTTTTCTTCACAATTTTTTTTCTCAACTCCCGAGTTGAAAATCTAAAGTTCATCATCAACTTCTGATTTGAAAAATATCCCTGGGATATTTCTTATAATATAAGCTGTCACTTTCAAAATTAAATTTTAATTTATTCAATCTAATTGAATTTTTGTATGATATTTGTGATGAATGATTTTCTCCTCGATCTACATAAGGATAAAAATAAGTTGTTACCAATCGCGAACGGATATTTGTCATGGATGTTGCCGTTTCCACAAAGATACATGGTAAATTTTTGGCAGCTAAATCAGCAAATCTGGGAATTTCTGGAGCAGGTTCTATAATTTTCCATCAATTGCTTTGTTGTGAATAACACTGCAAGCGATTTGCCGTCTCTTTTTTTTGCACCTAATGTCGGAAGCCAACACAGGAAATCTGCTTTTCTCTCAACTCAACTCAATTGCGAGTGCCTATCTGCAATTCTTTGTACAAATGCTCATCAGCGTTTGTTACAATGGTGATAAACAGAGGCGTATTTAAGGATTTGGCGCCCCGGGCTGATAAATTTTGCCGCCCTTTAGAACAATGATAATAAAGTAATAAAAAATAATAATACAAAAACACAAAATGCATAATATTTGATGTTTTCAATTTTTTTTTTTTGTGTGTAGTGTATATCGATTACCAAATTCATTACCAATAGATTCGTTATCTAATTTTTTTTGTCAGCTTAGCTGCTATATTTAATAAGGCTAAACTATTAAGGCGTTCTTCGCTAATACGAGACCTTAAATAGGTTTTTATTTGTTTCAATACGGAAAACGATCTTTCTGCACTACAATTATATTCTTAAAGCAACCTCAGCATATGGAAATGCTTCCTTCAATTCTTTTTCTCTTATATGAAGGCTTAGCTGCCTTAAACTCATATTTTCAGTGTTGTTTTGCTCCAGAAAATGTTTAAGTAAAACACACTCTTCTTGAAAATCTTCGCCAAGATCAACCGAGTATAATTTCTGAAGAGGGGTTGCATTTTTTCGAATTTCTTCTTCACTCATGTGATCAGGCTTTGATAAAAAAATTAAACCATTTGTTATTGTTTCATACGATGAATTTCTTCTCTTCAATGTACTCAAGGTCGCAAATAGGAATGAATGGCGCAAAATTTTAAACAGCCTATTATGAAGGTATTAGTATGATACTACTCAACAATTTGCTAACTTTATAGTAGTTTACTAACTCATTCTTAATTTTAAACATTTTTTAACTAGTATCATACTAAAAGAATTTTCTTAATAAATTGCTTCTACACACACCTTAAACATTTCGTGTAAAAAAGTAGGTACACGAACCTTTTTTGATTTTTGCAAATGTCAAAGAGTCATATAAAGCTAGCACGATACTAAAATAAAATGCACGACTGGGTCGCACGAACTTGCTCCTATGTAATAGACTAGGAATTTTAAAAACGAATGTTATTAGAGAAAACTGTTCATAAGGATCAAATTAATTTTTTAAATTCTTTTAATAGTAAGTGGCCGATGGATGTGTGCTCGCCTGTCAACCTCATGATCACAGGTTCGATCCCTGCCGTCGCCTATGTCGTTTTAATTCCATTAAAAACCTTCTAAAATTGTCATCAATGGGTTGCTGGTTTACTCATTACATGTTGTTCAGGCATAACACTAACAACATGTAATTGAGTTAAACTAGTATGCCCAACAAGGATGAACACGAATAAAATAATGTGAATTATAAGCGACATAGAAATAAGACACGGCATTCTCCGCTTTAGTTCAGCCGCCATCCCTGGAGATAAAATATCTGAGACAACAACCTTCAGTCTCAGAACATCGTGCCACACATCTTTCCTATCCTTCTTTCTCTTCCGTAACTTCACGCCCGCGCTGTGTTGAAACATTTAAAGGGTAATCATAATCCCTTGAGCGCAGGTAGATTATAAAAAAAAAAAAAAAAAAAAAAAGAGACGAAAACAAAATGCTATGCAAATATGAATTTATGCAAGAACAAAAATTATAAGTCGTTTTAGTGGTTTCTTAAAAAATGCTTTTATATACAAAATTTTTAAAAGATTTTTAAGAACAAATTTTGGTACGCCAATTTAAAATTTTTATTATTGTTCGAATAAAAATTAAATTTACGAAAAGAAATATTGACCCGTTTCGAACATATCGAATTTTCAAAAAAGAAAAAATAGATTTTTTTTTTTCAAAAATTCAAAAAATATTTATTTTAAAGTTTTGAAATGCAATGTGTTTTAGACTTTTTAAAAGCTTCTCTATAAAAATTAAGATCCGTTATGTGGATAATGAGAAATTCAAAATTCGAAAAAATGGTTCTATGGTAGGTACTAGCTGTAATTTATCTTAATTTCAAAATTTGTTTTATTAAATTAAAGATCATAAAAATTAATTGAAAGAAAAAAAATTTTATCAAAATTCTAGGTGCCGTTTTCAAGAAAAATACGACTTTTGAAAACCTTATTTTTAATTTTTTTTAACATTTGTGTGGTGGGTACCTTTATTTTAAGGTAAAATGAAATTTTTTTTCTCACATCTTGTAGATTATATGAAGAAACTTTTATTTGTCAAGTTAAAAAAAAATCTAGCATGGGATTTGCGAAGTATTGAGTTTTGAAAAAAAAAATTTTGAAGTTTTTTTTAAAAATCCAAACAAATTTTTTTTGAAAATTTGAATAAACAATTCTATTTAAATTTTTGAAGAGCCTTCGCAAAAAAAAATGATCAATATCGGTGGTACCGTTTTTGAGAAAATCGAAAACAAACAAAATGGTTCCATGGGGGGTACCCTCAAAAACCATTTTTCGGAAATTTTTTTCAACCATTACCTAGATTTAACTAAATGAATTTTTTTTGTGTTTTTAGTTTTTAAATCTGTCCAGCAGTTTTTGAGAAAAAAAAATATTTATAAAATTTCGAAAAAAATTCGTATGGCAGGTACCGTTATTTTTGGTCTTAAAAAAAAAGAAAAAAACGTGTGGGGGTAAAAAATCAAAACCCATATCTACCAAGTTTAAAGAAAATCGGCCGAGCCGTTCAGGCTGTAGTCGAAGTGACAGACAGACAGACAGACGGAATTGCCAGACCCACTTTTTTAGTCTTCGCTATCATCGTAATGTCAACTTTGATCAAAATCTCGAGTTCAATTTTTTTTACGAATCCATAACTTGCCTTATAGTACCTATAAGTCGCAAGTAAAAATAAAGTAGGTATTTGTTGATTTTAACTTTAATAAAAGGGTAGAGAAAGTATGATGTTATATTCTATTAAAATTTGAAAATTCGTTGTTTTAACCTAGTATCATACTAAAACAGTTTTAGCATCGTACTAATTCAATTAAAATTTTGCGCCAATGTATTTATTTTGAAATTTTCACGACCACAAAAAACCTCTCCTTCGCAACACTCATCATCTCGTTTTTTCCTTTGACGATTCTTTTTTGGTCCATTTTGTAATTTTCAGAGGTTTTACTTTTTCCCATCTCTTCTAAAACATCAAAGCATTCTCGTTTTTCTAAAAAAAGGTTTGTTTAAATTGCTTCTGAACACACCTAAAACAATGACAGTTCGTGGAAAAAACTAAGTAAACAGACCTTTTTTGACATCTGGAAGTATGCAAGAGGCATATGAAGTTAGCACGATAAAATAAGTATTCGACGATTTTAACTTTAGTAAAATGTTAGAGATAGCATGATGCTAAATTTGATTAAAATTAGCAAAATCATCTTTTTAACCTAGTATTATACTAAAATAGTTTTAACATCGTACTAAGTCGACTAAAATTTTTCGCCAATAGTTTTTAAAATAATACCTATCCTTTTATTTATCCATCATTATTAGCTATTGTACAAAAATCAATCATTATATTGTTTCATAAGTCGTTCAAAACTATTGACGAAGGGAAGGATATTTGTATATAGGTCAGGAGTCAGCCAAAACTTAAAAAAATCGAAGCATGATTTGCTAGGTATATAAAAAAAGAATAAAATTTTGTGCGTGACCTTACATTTTAAATCCGGCTTGATGGATTTTTATAATTTTTTTTAATAAAAAGGGACTCTTTGTAGATGGTTAAGAAACAAAAAATTAAGATCCGTCCAGCCAAAGTTTTTCTAGCCCATTTTTTTTAGAGCTACATAGCATTTTTTTTAAGAGCTACATAGCAACAAGTGTTTTTTTTTTTGATAAAATGTTTTCGTTTCATTGGAATTTGTTCCAAAGAATAGGTATATGTCTATAAATATTTTTATTATGAATTTTCATTATAAAAAATCGTTTATAAAAAATAAGAATAGTATGGTGTCATCCTTGAAAAACTCAAAAGATCGCATTTTTTAAATCTTTGTATTTTTTGTTTATCCTTCAATAATATTTGTAAATTGGACAATTTATTAGGGGCGGCTATACCCTCTTTTATGTATGTTTTGAAGGTTCAATCGCTTAAAAAAAATATTATAAATTGGCTTGTGCCGCCCCTAGGAGCCTTGCCGCCCCGGGCTGTAGCCCTTTTAGCCCTAGGGTAAATACGCCCCTGGTGATAAAGTGACCAAATTTACCTATAAAAATCGTCTTTTCGATGGCGAAAAAGCCTCGTATTGTTGAAGTCCAATTTTCTCAAAAATAATAGCTGCGGAAAATTATGACAATATTTTTTTTGTTGTGAAAACTCAAGCAAACAAACTTTTGAAGCAAAATGCATGTATTTTATTAAAAAAAAAAAAACAATGTTTCATGTCAACTCTCAAGTTTGCTCTCTCAACTTCTAGTATTTTCGGAAGTTGAGAAAACTAGAAGTTGATCAACTCGAGAGTTGAGAATCGAAAGTTGAAACTATCAACTTTGAGTGAAGAAAAACAAAATCACAAGTTGAGAATAAAAATCCTAAAGTTGAGGTCAACTTCTAGTGAAGAAAATGGCCCTTAAACAATCTATATAAATAGATAGGTGAATGGCATCGGAATCCGTTGGTCGATCTCTTGAAGTTTTTCGATATATTTTACCCTTCCTATTTTTTCCAAGTTTACACTTCTTACGAGTTCTCGACCACTAATATAATTTGGTAAGGATCTGCGATAGAGTAACTCCACCGTCTTATAAAAAAATAATCAACACTTTCAAGGTTACTTGTGAGCCCAAGTAATTCACGGGCTTCTCAGTCTGGTGCAGTTAGCGCTCCTACAGAAATTTCCTTAAATCTCCTGTAAATTGTTGATTGGTAGATTCAAAAGTAGTTGAAATCGTTTTAAAATGTCCAATAATCGTCGAGCATTATCTAAAAAAAAACATGTATCGGCACTCGACTCAAAAGTTCTCTGACGGTATTGGCCGCCCCGACTTCGAACTATGTACTTTGGTGACAGCTGGAAATTCATCTTTAAAAAAAAACAAATTATTTTCAGTTACGCCGCCAAAGGCCCTTTTTCTCTTTTCTTTGTTATTCCAACTTACCTCTTTTTGCGCGTAACACAGTTTATTTTAAATCCACTTTTGTATAACTTCCGATTATATAAACAAAAAGCAAATTCAAAAAAACTTTGTAATTAATACGGATATGATACTTACCGGTTGCTATCGCTCAGTTCACACTGCAGTCCGCATCTAAGACTGCTACTTTGAGTCATATGAGTTGAACAATCAGTGCAGCTTTTACTCGAAATAGACCTCATTTATAAACGACTAACTCTATTTTATAACTTATCAAATTCTACCTATTATACCGTCTTAGAAACGAACCGCTTAACCCAATAATCTAGAGATGCCGCGAATAGTGACTCGGCCGAATACCGAATACCGAATATTCGGCAACCGAACATTCGGCCAAAGAAACGATGTGTTGTGTATCTATCTCCTACGAGACTTTTGACGAGGCACAACAGTTTCTGGGAATGTTTTGAGGAAGTTGCTATAGACAAAATGATAAAGATGTTGAAAAAACTGCAATTGAAAACAAAATAGATTTTTTAAAAGAACTTTTCGCCAAGATCGGATGGCAGACCCTTACAAGTGGTGGTCAGCAAATACAAAACTGTTTCCCAATTTGACAACATTTGCTGAAATCTAGCTCTCGTCTCCTGGTACTAGTGTATTAGTGAGAGGTTATTTGCTGAAGCCGTAATTTATTTCGAATATAGACGTTACATAAAACGTATGCTACCAACCAATGCTGAAAAAGCTGTTTTTATTCACCAAAACTTACCATTAATATATTTTAAATACTAAAACAAAAAATTTTAATATTTAATTTTTTGTAAGATAATAAATCTTTTTTTATTCTCCACTTAATATTCGGTATTCGGCCGAATGTTGTGAACTATTCGGTATTCGGCCGAATAGTTAATACCCAATATCAAAAAAAATAGGCCGAATAGGCCGAATACCGAATAGTGGCCGAATATTCGCGGCATCTCTACAATAAACTACTACAATCAACCTGTCAACATTTATTGACTACGTTTAAAAAAATATTCTTAAAGTTTTAATGCCGAGCAAGTGTCGTCTTTTTGGAAATTCCAATCCCTAGCTACCTTCACAAGACCACCAAAAGTTCGTCCTAACACACATATGCCAAGTCCGTGCACTCGACCATAAAGGTCTTAATGGTTTCTGTTGAATGCGCCATAAGGTAGCCATAACATGTTCGGTTATAGAACGTGGTGAATTTAATGCTCGGGTAACACAGATCTGTCTTTTTTTGTCTGGTTTATAGATGCTATAGTCTTTTTTATTTAGAAAGTACATAATTATTAATTCTTAGAAAAGTGTCAACATGCTTTGAGCGACAATTTACTTTTTTCATGAGCCAAAAAATGTTAAACTTAATTCTTTAATTCCTACATATAAAGTAATAATTTAGGCTAGAAGGACTTACAGAACTGAATATTGTATTTTTGTTTTCAGAACGCCGCCAAACGATGTTGTTCTCTGCCACCCAAACCGACAAAATCGACGCACTTTCGAAGTTAGCTTTGAAAAAAGAACCCATCTACGTTGGAGTGGATGATCAAGAAGAAACAGCTACAGTTAGTGGCCTCGAACAAGGTTACATTGTGTGTCCATCTGAAAAGCGACTTTTGGTGCTTTTCACGTTCCTAAAAAAGAATCGTAAGAAGAAGGTTATGGTGTTCTTTTCGTCGTGTATGTCGGTTAAGTATCATCATGAATTGTTCAACTACATTGATCTGCCTGTCACATCGATTCATGTAAGTTTAATTCATTCAACTAAATAAGTGATGAGAAACATTTTATTATATTAATTTTACTTTTCAGGGAAAACAAAAACAAACCAAGCGAACAACAACGTTCTTCCAGTTCTGTAATGCTGAATCTGGTATTCTTTTGTGTACAGATGTAGCGGCTCGAGGTTTGGATATTCCTGCAGTTGATTGGATAGTTCAATATGATCCGCCAGATGATCCAAAAGAATATATTCATCGTGTCGGACGTACTGCTCGTGGACAAGGTAGTTCTGGGCATGCATTGCTTATTTTGAGACCCGAAGAGTTGGGTTTCTTGAGATATTTGAAAATGGCCAAAGTGCCATTGAATGAATTTGAGTTTTCATGGAACAAAATTGCGGATATACAGTTGCAGGTAAGTTTAACAAGAAAGCATACAATTTTGAATTTATTTGTTTTTGAAAGTAGTTTTAAGTTTAATCCAAAAAATTTCTGGGCTTGAAGTTATAAGAAAGATGTCTTCAAAAGAAATATTCTATCAATTTAATTGCATGGTTGCTTTGAAATGTCAAAGAAAAAGGAATGGTTAATACCGATGCAATTTAGTTTTTAATATTAAAATGTGAAGTAAAAAAAGAATTACATATTTTTGCGATATGGCTTAAGAAGTAATCTTTTTCCTTGAGAACAGAATAATGAAAAAAGATTCCAGCTTGCTTGAACTTATTACCGTTTTCCTCAGAACGGTTGGCTCTTTAACATCGGAAACTTACTTCGTTTACCCTAATAACCCCTTTACAGCTCGAATCCAGAATTCTTTTTCGGTTTGATAGATTTTTACATATTCGGTATAAAATTTCTCATTCCGAATAGAATTTAATTTGAAATCATATCTGCACTGGAGTCCACGGCACTATCGAGGAAGTATAGTGACCAGTTAAAGTTCCTGCAGAAAACATTGAGAACGTCGCAGTTGACTCTCTCGTATTGTCAAACGGTTTTATTATGATGTTTTTTCTACATGGGTTTTGTTGACACGAGAAATAATAATATACTTATGTCGTTTTTATTTGGCAATCCGGAATCTCTCTCCGATCCGGAATCCCAATTGAACACTTTTATTTGCTTCTGATGATTCTGAAGTTTTGTTTGATTGTATATGTGAAACATCAAATGCGTACAATAGGTTTGTTCGTTGAGCCCTGAAGTCACCCTGGGGTCGCCCTAAATCGTTTTTTGAAAAACCTGAAGTCACCCTGGTGAGTAAATTCTGTGTTTTTTGAGACCTGGGGTCGCCCTGAACTCGCCATGAAGTAGATCTAGGTATTTTGCTGGGGCGAGTTCAGGTAACGCTCAAACTGTCAAAAGTCATATGGGATTTCATATGTATTTCTTTTGTTGTCGTTTGGCGATTCCCATGTCGCATGTTATTGCTTGTATTTGCAATTAAATGTTTGTTGTACTCATCGGATGAAACACATTCAGCAACAACGCGAAATTGTTTTCGTTCATTTTTAAAACTAATTTATAACAAATTTAAAGTTTTATCAGATCACAAAATTATTTTGTCTTGCTTTTAGTTGTCAACAAAACAGTTGAAAGCTCTTGGGTGTTTTTTGAAAACCGAAAACCCCAGTTTTTGTTGACAACGCTGAGGGTTGTCAAGAAAACCTGGGTCAACCCTGGGTAAGGTTCAACAAACGAACCTAATCAAAATCAAGAAAAATGTTTTTGAAAGCAGGGTTGGCCGAATTGTCACTTTTTAGAAATAACTACATTTGTTACGTCTGCTACGTAGTTTATGTAGTTAAATGTAGTTAATGTAAGAAATTGTAGCATTGCTGACAATTAACTGTCAGTTATGCATTTGAAATTTGAATTTTTAAATTAAACGTTCAGTTATTCCTACAATTCTTCATCCTTATGGTAAATGAAACTTTTTTTACAAACCTTCATTAGATCATAAAAGTGCAAGATTGTTTTTTTTTTTCCTTTATTATATTGATTTTATATGAATTAACTATATACATATGTAGCAGACGTAACAAATTGTAGTAAATTAGGCATGTAGTTTCTTCAATAAACTACGCGTAGTTAAATACTACGTTTATATGCAGTATCGAAAGATCGAGTTGGATTAGGGTCGGATTGGGATCGAGTCGAACGAAGCTCATTTCAACTCAATACAGGTATATAAAGGTTCGAAGCGAGCTTCAAGCTCGCTTCAACACCTCATATAAACGTAGTAAATCATGTAGAAAATGTAGTGTAGTTAATTCGGCCAACCCTGATTCGCACAATTTGGATACCAAAAATCACAGCTGTTGAGGTTGACGTTTAAGTATATGAATGTGTGAGTGCTTCTGGTTTTGCCATTGTATATATAAACTATAGTACTCTCATGAAGAGGAACGAACGACGCGGTGCCATACGAGCGTATTCCATAACTTTTTACGTAGAGTTGTGGAGAGTAAGGACAGACCATAATCAGGAAGGGGTGATAATATTTTCGGTAAAAGCAAACCAAAGGTGCAGAACAAAGCGACAACAAGAAAGCTATTTTTTGTTTTGTTTTTATTCATTTTCTATACAAATAAGTATAATGTGGCATTTTTTGCTTCACGCATAGAGAAAAACGGTATATTGTTGGAATGAAGGTTTTATTTTTTTCGTTCGCTGTGTTGTATCTATGTTGGAGCAAATAAATATATGTATGTAGGTACGAGTATAGGATTTTAATTCAAATACACGATTACCACTCAGAACAATTTTTTTGTATAGGTAGTTAGATAATTATTTTTGTAAGCAGATTTTTAAAATGCAGAATTTCGAGAATTAGAGTATTAGAGTTCTGAAATAGGTACAGAAAAATTATAATGAAAGCTAAAATTTTGAAGAGTAGAATTTTGGAATGCAGATTTTTGGGAAATGAAATTTTGAAATGCATAAAACTTAATAAGTAAAATTTTGAACAACAGAAGTTTGAAAAAGGAATTTTGAAATGCAGAAAGCTTAGCACCTAAGTAAAATTTTAAAAAGCAAAACTTTGAAATTCAGAAATTTAAAAAATAAAATTTTGAAATGCAGAATTTTAGGAATTAAAATTTTGAAATGCAAAATTTTGGGAAATATAATTTTGAAAAATGTACTTTGAGCAGTAGAATTCTGAAATACAGAAAACTTAATAAGTAAAATTTGAAAAGCAGAATTTTGAAAAAGAAATTTTGAGAAGTAAAATTTTGAAATACCATATTTTGGGAAATTTTAATATGCACAAAACTTAGTAAGTACAATTTGGAAATGCAGAATTTTGAGAAG
This sequence comes from Chrysotoxum bicinctum, assembly GCA_911387755.1. NCBI lineage: Eukaryota > Metazoa > Arthropoda > Insecta > Diptera > Syrphidae > Chrysotoxum > Chrysotoxum bicinctum. The sequence continues at coordinate 202,096,335 of OU426988.1, read as the reverse complement.
TAGAATTTTGAAATGCACAATTTTGAGAAGTAGAGTTTCAAAATGCAGAATTTTGAAAACTTTAATTTTGACAAGTAGTATATTGAAAACTAAAATTTATCAATTAGAATCTTGAAATTCAAAATTTTGAGAAGTAGAATTTTGAAATGTAAAATAACAAAAAAAAATCATGTGATACATCACTCCCTACATCACGAGTATGCAATTTTTAACTCGCTAAGATGCTTAGTTTAGCCAGAAATCACGTTTGAAAAAGTCAACTTTGGGGGGTCTACGGAGCTCCGTTTAGTCGCAAATCGCATTTAAAGATAAACATTTGTTTTTCGTTACATGCGATACGTGGGTTGAAAGGTGGCACTCCCTAGATCCTGAATATGCAATTTTTAACTCGCTGAGATGCCTAGTTTAGCCAGAAATCATATTTAAAAGTACATTGGGTGGCCCGCTCTGCAGGACTTAAGAATTTTAAGTCCCTTTTTCGGGGACACACCCTTTCACGCGACTCCATCGCTCCGCTTAGGGTATGTTAAGTCACCTGGCAGGCGCCAATGTAAACAATGTATGAAAAATCAAAATTTCTTCAATTTTTAAAATAAATATTTCAAAACTCAATATTTCGAAAACCCCATGCTAGATTTATTTTAAACTTGATAAATAAAAGTTTATCAATATAATCTACAAGATGTGAGAAAAAAAAATTATTTTACCTAAAAACAAAGGTACCATCCATACAAATGTAAAAAAAAATAAAAATGGTTTTAAAAATCGTATTTTTCTCGAAAACGGCGCCTGGAATTTTGATAATTTTTTTTTGTATGATCTTTAATTTAATAAAACAAATTTTGAAATTAAGATATTACAGCTTGTACCTACCATAGAACCATTTTTCCAAATTTTGACATTTGACAATTTTCTCATTATGGAAATTTTTTATATAGATGCTTCCAAAAAGTTTAAAAACATTGCGTCTCAAAGCTTTGAAAAAAAATATTTTTTTTAATTTTTGGAAAGAAGTAATTTTTTTTCTTGGAAAATTCGATATCTCAAAAACGGCTCAATATTTTATTTCGAAACCTAATTTCCATTCGTACAATAATAAAAACTTAAGGTTGGTGTACCAAATTTTTTTTTATTTTATTTTCACTTACAAAATTATGTACATAATTGCAAGTTTTGTATGTGGAAAAAATTTAACGCTAGATTTTGATCAAAGTTGACTTTACGATGATAGACAAAACGGAAAAATATTTTTTTATCTAAAAATTTTTTTTTTGAAAAATCAATGTCTTAAAAAAGTTTGAGCGATTAATTTTTGAAAATATTTCTTAGAATCTTTATTTTTAAATACTTCAAATTAATATCCCAAATTTTTTTCTAGAACAATTTTAAAGAAATTTCTTATATTTAAAATTAGTTTAATAATAAAAGGTTTATTAAACTTTGTTTGCATAAATTCGTACCTTTTATATTTATATTAACAAAATACATTTTAATAAATTAATAATTTCCAAATTTGATGAAAATTCGTAGACAAACATTAAAAGAAATATTTGTTTGTTCAAAATTCGCAGGGCAAATATCTTATTTTTTTACAAAATATATAGATAAAAACTATTTTTTATAAAAAAATGTTTATTTTTATTTTCAAAGTTTTTCATGTGGGGTGCATCAATATTTTTTTTAAATTGACACCAAATTTCTTTTTTTTTATTTTTCTAAAATTGCTTATAAGCAATATGTAAATGCATACAAAATATTTTTTCCAAAAAAGGTAACTGATTTTTTAAAAATATTATGTCAATAATAATTTTATTCTATTTATTCTAATTTTTTTTTAATTAATTTAAGTTTTCTAAAATTATCTTTTTCTCGAAAAACTTATTTGATTTTTTTTCACAATTGCTTTATGTGAATATTTATAAATTTCTGAAATTGTTTATATACACATAAAAAGTATTAAAAATTTTCTATATTTTTTGCAAACAAAGTTTATATGAATAAATTTTAAAAACTGTTCTATACCTATGTATATCAAATTTATTTTTTTTTTTATTTTTAATTATATAAATACCTATCAACGAATACAAATAATTTTGTCTACCATACCATATTTTATATAGGTACCTATGTACATACGAAAAAGCTATTTTCTTTAATAAAAATATAGGTAGGTATACGTACCTATGTATTAGATTTTCTTAAAGAAATAGTTTTATACCTTTGTATATACATATGTACATAATTATATTAATTGCAAAAAAAAAAAACAATTTCAACTACCTTACCACCCACTGCATCTAATGTAGGCAGTTAACCTAGTTGATTGCAATTATTATTTTTGTTCTTCAAAATTACACCAATTATTATACTTTTGAATAACAAAAATAATAATAATTGCAATAAACATTGGTAAGTTACCTAATATATTAAGATAAAGTACCTATGTAGATATTATAAAATTCAAAAAAGCCTAATCCTATCAAGAATCAATTTTCAAAATTATTCCTACTTAAATCTATTCAAATAGGTATGTGTGTCCATACAAATAAAAAGCAACGTTGTATTTTGGTTAGATATGCCGAAATTGAACAACGTTGCTTTGTTGCGTATGAAATAGCAAAAACAAAACAAAAAATATTCTTGACAAAAAAATATAACAACAAAACACACAGAAGATCCCTCAAAAGGAAAATGATACAAAACAAATTTTATTTTCTCTTTCTCGTCTTTCTCATTGCCAGAGCTGATAAAATTTTCTCGCTCTTCCTCAATTACTACCCCACCCTAAATCAAAAGTCTCCACGACAATATTTTCCTACGACAGCGCCCTCGGTAGAGTGTATTCCATACCACTTTTTTCTGTTCCATGAGAGTACTATGGTTTATATATACAATGGTTTTGCTTCTGATTTCAAATCCAGAAGCAAATTTCTCTTCTTTTCAGAATCAGAACTGTCATTTTTTCCCAATTGAACACTTTCAGAAGAGGCCGGAAGGCTTCCGGATTGCCAAATAAAAACGACATTATAGTGTATTTATCAGGGTCAGAGGTAAGAAACTAGTTTAGGGGTTGAATGATGCGTTTATGGATGTTGAATTTAAACCAAATGAAATCAATGTTTGTATTAAAACAAATGACGTATTGTGTTTGAAGCTGATAAGCAACATGATTTCGTACTTACATATATGTCGAGGCTATGGTGTGGAAGAATAGGGACACAAATTACATCAGAATTTTCACCCACCTTGTTTTCACTAAGTACCAAACTGCTGACCTATTTTTTCGCAGTATGGACTGGACATGTACACCACGAAAATTCTTTCAAAAATTCAAGTCGTCAGATCGCTTTGGTGCAGATCGGTTATACCACAGATAATTATAATTAATTATATAATTATCTGTGGTTATACCTTAATCCAAAATTTAGAAAAAAAAAAACATTTTTCAAATAAACCACGTAAAATTCAAATCTAAATTACGCACTCAATGTGGCGCTCTTATCTCATATCCCATATCAAGTCTCGCAGGCTCAGTTGGTTGGTTCCTCTTCCACTTGCGTGCGGCGTCCCTCGGGGTTGGATACAAAGATTTTCCGGGCACGAACATTGGTGTTGATTCGCTATAGATTAGTCTCAATCTTTGGCTTTTTACCATTATGTCGCTGTTCAATGGCAACTAATGTTGCTAACGTCAAAAACACCATTAAAAACTTGCAGAACAGTGCATCGCCTAAAATAATTTATTAACATGAAAGTATATTCTCCAACGTCACCCAATACTAACGGATTAGTTTGGCAAGGTTGCCAAAATCAGATATTGCTCTATTTAGTTTATCTCTATAGACGCTATCATACGCGGCCTTAAAATCAACGAAAAGGTAATGGGTGCCAATTGGAAGTTCTGGTTTTTTTCAATCTGCCGTTATGTGTATTTTTTTAAAATTTATGTTTATTCAATTCAATCCATAAACCAACTTAATGCTAGACAAAAATTTGTAAAAACTTGCTTACTTATCAATATCTTACAACTGGCCCAATGCGGGCGCTGTAAGTTATACTTCATTTACTAAATCTAATGCTTTTCGGCATTCAAACAAATTTGATATTTGATTTTGTTTTTCAACCTAGAAAAAGTTTAAAAAAAATATTTTGAGATGTGGATAATTGGTTCATGATGGACCGTTCTGGCTTAAAGCCAAACTGATATCACGTCGTAGACCAACGGAATCAGGAATCGACACCAAGGCCGTCAACTCCACTAGCTTTATTGGGCTTAAGTTTGTATAAAGCTGTTTTTAATTTCGTTGAGATTGGGTGGACGGTCTACGTAGAAACTAGGTGTAGTGATAGAAGCTCATTAATAGCGGAACTCGATTTATAATCGCAGTTATACAGTTTGTATTTACAAACATCATTTCTGCTATGACATACTTCTATTTCCTTCATTATGTTCTTATCTACCTACATTTTTCCTTGAAAGAAGTCACTGTTCCTCTCTTCTTTTGCTCGCTGAGCGGATGCACAAAATTTTACTCAATGATTTGTGTGTTTTTGATATAGCCGACTACGAAATTTTTGAGTCAGATGGCTCTGGCAGGGGAGGAGCTGTTGCCATATCTATTAGAGAAAAATTCTACTAAAGGTTAGCAAAAAAATCAATGGTGATGTTTGAAGTTTATATTTATCGAATCCGCTTTTGACTCAGAAAATGTTTGGTGGTGTATAAGCTTTATGATATAAACGATTCAGGATGCATAAGTTTCAAATTTTTCAAATAATTTTACCTCTTAATCTTCTTCCAATTAAGGCTATTATTCCTAATCTTTTTTCTCAAACCAGCTCAAGACTAATTGATAATATTTTAGTAAACCAACTCAACAAGATCAACTTTTATAAAATCAGTTGGATGCATCTGGTTTTTCCAAGCATGATGTGATTATTTCCATTATGATTCGAAAGTAAACCAAGCTCTGAAACTTGAAATGTAAACTGGGAAACCACTTACTATCAACCATCTGTTGACGATCAAATTAAAACCTTTTTCGGACAGAGTATTCGTTCTGTTCAATACTTGCTCTCCAACTTATACGTCACCGTTCGTTATCATCTGTGTGGATGATTTAATAGCAGGATTAAAAAACTGATATTACAACGAAATGTTTTAGGCTACCATCCTCTTATGGACTACAAACACAAGCGAAATATTGCGAATAAAGAATCAAGATCTAATTATTTCCCCTCAAAATTTGAAGGGCTATCGTCAAGGTAATTATGGCAAAATATTAAACCTTTATGAATAAGAAAAAAATTATGTAGCCCATTTTCGAATATAATATCAATGAGGTTAGTTATGTCTTTGCTAATTCTTCCTCTCAACTTGAAGAATATAGCGTTTCAGACATAAAATTAGTACCTGATCATCCAAATGGTGATGAAAGCGGTCCTCGCAATCAAATCTCAGCCAACAGGATTGGACAAAGTACTCCTCTAACATAATGGAATGTCGTCCGATTTCGGTTTTACAATTTTTTCAAAGGTATCAACAATTATTATCTACATTTTTGTCCGAAAACCATTTTCCCTTACCAGTTTAGGCTGATTTTAGACCAAAACTTGGTTGCTTTAACCTAATGATATTCGTTTTGAAATTGACGAAGACAATGTAATAGAATTTGTTGATTCTTGATTTTTCAAAGGCCTTAGATGCAGTGTCTCATGATGATAAGAAAGTTGAATTCAAATTTTTGTTTTAAAAGGGACTGCGGTGACTCTTATTCAAAGACAGTCTGATTTTCTTCCAACCAATGGCGGTGTTCCCCAGGGATCTATTCTCGGTCCTCTTCTATTTTCTTTATTTATTAACGATCTTCCCGATGTTCTCAAGTCTGGTAAAACAATTATGTAGGAGGCAAAGGCGCAAATATACATCAGTTACCCAATCGGAATGGTCGCAAATTCTATTGTTCGTTTGAACACAGATCTCACAGAGAAGTTGAATATTTATTGTGTATAATACTGCTTCAAAAAGCGGTTGGTCTGTGGAGTTCTGTGTCTACCGACTTGAGGAAAATCAACAGCTTCGCAGTATTTATAAGAGCTCTTTTAAGTAATTTTAGGTGATAATCTAATTTTGTAATAAAGTTTTTATTTTGTATTATTATTCTTTTATTAAAAAATATTTAGATATGAGAAAATAATGGCTGCCGCATTTGTGGGCATTTGACCAAATTGCGTACACATCCGTCAAATTCAGAATATTTTATACATTAAAGAACGCGCGGCTTGATCGAAAATCTTGCATAACTTGCCATATTATGTAGAAGTATCTACCTATCTAGCATGTAACTCCATGTTCCAATGCATTGTCTAAACTCAGTTGTTTCAAGCTACGGCTAGACTCCATTGAGTTTAATTGCTCTGCTATTTGTTTGATGCTTTGTTATTTGATAAAATATAAAACAAATATTTTCTCTATTTCCATTCAACATCTGGCAAGATTTCCATTAGTAGTAGATTTTAATGTATCCACCTAGATCTTGAATATGCATTTTTTCTAAAACTGTAAACACTCAAATTCAAGTTAAATTCAAGCTCTTAGTGTTCCTTAAAGTAATCTTTGGCCAGTTCATCTCGCTGTTATAATTTCATTATTTATGATTTTAATTTAATTTATTGTTTTCTTTTTGAGTGAGTCGCTCCAATTCAAAGAATCAACGTCTAGTGCATTAAAGATTTCTGATCATGTCATTCGATACCAAATCTTCACCCACTGTGTTAATTATAAAATAAATTAAACCCTTTGTTTGTTATTATTTCAGTTGGAGAAACTAATTTCGAAGAACTACTTCCTCAATCAGTCTGCAAAGGAGGCATTCAAGGCATACGTTCGGGCTTATGATTCGCATCAATTGAAGACAATATTCGATGTAAACACACTGGACCTGCAAACAGTGGCGAAAAGTTTTGGATTCCTGGTGCCTCCAGTGGTTGATTTGAAGATTGGATTTAGAAGAAAACGTCCCGAGAAGCGTGTGGGTGGAGGTGGTTATGGCTACTACAGAGAATTAAACGAGGAGAAATCCAGCCAGAAGGTCTACAAGCAAGTGACACGCGATCAACTAAAGAAGAAAAAATTTACGAGATGAAAATGTTGTTGGGTATCAAATGATTTGTAATGAAGATAGTTAAGATTTAATGAAAATTTTTATTTTGTTTATTTTCGAGTTTGATAACGAATATAAAGTGTACAATAGAAAAATGTATTTATGTGTTTGAATTTCATGTTGTTTATATAATTAGCAAAAGGTTTCATCGAATAGAGGAATCGTGTTAATATTAGTGAAATATGAGATTTTTCTTAATTTTAAGTTTTGAACTTTGGCGGTTTTGCGTACCAAAAGAACTAAAATTTATCGACTTATAGGTTTACCATTTGACAGGATGGACCTAAACTCACTAACTTATGCAGACCCTGAGAATAAGGTCTAATTTGCTGATAATGTGATAAATCAAGATTTTACGCAGTTCCAATTGTAAAATATTTATGATTACCATATAAGTACATAAAATCCTCTCGATATCTCATCTAGAAATGTAACATGTGTATGTGACTTGCGGCGTTAAAGAATAAAAGATGATATTATTTTGTTATTTTAGTTTTTTTTTTTTATAATCGGCACACACAAGGGGTTTTTTGTATACCCTTAATATGCCAGAGACACAGTGTGAGCATTAAGAAAAAAGGGAAGGGTTAGAAAGGAGGTGTCGGTGTACATTGTAAAGACAGAGCGTGGCAAGGAATTCTACATTCGCGTAGTACGGCTGAAGAACGAATCTCTGTACTTGACAGTACGGCCGAAGTTGGGCTCAAGGGTAAACTGATGGGCATTCCTAGAAGTGCAAGTATTACGGTTAAATTCTTTAAGGGGAGGAATGCAGTTGGCTATTTCACTAGAACAAAGTCCGTTAAAATAACGGTAAAAAATGGTGAGGCAAGAAACATTCTCCCCAATTACCGATGTCGTCTCGTTTTTTCGACGTCTCTCGTTTTCTCTGTCGTCTCGTTTTTCAAATGGCATTCCATAACTTCTTCGACGCGATGATTTTGTAACAGATTTTAAAACGATGAAAAAGTAATAAACATCTGTCAAAATCGAATGAAAGTTTACATACAAAATTATTGCTTGATGTTCAATTAAAGGACAAATGCAGTTTTTTTTTAATTATAAGAAAATAAATAAGTAATTAAAAAGATAAGATATTTAAAGCGATTGCTTCTAAATACTGAAGTGATGTGCCTGTATCTGCCTGAGTTTGTGTTAATGCAGGCTCAGATGAAGTTGGCAAGGGTTTTGGAAGCAAATTGGGCTGAAATACACTGGTTAAATTTCCATTTAATTTATTGTTTAACCACTTCCCTAGCTGCTTTTATTTCCTTTAAATTGTGGATTATTTTCTTTTTCGGCCCAAACATAAGAGCAAACAAATTAAGAATTTGTCTATAATTATAGAAGAACAGATTCAAAACTTTTGCCAAGCATCTCCATCTCTTACTGGCGGACGTTTTTTGTATCCCCTTCGAAGAAAAACCCTAACTGCTCGACCTCTTCATCAGCTCTACGAGCGTATGGAATTGGTTTTCATTTGTTAATTACAACATTATAGTATATAGTATAGTATAGTACAAAAAATATATACTTGTTTTATTTATCCTAAATAAATTCGATAAAATAAATTATTTAACAAGTATACTTGCAGTTTTGATATCGTCATTTTTTTTCTTAGTCGTCGTTTCCTTTCGTCTTACAGAATGCAGAACGAAAGAGATCAACGACGTTTGACGTTTACAGACGACCATAAAACGAGTGAGAAAAGTTGGAAACGACTTATGGAATGCAGATCGTGTCAGGTCGTATATTTCGCTGTTGCTTACGACATCGGTAATCGGGGTGATTACGACGATGTTGGAGTGACGTAAATGAGTCAATGATGTTATTGTCACCAATCATTTTAAAAGCTCTTCTTTGAATACTGTCCAAGAGACTTAAGTAAGTTACTGGAGCACCAGCCCACAGATGGGAGTTATACTCAAGTTTTGGACGTATGTATATAGGTTTTATAGATTGTAGCCAGATCAGAAGGAGAGAAAAATTTCTTGCATCGTCTCAGAAAACCCAAACATCTTGCGGCATTTTTGGCAACATCGCGTATGTGATCGTTCCACAAGAGGTGGTTCGTGATGCACATACCAAGAATATCGAGATGTTCAGTTTCACTGATGCAAGTGTCACTCATAGACAGTGGTAAGGGTGGTACTGGTACATACATATATATCGCTTTAACGCTATAAGACAGCATTGGGTTTTCGAAGCATTAAATTCGACACGGTTTCTTATTCCCCATTGTACAATGCTGTTTAGGTCGTAATTTTATCAGATTATCATATTTTGTCGTTGCAGTTTCACATCCGAAGAGGAAGGATGTGAGACTGAAAACGAATATGAAAAGCTGAGGGCACTATCGTCAGCGAAACAATTAATCTTAAAAACTACTTAAATTATGAAACTTAATTAGAAATAGAAATGTATAAAACAATTGCTTGAGCCTTAACCTGTGAGCAATTAAAACCATACATTCGGCAGTCGGCTAAGCTTTGCTTTGATGTAGTTAATTATCTAATAATAACTATTAGAATAGAAACACGTCCTTTCACGTAGAGCGATGATGAAAGAGAAGGAGTTTATTAAAACCATACGATACATATAGATCATACACAATATACATATAGACTTAATACTCATGTTACATTATTCATGATAGGGTAAACCAACACTCCTCCTTAACCTGAGTGTTATGGTCTAATGCCCATGGAGTTTCGGAATGAAGAAATTTTGATCATGTCCAGAGGTTTAGTCCGAGCATCAGCGATTTGATGATCGGACCTGACGTTGTCGAGTTTGATGTTTGAGTTGTGATGTTTGATGTCTTGCACAAAGTAGTGACGAATGTCAATGTGCTTTGACCTTGGATGGAAACCACCATTTGTTGCTATTGCGATAGCACTCTGGTTGTCGCAAAGTATTCGGAGGGGCTGCTCTCGTTGTGCCGAAAGTGCCATGAATTCAGCCTCACATGATGAGAGAGCCACGGTGCTTTGTCTTTTGGAACACCAATATATAGCTCCACCTTGAGCTATAAAAACGAATCCGGTTGTTGATTTGCGGTCATCAATGTTTGATGTTGGTATACATCTGACGCATCACTTGAGACTGCATCTTCAAAAATACTGCTGGTCTCGAACAATTGCGACTCGTCTTTCTCGTCGTCGATCTGGTACATAACAGGTTCTGCAACTTTTTTATCGGCGACTTCGTATTCATGAAATTCAACCTGAACTGGTTTTGACATCTGCGATGTTGATGTTTTAGCAACACTTAAGTCTTCGTTGATGAAAGAAACATCTCGGCTTTTGAATAAACAATTCTTTACTGGGTCGTAAAGACGATAGCCTTTCGTGTGCTCATTGTATCCGACAAGAATGGATTCTTTGGCTTTTGGATCCCATTTTCTTCGATTAGCTTTTGGGATATGTGCCCTTGCCGTAGTGCCAAATACTTTGATGTGTGCCAAGTCGGGTACTTTACCACTCCACGCTTCTACTGGCGTCTTACCTGTACCTTTTGACGGCGAACGGTTCAGTAGATACACAGACTATCCAACGGCTTCGGCCCAAAAAACCTTAGGCAAATTGGAATCAGTGAGCATACACCTTGCCTTTTCAACGATCGACCGATTGTTTTGTTCGGCCAGGCCATTTTGTTCTGGAGTGTGCACATTACTTTTTTGCTGTTGAATTCCATTTTTTCGAAGTGAGTCTTGGAATTTTTTGTTCAAGAATTCCTTACCGTTATCAGAACGTAGGATTTTAATCTTGTGGCCACTTTGATTTTCTGCAAGCGCACGAAAATCTTCGAAACATGCTAGCACTTCCCAATCCATTTTTGTTTTGAAAAAATACACAAAAATTTTTCGTGATTTGTCATCCACGAAAGTCAGGAAGTATCTGTTTCCACCAAGCGATGTATTTTCCATCGGTCCACAAATGTCGGTATGGACGATGTCAAGCAGCTGACTGGCTCTGCTGCCGCACTTATTAAATGGCAATCTTGTTTGCTTCCCGACAGCACAAATCTTACAGTCGTTTTCGATTTTGCTTGTGAAACCAATTCCAGTGGCCAGTCCACTGTGTAGTTTATCCAAGCTGTCATTGTTGAGGTGGCCCATCCTACGATGCCAAAGTTGCTTGCTGCTTATGGAACCACATGTATGCAACATCTTTTGAAGACTTCGTATCCAAAACAAACAAGCCATCCACGTTTGTGCCTGTTGCGATTATTTGCTTTCTTGAGTTGATGACTTTTACGGACTTTTCGTTGAATTCAACTGTGTGTCCTTGCTTCACTATGCGACCGACAGAAAGAAGATTGATTGAGAGGTCAGGAACAAATTTGATGTCACTGACTTCAATCGCTGAAGCGCTGCAGGCTGGGTTGATTGTTGCCGTTCCACAGCCTTTCACTTGCATTATACCTTTGTTTGCCTCAACCACGGTTCCAGAATCCACAAAAAGACGATTTAGGCTATTTCTGTTGAAACTCATATGTGACGTGGCACCTGAGTCGAAGTACCTAGAATCTTTTTTATTTTGGGAACTTACCGCGGACAAAACACAACTCAATACATCGTGGGTTTTCTTTGCCACACTTCCAATTTGATTTTTGGCGCGACAATTTCTTGCAATATGGCCGAATTTTTGACAATTTCTACATCTTGGGCCTTTTCGTTCGGTGTTGCTATTCTTATCTCGCTTACGCACGCGAGAATAAAAAGCTGATGAATTTTCCTCACCAGGCCGCAACTCTTGCAACAATTTTATTTTAATTGCATCTGCCGTTATTCGTGTGCCAGAATTTTCGAGAGCCATAATCATTGGCCTATAATCCTCGGGCAAACCGGCTAGCAACAATGTTCAGAGCCACTCTTCATCTATGGGAAAACCAATGCCACCAAGCGATTGGGCGGTTGCCATCATTTCCTTGACAAATTTGTCCATAGAGCCACAATTTGATAGGGATGTTGTGATTAGCTTGCGCAGAAGACCGACACGGCGGGTTAATCCAGTGTCTTCATATGCATCTGCTAGGCCTTGCCACAACTGTTTCGCAGTCTTTGCGCTCTGAATATGAACGTAGCACACCGGATCGATGACAAGCGTAAGCTTGCTTCTAGCATTACGATCCTTGTTCACATCGATTGCTACTTTGGGCTCACCATTTTCTTCCACTTCCACTTCGTATTCGATTGTACTGGTCCAAAGATCATCCAAGTCGAGAAATGCTTGAGCAGCAATTTTCCACGTTGGATAGTTATCGCGACCGAGTAACTTTTCGATAGTTAAACCGCTCATACTTTTTTTTTAATTATTATTAATTAATTAATTACCGAACTTCTTTCAAGTAAAAAATTACTTTTTTTTTGTAAATTTTAATTTTATTAAAAAACGAAAACTGTGCCCATAACCTATTAGAATAGAAACACGTCCTTTCACGTAGAGCGATGATGAAAGAGAAGGAGTTTATTAAAACCATACGATACATATAGATCATACACAATATACATATAGACTTAATACTCATGTTACATTATTCATGATAGGGTAAACCAATAATAACTTTTATAAAATTTAAAAATGATAGATAATAGTAATATAAAATTTGAACTATATCGAGCCCTAACCGCCAAATTATCGTAAGCGACAAAATATAAATTTTACAGGAAATACATTTTTTTGTTTTCTTCCTGAGTTACAAATCCGAACGAGCCTATTTTCAGTATTCAGTTATATTTTTGCAAATGCAATTAAGTGACTATAAACTGAACACTGATGTTGCCAAATTTACGTTATTTTTAACGTTTTTGGCGTTTACGATAGTTTTTGTGTTCACTAACTATTAACTCATAATCAAATTTTGGCGTTTACGATAAAATTAAAAAAATACAAAAGAAATCCTATTTTAATGAAAAATTCACATTATTTGTTTATTTTTAGTGGAATTTATTATTTTATTTTTAAATTAATAAAAAATAGCGACAAAAAATATTCTTAATTAAAAAAAAAAAAAATTAAAAAAAAACTCAAGGGTATTTAAGTATTTAGTTGTCTTTGTTATTTTCTTCGTCGGTTTAACTTAAGACATCCTTGATCGTAGGTTTAAATCTCAAAGATAAGTTCTCGTCATGATACCGTTCAGGAATAGTTTTTTTTCATAAAGCCCTTTCAAATCAAGGTACTTTGCTTGGGAAATTTTCAACTTGGTCTTATAACATCATTCAAGATGTTGATTACTAGCTACTGCAGAAATACGGTTTGACCTCAAGGTATCACTAAAACTATCAAACAATGAAAGACATTCTTATTATCAACCACCTTATACATATACTGTGGTGTTTGGTACAAACATTATAAGTCCATAAAATAATTTGCGTTTTTACGTCCACCTTACATGGAGCTAGGGCTGAAACGGGTTGACTGATTTTCTTCAAATTTGGAAAACTTTTGAAAATATTCTTTGAAAAATTATGTTCCAAATTTTAAGAAAATCGGTTTACCCGTTTAGGTTCGAGCTCGATATGAAGTGAATGTAAGGATGCAAATCATTTTATGGAATTATCATGTTTCTACCAAATACCACATATATGTATGAATAAGTTACGAGTATGAAATGAATTTTATTCATTTATTTCTTTGTAAACTTTTTTTTTTTTATATTTTTCATCTGAAAAAACTGATTTAAGTATGATACGAGTAATTTGGTGAAAAAATTAGATCCATTCTTCTTTTTTTTTTATTTGCGAATGCATTCACCACATCTTTAGGTTTAACTTCGATTTCTTTGTTTAAGTTCAACAAAGCTAATCCATTGAGCCTGGTGTCAGTTGTTGTGGCACTCAGCCACGTTTTTAATCGTCTCAAAGTTGAAAATGAACGTTCTGGCTTAGCAGACGTCACATGGTAGCACACAAAGAACTTCAAATGTTTTCTTAAATGAGGATACAAATTCCGATTGCAAAATGGAAGCGACGCTAGAACAGTTTCTGGTATTGCACTTTCGGATTCATCCTTCCACATTTGTTTCCATATCTAAATAAATATTGAAATAAAACTACTTTTAAAAACTTTGCGTATTATATAACCCCTTTCACCAATATTGTCTAAGCATTTATGATGGTACATGCTGACTGACTTTTTGTTTTTATGAACTATGCCCTGCTACGCATTTTTAAATAGGTTTTCATTCTGAAATACTTAACCTTCTCTGCGTACGCAACTGACCATTGTACATGAACTCTCCCGGCATCCAAACATGATAGTTACTCACTCTCCTATAAATGAACTATTCCTTACAGTGGCCGATGGGTACACTGATACAAAAGTAGCATCAATTGGATAATTCAGCAAAGCTGATTAAATATCAACAACACTCTACCTACTATGTCATTTGCGATATTTAGCTGTAAATAGAAAATATCAGTGTCGCTTACGATAAATTTTGTTTTCTGTGTAACTTTTTGTTAAAAAGTTGTATTGAAAAATAAATGATATGGAAAGATGCGTAATAGCATTCGCTGTCAAATCGCATAATTAACTTGATTTTATAAAAAATGTCGCTTACGATAAAATGGCGGTTAAGGCTCGATATATTTTGAACAACGTAGGATTTTGACTTAAAATGCAATATAACTACACTTAAAATATTTCAGAAAAGAGCGAGCGCTAAGAAAAGTTGGGAGAAGATTTAAAAAGAAATATTGATACTCATTGATTTTGAATGTCTGAATATCGCAATGAGATGGAAATTAAACATTCACATTCGAATAGTTCAGCTTAAGAAAGCATCTCTGAATTTAACAATACGTCCGAAGTTTGAATGAAGGATAAATTGATGGGCGTTTCCTGAAGTACACCTATTGAGGTTCAATTATCTGAGGCGGTGAATGTAAACTGGTTATTTGACTAGAACACTATAGAAATAGAGCTGATTCTGCTTTGCTTGCTATTTTGCAATAACGAAAACATTACTGACAAAGTGATGCTGATTATGCTTGACTGAAATTATTATGCATTATTTCTGCATGCTTTAGTGAATTAAGTATAAAAGTTTTCATACTGGTTGTTCAACCCTTCAGCTTTTAACATTTTTTATTTAAATTATTAATTAAAGTACGAGTAATATATTTTCAATGCAATTATTAGTTATTTTACTACATGTTTTGTAGGCGAATAAATGGGATCCACAACTGGTGACACATTTAAATTCTAAACAAAAAAAAAAAGGTTGACCAAATAATAATTGTTGTTCAATGTAATTTATCGTTTCTTTATTCTGAACTTCTGTGCAATCGTTTGCATGGCTATTAACAATGATTACAACGCCATATGGTAGGTACTTGTATGGTGCTCGCCGCCGCCGCCCGCCGCCGTGCCCAGATGAAGCCCATCCTCATCACGGCCTATTAAATGACACATAACATAAACTAATCATCTGACATCAAATTCAATCCAGCGAAACCAATAGAAAGCATAGGTAATACTTGAACGGAATTCAAAGCATCATCCCTCGCAATCATTGTTTGATGGTTAACATCATCGTCAAGAGTCGAGAGCTTGTTTATTGAAGCATTAAAAAAACAAAAACAGAATTAAAACTCCTCCGCTTGGAAGCAGCTTCCTTATAAGTGAACTGAATTTACAGTCCCCCTGACATGGGCCCACCAAATTGGATTTGGTGTCACTTAGTTGATTACTGCGTCCGCGGCGGAGGTGGGTTCACGCCGTATACAATGTGATAATAAATATTTTCGAAAGATACTAATATAGCGAGTCATGGATATGCTCCCACGATTCAATGACCAAATATGCCAACTTAAGACGTTATAATATTGCCAAAGATGGACACAGTCAAATAACCAATGATCGTGGAGCTGACTAAAATAGAGTCTGCTCATCTGATCTCGATTTAAAATATAAATTTTCTTTGAATAAAGCAGAATGACATCATCATTCGATTGAGTTTTTATTATCACTGTATCACTGACTAAGAACTAACATGGGATGACGAATTCAGGGAGCTGGAAGGAGCTAATATCCAGTGGAGACACTTGAAGTCCAGTAATAAAAACATTAGGCTCCAATAACAAGAAATAATATACCTACATCTTGTCAGGTTTTCTAAAATAATTTGTGAAGGGATAACCTTTAGTAACTTATTATTTAAAAGGGCAAACAAAAAACCCCAACTGCAAATTTCTTTAATTTACTTTAAAAAGAAAAAGCAAACATTTTATTTATTAAATCCGTTAAGTTTGACGAAATCGAAAGTATGTGGCATATTTTCTGAATATCTTCTATAAAAATCAACTAACATAGATTAATAAATGTTGAATGGGCGGTTTTTTGTTAATATGGAATAGAAGGTACCAGGCTTCCTAAGTAAGATTCAAGAACTATTTAAAAAAAAAAAATACTCCTGGAATGTACATATACCCTCCCTCGAAAACCGGGAACGTGAATGATGTTTAGAAGTGTTTCTCAGAATCTATTCGTATCGGAAATTATTTTCCATTTTATAGAATTTTTTGATGTAAAAATTCAGATTATTCTTCTCTTTTTATTTAAATGCCTTTGAAAATCACTCACAAGTACATTGCATCTTCACAGAATTTATTAAAGCTTTTGACAAATTAAATCCCGCAATACTTTTCATGCTGATTTAAAGTAAACTCTGTAGTACCTCAGGACTGTCATCTTGACCCTTTTCTTTCTGTTTTATTTAGATACTAGCTATTACCAGCCCGCTTCGCTGGGCGCTATTTAAATTAATACAAAATTGCTTCTAGCAATAAAATTTTTTACAATTTTAAAATGATTTTTAAAGAACTTTTATCATTTTTTATTTATTAATATTTATTCTTCATCTAAAGAGTCTTCTGTAGTTTTATTTTTACTATTGGAAATAGCAATATTATTTAATTTGTGTGCCGGTTCCTCGACATATGTATTTATCTTCAAATAAATTTTGAATTTCCAAAATATCTATTTTTTCTTTGTCGCTGATACTTGTTTTCAAAGCTTGTTCTTCTTTTTTGATAATTTCATTTTCTTGCTAGTTTTATTTTCCAATCGGACCTTTGTCTTTCGAAACTCTTAAATCAATTAACATTCTATAAAAGTTTGTTCCATTAGTTTTACTTTCATCGATTTCAATTTTTATGGCAAAATATATTTTTTTAAAAACATAAATTCTTATGATATTTTGTTGGACTTCAGAAAAATTCTGGATAGAAACTTCCAATTTTTTTTGGCTTGCATTGTCTTTTTTTTTTAATTCACATGCATCCATTATTTATATTTTCTGTTTTTGAAATATTTGTTAAAAGAAATCATTTATCTATCTATCTATCTATGAAAATATCATTTTCTTGAAATCATCTTCGAATTCTTTCACAATATCAATGATATTCAGCTTCTAGTATAGCAGTATCATTGTCAAAGTAATAGGAGAAATAAGGACCATGGATATTAAGAATGTAACCATCAGGATCAACTATAAGAACAGGATTTATCAAGTGACGCCATTTATGAATTGAATATGATTTTCGAAGAGCTTAAAAGTTGCTATATTTTTGTGGATGGAGCTGTATGTTTCGTTAATTCAGGCAATTACTCGAAGAAATTCAGGTTCTTGGTATATAATTGATATATAAGTTTCTCTGTCTTTTGCATCAAATCCAAATTAGCTGGAACGAAACGTTGCATCAAGGTCTGTATACTGAAACCTAAGCTTGTTTGCTGCCGACTTGAATGTTGGAACATGACACATACAAATTTATTAGAAAGTCTCTGACGCATTTTGACCAACAACAAAAGTAAGTCCCTTCGCTAACGTACCTGCAGCCATAGCTGGGCACCGTTAATCAAACAGTTAACTTCGTTAATCGTTAATCCGCTACTAAAAAAGTTAGCTTCGTTAAACGTTAAAGCGTTAAATTTCGGAAGAATTAACGCAAGTTAACGTTAATCGTTAATCCGTTAACATGTGATAAAAATTACGTTTTTTTTTTTTTTTTACTCTGAGCACCGACGCTAAGTAATGCCGGTCGTCCACTAGGCGAGCAACGCACAAATTTCGAATTCAACTCTAATGTACGGTGCCCTCAATTCTGTTCAACCAACGGGTTGGATAGAGTTGTTGGCCGTTGCTCAACGAATTGCGCAACCATTGTACGGGTAGTGTACGAGCTCGTGTTGCTCCTTGAAAATGTCTCAAATTTCCTCGAGAATGCAATTGCCTAAACTTTGAATTCGAATTCACGGGCGCGGTGGGATCAAACGATTTTAATTTCTCATATATTTCATTGAAAAAACAATTTTCGTCGAGACTCAAGAAAAAATCATCCACCCAGAATCGTCTTGGCTGTTTTTTCTTCCTTTGTCGTTCATTTTCTAATATTATAAATGCGGCAGCCACTTTTTTTTTTCTTAGAGGAAATCATACTCATACGGAACAAATTTAAGAATATTTTAAAGCGAAGGTGTGCGTCGACAATAAATGTATGTACCGGACTGAAGTCAAAATTATTTCAGGTTTGACGTTTGAGTTTTTGGTTTATGGTGGTGCGTTCAACGCGTTCCCAACGAGTGATCCTTGGTTAAGTGTACGAAGGTATCAACTCGTTCATCAACTGGTTGAGCAACAATATCGAAAACGCAGTTGATCAACTCGAAAAAAATTTGTTTCTGTTAAAATCGAACAAGTTTATCAACTAGTGTACGAGGTTGTTCAACTTTTGAGTAAGTTGGTCAACTAGGTGTACGGAGCTATTCAACACTGGAATAAGTTTTAAGAGTTGATCAACTAGGTGTGCGGGGTTAATCAACATATATGGGAAAGTTGGTCAATTATGTGTACGGGGCTCCAAACGCATTTTGTTCAACTTTAGTTGCTCAACGTGAATTATGTTAGTTGCTGCACTAGTGTAAGAGGTTGTAAATTCGTTTATCCAACAAAAGAGTTGAATAAAAATTTGAACGAAGTTGGTTGAACTTATCGCGCACATAGTGGACGACCGGCATAATGAAATGATCAGATGAAACGAATCTCTTCGCAGTTTTCTCACTCGCACGCGCCGTCAAAATATAATACGTAACTGTTTTTTTTTTCACCCGCGGCACGCGCCGCACGGCACTTGTCTCATACTTGTCTGAACCTGTTTTTCGCGCCGCGCGGTAAATAGTAGGCATTGGATTAACGATTAACGGACTTAACGTGGATTAACGGATTTAACGTGTCCGTTAACATTTTTAAAAGTTAACTTAAAAGTTAATCCGTTAATCAAAATCTTAACTTCGTTAATTAACGATTAACGGATTAACGAGTTAATGCCCAGCTATGCCTGCAGCCATATCTTGAAGCAAACTGTCACAAAAAGTGCATAAACCCTGAATATTCCTGTTTTGTTATGGCAAAAAAACTTGCGAATTTATCATCTCTAAGACTATTTTCGTCAAAATTTCTCGTCACACTTCGTGCTACATTCCAAAGTTTTTGTAACAACATTTTGAGATGTGATACATTAATGACATATTTTCTATTTATAGAGCCTAGTCCAATGCATAAAGGTGGTAATATATGTAAAACCTCTATCATCCAAAATTGAATTAAATTTTATTTTCTCTATTTTTTTATTTATGTATATTTTTTGACAAAAAAAACTTAGAATTTTTTTTGATAAATAAAGGTCCTATATCCCTTATATCTCAGTAAAGCTAGTGTTTCTTTTAAGTCCACCGTTTTATTTTTGTTTTAAGTATATGTACATAAACACTCAAGTACTCAAATGCAATGTTGTGTCAAAATTTCAAAGCAATCGGTTAAGAACTTTCTGATATTGGCGATTAGGAACAAACATACATTTACATACATTTTTATTTATATAGATAAATGATCTGCCTCTATTTAACACCATTTAATTGCATTAATGCAATGTCCAATGTGGACTGTGAACAACTTCAAGAAGATTTTCATACGTTTTGGGACTGGTGCGATAATAGCCGTTTGTTTTATAAATTGTGATGCCTTTTCCTCGAGGCGCAGGTAAAGCTCGTGTTCACGGTATTCCCGAAGAAAGCAAAAAAAAAAAAAAAAAACTCAGGTTATGAACAAAAGTAACTCTAATCGTTTAGATTTATCGATACATATAAAGATCGGGTTTTTCAATAAGAGCGCTACAAAAGTTTTTTTAAATAAAACAAAAACGGTTTTGGATATCAATGAAATTCTTTATTCCTGCGAAAGTACGTTCGATGCCATTATGTATGGAACTCGATTTCTTTTGCATGGCGACCACGGGCACGCTTGCAGAAGTCCAGACGCTGAACCCAATTTTCGACGGTTTTCAAGCATAAATCGGCCGATACTGCTGCAATTTCACGTTCGATATTCGTACGAAGTTCATCAATCGTCGCAGGCTTGTTGGCATAGACCATAGACTTGACGTAGCCCCACAGGAAATAGTCTAACGGCGTCAAATCGCACGACCGAGGCGGCAAAGCGACAAATTTTTCCACTAGACGCTCAATTGTTGATCTGCTAGGACGATTATGACGACCATAAGTTGGACGTAGCGCTCTTAACGTTGAGGCCACTGACTCCGAATTTCGGTAGTAAATTTTAATAATTTCAACTCGTTGTTGGCTCGTATATCTTTCCATCATGAAATGGCAAACCTTACTGAGGAGAAATGTCAAAAGAGCGACAAGAAATATGGCGTCGTTTGCTGTCCCTGTCGCTCTACTTTTGTAGCGTCCCTGTTGAAAAACCCTTTATTTATAAATGTTTTTACAATCTTACAATTTAATTTAATGTTAAGTATTATAATCATTTCATATCAAACAAAGCTATATTAATTTGAGTTACAGGAGTAAACTCAGCTCACGAGATTCGCTAAGAAGTAGTAAACCGGGGAAAATCGATAGGAATCTAATTCCAGCGGTCTGGAGACCGGAAACGGTCTAGAAATAATAAAGGTAATAATGACAATAATAATGATAATAATAATAATAATAATAATAACAATAATAATAATAATAACCATAATAATAATAATAAGACAACAATAATAATAGTAATAATAATGATTATAACAATAATGATAACAATACAACCCAGACTATAATCCCAAAATACATGCGTTGCTAATCATCTTACATAATAATAATAAAATGACACACGATATAATACATACACCAATGTTATATAGACCATTTCGCCCGACTAGGACAAAATAGCAACTCAAAATAAATATATAACAACCAAGTTAATTGTTTGAGTAATAATATTTAGGTATTACTCCACTTCTCTCAAAATTGAGGAATTTTTTTTATATTTGATATATACCTAACTAATCTAAGCTTATCTTAGGTGGCCTGTTGTCAATATATGCTAACTGGACAGTTAATCCTGGGTCGCATGATTATCCAGTTAGCTATGTATGGCTTTGCCAAGAGAGATAAACCGGCACCTGTGTCTGTTGACGAGTTTTCAGTTTACATCCTAGGTCAGAGTAGTGCGGATCAAGAAAACTAAAATAAATAGGTCGACAATCCCGCGATCGTTAATTAGTGTACTATACGGAAAATTTACAAATAATTTTTAAATTACAAAAAAAAAAACAAAAATACACCCATTTACAAAACTATATAAAAAAAACTAAAGAAGTCAAGATCTTCCATAACTGAAAGTGTCGTACAGTGTACCTACGAGGTTCCAGTAATGCAGGAAGTAAATTTTAATAAAAAACGCTCACATAGCATAGATCTGTGCCAAGCTCAATGAGTAAATACAATTTAGTGTCATTTATCTCATATATCTGGACCTACAAATATATAGTCCCATGGAAAAAAAAAATGTCCCTAGCTTGTGTTACAAAGTCTTTTTTTATCAATTGAAAAAAAAAAAAAACACCACC
This sequence comes from Chrysotoxum bicinctum, assembly GCA_911387755.1. Taxonomy (NCBI): domain Eukaryota; kingdom Metazoa; phylum Arthropoda; class Insecta; order Diptera; family Syrphidae; genus Chrysotoxum; species Chrysotoxum bicinctum. Next base: position 202,074,249 of record OU426988.1, on the reverse strand, counting down.
TGAACTAGATTATTTATAAAAAAAAAAAAAAAAAAAAATCAATCCTGGATTATACTATCCTGTGAAGGAAAAAAAATACCTACAACTACAAAAAACTACCTACAACTACAGAACAAAACAACAACATTCATGATACTCATCAGTACTCCTGGAATTATTTCTTACCGGACCAACACCCACATGAAGCCGTTCTCCTCATTTTTGTGCAAAAACATTGTATCCTAGTGAACAAGATTTATCCCTTTTTAAATCCTATATCTGATGCCCTTTATATATTCAATGCCCCCCCCCCCCATCCCTTGTTCTAAGCCTTACCTCTTGTGTCAAGTGTTTTGTGTTTATGTTTATGTGTATTAGATTTAAGTTCCATATTGTGTAAATGAAATACAAATTAATAAGCGCGACCAAAACGTAAATAAAGAATTAAAATCATAAGTTAGTTTCAAAAGAGAAAAACGAAGGGAAAAATTTAATAAATGGAAAATTTTGCATTTTGTAATAATAACAAAAAAAGATAAAAGTAATATTAACCTCATCCCAAAAACAAAAGAAAATTCCAATATAATTTCAGTGACGTCACCGATTGAATAAACTAAGAAAACTCCAGAGTGGTGCACTACCTTGGACGTATACGGAAATCAGAGTAAGTCATTACCATTACATGTCCACACATAATTTTCTTATGTTTTTTTTTTTTAAGTTGGGTAATAAACATGCATAAATAAAAAAAAAAAAAAATAAAATAGATACTAAGAAAATTCCATTATTAAAATTTTTTTCACCTACAAATTAATAGGGTTGCCAACTATATTTTCCCTGGTAAATGATTTAAGAATTTGTTTGAAAGATACCTACGGCTATTGATATACATAAATTAAATTTTGTTTTCTTTAATATTTTCTTTAATAAATAGTTTATAATTAATTTTTATATTTAACAATTTGGCGCAATAAAATTATAACGATGGTATTTGTTAGAGTTTTGAATTACTCTTTGGTCTTATAATGTTACCTCGGTGACATTTGGTTATTTTGAAATTGACGCTTTCTTTAGGAGGGAAGGTTGATTGGAAATTGGCGGTTCCTGAATTTTCTTAAGATGACAGCTTAAGATTTAGGTCGGAGGTGGAAGTGGCCGTTCTAGACGAAGATTAGATGAAGATTGGGGTAAGCTGAATTAAAACCAAAGTAGGGGCTACTACGCAAGAATGGAGGAAGTGGTAGCCAAGGTGGTATTTAGGATACACGGGTGGGATAATCCTCTGAAGGGTAAACAACACCTTTAACCCTCCCCCTTAAAAAATCACACCCCCTCTATTTAGAACGAAATCAGGCTTCAATTAATTGAACCCTACGCTTTTTTTTTAAGAATTTGTTTACTGGCATGATATGATTGCGTAACAACGGTCCAGGCTGCGGTAGCAAGAACCCCCCTTCCGACGAGCTGAGTCGTGCTTGAAGCAAGCATGCCACGCTGCCGTATACTGGACACCCTCTCTCTCCTGCTGCCAGGATCAGCCTCATGATCCTGTAAACATGGGGTTGTAATGGTAGTAAGGGAGTGAGAGGTCAAGGGATTCACGAATCGAACTACAATCGGGGAAAAATCTACCTCTACCTCGAAATTATAATTTTCAGTTTGAGAATCCCTGCCAACAACACCAGGCGGTTCGTTACAGGTGGCGCCCAACGTGGGGCCCGATTCGTTCAGTATTTTACCATCAAATGGGGGGTGTTTTGTCAGGTACCTATATGGGAAACATGCTGCGAACACACTTTGTGTTTCGGCCTTGAAATGACATTGTCAAACCTGAATGATCTACATTTTTTTTTAATTTTTTTTGCTGTCGGGAACGTCCGGTAAATGGGTTTATTTAACACCCACATTTATGCAGTTGCGATTCCTCTCAGACAAATTAAACAGTACACACATTCAGTGTAACTTTAAATCCTAAGTTAATACGAATTCCGACTTCAGTCGTTTAAAGTTAGTTTCGCTAAGGTGTTTTTTTTCGGGTTTTGTTTAGTATTTGTTGTGGCTTGGCTGGTACATGGCACATTGAAGAGCCAAGTGTTCATTGCAAGCCTTAACACTGCCTTACAATAACGTCCAAGGTCCGGAATACCAGATTGTGGACGCAGTGTGATTTCCTGTATCCCTTTATCCTGAACAAACATATGTGATTCCTTAAGGGTACCAGTTTCCGTCTTCGTTAGTTTTCAGAATCGTCTTACAGATGCTCACTTCCACCTAGACTATATGTAATTTTAACTTTTTTCGATTCGATTTATTTCAGTTAGCATTTAACAATTTTTTTGTTTTCTTAGACATTTTTGAAGTTCATTTTAATCTTTTTTGCTTTGACATTTTTGAAGTACCTTTTTTTTCTTACATTTAACTAGATTACTTAACCCATTTTATAAATTACCCTCATTTTGGAATAGATTTTTTTTTATTTTTGAATTTGATACCTAGTTTAACTGATTTTCTTTCGATTTTTTTTTTGCGATTTTGTTTTATAATACTACTTTTTTTGCTTTTATTTTACAAATTTATTAGCTTAGTTTACTTTGATTCTTTTTGGGTCATTTTATTTTTCCTTGAGTCAAAAACATAAAAAAATAACAAAATGAAGAAACGCGTTACACGTTCTAAAACTAAATCCAGCATGCGAAGTCAGGTCTTAAGAACCCAATTTCTTACTGATTCTTTTGCGGATTTAGGTTTACCTCAGGATTTTCCACAACCTCCTCCTCGTCGTTCTTTGGATGGGTTACAACATTGTGAAGGAGCGGCCTCTTTGCTGGCTCAAGCCCATGGGACTGAAGATAGACCCCTACCTCAGGAGGCTACTCCAAAGCCACGAGCATCAACAGGTAGCAATTACGAAATGTTAAACGGTTACATTCAGGACGTCGTCACAGCCGCGGTTGGAGCAAGTCGAGCTGAAGATTTTCGGTACTTTACAGGTGAGATGGAACGAGCTAGAAATGCACTCCGAGACGAAGTGGCAGGTATTATCCGAGAGACGCTTTCTGCACCAACGCCGGAAGTTAACAATCCAGTCGCTCAAAAGAGATCCAGTATTTATGAAACCCTTCGTCACTGTCCAACGACTACGCGTGTGCCTCTTCCTTCACCACCTAGGAACCGCTCCCAACCAAGAAACCAATCTCCTCCTCGAAATCTTTCGCCTCAACGTCGTAATACAGCAGCTGATACTTCGCATATGGATGAATTCCTTCGACGGCTTCAGGACATGTCTTTAAGTGATCCTGTGAACAACTCCCAATCAGCCCCTCGTCATTCAGGATCTTATAAGTTGCAGAATTTCCATAAGTGGGGGTTGAAATTTGACAACCGAGCAATTACCATTGATGACTTCCTGTTCCATCTTGAACGTCTGAAATCAAGTTATGGGGCCACGTGGGAGGAAATCGTGATTAACTTCCATCATTTTGTGTCTGGTCCCGTGGAAAGTTGGTTTTGGGTTTACCTTAAGGCAAATCCGGATGTGACCTGGCTGGTATTGAAAAACGCCCTCATAGAGCAGTTCAGGAGTCTGGAGACGGATTCAGAGCTGTCGAGAAGGTTGTACGATAGACATCAGGGTCAAACCGAAACCTTTGACGAATTCTACACCGCGCTACAAAAATTGAATGGCAGGTTGAGAGTTCCTAAACCCGATGCGGAGATCATCGATGTTTTGAAAAATAATGTTCGACGGCAGATGGGAATGCTCTTAATTACATTCAATACCACCTGCCTCGCCGAGATGGTACACGTGTGTCGTAAGGTGGAAAAATACCTGCTCGATCGTGAAGCCGCGGTCCAAAGAGCTCGCATTGGGGCAGTACCAGCTCCACGTAGAACTGTTATCTCCGAAGTTGTTGCTGAGGAAAGAGTGGAAGAAGAGTGTGCTCCCGAGTTAGAGGCATTCCACCCTAAAAAGGAAAAGGATTCTCGTAGTTACATCTGCTGGAACTGCAAGGCTAAGGGGCACTCGTTTTTCGAATGCCCTGACCCTCAGAGGTTCCTTTTTTGTTTTAGGTGTGGCTGGGAAAATACTACCTCACCGCAATGTCCTCGATGCTCGGGAAACGAGTCCAAGAGCAGTTTAAAATCCCGGGGGAATTGCTCTCTGGAGAAGAACCCGGAGTCACATTAAACAATAGTCCTGATTTCAATCATTTCTCTAGCAGCTCTGGGTCCGTTCCAGACTCAGAAGATACTCGACTTATGACGAATCCATCCATCAGAATTTTACAAAGACCTTTTCAGCCCACAGAAGCCGATGTTCAAACACCATCAGTAGCTCCAAGAGCCCCCACAAAATCGCTACACGAACGACTGCAAAATTACCAAGAGGTGCGAAGAAGGATTTTCGGGACTCAGAACACCGTAGTCTCTAACAAAATAGCTAAGCTTAGGAAGAAATTTCGGGGAAAAAAGGAGGCATTTAAAGCTATCGAAGCCACAACGCTGTGTAACTCAGACGATCCGCGTCCTTATGCTACGGTCCACATTTTCGGAGAAGCTCTACTAGGTCTACTTGATAGTGGGGCCAGCATAAGCTGTTTGGGCGAGGGTGGTTTTGAATTCCTCCGAAGACACGGTCAAGACTTTTCAAAAATTTCTTCGGAAGTGAGAACGGCGGATGGCAAACGACAAAGCATAATAGGCAAATTTTACGCTGACGTTTCATTCAAAGGGATGACGAAAAAGATTCCCCTTTACCTGGTTCCGTCGCTGCAGCAGAAACTTTACTTAGGTATTGACTTCTGGAGGGAGTTTGATATCGCTCCTCAGGTGATCTCTGAAATCTCTTCACTTTCTTGCCAGAAAGATATCGATCCAAATGCCCATATACTTACCGTGCAGCAGTCTAGACGGTTAAAAGATGCCATTAGCTTGTTTCCTTCCTCCGCTGTACAAGGCTTAGGAAAAACCACTCTAGAGGTACATACAATAGACACAGGGGATGCTGAGCCCATTAAGCAGCGTCATTACCCTATTTCTCCAGCGGTTCAGAAACTTCTTTATGAGGAATTGGATCGCATGCTTAAACTCGGAGTTATCGAGGAAAGTTCTAGTGCGTGGAGCTCTCCTGTAGTGCTAGTGCGCAAGCCCGGCAAAAATCGCTTATGCCTAGACTACAGGAAAGTTAATGCTAAGACTAAAAAAGATGCGTATCCACTTTCTCATATAGAAGGTTTGCTATCGCGTCTTCCAGATACGCATTTCATCTCGAGTGTTGATCTGAAAGATGCGTTTTGGCAGATTCCGCTGGAGAAATCATCCCGGGAAAAGACGGCGTTTACTGTGCCTGGTATGCCCCTGTTGCAGTTTACGGTTATGCCCTTTGGCCTCTGCAATGCACCACAACGCATGGTAAGATTAATGGACAAAGTGGTACCCCACCAACTGCGAGAACAAATCTTTCCTTACCTAGATGACTTGCTGGTAGTATCAAGTACATTTGAGGAGCATGTAAAGCTGTTAGAGGTTTTAGCGGGTCGATTGAGGGAAGCTGGTCTTACAATCAACGTCCAGAAGTCAAAATTCTGCTTTAAGGAATTGAAGTACTTGGGTTATGTGGTTGGAAACGGGTGTCTAAAAACGGATCCAGAGAAGGTGACCGCAATTGCAGACTTTCCAACTCCTACTTCAGCTAAGCAAGTGCGACGATTTTTGGGACTTGCGGGGTGGTACCGTAGGTTTGTGAAGGACTTCTCCTCTCTGGCGGCTCCAATAACCGATACGTTGAAGAAGGGTAAAAAGTTTGTTTTTAACGCCGAAGCCATCGAAGCCTTCAACATACTCAAGACCGCCCTAACTTCCGCACCACTGTTGGTGAACCCAGATTTTTCGAAAGAATTCCTAATTCTCTGCGATGCTTCCAACACCGGCATTGGGTGTGTGCTGAGCCAATTGGACGAAAATGGTAGTGAACGTCCAATATACTACCATTCACAGAAGCTCAACTCAGCCCAGCGCAATTACAGTGTGACCGAGCGAGAATGCCTGGCTGCTGTCATGGGAGTCCAGAAGTTTCGAGCTTATGTCGAAGGTCATCCGTTTAAGATTGTGACTGACCATGCCAGTTTGAGATGGCTGATGAGTCAGAGAGAACTCTGTGGACGATTAGCGAGATGGAGCTTAAAGCTTCAAGGATTCGATTTCACCATCGAGCACCGCAAAGGTTCACAGAATGTCGTACCCGATGCCTTGTCACGAGTGTATGGAGTCGACGCCTTGACTTGCGATATATCGACGTTGAAAGATCCTTGCGATGTGTTGCACATCGATCTTGCAGATCCTAGTTTTAAATCTATGGAATACTGCAAGCTCATTGAAAACATCGAACAACAAAAAGATAAGCTACCTGATCTTCAAGTGTCGGAAAATTTCGTCTACAAGAAGGTCAAGCACTGCACAGGGATTCCTGAAGAGGATGACCGTATTTGGAAGCTTTGGGTTCCAGAATCGCTTACTCGACGCTTGATCGCTCTCGCTCATCAGCCGCCTCGAGCTGCGCATGGAGGAATTGCAAAAACGTTATACCGACTTCAGCGACAATTCTTCTGGCCTAACATGGCAGCCCAAGTAAAGACGTTTATCGGGATGTGCGACATCTGTAAGGCCTCGAAAGCCCCAAATGCAACCCTGAGGCCCCCGATGGGTAAAGCATTTGTTGTTGAGAGACCTTTTCAGATGGTGTACATCGACTTCCTGGGTCCATATCCTCGCTCGAGAGACGGGAATACACACATAGTGATTGCGCTGGACCAGTTGACCAAGTTTGTGGTCGTTAAGGCATTGCGCAAGGCGACAACAGAGGCGGTGTTGAAATTCTTGCATGAACAGGTCTTTTGTATTTTTGGAGTCCCGGAAACGCTTCTCTCCGACAATGGTAAGCAGTTCACGAGTCGTGAATTTAAGAAATGTATGTCGTTGTTAGGCATAACCCATGTTAGAACCGCAGTTTATTCTCCGCAAGCTAACGCTAGCGAGAGGGTAAACCGGTCTATTCTCGCGGCAATTCGATCTTACATCGACTCTGATCAAAGGAATTGGGATTGTAACTTGCAGTGCATTGCCAGCGCCCTTCGCACAACAGTCCATTCTGCCATAAACTTGTCTCCGTATGAAGCCCTATTTGGACAAAGTTGTGTGGAGCATGGTTCGGACTACAAGTTACTTCGGAAACTGAATGTGTTAAACAATGGCGGCGTTAACATCCTATCGAGATCGTCAAAAATGAACATCTTACACAGTTGTATAAAGAATTCCCTGGAAAAAGCCCATGCCCAGTATGAAAATACCTACAATCTGCGAAGCAAGAAGGTAAAGTTTAACGTTGGAGACATTGTGTTTCGAAGGAATTTCGCATTAAGCAATGCAACAAGAAAATTTTGTGCAAAACTTAGCCCAAAATTTATTAAAATGAAGATTTGTCGAGTAGTGGGGAATAATCTTTATGAACTGGAGGACCTCCAAGGAAAAAAAGTTGGAATCTTCCATTGTAAGGACTTGAAAAGGTAAATCTATCAAGGCCCGGCCGCAGTCTGTGCACGAGACTTCTCAGGGAAAGTGATCACAAACACCGTTTCTTTTCTTCTCCTTTCACTTCGGAGATTCTTGTGGTAGGACAAGCTTTGTGGGAAACGGTCTAGAAATAATAAAGGTAATAATGACAATAATAATGATAATAATAATAATAATAATAATAACAATAATAATAATAATAACCATAATAATAATAATAAGACAACAATAATAATAGTAATAATAATGATTATAACAATAATGATAACAATACAACCCAGACTATAATCCCAAAATACATGCGTTGCTAATCATCTTACATAATAATAATAAAATGACACACGATATAATACATACACCAATGTTATATAGACCATTTCGCCCGACTAGGACAAAATAGCAACTCAAAATAAATATATAACAACCAAGTTAATTGTTTGAGTAATAATATTTAGGTATTACTCCACTTCTCTCAAAATTGAGGAATTTTTTTTATATTTGATATATACCTAACTAATCTAAGCTTATCTTAGGTGGCCTGTTGTCAATATATGCTAACTGGACAGTTAATCCTGGGTCGCATGATTATCCAGTTAGCTATGTATGGCTTTGCCAAGAGAGATAAACCGGCACCTGTGTCTGTTGACGAGTTTTCAGTTTACATCCTAGGTCAGAGTAGTGCGGATCAAGAAAACTAAAATAAATAGGTCGACAATCCCGCGATCGTTAATTAGTGTACTATACGGAAAATTTACAAATAATTTTTAAATTACAAAAAAAAAAAACAAAAATACACCCATTTACAAAACTATATAAAAAAAACTAAAGAAGTCAAGATCTTCCATAACTGAAAGTGTCGTACAGTGTACCTACGAGGTTCCAGTAATGCAGGAAGTAAATTTTAATAAAAAACGCTCACATAGCATAGATCTGTGCCAAGCTCAATGAGTAAATACAATTTAGTGTCATTTATCTCATATATCTGGACCTACAAATATATAGTCCCATGGAAAAAAAAAATGTCCCTAGCTTGTGTTACAAAGTCTTTTTTTATCAATTGAAAAAAAAAAAAAACACCACCTGAACTAGATTATTTATAAAAAAAAAAAAAAAAAAAAAATCAATCCTGGATTATACTATCCTGTGAAGGAAAAAAAATACCTACAACTACAAAAAACTACCTACAACTACAGAACAAAACAACAACATTCATGATACTCATCAGTACTCCTGGAATTATTTCTTACCGGACCAACACCCACATGAAGCCGTTCTCCTCATTTTTGTGCAAAAACATTGTATCCTAGTGAACAAGATTTATCCCTTTTTAAATCCTATATCTGATGCCCTTTATATATTCAATGCCCCCCCCCCCCCCCATCCCTTGTTCTAAGCCTTACCTCTTGTGTCAAGTGTTTTGTGTTTATGTTTATGTGTATTAGATTTAAGTTCCATATTGTGTAAATGAAATACAAATTAATAAGCGCGACCAAAACGTAAATAAAGAATTAAAATCATAAGTTAGTTTCAAAAGAGAAAAACGAAGGGAAAAATTTAATAAATGGAAAATTTTGCATTTTGTAATAATAACAAAAAAAGATAAAAGTAATATTAACCTCATCCCAAAAACAAAAGAAAATTCCAATATAATTTCAGTGACGTCACCGATTGAATAAACTAAGAAAACTCCAGAGTGGTGCACTACCTTGGACGTATACGGAAATCAGAGTAAGTCATTACCATTACATGTCCACACATAATTTTCTTATGTTTTTTTTTTTAAGTTGGGTAATAAACATGCATAAATAAAAAAAAAAAAAATAAAATAGATACTAAGAAAATTCCATTATTAAAATTTTTTTCACCTACAAATTAATAGGGTTGCCAACTATATTTTCCCTGGTAAATGATTTAAGAATTTGTTTGAAAGATACCTACGGCTATTGATATACATAAATTAAATTTTTTTTTCTTTAATATTTTCTTTAATAAATAGTTTATAATTAATTTTTATATTTAACAATTTGGCGCAATAAAATTATAACGATGGTATTTGTTAGAGTTTTGAATTACTCTTTGGTCTTATAATGTTACCTCGGTGACATTTGGTTATTTTGAAATTGACGCTTTCTTTAGGAGGGAAGGTTGATTGGAAATTGGCGGTTCCTGAATTTTCTTAAGATGACAGCTTAAGATTTAGGTCGGAGGTGGAAGTGGCCGTTCTAGACGAAGATTAGATGAAGATTGGGGTAAGCTGAATTAAAACCAAAGTAGGGGCTACTACGCAAGAATGGAGGAAGTGGTAGCCAAGGTGGTATTTAAGATACACGGGTGGGATAATCCTCTGAAGGGTAAACAACACCTTTAACCCTCCCCCTTAAAAAATCACACCCCCTCTATTTAGAACGAAATCAGGCTTCAATTAATTGAACCCTACGCTTTTTTTTTAAGAATTTGTTTACTGGCATGATATGATTGCGTAACAACGGTCCAGGCTGCGGTAGCAAGAACCCCCCTTCCGACGAGCTGAGTCGTGCTTGAAGCAAGCATGCCACGCTGCCGTATACTGGACACCCTCTCTCTCCTGCTGCCAGGATCAGCCTCATGATCCTGTAAACATGGGGTTGTAATGGTAGTAAGGGAGTGAGAGGTCAAGGGATTCACGAATCGAACTACAATCGGGGAAAAATCTACCTCTACCTCGAAATTATAATTTTCAGTTTGAGAATCCCTGCCAACAACACCAGGCGGTTCGTTACAAGGCTAGTCCAAGGGAATATCAATATCGACGGGTCGGAAATCTTTTTAGGACCAAAAAGGTTTAACTTCAATGATAAACGACTGTATTCAAAAAAGGAAAATGCGATTATTCTAGGTGCCAGCCGGAGAATTATACTCTACTCATCTAGTGCGCAAAAAGTAAAATTACGAGTCAATTAGCTCTCCTTGATGTAAATGGTGATTTGTTGTAGGTTGTGGGCAGGGATGGCGTTTAGTTGCGGTGGTAGGCTGACCCAATGTCGGCGTAGAATGATACTGCTCCCACATTGTCCATGATTATGTTGTCAACCAAAGTTTCCATCACACTGAGGTACATCAGCTCAGGATGTCGTTGTTCAGTGTTCATGCTTCTTTCTTATAAGCTGATTCCGGTGGTCGATGATGTTCCGAACTAGTTTCTTTGTTAAAGTATAAGTGGGGTTAAATTCATTTCTGTGTAGAGATGGTTGTTCCTGTAGTGTTTCTGTCATTGTCGGTCGAAGTAGAGTCCAGTGCAAATCCTCAGTATCTTCCTTTGGAATAATTGAAAATCCTTCAAAGCTGTCTTCGAGATTGAAAACCAGACAGGGAAGGAATAGGTGATAACTGTTTGTAGGAGCTGCTCGTAGATTAGTATTGTCGTCGGTTGGCTTCCCATTGAAATTAAAATAGAGGGCCTTACTTTATACATTGGGTTAATTTTAAAGGATATAAATATGTACAGTGGTGGACAAGAATTTAGCACATTAATAAAAGAAAAAATTAAAATATATTTACAAAATTTGTTTCTATTTCAATATTTTCATTTTTATGTTATTTACATTATTTACGGATATATGTAAGTATATTTTTCCAAAATACAATCTTATATTTTTTATATCTCAAAGAAAAAATGAAAAAAATAACAGAAAAGATACTTTTTTGTCTGGACATGAATTTAGCACATTTCATTAAAATTGCTTAGTTATGTTATTTACCGTTACTAAAACTAAATTTTCTTTTATATTTTGTTGGAAATCCTTTGTTCTTTAATACTGAATTGAGTCTTCTTGGCAAGCTCTTGTATAAGGCCTCACAGCGTTGCTTAGGTATTGAATACCAAGCATTCTGTATCTCTTGCCACAAATCTGTTAAATTTTTCGTTTTTTGTTTTTCAATGTGTTGCTCAACGTGATTCCACAAATTTTCGATCGGGTTCAGATCGGGTGATTGAGCAGGCCACTTTAAAACATTCACTTTATTGACCTCTAAGGCACTTTTCACTAGTTTTGAAGTGTGCTTAGGGTCATTGTCGTGCATGAAGGGCCATAAAACCGGCAAATTATCTTCGGCATATAGAATCATATGGTTCGAGATAATATCCTTGTACAGGTGCTGGTCCATTTTGGAGTCTATCTTCACTATTGGACCAACACCGTTCCAAGAAAAGGCAGCCCAGACCATCACGTTTCCACCACCGTGCTTCACCGTCTTAATGGTGTATTTTGGATCATGTTCCTTATTTTGTGGACGCCACACATATTTTTTTCCATCTGATCCGAATCGAGAGAACTTTGATTCATCGCTCCAAAGTACATTTTTCCAGAAATTTAGTAGTTTGCCTAGATGTAATTTGGCAAACTCTAATCTAGCCTTCAGATTTTTTTTCGAAACCAATCGTTTTCTTTGCGCAATGCACCCTCTCAATTTTTTTTCATTCAGGCGTCGTCTCACGGTTCTTCAGGATAAATTGACATTGTAATTCTCTATTAATTCATTTCGAATGACACTAGAGGTCTTAAATGGATCCTTTGTTGATAACATGTAAATGACTTTATCTTTCCTCTTTGTTGACTTTCGTGTGCGAGAGGCTTGTTTTACATGTTTTGTCACTTCATACTTTTCAAAATGTCTAAGAGCATTGTAGACCATCTTCCTGGAACATTCTAGCAGCTCAGAAATCTCCGTTACTGTGCGACCCTTTGACTTCATCTTAATGTTAATACTCCTTTTGTCCTCAGAACACCATTGCCCTTATGCCATGACTATTTAATGTTTTTTTTTAAATTTTATTTGAATATATACTTATAACATTAAGAAGATATAAAATTACCTCGAAAATAATTTTGTTCTCTTAAAAACCCACAAATTAAAAAAAAATAACCAAAATTTGTACACGTGCTAAATTGATGTCCAACCAAAAACAATGCAAATGACAAACTATCAACGATTTTTTCACTATGTAATTGGATTGAATATGAAAATATACAGTTTTGTTTTCTCTGATTTGTTGCCATATATATTAGATCAAAATGTACCGCTGCTTGGAACAAAACAAGAGAGAAAATTAAAAATATGGTAGTACACATCTAAGTGTGCTAAATTTGTGTCCACCACTGTATATTATTTTGCATGTAAACTTAACATTTTAAAGTCGGTTGACTTTGATGTTCTTGGTCTCGGGGTGTTTCGTCCCTGTTGTCTACTGGGAGTTTGGTGAAAAAAGTTGGCATTTAACCTGACCCTCGTATCTCGGTTCGGGATGTCGTTGCTCTATGGCCATCCTTATCATTAAATGATTACGATGATAAGGGTGATTGACGGTGTTCTGCATCAGATTCTTTGCCGAGTTTAGTCGATATTTGTCCAGCGGTATTGTCTTTGCTTCTCTGTAGAGATCCTCGTTCCTGTAAGATTTTGCTCGCTGCCGATCGAAGTGGAGTCCGGTGCAGATTCTTAGCATCTTCCTCTCGAAGATTTGGAGTTGATAACCAGATACTTGACGTCCCTTTCGGCTGCAATGGTGTATCCATCTGGAAGTTTCAGAACTAAGTTTCTGCAGGTGGTTGCTGAGCGATATCTGCCCTCACGAGGTCTCCTGAAGCAGACAAGCTTCGATTTGGCTCTATTGATTTTGATGCCCCATTTTTTGTTTAATCAAGTATTCTTATGATATGAGTCTCTACTCTCTACTTTCCGGACAGCGACTAGTGGTGCCATTGAGGTTGCATACGTAGGCGAGTCATCATCATACAGCAGGATTTCACAACCGGTTGGGATGGGTTGGTCTGATGTCTTCAGACTGTAGAGGAAGGGGCCAAGTTTTGAACCTTTTGCGACTCCGGCTTTAATAACCTTCATAGTTGATGAACGGTTTCCCAATTGCACAAAGAAGTTCCTCAAAGAAAGAAAGGAAACAAGAATTTTTATTAGTAGCAGGGGTAGATGTAGCAGATGTAGTTTATGTATAAGAGCGTCTAACCAGACGCTATCGAATGCCTTCTTGACACCCAGAAAGTATCCGACGGCGACGGTTACACGATAACTGTTGAGGGCTATGGTGGTGTCATACTGGAACTTCAGGAAAGGGTGTATTGTTGAGTGCTTCCCCTTAAAGCTAAACTGCATGTCAGGTATTAAGTTGTTCTTTCTTCAAAACTTCTTAAGTATCTTCCTTAGTATAAACTCTTTCATGATCTTGCTTAGGTTGCTGAGAAGTTAAATTGACTACAGTTGGAGATCATGTTCCTGACACCTTTCTTCGGAATCACCACGATCTTTGCAATTTTCCATTTTTTTTGTTTTTGGGAATTGGTTGTTGTTGACGTAGTTCTTCAAGATGCTACTCTCGAGGACACCGTTGAGAATTTAAAGGTCATTCTGAATATTTCTCATGCTGGATTGGCACTTGAAATAGACACTGATGATGGTGAGGGTTTAATCTCTTCCAAGTTTAATGGTGACGGTAGTGGCTTTATTGGTTGTGAGACCTGTGAAGATTGTTTCGGCGGTGTTGACATCAGCGACTTCAGAGTTCGAAATTGCTTCTTATTGTCATGCAACAAAATATCATACATTGGGTATTAAATATACTGTAAGATAATTTTCAGGGACCCCACAAAAGTTGAAAATTTAGTCAAAGCACCCAGACCGATAAACGAGAACAAAGTCAAGCAATTTCTTGGACTCCTTACGCACAACAATAAATTGATCCCAAACCACTCAACACTCACAGCCGCCAATTGCCCAATTCACTTGCTCTGATTCATTCAGGTCTGCAACTTGTGAAGCTCTGGTAATCAGACTCAAAAACTACATATATTTGAAGCGAACACAATCATGTACCTTATGATTCTACATTGCAAGTAATTGTTGTATGTGATGCCAGTCTGATGAGAGTAGCCGCAGTACTCTCTTATGTCATCTATGAAGTCAGAAGACAATATGTTTCGTATCGAGATCCTTTTTAAAATCCGAGTAAAATTTCAGCCAAATTGATCCCAAGGACCTGCCCTTGACAGAAAGTTTATGGATATCACGGACATGGGAAGAATTTTTCCTCATCAGTCATTTCTTCCCTTCCAGATGAAGCCGCCAGATTACTCAGACGTGCATCATACTCATTTAATTTCAATTATGAAAGAGTTCATCGAAATGGTGACCAAAATGTCAACACCGACTATTTCTCTTAGTTCTATATCTACAACTCCAGAAACTAGCGAATGAATGATCGGGCAATATTTGTACATCTCAAGATCCAGCCCTGTCACACATCATCAAATAAACACCAACGCCGCCCGACAGGAGTCATTTGGGGGATTACATCCTACAACGTATTCCAGAGTCATGTTACACACGCGGGCAACTTCAGAATGTAGAAGCTAGCGAGACGATATTATAACTGACCGAACATCGACCAAAACAAATATATCAAACGAAACGTACATAATGTTCCTGTCAATCCTGTGCACTTAACCAGAAGCTAAGGCACCCGCACACCATTAGGAACAACCGAACAAATCTAAAAGCCCCGAGATCAAAGTAATTTCAAAAACACCGGACACATCAATAACTCTGACATTGTTGGATGAAATATTTGCCTTTCTTAGTTGTTTCGCAGTTCTTAATTTATAACAACGCAACGATCTTCAAAAATCCAGTATTTGAAAACTTCCGTAAAGAACGAGAGATGTTTCAAATCCTTACTGAACTAGCACACCCTGCATACAAAGGCCTTGCTTCTGCCATATAAACCCTCAAGCTGAATTTAGAGAAGATGGAGAATGATATGGTCCATATTGAAGAAGCTTATTAGAAATCGAAAAAGAGTCCAGCAGAGCTGTTCTTACACCATGACCATACCATACGTATTCTTCTGAATGCTAACCGGCCTACCAAAGAATTACCCAAAGCTGTTCCACTTAATGATGTTCTAAGGAGCCCCAAAGTGGCGGAATGTGTTTGAAGTCGAACTTACCGAAACAATAAAACATCATAAGGATTCTGCTTAATCGTGGAAAAACTGGCACTACCACTGTCAAGTTGAACAACGGCCGTTTGTTTAAACGACATATTGATCAACTCATATTTGGGACTGTTCCAATCCCTGAGCCAGTAATTCATACAGATCTATAGCCCAAAAACCAGTTGAGCACAAACCCCGGAACAGTTACATTAGCAGATTACGATATTATTGTGAACGAACCACATTATGTTTTCATTGCAATGGTCTGTTTTTTTTTTTAAATTGATGTCGTAAAAAATTCAGCCAATATTGATCGATTTCAAGCTAACATTGGTGATCTTAGTAATTAAGTTTGGGTGACAGTTTCAGTAGTAGTTTCTCGAAACGATTTCAAATATTTTTTTATTTTTTAAAACGAAGAAAGTGAATTCCAATTCATTAAAGCTGCATAAGATAAATACTCTCACACACTTAATTTGAACAATTTCTCAATGAAAGACAAAACTCCATTGAATGTAACAACCTGTAATAGCAATAGCAGTCTGTTATCATTCAATGACCATCCATGTTAACTTCTTTCGCTTTTAACATGCCATAAAAAGATTGCGAAGACGGTGGTGACGGCGACCGACGCGCCGCCACGTGGCCTCGATCTCATGTGAAATCAGCATCTACGTGAATACGGTCAGGTTTGCAAAGCAATAACACCATCAGCTTGTGTGTCCTAATTTGACAAGAAAAACAAATACTTGAAGCTTCCAATTGGCAAAAACAGCAATTCCAATTGAGGAAATTAAAATCTTTAATAACTTTAATAGATTTACTTGCTAGATCCTTACAAGGCGCAAGTTGTCATTTCAATCGTCACGTGTGTCGCGTCGGTCGCCGTCGGCTGCCACCATAGACCAGTGGTATCTGGAGACTCATACAATCTTTATGGCCTATACGGCATTTATTGGAACTTGGGACCGAACCCGTGTTTATGTTTAGCTTTAGTGGTTGCATTTTTGAGGCAAGAAAGAAAACTGACATCAAAACAACGACGGCCGGCGACGGCGGACAAGCGAACTCTTCCTACGAAGGACACGTTTCAACATTTCGATTGAAACTGGGACATTTATTTCATTTGGAATGGGCTTGGTTGATTTATTGCTTATGATGTCGTTGTCGCATGCGCAGCTTTTATGGTTGATGGGTTCATCGGGGCACGAAGTTTGTGGAAGTCTTTGTTTCTAATTCGTCGATGATGGCAAAGTGAGTTTGTGATGTTGTTGCTGATGTCAGCAATCAGCATGAATAGTGTCATTTGGTGTAGCAGTGCACGTCACTTTGCATTTCATATCGCACTACCCACACGCCAGAGGCGCCCGTGGAACGTGTTGTCGACGTTCCACGGAACTTCACCGTCCTCGTCGTCGTTCTCGTCGTCATCATCGCAAATCCCAAACCCAATGTAATGAAACAACAACTGGTTTGCATATTAATTTAATTCCATCTCCATATGTAGCTAGCATCTAGGTCTAGCTTAAGGTGCTATTGCTATTGGTTTGGTGGCTTGCTATCTGATGCTGATATATTTTAATGGTGGATGTAACTTTTACTACTTAGATTATTCCTACGCACTGTGTCCTATTTCCGATTGAATTTAAGGTGAGCTTATATGAAGATCTGTTCTCGGTGGGTTTATATATGGCACGTGCCGCGTGCCGCGTAGGTTTCTTTCAACATTGAGCCGCGAATTTCTATCGCGTTATACATGTTATCAATGGTAATAAGTTGGTATTCAAGACTCTCGGCAAGTAGTTATAGGTTATGAATCTTATGATGCTTGGTAAAGATAATATGTCTTTTCATTGAGTTTCTTTTAATATTGAATATTATTTAATTTGCATGTAATGAGAAAAACTTTTTTTTCCAATTGTACCTTTGTATATAAAACGTATAGTACTCTCAAGAAGACGAAAGATTGTGGCGACATCTTAAGTATAGGGACAGTACTTGTTAGAATTGTTTCTGCTAAATTTAATAATAAAATATTCTCTTTTTTACTGCTTGTTTTGTATCTTATTCTACTCTCCACTGTAAAATCTAGCGCTAATTACAGCGCCACCACCAGGCTAGAGCTCGCAATACAAAATCACGCTCCATGATAATACTATAGGTTATATATACAAAGATTGTACTAATTTTTATAAAATGTAAATAACATCGAAACGAAGCAGAAGTTCTAGTGTAGAATTTATTTTCTACACCGAAGCTTAGATTAGTTTTCAATCAATTCGACAGATTCTTGAAATTTATCAGAAATTTTACCGAAATATTCCTTTAATACTTGAAATTGTGTGTTTGCTGCCGACACTGCTGTGTGTCCAGCAATTGAAAGCTTGTTTAATGCAACAAATTCGTGCAGTTGACGACTCGGTTGCAATAGTCTATTGAAACTAATGTGAAGTTTGCATGTAAATACGAGCCGATGACAAGCCGCAAACAAGGGTAGTAGGCGTCTTTGATGAGTCGTTTCGTATACAGAATACCTTCGGTTTTTGGACTCCTTGCACTCCTTTCCTTGGGAGCTTTAGAATCATTATTTACTTCCATGCGTCAAACTTAGTAGGAGCTTGCTCGATGTTGTTGGAGCTCTGCTAAAACAACAACTCTAAACCTTTTAGATCCCACCGTTAATTATTCGCACAGGTAAGGTATGATGTCTTCATGAAGTAATTGCTTGTTGTGTGAACTTCAGTGACCATACAAGGTTTAAAATCAAAGCAAAATGTTCCTGTCGTTTTCTGAACTGGTCGTTCTCGCTCCAAAATTCACAGAAAAAAGTGTGAATCTGGACAAATTTTAGTATATGTTCCACAGTATCGTCAAAAACCTACAACGCTGGCCATAATTATATTATAATTATATTTCAATTAGTAAATCCTAACTTCCATATTTATGACGTTTTTAACACTCTTTACAAAATTATATAAAAAATAAATGTCTTGTCATGAATTTAAACTGTAGTGAAGAAGTTTTAAGAAAAAAAAAAAAAATAAAAAAAAGTGTTTTCTTAAGTACTAAAAAAGAATGTGAGAGTTCAGCGGACCCACGTAACGATAAGCACGAAATTCCCACACATGTTTTTGTCATCACCTTAAACGTAGAGTATACGTTGATTATCTAGAGAACTAAACTAAACACCCTCAACTTTTAACTTTTATGCCTACCCTTACAATGTTAAGGTGTACCACAGTGTGAGCGTTTAGGTAAAGTGGACAGGATTTAAAAGGCAATGTCGATGCACATTGGTCTTGATAGCCTGTACATCACAATGAGGGGGAAATATCGAGAGGGGCAAAGTATTGCACATTCTAGTAGTGCGGCTAAAGAAAGAACCCCTATATTTTCCAGTACGTCCGAAGTTAGGCTCAAGGATAAACTGATGAGCATTTCCTGGAAGACGAGAATTACGGCGGAATTATTTGAGGGAGAAATGCAACAAGCTTTTTCAATTGAACATTGTTGATACAAATAGTTATAAGACATGAGAGGAGAACATCGTCAAGAGAAACAAAGGTTTCTGAAAAGGCTGTATCTCCTATAACTTTTAGTGCTCTATTCTAAATTATATCCAACAGATATAAAAGAGTAATGCGACCACCAGTTGAGATATGAGAGTTATACTCAAGTTTGGGGCGTATGTATGCCAGATCAGAAGTGGAACAACATTTCTTGCATCTTTTAAGAAAACCTAAACATTTCGCTGCGTTTTTGGCTACGTCGAATATATGACCACTCCATTAAAGATAGACTGACTATGGAAAGCTTTTCAGTTTCTTTAATGCAAATGCCATTCATGGATAATGTCATGGGAGGTTTATTTCGCTTGGCCGACAGAAGACAGTTTTATGTTTTCGAAGTATTAAATTTTACACGGTTGTTAGTACACCATACGAGTAGTAATTATAATGCTGTCCTGATCTAAAACTAATGAGCCGTTTGCTGCCGTTTCTGTTCCGCAGCCTAAGAGCAGGGTTGTAAGTCTGGAAACGAATGTTAAAAGCGGAGGGTGCTGTTGTCAGCGAAACAATGAAGTGGATTAGAAGATCATTATAGAAGATAAGAAAGAGTATCGGAGTGAAAACGTTGCTTGGGGCATACCATCATTTATTTTATGAATATCAGACTTGAAACCGTCCAATATAACTTATATTGAGCAGTCCGAAGGTAATTTCTAATCCAACAAACAAGAGACTCTTCGATAACAAATGCACGTATTTTCCATAAAAGAGCTACATACGTGCCAAATTCAATCAAATGCCTTAGAAGTATCAATTGCAATAACCTTTGTTCTTCCAAAATGATGTAAGGATTGCTTCCACTTTTCAGTGAGATATGCCATCAGATCACCAGTAGACCTATTGCTCGAAAGCCGTACTGCCGGTCGTTTGGAAGTTTTCATTCTTTGAGATATTTCTTTACCTGATCGTTGATCAGCTGTTCCTTGGTCGGCAATTGGGGGAAAAGGACGATTCGCATTTTTTGGTTACAGGTTGGACAGATTCCGTTTTCCATCTTCTCGGAAAGATACCCAAATAGTATGATGGATGGAAAAGCTTATATAGACAATGGTTTTGCCAGCGTGGAAAAACATCTCTTCAGAAATAAAGGGGATATACAATTTGGACTAGCGGATTTATGTATTTCAAGATCTTTGAGGACTCTTGCCACTTGCCACTATACGAGTATGATGGAAAGATTATTTTTCCTTAGAACCATTTACGCTGTCAAGAACAAGAGGAGTCATAACATTGTGGCCAAGTCGAATTAGCAACAAACTGTGTTGAAAGAAAATTTGCTTTTTCTTGCAAGCTAACTGACAAAAGGAGTGTTATTGTGAATGAGTGTTGAAATTGATGAATTAAAAGAGTTTTTAAAACTTTTTAACAACCTTTTATTTCTTACTACCTTTTTTGACATTGTAGTATTTCTTGACGCAGATTTTGATCATGTGTTCTTTGAATATACTCGTAACTAGTTCAGGTATACCTCGATTGCTTGTACTTTGCCGGTTATTCTCAGTGAGGTTTGTTTTATACCATCGGAAGCTTAACTCTTTTCATCTGATTCTATTTAGAACTAGCTGCTTAAGTTTAAAAGTTTTTATTCCATTAAGAATAATGCCTGCTATCATATCAGCACTGGAATCTTTTTTACTATCAAGGAAGCATAGCGACCAGTTAAAGTATTGAAAGAAGTTGTTTAGACCGTCCTAATTAGCTTTCTCATATTGCCAAATGGTTCACTTTGGAGTGGTTCAACCACGTGCCTAGAAGTGCTCATACACTAATTATATTTTTTTTCAGGATCAGATGTGAGAAACAGATCAAGGGCATTTGCGGAATGACCTGCAACGTCAGGTACTCGAGTTGGCTCATTCACAAGCTTAGTTAAATGGTTAAACTCAGCAAAGATTTTTAAGTACCTGCCATCAGGTGTTGTTTAGCCAGAATGTCGAAGCCAAGAAGAATTATGAACGTTGAAATAGCCCCAAATTTAAAAAAAAAAACGTTGTTCTCTAAAATTTCGAAAAAAAATGTATGGCATCAATAGTTTTAGGAATAAAAAAAAAACCTGCCGGGGGAAAAACTTAAAATTCTTATTTCAAGTACATAATTTGTTGATTTTTTTAATAAACTGTAAAACAGTTTTTGAGAAAAAAAAAATATTTTCTTTAATTTCGAAAAAAAATTATAAAGGTACATACAATTATTTTTAGTGGGAATAATAAAAAACTCTACTTACAAGTTTGAAGAAGACCAAACCAACTCTTTGAAGATTTTTTTGAAACAGACAGAATTGCGATAACCTTTTTTTCCATCATAGTGCATCGTAATGTTAAATATCCCACATATTTATTTTAATTTAATTTTATTTAATTTTGAAATGTGATACTGGGTAAACTGAGCCTTTTTATTTCTCTCAAGAGTTAAGGATTAATCGTAAAGCTTGATAAGCCTCTTTTAGTTTTTCAGCATCTTAAGCTTCTGATGTAAAAATAAGTCAACACATTGAATTGTTTTCTCTCTAACGCAATTCAATGTCATTTATTGACTAATTACTTGCTTTGTTTGATGGCAAGAAGTTAAAAAAGATATTTTTAAGTATTTTAATATATTTTGATTTGTAATTTTTAAAATAAATAAAAAAAAAACAATTTGTATTTTTATTAGATGAAACTCAAGATCAGTAATTACTCGCACCTAAATTATTTTTAAGACATGTACCTATATCTAGACCGATAGTAATGTTATATAAAAAAGCAGGAGACTGTTTGTTTTAACCTATAACGCATGTGCCGTGTAGGATGCTCGAGTCTATTATCTTGACACAATAACCGTGCATACATGTGTATAAGTCAGCTTAACAAAAATAGTAAAAATATAAGTACAAAAAATAAGTACACCAGGCCTATAGAGACAACCATCGCATTTCCTGTGATCTCACCAAAAATCTATGCAAATGGTATCAGGTGAGTGGCGATGGCGACGTCGTCGTCGTCGTCGTCGGCGTCGTCGTGCTATTGCCTTAGACTCGATCGGGCTATTATAAGGCTCTGGTTAGATGGCAAAAATGGTAAACACTAGTTTGTCAAAAGCGCTATGTGGAAAATTGGTTTTGGTTTTTGGGTTGGGTTTTGAGTTGGCGCATTTAATATTTTAATTGTTGTTGTTGTTAAGGCTTTTAGCTTCTAACAAACGACACAGTTTACATACTAACCAAGTAATCAAACAATGGATAGATATTCGTGTGTATTGTTTTTGTTGCATCAAGCAGCAGCGGTAGACTACAAAATACTTAAACTGTTTAACATTGGATTAAAGACAACCAAGTTTGTTTTATTTATTTAAATAAAGGAGTTTTCGTCAGAGAGGTGCAATGATTTGAATAATTTGTCAAATACTCTGATACTGATAACTTAATCACAACTTTTTTGTATTGGAGCTATCAGAATTAATAATGTTGTTTATGGGCTTGCCAATTAAATATGGTATGCTTTATTTATTATTTTGTTAGAAAGACATTTGTTCTAGACAATTGTGTTGTAAGATAGACTGTTTCAAGTTTTCGAGATCATCTAAATTTCGGGATTACGAGTATGTCCGAGTTATTTCCTGAATTATTTTACTTAGTTTATTTAATATCGCAATTTAATTCAAGAACAGATGTGTGTTACAAAAGAGTTAATCCTGCAAATGAATTGAACTCGTGATTAAAACGAAGTTTTTTAGTGGATAATCAGCTTAAAGTTTAAGTTGTCAAAAATCTATCGAAATCGAAGTGCGAAACTATGAAAATTGAGATTTCTACAGCATCTCACTGCAATTTTCATATGGACTTGCATACATGGATTTTGATAGATTTTTGGCAATTAAAAGTTAAAGTTTGTCTTTAATTGAAACAAATGCTTAGGTGTTGACAGGGGTTCAATTTCTTTTCAGTTTTTGTTTACTCTGATTGAACTCAGCAGCAAAACACTTGCCTATTTTCGTGTTAAGCATTAACGTATTTGCTCGAGGGTTAACTAATGAGCATGATATCTATCAGTATAAACGTATAAACACCTCATAAATTCTAGCCAGATCAGAATGGGTGAAAAATTTCTTACACCGATAGAGTATTCGATAAGAGATAAGTTATAAAAATAAGGAAGTGAGTCTGCGACAAAATGGAGCCCTGGGGAACACCCTGGGGAGTTCTAGTGAAATAGCCAGCTTCATTTCTCTGCTCAAGCAATTCCATAGTTATATTCACACTTCTATAGGAAACCACATCAATTTACTCTGGAATCGCATTTCAGACGTACTTTTAAGTGAAGAGATTCTTTCGTTAGCCGCACTACACGAATGTGGGATGTATTTCCTAATTCGATTTTCCCTCACATTTTCAGATTCAGAATATCAAAATAATGTGCATTGTTGCCCTTCTCCTAAATGCACATGCACAGAATCAAAAACCATTTTTGTGCGCTTTTATTATTGTGAAGCACTGTGGCGTATGAGTAATGTTTTAACGAATTTTAAAAGAATAAAAAACGCAGAAGTTCGATAATAGCTTCTTTTATTCTCGGAAAAATTTGTTGAGTTAAATTAATGCATTCATGACTTTAAGGGATAATTTTGTGTTTTTCGATATATTACATTTTAGACTTGTGGTGTTTCAGATAAAACAAAAGTCTTTTTCTTTTATAATTTGATATATTTTATTATATTATATTTGATATAGATTTCATTTATTTATTGATGATAATGAAGATAATAATTGCTTAGAAGAGGCAAACTGTTGGACCATTCGTGTGACAAACTGACTGACTTACAAATTAAAAGCTACAACGTTAGTAGCGTATTATATAATCTGACTGCATAGGTATATAATACCAGAACTTCACTATGCAACTTTACTTACTTACAATGTCCCCCCCAGTTTGCCTTTTCTACAGCATCTTAATGCTAATTTGGATATGGAATACATTTAATTCAATTATACATAATTCAGTTATAATTTTTTTTTTTTTTTTGATATTAAATTAATAATGTAAGTTAAAGTCTTATAATTCAATAAAATTGCTTTAATTCATATTTGTACATTGAAAATAGCATCAATAATATTATTTAATACCGAGCATTTAACTAAGGCTTATTGAAATTACTTCGAAGTGGATACCTGCTGCTGTTTACATTTGAATTTTTGTAACTACGAAGCGGATACCTACTCGTACTGGAATTTATAATTTTAGGACTGATATTATTTGGTGATACCGGTTTTACATTAGTTTTTTTTATCGGTTGTTACATCATTGTTTGAATGGATTTCTAAATCAGATTGTGTTTCAATTTGTCTTTTTCAGGTCCCCTCTCCAAGCCCATGATGAATTTGTCACGTAGAGCCATATTTAGATGATTTTCAAAATTACAATTGGCAGCCAATGATCGCACTCTAGCAGCCCATTGCTGAAGAGTCTCGTCGGTTTTCTTTGCAGCCCCGTAAAATTTATGCCTTTCTGCAAACCCAGATATGGATGTTTTGAAATGCTTGTTAAATATATCTGTTAAGGAAACATAAGTCAGCGTTTCAGGTACATTTGGGTGCGCTAGGTCTTTAAGTAGTTTGTAGGTGTCTTCATGTAGAGAATTTATCAAAATTGCTCTCTTTTTTGTATCATCCACTATATCATTAGCAATATAGAATTGCTCAAGTCTCGCAATGTACACTATCCAATCGTTGCACGTGTAGTCAAATGAAGGCACTGTTCCTATCATTTTTATATTATGCACTTAATGATTTCTTTGCACTTACGAAGGCTCACTAACTCCTCGTCGCCACTGTGGTGTTTCAGATAAAACAAAAATCTTTTTCTTTTATAATTTGATATATTTTATTATATTATATTTGATATAGATTTCATTTATTTATTGATGATAATGAAGATAATAATTACTTAGAAGAGGAAACTGTTGGACCATTCGTGTGACAAATAGGCTGATCGGAAACTGACTGACTTACAAAGTAAAAGCTACAACGTTAGTAGCGTATTATATAATCTGACTGCATAGGTATATAATACCAGAACTTCACTATGCAACTTTACTTACTTACAAGACTAAATTTAACGAGAAAATTATTTAGTTCAAGAATTTTGACCCATTTACTCAGTAAAATTAAATATTTCTATCAACTTTTTTTCTAATTATGTAATGCATTAATTATAAATTTAAATGTGAGGCTATAACAAGCCTAGCTACTAATTATTCTTAAATACTTATAATTATAATTATTATTAAATAATTGTTTTAACTTAGATATTCGTTTAATTTAAACAACATAACCTTTGGTTTAATTTAACCAAGAAGATTGTTCAACATTAGATATGTTCATTTAATCTTGTATAAGTATTTGATTTAAGCACGCAACTCGCTTAAAGTAAACAATCTTGTGAATTATAGCTTAGTTTATCGTTAAGAATAAAGAAGTTTATCGATTAAACTAACTCCATAAGTTGCTTAAGTTTTATTTAATAGAGTTAAGTTTGTTACTTTTAGCAACATACATTGCGCCGAATTTCTGGCTAAGCGATAACAAACAGAATATGCCTTATTGGACAGGTGAAAACCCTCACGTTCTTCAAGAAACACCCCTTCATCGACAAAAAATACAAAAAATAACTGTACGCTGTGGTTTTCATGCCAGTGGAATTTTTAGACTAGAAATTAATGATACATATGTGGTTTCAATAAGATGGCGCCACAAGCCACTCAGCGGATGTTAGAACCAACTTTTTGAAAACTTGATTCGATTAACATATTATATCGGAAAATTAAATACTCTGTCGATTGACTGCATCGATCGTGTGAATAAATACATACCTATAGACTTTTTTATGGGGCTACATTAAATTATTACTTTATGCAAACAAGCCGGCATCCTAAGATCAGTGCAAATATTGAAAGGGAAATAGCGGCCTTTTCCGTCGAAATGTGTGGCCGAGTCATCAAAAATTGGCTGTTCAACGAATTGAACTGCAAAAGTGCCAGGATGGACATATGAACAACGTCAAATTCTATATATAAATGTTTTGATTGTAACTTCAAATCAATAATAAACTTTTTGGGATGTCTGAAATGGCTTGCGTTTTATTTACAAAAAATTGTCAAGTCCTATATTAGAAAACCTGATACATTCATCATTATGTTGAGGCTTCTTGTAGAGACTTTGAAGGGTACCTCAATCCGAGTTCAAGATGTAACAATGAGACATATGTAAGTTTCCTAAAATGTTAGCTATCGGAGAGTATTCAATCATCATTAAATCCATTCCTTGATGGAATGATAATGGTGTGATGCTTTTTCTTCGTGGCTGAGGTAAAACTCGTCGGTATCCAGGGTTCTTCCCAAAGAAGCAACAAACTTGGGTTTGGAGGGTCTAAAGCTCCGAATGAAATAATGTTTTTAATACTCCAAAACTTTCAATTACTTTATTTGGCTTCGTATTTTTAACACGGTATTTCATATACTTTTATTAACAATATTTCTTTTCTTAAAATAAATAACACGGTACTTCATATACTACAGTATTCATAAGCTTAAATAAATAACACGGTATTTCATATAATGTGTCCCTAGCACACAACCTAGGGAAATAAACGGGTGGAACTCTAAAAAAGAGAACCTGTCCAGTGAGCTACCTTGAAGAGGAGATCAGAGGAAAGAAACGGTCGGGAACCTTATCGGAAGCCCTGTGTCCCTAGCACGCAACCTAGGGAAATAAACGGGTGGAACTCTAACGAGAGAACCTGTCCAGTGAGCTTCCTTGAAGAGGAACCCAAAGGAAATAAACGGTCGAGAATTCTTATAGAAAACTCTTGTCCCTAGCACGCAACCTAGGGAAATAAACGGGTGGAACTCTATAAAGAGAACCTGTCCAATGAGCTGCCTTGAAGAGGAGATCAAAGGAAAGAAACGGATTCGGGAACCTTATCGGAAGCCCTGTGTCCCTAGCACGCAACCTAGGGAAATAAACGGGTGGAACTCTAACAAGAGATCCTGTCCAATGAGCTTCCTTGAAGAGGAACCCAAAGGAAATAAACGGTCGAGAATTCTTATAGAAAACTCTTGTCCCTAGCATGCAACCTAGGGAAATAAACGGGTGGAACTCTATAAAGAGAACCTGTCCAATGAGCTGCCTTGAAGAGGAGATCAAAGGAAAGAAACGGATTCGGGAACCTTATCGGAAGCCCTGTGTCCCTAGCACGCAACCTAGGGAAATAAACGGGTGGAACTCTAAAGAGAGAACCTGTCCAGTGAGCTTCCTTGAAGAGGAACCCAAAGGAAATAAACGGTCGAGAATTCTTATAGAAAACTCTTGTCCCTAGCACGCAACCTAGGGAAATAAACGGGTGGAACTCTATAAAGAGAACCTGTCCAATGAGCTGCCTTGAAGAGGAGATCAAAGGAAAGAAACGGATTCGGGAACCTTATCGGAAGCCCTGTGTCCCTAGCACGCAACCTAGGGAAATAAACGGGTGGAACTCTAACGAGAGAACCTGTCCAGTGAGCTTCCTTGAAGAGGAACCCAAAGGAAATAAACGGTCGAGAATTCTTATAGAAAACTCTTGTCCCTAGTATGCAACCTAGGGAAATAAACGGGTGGAACTCTATAAAGAGAACCTGTCCAATGAGCTGCCTTGAAGAGGAGATCAAAGGAAAGAAACGGGTTGGTTTAGTAACTAGTAATACTCTTAATAATAATAATAATAAATATTCCCCCCCTCCAACCAATGCTCCTAATAATCCTTAAACTTGTCCTACTCTATCTAATAAAACCCTGCTATTTTATAAAAAATCTAGATTAGCTTCACCAATGTGGCAATGCCTATCTGTCACCGAAACGCCTTATACAAGGTTTTTGTTTGCGGCCCGATCTAAAATTCTCTATACTCTAGATTGGTATCCAACACCGGACGAGAATAAAAGACGATTTTGTCATTTTTCCAACGCCCACTTATTAAATCTACGTCTAAGAGTCAGTGTGAATTACACGAAATAAATGACAAAATTGCATGTGATTCCGATTGAGTGGTAATCACATGACTTCGGGTGCACACTGGATGTGCAATATGATTAATTAATAATGCGGTATGCAGGCGTCGTAGCGTTTTGCTCGGTAATATGATTAGGGGTCGTTGGTGTCGCAGCATTTTGCTCGGTAATGTGATTAAATTGTTTAATAATTGTAACGCTTCGTTACAGTCCCCCCTTACTTTACTAGACGAGAACCCTCTCGGCTAAACTGCTTAATAATATTTTTTTTTTTTTTTTTTTTTATGTAGTTTTTTTTTTTTTATTATATTTTTTTTTTTTCAATAATCGGAACTTAAATATATTCATTACAAACTAAAAAAATATATAAAACTGGAATCTTATAATATAATGACTTCTTCTGCTTCTGCGGTCTTCATCATATCGGCGGGTACGGTAGCGGTTGGCTTAAATTTATGCATCGTTTTCGGCTAAGTTGCGAGTTGCACAATGGCTTCTTGGCGTTAAAACAGGGTGTGGCCATGTTGGAAGCTTTGGCATATGCGGCGGTTGGCGTAAGTTCCATGACTGTTAATCTGACGTCTGAAAACATCTTCGGTTTGTTTCGAATCCTGGGTGGTGAAGTATTTTCTGGCCGGAGGATTGGATTTGCCCACTTCTTTTCAGCTTCGGGGCGGCGGCGGCGGCGTCTCACTTCAACCGTTTGTGACACAATGGTTTGCGGAGGCTTCGATTCTGGTCGGACGGCGGCGGTTGTCACTTTTGAGGGCATTGTCTTATGACGTTTGCATGGTGCGTAGCTTTTTATACTTTTACCCGTATACTGGTCTTCAGTGGTGGATGGTTGCTGTCTGGTGCCAACTGATGACTTGTTACCACCTTCTTTTTGCGTGGCTGACCAAGGGCTACGATGAAACATTTTGCGGTGCGGCACTTCATGTTCCGGAAATTTTTCTATAATTTCCGCCGGCATTTTGTGGGTACAGGTAGGTGCTTTATGCGTACTACTTGCTGCGATCGAATCATTTACCAGTGATGATGTGTGTACGTTGAAGGTCGGCGGCGGCGGCGGCGGCGGCGGACTGGTAATCTGGCGGTCAGCTTGACATTCTTTTAAATTTTTTCTTTCGGTGATTCGTTTTCCTTCAACAAATAGTTGTATTCCTACCTTACCTAGTGTATCCATTCCCAAAATTACATGTTCACTTAACCCTGGTAAGTATGATACTTCCTCGGTGACGGGTGTCTCGCCTATATAGAAAGTCACTGTATAGTGTTCTGATGTGAGGACTGGTTTTCCATTAGCCATATGGATGGTCTTATGGTACTCCCGCATAGGCGTCTTCAATAGCCGGAATTTATTTCTTAAAACGTCTCCTACAAACGTCTTCGTAGATCCGGTATCGACTAAGGCTTGGTACATCTGGTCGTTCAATTTAATTGGAACGAAAAATCGGGGATCTAATGCTGGGGGAGTATTCACAACGGCAACGGGGGCTTGGTGGCATAGGCAATCTTTTGTTAGAGTTCCATCCTGGCCACAATATGAACAAAATAAATGGAACGGTCGGCGGCACTTTTGTTTTCGGTGTCCTCGTTGCTTGCAGTTCCAACAATGTGTGGATCGGTCGTACGGCGGCGGTGTGGTAATTGCTAGTGCTCTGGGCGCTGAGCCATTAGGTTGGGGTACCCTACTTATCGGAACGGAATGATTCTGAGCAGGTGCAGGGCGATATCCTCGTTCGTCGATTCTGATCGCTTCGAATTCCTCTGCTAGTGTCATCAACTCCTCTAGCGTTTCGAAGTCTCTTCGTCGTACATAGTATCGATATTCTGGTCGTAGGTTCTCGTATATTCTATCGATGGAGTCGGCGGCGGTAATGCGAGGATGCTGGCGAATCAGATACTGTACTGCCATTATAAAATCTTTTGCTCGTTCTCGGGGGCCTTGGCGCTTCCTGAAAATTTCATCCTCGAGACGGTATACGTACCGGGCTGGCAAAAAGTGTTGTAGGAACAAGCTGCGGAATTCTGCCCAGGTTGATAAGCTTTCTCTCTTAATACGTAACCATTCCAGTGCGGTTCCTCGGAATATTTCTGGTAACGATCTTAGTATGTCGTTCGGGGGTATGTTGTAGCAACTGGTTAGTTCTTCTATCCTCTCCAGAAATTCTAAGGGATTCCCATTGGAATCATACCTTAAGCCCCATTTACGGACTGTGTTCATCACTTCGGCTTCGTAACTTAAAGTGAGGTAGGCAAAAGGCTGCGGGCGAATTTCTGGTTTAGGCGGCGGTATTGGTTTGGTGGCTAATCTCGGTAGTGTCTCTTCGTGGCTTGCTTTTGGCGGCTTAATGGGAGTCATCGCTTCATCAGCAGGATCTATGTTATTCCTGACTTCTACGGTGCTTTCCCATTCCTCGCAGAGGTTCTGGGTTGATTTATGCGTTCGGAGCTCCTTAAGATGCTGGCTTAGCCTTTTGCGAAGGGTTTGCATATTGCCACTCGTTTCCAACTTTCTCGTTGATAATACTTCAATTAGTTCGGGTTTCTTCAGGAAATATATGAATCCGAGATTTTTGTACGGATTATATTCGCTCGTTTCTGCTTCATCTAAGTCGGTCATGTTGAAGCTGGGTACTACTGAGCTGGGAGATGCGGAGCTGAGTGGGCGGCGGATCGGTTATACGGTGGAACTTTTCGAAGGGTCGCAGGTAAATCGGAGGTTGGTGTACGGATAAATTTTTCAACGGCTAATCGGAGTAAAACGGCGGTCGGTATTGCTTTGAAAAATTTCGGTTCGGTCGGCGGTCGGAGTGTGGTTGATCCTTCAAAATGTCCCTGCTCGGGCGCCAATTTGTGATGCTTTTTCTTCGTGGCTGAGGTAAAACTCGTCGGTATCCAGGGTTCTTCCCAAAGAAGCAACAAACTTGGGTTTGGAGGGTCTAAAGCTCCGAATGAAATAATGTTTTTAATACTCCAAAACTTTCAATTACTTTATTTGGCTTCGTATTTTTAACACGGTATTTCATATACTTTTATTAACAATATTTCTTTTCTTAAAATAAATAACACGGTACTTCATATACTACAGTATTCATAAGCTTAAATAAATAACACGGTATTTCATATAATGTGTCCCTAGCACACAACCTAGGGAAATAAACGGGTGGAACTCTAAAAAAGAGAACCTGTCCAGTGAGCTACCTTGAAGAGGAGATCAGAGGAAAGAAACGGTCGGGAACCTTATCGGAAGCCCTGTGTCCCTAGCACGCAACCTAGGGAAATAAACGGGTGGAACTCTAACGAGAGAACCTGTCCAGTGAGCTTCCTTGAAGAGGAACCCAAAGGAAATAAACGGTCGAGAATTCTTATAGAAAACTCTTGTCCCTAGCACGCAACCTAGGGAAATAAACGGGTGGAACTCTATAAAGAGAACCTGTCCAATGAGCTGCCTTGAAGAGGAGATCAAAGGAAAGAAACGGATTCGGGAACCTTATCGGAAGCCCTGTGTCCCTAGCACGCAACCTAGGGAAATAAACGGGTGGAACTCTAACAAGAGATCCTGTCCAATGAGCTTCCTTGAAGAGGAACCCAAAGGAAATAAACGGTCGAGAATTCTTATAGAAAACTCTTGTCCCTAGCATGCAACCTAGGGAAATAAACGGGTGGAACTCTATAAAGAGAACCTGTCCAATGAGCTGCCTTGAAGAGGAGATCAAAGGAAAGAAACGGATTCGGGAACCTTATCGGAAGCCCTGTGTCCCTAGCACGCAACCTAGGGAAATAAACGGGTGGAACTCTAAAGAGAGAACCTGTCCAGTGAGCTTCCTTGAAGAGGAACCCAAAGGAAATAAACGGTCGAGAATTCTTATAGAAAACTCTTGACCCTAGCACGCAACCTAGGGAAATAAACGGGTGGAACTCTATAAAGAGAACCTGTCCAATGAGCTGCCTTGAAGAGGAGATCAAAGGAAAGAAACGGATTCGGGAACCTTATCGGAAGCCCTGTGTCCCTAGCACGCAACCTAGGGAAATAAACGGGTGGAACTCTAACGAGAGAACCTGTCCAGTGAGCTTCCTTGAAGAGGAACCCAAAGGAAATAAACGGTCGAGAATTCTTATAGAAAACTCTTGTCCCTAGTATGCAACCTAGGGAAATAAACGGGTGGAACTCTATAAAGAGAACCTGTCCAATGAGCTGCCTTGAAGAGGAGATCAAAGGAAAGAAACGGGTTGGTTTAGTAACTAGTAATACTCTTAATAATAATAATAATAAATATTCCCCCCCTCCAACCAATGCTCCTAATAATCCTTAAACTTGTCCTACTCTATCTAATTAAACCCTGCTATTTTATAAAAAATCTAGATTAGCTTCACCAATGTGGCAATGCCTATCTGTCACCGAAACGCCTTATACAAGGTTTTTGTTTGCGGCCCGATCTAAAATTCTCTATACTCTAGATTGGTATCCAACACCGGACGAGAATAAAAGACGATTTTGTCATTTTTCCAACGCCCACTTATTAAATCTACGTCTAAGAGTCAGTGTGAATTACACGAAATAAATGACAAAATTGCATGTGATTCCGATTGAGTGGTAATCACATGACTTCGGGTGCACACTGGATGTGCAATATGATTAATTAATAATGCGGTATGCAGGCGTCGTAGCGTTTTGCTCGGTAATATGATTAGGGGTCGTTGGTGTCGCAGCATTTTGCTCGGTAATGTGATTAAATTGTTTAATAATTGTAACGCTTCGTTACAATGGACGGGACAGAAACCAAAAAAGTGCATCACATCTTTATCAAACTAGTGAAAACTCTTCGAAGTGAGACTAAGTTCAGCTAAAGTAGTTTTCTTCTCACTCGGATTCCTATTTGTGCTGTACTAAGGCCTCTTCTTGACTTCTTGGTATCTGCTATCTGTATTTTTCAACGGTACCAATACTGTATTTTTCTCCTCAATTCTTTGTGTATATTCGATCTTTGATATTCCAATTTTACAGATTTTGCTGTTTTTACAGACGACATTTGTCACACTACACGTGGGACATACCGATTGCTTGCTGATTGTTCGTACCGTTCCTGCACCGTCGCATATACCACGCTACTCAGGAGGAATGCATTGAAATAAATCTCTTCACTTACATAACAAGCTTGTCGGCAGTTTTCAAGTAGATTTGCTTTGGTGTTTGAGTTACTGCTACAAAAAGCCTGTTCTAGCGAAATAAAGACTTAGATAGTTGTCTGAAAAATCTTGATTCCCTTTAAAAAAATCTCTTACAAGCTTAAGCATACATATGTCAAACAAAATTCGCTTTGGTATAGAAGTCATTTGTCCAACGATTGCGCTATTCACTTTCAGAAGGCATACATCCTCATTTAGACTTTGAAACAAAATATTTAACCTATGTATACCAAGGATATGAGTTTGGATAACAACATTTAAATAAAAGAATTGTATTACGTACCCACCAATGACAAATTTGTTATTAGTTTATAGATTCATAGATTGTCATTAGATGGAAATTGAAAACATCATCTTCCCAAATGTGCAACTCATAAAATTGATTCTTTAAGTATTTATTAATTTTGAAGATCCGACGTAAACTTTATATTTAGGTTATTGTTATCTAAGTTCCGTCACTACTCTTTCATTATCACGGCCCAAGTTTGGATAGTAACTCGACTTCTAGCCAATTTAATGCGCCGCCGTCCGACACCATCCAAGGAATTGTTTCTCATTTTCTGCACAGTGAAATTGTTGTGATAGCCGATTTCAATGTACGCAATTCTTCGTGGCTGTGTTATTCTGGCCACACAATAACAAAATGAAGGTATGTTGAGAGTTAAACACCTTGAGTCAGTTCGTTCATGAGCTTTCTCGAATTAATGACGTTGCAGGTCAAGCCGTCAACACTCTAGACGTGTTTCTTACTTCTGATCCTGACAAATACACCATAAGTGTATTATCATCTTTAAACACATCATAAGGTTTCCTTCGACGTTGCAAGACATTTTACACCCCCTCTAATCTGGCTGTAATCTATGGGGTCCAATTCCCAATTCCCACATTTGGGCAGGTGCTCCAATAACTTATTTGAATCCAAAAAAGAGCTTTGAAAATGACGGTTGATAGTAGTATGACAAAAACATTTGAATCTTTCGAGTACCGCAGCAGATTCTTGTCTTTCATTATTCTACCGTTACTGTTATTCTACCGTAATACTCGCGCTTCTGTTAAATTCAGAGATTTCTACACGAATGTGGAATTCGTTGCCGATTCTATATGTGCAACGGTATCTCCTTTTAAATTCTCTCCACCTTTCCTTAAACGCTCGTTCTGTACTCAAACATTTTAGGAGTAGTTATGCCTTTAGTACGCGCAAAAATATAAAAAAGCGAAATCTTCAACAGAAACTTTCCAAAAGCATCATTCGAAGCAGCTAATCGAAACACTTCAAAGCAGAAAAAATGAAAAAAAGGAGAATAAAGTAGTCTGAACTTCATTGACTACTCTGCAAATTGCATATTAGCCTTTCTATTTTTTACTTGCGATATATGTACATACAAAGGTACTATAGGGCAAGTTCTGCATTTGGAAAAAAAATCGAACTCGAGATTTTGATCAAAATTGCCATTACGATGATAGCGAAGACGAATAAAGTGGGTCCGACAATTCCGTCTGTCTTTTTGTATGTCATATTATGAACCTGGATTATATTTTGGCCAAAAAAAATTTGGCCCAAAATATTATTAGGTTACCTGTCATAGAACTTTTTTTTTGATTTTCGAATTTCTCATCAACGGCTTTAACGATTTCAACCATAATTCTTATGCAGGAGCTCTTATGCATTTTGAAAATTTTTTGGATTTTTAAAAAAATAATAGTAATTTTTTTTTGAAAATTCAATATCTTGAAAACGGATACACGATTTTATTTTTAAATTACGTTTTATTTAATATTTTATTAAATACTATAAAAACTTGCATATCTCTCTACAGCCTAAGCCACTGGACCTATTTTCTTCAATCTCGGTAGTTAAGGGTCTTCGGCAATGCTACCACTTTACTTCAATTGAAGTAGATCTACTTCTTTTTTCAAAATATTTTAAAATCTACTTCCTACTTCGCACCATCAGCAAAATAATGAAATCTACATTCATTGGGGTGCGCAACTGGATGGCGTCGGCTAGAGACCGGGATAGGTGGAGAGACTTGTTGAAAGAGGCCAGGACCGGTTGTCGAGCCGATGATGATGATGATGACTTCATTTTAAAAAACTCTGTTACAAACTACTTCACTTTTACAAAAAAAGGCCAAATCTACTTCTATTTCTCCATTTCCCTCTAGTAAGAATAGCACGAGAATTACAAAAAAAATTAATGTGAACACAATAAAAATACACAAATGAGTAATTTTGAAAGCACAGAAACACGAATCTTATGAAAATTTCGCTTGCGTGTGTTTTTATTTTAAAACTAAATTATATTGAATTATAGTAATTTGAATGTTATTCTTTTCAAAAGAAAGTTTTATTAATAAATAAATTCTTTAGGTATATACATTTTTTTTTTTAAATTGAAAGAAATGCGTTGACAATTTTAAGTATTTAAAAATATACATTTAAGGAAAATATTTAATGTATACAGTAATATTTCAAAATCAAAGATGCTCCGATATAAAAATTTCGATCGAAATCGGTAGAGTCAGAAATGAGAAAGTAGAAAATCAAAAAAAGGATCTATGACAGCTACCGTTAATAACATTTTTTTTTGATAAAATATAGACCGCATTGTTGGTATGGCCTGAACATAATTTTTTTTATAAAATTATGGTCGTTTTCGAAATAAATATGATATTTCATAATGGCTGTATGGAAAAATAAAATGCAATACTGGGTCGCACGAACTTGCTCCTATGTAATAGACTAGGAATTTTAAAAACGGATGTTATTAAAGAAAACTGTTCATAAGGATAAAATGAATTTTTTAAATTCTTTTAGTATCTAGTAAGAGATAAAAACAAAATGCTATATGCAAATAGTTTGAAAAAAATCGAGCATGGGGTTTTCGAAATATTGAGTTTCCAAAAAAAAAATTTTGAATTTTTTTTTAAAAATCCAAAAAATAAAAAATTGAAAATTTGAATATGCAATAATATTCAAACTTTAGAAGAGCTTTGGCATACAAAAAATGATTTAAATCGGCTGTACCGTTTTCGAGAAAATCAAAAACAAAAAAAATGGACCCAGGGGGGCTGCCAAAAATAACAATTTCTTGTAATTTTTTTTTCAACCATTAGCTAGTTTTAACCAAATGAAATTTTTCAATTTTTTTTTTAAATTCTGTGGGACAGTTTTTGAGAAAAAAAATATTTATAAAATTTCGAAAAAAAATCGTATGGCAGGTACCGTTATTTTTGGTCTTAAAAAAAAACAGAAAAAAACGTCCGGGGGAAAAAATTAAAACCCATATCTACCAAGTTTGAAGAAAATCGGCCGAACCGTTTAGGCTGTAGTCGAACCGACAGACAGACATACAGACAGAATTGCGAGACCCACTTTTTTGGTCTTCGCTATCATCGTAATGTCAACTTTGATCAAAATCTCGAGTTCGATTTTTTTACGAATGCATAACTTGCCTTATAGTACCTATAAGTCGCAAGTAAAAAACATTTCATTTTCTCTTCTACGCTGCAGGTTGAGGTACAGACCTGCAGACAGACGGAATCTCTACTTTTTCGTGTTGTAATGTCAATTGATAAAAATCTCGAGTTAAAATTTTTCTAAAAGCAAGTAAAAAGTCATTTTAAAATCTACTTCGATTTTTCTCAATTAACTTCACTTTTTTCTTCAAATCTACTTGGTTTTTTTTCTTTTTTGGGAACGCTGGTCTTCGGTGATTCCCTAGAGGGAAAATTGAATTTTTTTTTTAGCTCCAAAACTAATGGCACCCCCCATACACCGTAGTGCGAAATCTTATTTATCTCGAAAACTCGTCTAATAATTTTGCAATAAAAAAAAATAGATGTCATATAATGGACATGGACTACATTTTGGTCAAACAAAATTTTGGGACAAAATGTTACTAACGGTACCTGTCATACAACAGTTTTTTTTTTTTATTTTCGACTTTCTCATTAACGGTTCCAACAATTTTAACCAAAAATTTTCAGCAGGAGCCCCCTTAAATATAAAATAATATTGTATATAAAAATATCCGAAAAATATGTTTTGGGTTTTTTGAAAAAAAAAAAGTTTCATCCATAATTGATATCCCAAATTCTGTTCTAGAAAAATTTTTGAGAAATTTGTTATATAAAAAATTACTTACTTACTTACTTAACCGGCTCCCGATCCATGGAGGGTCTCTGCCTGAGTTATTGCGGTCTTCCATCGGTTGCGATCCCTCGTGAGCTCCCTCCAGTCGTCGGGACCAAGCGCTCTTGCGTCTATAACCGCCTGGTCCCTGTAGCGGAGGTTCGGTCTTCCTCGTCGTCT
This sequence comes from Chrysotoxum bicinctum, assembly GCA_911387755.1. Classification (NCBI taxonomy): domain Eukaryota; kingdom Metazoa; phylum Arthropoda; class Insecta; order Diptera; family Syrphidae; genus Chrysotoxum; species Chrysotoxum bicinctum. The sequence continues at coordinate 202,036,626 of OU426988.1, read as the reverse complement.
CGAACCTGGGGGCTGGGATTCGAAGATTTTCTTGGCTGGAGCGTTGTTGTCCATTCGCTCGATGTGACCGACCCAGTGTAGTCGACGTGTTTTGGCTTTTTGGACTACATCCACATCTTGGTACAGCTCGTATAATTCACGATTGAATCTTCTCCTCCATTCACCCTCTTCGCATATAGGACCAAATATCCGCCTAAGAATTTTTCTCTCGAAAGTGGCCAGTATCAATTCCCCTTTTTTACTTATCGTCCAGCACTCGGCGCCGTAGAGTAGAACTGGTAAAATTAGCGTTTTGTATAGCGTGCACTTTGTCTTTCGAGAAAAGAGTTTTGAACCCATTTGTTTGGCCAAATCGAAGTAGCAGCGGTTTGCTAGGGTAATTCTTCATCGAATTTCCACTAAGGTGTCATTCGTGGGATTGATGTTCGTTCCGAGGTAGGTGAACTCCTTGACTACCTCGAAATTACTGCTACCAACAGTGACGTTTTGTCCTAGGCGATGGACAGATGCGGCTTTGTTTATTGATAGCATATACTTTGTTTTGTCCTCATTAACTTCAAGACCAACGCGTTTCGCCTGTTCATCAATAGCTGTGAACGCTTCTAGCACAGCTCGCTTGGAGCGGCCGATGATATCGATGTCGTCCGCATATCCAAGCAGTTGGGAAGACCTGTTGAAAATAGTGCCTTCCAGGTTAACACCACTCTTGCGAACTATCTGCTCCAGGACTAGGTTGAAGAAATCACATGATAGCGTATCTCCTTGTCTGAACCCTGTGCACATCTGGAATAGCTCGGATGAGCTGTTACCCATTTGTACGTTGCACCGCGTATTTTGTAACGTCATGCGGCATAGCTGGATCAGTTTTTTCGGGAACCCGAGTTCCGACATTCATTGCCAATAGAAGCTCTTGGCGACTTATGCTATCATATGCGGCTTTAAAGTCGATGAAAAGATGGTGGGTCTCGACTTGAAATTCGTTGGTCTTTTCCAGGATTTGCCTCAATGTGAAGATTTGGTCTATCGTTGATCTGCCTGGCCTGAAGCCACACTGGTACGTGCCGATTATAGTGTTGCAGAAAGGTTTTAGACGCTCACATAGTACGGTGGATAGGATCTTGTAGGCAACATTAAGCAGGGATATGCCCCTGTAGTTTTTGCAGGACATAGGATCGCCTTTTTTGTAGATTGGGCATATGGAGCTATTTGACCAGTCGTCTGGCATACTTTCCTCCTCCCACACTTGGTTGATGAGCTGATGCATGCACTCTATCAGGACATCTCCTCCATACTTAAAGAGTTCCGCAGGTAGGCCATCCGAGCCTGCGGATTTGTTATTTTTAAGCTTGCGTATGGCTTTCTTCACCTCTTCAGTACTGGGTAGTGGGACTGGATCTTCATTGACTGGTCTTATGTTTCTTGGCTCCCCTGTGTTTTCGTCTAAATAATGCCCATTAAGCAGCTGCTGGAAATGCTGTTTAAACTCGTCTACAATTCCCTGTGCTTCGGTGACTAGGTTCCCTTCGCTGTTTCGAAGAGCTTGCGTGCCGGTCCTATAACCTGATGCCAGTTGTTTGGCTGTTTTATAGAACCGGCGGGTGTTTGTGGCGTTGCTAGACTCCTCGAGATACCTGAGCTGAGAAGTTGCGGCTGCTCTTTTCTTTCTGCGTAGGGTTTTTTTCTCTTTCCTTCTCTTTTCACGGTACTCCTCTTTTGTTGCTCTTGTTTTCCGTTGCAGCATTTGCATTCGTGCATTTTCCGTCTCCTGCTTCAATACCGCGCATTCATTATCATACCACGGGTTCTTTTTCCTAGGTGGTTGATAGCCTATGGTGGACTCGGCTACCTCCTTAATGATGTCGCGGTACTGGCTCCACTGGTTGTTGACGCTTGTGGCTGGGGGTACGGCAGAGAGTTTCCCGGTCAATTGCTCACTGTAGTCTCTGGCTTTCTCAGGTGTGCTAAGGCATGCAATATTGAATTTCTTCCTTTGGGGGGTCCTCATTTTCTTTTCGTTGGACAGTCGGGCTCTGAACTTTGTCACAACAAGAAAGTGGTCAGAGTCCACGTTTGCACCTCGGAAAGTTCGCACGTCCAAGATGTTCGACGCGTGCCTTGCGCCAATTAGCACGTGGTCGATTTGGTTGGCGGTTCGACCATCTGGAGATCGCCAGGTTGCTGTGTGTATCCTTCGCCTGGGGAACCTAGTGCTACTTATCACCGTATTCCGAGCTGCAGCAAAGTCGATTAGTCGGAAGCCGTTATCTGTTGTCATTTCGTGGAGGCTGTGCTTTCCAACTAATCCGCCAAAGATATTTTCCTTCCCGATTTTAGCATTGAAATCTCCGAGCACGGCTTTGATATCGCACTCCGGACAGGCTCCGTAGGCTCCGTCCAGGAGGTCGTAAAACTCCTCCTTGTTAGATTCCTCAGCTTCATCGGTAGGGGCGTGTGCACATATTAGGCTGATGTTTTGAAAAGTAGCTTTGATGCGAGTCTTAACAAACTTTGTATTAACCCCTCGAAACAGGGGCGAACGCAGAAAATAATTTCGGGGAGGGTTTTCAAAAAAGTATGAGATTTTCATAAATATATTATTTTACTACTATATTGTAGGTATACTTGTTAATTACATATTCTTTATTGTAATTAACATAAATATGTTATAACTAAATAATATTTGATCTCAGGGATAGGACCTATCGGAACAATTTCATACAGCTAAATCGCAAAAACAAAACATCATAAAGATGTTGCAATAACGAATACCTATTTGGCAAATTTGAATAATGTTACCAAAAGTTTGGCCATTTTTTTATTCCGGAATTAATTCCTAGACATAGACTTTTACTATACGGACCTGTGATGGAGGCCATCATTTAGTTCGTAAAATATCATTAATGCAACAAGAAGAAAAAGAATGTAAGTGATTTCATAAGTGTACCTAACAATAGAGTTAAAATAAGTTCTAGGTTCGCCTAGTGGCCCAAATCTGTAAAACTAAATCCGGCATATATTAATACGTGAAGTTATAACTTGTTGTACTTTTGCGATGATAGGAAAAAAGAGTTATACGAAAACATAAGGACGACAGCAACACTCAATTGGTACCTACGTTAACTATACTACATAATTATAATCAAAACGCTCTCAGAGGGTGCTATGTGCTAGATACTCATTTGTAACTGTAACTTTCAACACACTCCGACTTTGGAGTCATCAATAACTCAAAATTATATAAATCGAAATTATTTATTAGCCATAAATCGGCCCTTAAGATTAACACGGATATCTGTATCGGTATATTTGCTCCGTTAGTCCATTTTCTGCCCTATACATAATTTTAATTATCAAAAACGCAATTGCTGTTCTATTCGTCTCTATTTTTTAATCATCAATTCAAATTTAGACAATTGTGTTAAAATACGAAGACACATAAAATAAAATGCACGACTGGTTCGCACAAACTTGCTCTTATGTAAAAGACTAAGAATTTCAAAAATTAATGTTATTACAGAAAAAGCACAAATTTTTTTTTAAAATACTAAAACTCCTTTGGTAGTTGTAGCTAAGCACAGAATGCCATGTGTTGTGAGCAAATATTAGCTTATGCAAGAACAAAATTGTAATTCGTATTAGTGGTTTCTTAAAAAAATAAGCTTTTGTATACAAAATTTTTAAAACATACTTAAGAAAAAATTTTGGTACGCATATTTAAATTTTTTATTATTGTTGGAATAAAAATTTAATTTACAAAAAAAAAATATTGAGCAGTTTTTGAGATATCGAATTTTCAAAAAAAAAAAATAGATTTTTTTCTTTCAAAAATTCAAAGAATATTTTTTTTTAAAAAAGTCTTAAAATGCAATGTTTTTTTAAATTTTTTAGAAGCTTCTCTAAAAGTAAAGATTAATCGAAACAAAAAAAAACTATCAAAATTCTCGGAGCCGTTTTTGAGAAAAATACGATTTTCGTAAACCATTTTTTAACATTTTGTATTGTGGGTACCTTTATTTTTAGGTAAAACAAATTTTTTCCTCAGATCTTGTAGATTATATTAATAAAGTTTTCTTTATCAAGTTTAAAAAAAAATCGAGCATGGGGTTTTCGAAATATTGAGTTTCCAGAAAAAAATTTTGAAATTTTTTTAAGAATCAAAAAATAAAACTTGAAATTTGTATACGCAATAATATTTAAACCTTGGAGAGGCTTCATAATGATTAAAATCGGTTGTACTGTTTTTGAGAAAATCAAAAACCAAAAAATGGTTTCAAGGGGCTTCCAAGAATAACCATTTTTTGGAAAAAATATTTCAACCATTACCTAAAAAGACGAAATGACATTTTATGAATTTTTTTTTCAAAATTCTGTGGGACAGTTTTTGAGAAAAAAATATTTATAAGATTTCGAAAAAAATCGTATATGGCAGATACCGTTATGTTTTGGTAATAAAAAGAAAAGAAAAAAACGTGTGGGGGAAACAAATTCAAAACGATATCTACCAAGTTTAACGAAAATCGGCCCTGTTTTTTAGGCCCTAGTTGAACAGACAGACAGACAGAATTTTGGGACCCACATTTTTCGTCTTCGCTATCATCGTAATATCAACTTTGATAAAAATCTTCAGTTCGATTTTTTTTACGAATGCATTACTTGCCTTATAAGTCGTAAGAAAAAACAACACTAGTAGAAGAATTTATGGCACGAAAATAACACTTTGTTTTTTTTTTTCTTTAATAAAATGAACCCTTATTTTTTTGGTCGTTTCGGGGGGGGGAGTTTGAACCCCTAAAACCCCTACCTGCGTTCGCCCCTGCCTCGAAAAATGTTCATGATTAGATTTACTTTTTCTGAGTGTGGTGAAAAAAATTGACTCCGAACTTTGATGAATAGTCGTACAGTTAATGAAGCTTAATGAACTCGAACTTAAATATTCCAACACCTTTCCGTGTGTAAAATCTTTTCAATTATGAATTATTTCCAGTTCACCCACCAACGCATATACTCGTAAAACAGTAAAAGTGAAACTCTATCCGTAGAAACGAATAATGCATAATTTCAATGGTGCATATCTTAATATTTTGTTTACGGTTTACGCCTATGAGATGCAAATAGCACCGCTGTTCAACGTATTTAACGTACACTGAACACATACTCGAACCTATGTTAGCACTGCTAACCAGTCGCATATACACATAAGTATATGACCTGTTTCCGGCTTTAACAAACATTTTCGGATATTAGGGGTGTTGCAAGCGCCTACGCGGATATTTTTGCGAAACTTTTATGATTTCCATAAGTTTCCTATAAATTGCAACGCACATCAAAAATAAAACTGGGGCATGCCGCAACGTTTATGATTTTCTACATAGATGCACTCTTTTCGTTGAGAAGGATGCGTTAGATGCAAAAATGTTTCTGTTCCAAAAAAGAAAAAGAAGTTACATAAATACTTCTTTTGTGAATATACATGCATTTTCCAACTACATACTATTTTCGAGTGGATGAAACTAATAAATTCATCAGATAAAAGAAATTCAAAACAACATTAAGGAGACAGCGTCATCGTAGAATTTCAAGATATAAATAGTTTGAGACAAAAAAATATGTGTAATAAATATTTTATGATGTCTAGCGTGCTGTGGTCCGTGTGCTGCCGCCGCACCGCTGCTGCTGCTAAAGCTGGAGCTGGAAATAAGAACTTCAATGCAAAAAAAGTACAAAGAAATTTTTAGCAACGTGGGCAGGCTTTGAAGTGTCAAATGTATATAGACGCCTTGATAACGAATAAAGAAACAGGTTGGATTGAACACCTCCTAGTGTTTTTTTTTCGTATTATTTATCCTGTAAGTACTATTTTAATTTTAGCATAACACTTGAATGCACTGCCCACTGTATTTGGAACACAAGAAAAATAAAAATAATTCTGTATGGTTTTTTTGATAATTTTCTTCGGTGGAGCTATTTTCGCTTTTAATTGAAGAGTACGGTCTAGGAGTGTATACTTGTGTATGATGATACTGTAGGTGAAAATATAAAATATCAAAAAGAATTTCGTAGTTTAGAATTCTGACAGGAGGAATGCTGGATCTACCCGACTGACATATCGTCCTAAATTCTGCCATTCTATACGCATTTTTTTTTAGACACCATAATACCACGAAATACCTAAAATATTTCCGACACAATGACATTTTGTCAGTTGTGTTAATCCAGGTTAATTTCATTATTAATCCCTTTGAATGTTATTAAAACCAGGGGCCAAATTACCGTATCAGTTTTCGAGTAATACGTGATTGAATTTTGTATGTGAGTTTGATATTACCGCTTACGTCATCGAGCAAGCGATTACACTAATTTGACATTTTCATTCGATCACTGATGGGACTCAATCTCTCGGTCACTGAAGTGGTAATTTGGCCCCAGAATAAAAGGCATAAGCAATAATATTAGCCGTGTTTTATGAAAAATTGATAGCCACTCTCAGTAAAGAAAAAAAAAAAAACGATTATAGTCACTTTTATATTCACTCTCTTTTAATCTTAAAATTTGACACGAATTTTAGAGTAATTTCAAATTTATTTTGACGTATTAAAAATATTTCTTTCCATATTCTTGCCAGCCCCTAAATTACAATTTTAATAAGCAAAAAAATCGATTTTTCGTTAAAAAAAATTTATATTTTGTAGATGTTTTTTAATCCATCGATATCTCAGCCATCCTCCAATGGAATTTGACAGTTTATGGCTTGGTAGATGGGTAATATACTATATTTTGACCTGTTTAGAGTATTTATTTCTAGATGTTTTCCAAAGCCCTAAGATCGCAATTTTCCTGAACAAAAAATAATCCAAGAAAATTCGATTTTTCGCTAAAAAAAAATTAAGATTTTTCAGAAGTTTTTCAATCAATTGACATTTGAGATTTTTTGTACGTCTTTTACAAAATAGACATGAAGCTTTATTTCCAAATGGCTTGACATAATAAAAATCTCTGAGAAAAAAAGATGCATTCCAGAACACATCCCAGTACCAAGCAAATGTTTTTCTGCACTCGCGCCATCTACATCCTAATATATCAACAATTTTTATTCATTCTATATTCACTCTGATTGCCGACCAAATTATATTCACTCTTGATGTTTTTATTGTTTTGCATGTATAATTTTGCTAACTTGGCTATTAACTCTTTCAAAAAACACGGCTATTATGTTGCAAGAAGGAAATATGTATGAAAATAAAATATGTTCTTACAAGCTCCAAACTAATGATACTCTGCGCTAACAAATCTGAAACATATACAAATATGTATATTCAGAAGACCCGATCGGGATAAATGTTGATGGCTTTTTTCGGTTAATCAACAATTCAGCTCATTGGAATAAGTACCTAAGAAGATAGACTCATATCCAAACATATGAAGAAATTGATATTTGTAAACTTTGCTGATCTTCATAATCTGAAGGACTAGTTAGTTGGATTTGGACAAATTATAAAAAAATATTCAATATTGGAAGCTAAATAATTTTTGGCGACAAGTTTTTTCCATTAAGACGAATCGAAATAAACTGCTTTGAAAAATAAAGGGGGTTTAAACATTAAACTACCTGCCCGGCCTTAGAATTAATCATTATTTCAAGGTTTCCAACGATACTTAAATAAATAAATAAGGGGCCATGAAGGCTCATAGAGAGCTTAAACTCTTCTGACTTACAGCCCTCAACCATTCCTGTGAGCGTGTTGCCAGGAATGGAAGAGACCTGCAATTTTCTAGCCATTCTAAAAGGCCAATGAGCAGCAATTTTCTTGGAGGATACATCAGTTCCTCGCAAGTGGTAGTACAATCCTGAAATTTTTTTTTGCAGTGGCTGAGAATCGAACCCAAAACCCTCTGCATGACAGTCCAACGCAATAACCATTATGCCAAGGCGTACTATTTCCAAGGAGACTTTCCTTGTTAAAATATTTTTATCAAACCCTCCTAAATCGGTGCCGGGCGGTAATGACCATCGCAGTTATCTTGTGCACTGTCAAGATGAAGATCAACTAAGGTCAGTCAAGTCGATCAAAACCGCGGCAATACGATTTGAACATAGGTATGGGATCATCATTTTTCAGTGGTGTGGCGTTTTAGGAGACCGTCATACTAGGGCAAACTACACCACTATGAAGCCCAGAGGGTAACAGCCATAGCACACCAGTGCTCCGATCCCAAATCCTTGACAAGAAATATCAGTCATGCTGCAATAGGAAATAAGAAAAGATCATCCAGGTTCGTTTCAAGTCACAGTTTAAGAAGGTCTCTTTCATTGTTTTTAAGATGATTAAAAACGATAAAGCTGAAATTGTACTTGAGAAGGCTCGCTGATAAAATCAAATACCAGAGGATTGTTATAATGAGTACAACAATCCGCTAGCTGCACAAAACCGACCGCAAACGTATTCGGTCTAGTGACCATCGTACCTGGCGGTATGAAAAGTATCAAAGCCAAGCTCTCGAAAATGGTATTTTCAAATATTTGACATATAATTTCAGGAAGCGGACTTCTCTACCGTAGTTATGACTTTGGTGAGATGCTCAGCGAACACAGGGTGATCGAGTGTGTAGACGGGTTTTCCAGGGATTTCCTTAGATAGACATCGCTAAGTTTGCATTTGTTTACAACCTACGAATATCAAGCCAAGCTGTCTTCAGGGGCTATCCGCTAGTTTAAGTGCATGTTATTAAAAAGGAGCAGCCACAGAAGAACAGCTCTTCTTATCTTCAAAAGATTAGCTTAGCGAAGAGAGCTCCAGGCCTCTCGAAACGGCCGAATATAATCTCAATTTTGGCAGTCGAGGCCTACAATGTCATCGATGAAGCAGAGGCCCCCGTTGAACCACAGAGCTCTGACTATGAAGAGCCTTCTTCTTTATTTAAAACACGCTGCGAGTCATGCATATTATTCTTAAGCAATCGAAATGTGCTTCAAATAATCTAACGTTTTTTTGGGTCAGGAAAATAGACGTTGGCGTCATACATGAACTTTTGGCAAACCATCTTAGAATAAAAGGCCTACAAAACAGCCAATACATTTATACAAAACCTTAAGCACATAACAAGATAAGTTACATAAGAACTTACAGTTAAGCTAAAAAACACTTGAAGCTTTCTAGTGCCAAAATCTTAGCAACTATCAAAGTTAACTATGACATCCAGCTGTCAAAATATTTAGTGCTATCAAAATAAAGTCAGAATCATTTTTGTATCCTATCGTTCTTTTCTCGTCAGACTTATTTGCAAGCACCTTTATCAAAATTGGTGTAACCGCCTAGAACGAAAAAACTTACATTCTATGGTAGGTTTTTTGACCAAATTGTAAACCATACTTACACACTTCTCAATTTTTCTTATTAAAATTGTAAAATAAGAGTTATGTAAATAAGATTTTTCTTAACGGTTATAACAGGCATGTTTTTTTAAACTTATATACAAATTTCCATATATCCTCTGGAGAATTATCTTACGTACCAAGTTTGAAACCGCTTAGGATTGTAGGTGGAGGTACATACTTACAGACTGACAGACAAATAAGCAGTGAACCCATAAAATTTTAGTTAGTAATCATTAAATAATAAAATTTCTCTATTACATTGTAGCTGTTTCAATATTATTTTACCCTAAATATTCGGTATATTACCTTCATGAAGTAAGAACTTGGCGTATTTTTAGATCTCACTACTTTTCGCGGCTGACTTGTTACACAAAGGTTTTTGTAAAGAAGAACTTGGCTTTTTTATTACATTTATGTTTTTGGTCTGATATTTCTTACTCTGATAACTTATCAGTTTAGTAAAGAAGTAAATTAACGTAATTTCAATTGGACAATATAAGAGGGCGAAGAAGATTCGACTTTATTTAGCAACAAGATGCTGTACAAATGCTGTATTCCATCCACTTGGAAATATATGTACAAATAGAGTAGAACCGATTGAAAGACTAACGCAGTGTTTTTGCCAGCCTTGAAGAACATTTAGAAGGATACTATCTGGCCAATCGAAGCATGCATGAAGTTCTTTCAGTACTCTTGTAACATGTGCGAAAGAAGATGTGTCCAGTTAAATTTAGTTTGCGTTGTCAATTATAGGAGGAGTCATATTTATTTTCTTCAAATTGTGCAAATTGACTTTCAACAATGAGCTGAAAAAAGGACATCTGCATGTCTCTCTAGTTTGTTTGAACTTATTCCGGTTTTCCTCAGCAGTAGAATTGGCTTTATAACAACGAAAACCTCCTTCTCTAACCCTAATAACCTATCGATACAAACCACACATTTTCTTTTGGTTTGATAGTTATTATATGGTTATTCTTTAAGAAAAGATTAAACTTGTCTAAGCAAAAAGAGTATGCTCTGAGCAGAGTGTGTTCAGAGCTCTCTGATTTAATTATGAAACATACTTCAGAAGGAGCTGTCATATTTTATTTAGTTTTATTAGTTATTTATAAAATTATTTTACCTTCAAACGTTAAGCGACTAAGCTCATCTTAATCAGCCATTTTAATTGTTTTTTTTTTTTGTATTTTCCCAGTGTCACCAGTGACGTATTCCACTTTCCACTGTGTCATTATATTCGGAGCTCATGTGCGCTCTGAACATGTTCAGAGAGTTAAAAAAAAAAACAGAAATTAAAACTTCTATTCTGAACGCTTGGTGCTAAAAAAAATAACAATTTTTTTCTGTTCAAGAACTATGTATGTATAAGGTTCTGTTCGAAACTAAAAAAGAAAAACATCTAAAGCAGGGAAAGAACTTTAGTAGTAAAATTTCGGAGCAGATTTGTAAATATAAAATTTCCGGTGTAGATTTGAAAACGATAGACAAACTAAAGTTTTCAATAACACACACTGCTGAACCGAACCAAGATGCTTGGAAAATTAAATAACACCGTGCTGTCATTTACTTACATGAAGTTCTGCTAAGGAATTTTTGAATTAAGTGTGTTGAAAAAAAGGAGTAGATTCCAAAAAAGCGGAGTGGTGGAGTAGATTTAATTTTTTTTTCTTAAAAATGGAGTAAATTTACTTCGATTGGACTAAGGTTCTAACCCTGATCTAAAGTGATCAGTTTCTGAAAAAAAGCATCCAAATTGGCTTTCTTGTATTACCGTAACGGCTCGCGTACAACTAGTCCGTCATCGGCCGAAGTATGCTCGTGCGTTGTCGGCCGAATTCGGCCGATAGAACCAAAAGTATAGAAAGGCAAGAGAGCGCTTAACCACTGAAAGCGAGATTGTCCGATGACGCCCGATTATAAGCGATCAACCGGAATATCCCAACATGTTTGGATTTTTCGTCAGTTGTCCGGTTGATTCGTGAGATAAGGTTCATGCAAACAAAACAAAATATGGATACGGAAAAATTAATTAATTCAATCCATAACAGGCCACCTCTCTGGGACAAATTTCTTAAAAGTTATAACAACAGAGACATTGCTAAACAATTATGGACCGAAATTTCATGGGAGATGGAACTAAATGTTGAAGACGTAAAGAAAAAATGGAGTAATTTAAGAGACCAATTCCGAAAGGAATACAACAAATTCAATTAAAACCTCAAGTGATCTCAACTCCAAGGTGCATTTCGCCCAGGTACGACAGTGGGCTCATCAGTTAGATGCTGCCGTAAAAAAAAAAAAAAAAAAACAAAACGCACCTTGGAGTTGAGGTCACTTGAGCTTTTAATTGAATTTCATTCAATCACTCCACTTAAATAGAAATAATTTTCTATCTTCAATGGAATACAACAAGTATAATGGAGCTGGGAAAACTGGTGCTGCGGCCGAAAATAAAAAGTCTTGTTGGACTTACTACGACTCTATTTTATTTTTAGCAAAACAAGTTGCCCCTAATAAATTAAGTGAAAATTTGCCTGAAATAGGAAGTCCCAGCCAAGGAGATGATTCGGAATCGCAACCATTTTCAAATATTTTAGAATCTCAGCAGCTGGGAACCTCAACAGTGTCCCAACCTGAGATGTCCAAGTCACAACAACATACTAAACCCTATAAAAAATCGGTGCCTATAACGCAAAATCAACGTTTCAATTTTCAAAGATCTGGAAGGCTTGTGAAAAAAAAAAAAATTTTGACGTCGACCAAGAATATCTTCAATTATATGAGTCTAGATGCACTGATAAATCCGCAGAAGACCCAGATCGAAATTTTTTGTTAAGCTTACTTCCATATCTGAAAGAAGTGCCACGTAATAGAAAAATCTCTGTTCAAAGAAAATTATTAGATGTGTTCCTGCAGGAAGAAAATCTCGAACCGCAATACTCTCCTGTGAGCTGCTTTTCTCCGGAGGAATTTAGTCGACCCAGGTCTGTAGAATTGCAACCAAATATTTCATATCCCACATATGTTGTCAATATTGAAGAGCCCCTTCCACTGACTTCAAATCAAATGACTCGTTCACAAACATCAACATATGCCCAGGAGGTTGAATTATATGGTGAGGAGGGTGAAGAATGTGTCCTGGACGGTGAACAAAGTGCCCAGGAGGATTATAATTTTGGCTCTCACCATCAGTAATTGTCATTTTATAATAATTTTTCGTTCAATATAATAAAATAACCAGTTCCATAAACAAGTTTTTTTTATTTCATTTTCTCATTTTAGCGAATGCTATTTTCATATCATTACAAAAGAATTGTTTAAAAGCTTCACGAATATTATAAGCTTCAGTTGCACTTCTGTTATGCCCTCTAGAAGCGAAATTAATTCTTTGATCAGAATTTTTTTTTTGAGCTGTGGAATAATTGTGCGCTGGTGGTCCTTCTTTGTCTATAACAATGTTATATAGTAAACATATACATTTTATAATAGTTTCGGCATTTTCTGTAGTAGTTTCGATACATTTGGTCAAAATTCTCCACTTTTGTGTTATTATACCAAAAGCGCATTCAATTACTACTCGCGCGTTTGACAAACGTTCGTTGTAAATCGTTTCTTCTTCTCCAAGGTTACGTCTTGGATATGACCTCATAATGTACCGTTTAAGAGGAAAGGCTTCATCAGTTAGTAATACCAAGGGTAAGATAGTATTTGTATTTGGAAGATATTTTGAAACATTAAAATGATGACATTTTCGAAGTGACGAAACAAACTTGAATGTAAATGCAAATGTACCACCATCGCTTTGCGATGGACTTGCAACCGCTTGTAAAACGATGGAAAAAAATTTCTTATAGTTGAAGTACATGCTACCGGAATTAGAAGGACATTTTATCCGCACATGTTTACCATCCAAGCTACCAATACAGTTAGGAAATCTCCACTTTGACCAATACAATTGGGCATTTTGATGAAGCATTTTGTCGGTTGGCATTGGCATATGATATGACACCAGACTATCAAATATTGCTTTGCAAGTTTCTCTGACAATCCTTCCAACCGCACTGTCTGAAACTTTGAACGAAAATGCTTAAGACCGAAAAGATTCCCCAGTTGCAAGGTACCTGAAATATTAAAGTAGCATGTTAAGAAAAAGCTATAAGTATTTATGACAAATGTACACACATACTCGTACAACAAAATTATAGCCCTTTTTTTTAGTGCATTTTCATCCTCGCTTAAAAGAAAGTAGCATGTTAAATACAACAACAATACGGAGTTATACCAAATTGTTGTTGTGTTTGTAATGCTACTTTTTTCAAACCAAGATAATAATGCACTAAAAAACTGGGATTATATTAATTTATCTTACCGCAATGTTATTGCGAGTCTTTCCGTCGGTGAATGTTAGTTTGTGTTCTGCTTTGTTATCAATGCTTTCACTGAGTTTAAAATGTATTGAAATGTACTAAAACACATTCTAAAATACTCGAAGAATTTTATGGGTTGTAATTTCAAATCCTCAAAAAGATGGTGGTATTCACCCAGTTGCTTTCTTTGCATAAATATTTTATTAACCCATACACAGCTACGACGTCTTCGACGTTGACGAATTAAATGGCGATATGAATTTTCTAAAATATAATTTTCTTCGAAATCTTCCATTGAAACAAATTATTACCTTCATATCCAAGCTTTACAGTCAGAGTGCAGGCCGGCACCGTCGAGTGTATGCAGACGAACGTCCGAGACAGTCGTCCGAATAGCTCCGACCCGATATCGGCAGATGATTCGGTTTTAGTGTACGCGAACTGTTAGGCGTTTTATCCTTAACTGGGTGCTGTTAACAACAGAAATTTCTAAGACACTTGAAATTTAGAGATACTCGTAGGTCGGACATCGATGACAACACTTTTGATATTCTTGCAAGTTGATGAATACATCTTCCTTTGATGGCATGCCAAAGATGGAGAAAAACACACTAATTCTCTGATTAAGAACTAGTAAGCTTTGCTAAAATATTATACCTGCTCGTTACCTCAAGTGCAGTTCTAAGATTGATATTCGACCCTTCCGATGCAAATCATAAGTAAACACAAGATTGTTTTTATTTTGTAACTTATTAATTATTCTATCAAAACGAAACGAAGAGCCTTCTTTAATGGCAAACCTGACAGAAGATAAATTCAATCGCGCCCATACATTAAATAGAATTAATAACAAATAAACTGACATTCAGATGTTCAAGTATTGTATCGTCTCAGTTTCCACCGCTCAATTTCAAAGTACATTACAATCCGCAAGTTTCTTCATCTCCTTATCGAAATTGAAAGAAAAACGAAATAAAAACGTAATACACATCAGCAGCAGCAGCAGCAATAGCAAACCACACGCCTGTAGAAAAGGTGGAGGCCCCTAGAAAGAAGTGGGCCGACTTTTAGAGGTCGCCGTGTGCTCCAGCCCCGCACAAAATCCATTGCGACAACAGCCTCCTTTTCAAGTGTCAGCTACGTATTATACCTGTTATTGTTGCTGATTTGATTCAGCAGCATTCCAACGTTGGCACCATCTTGTGACGGAACTAAGACAAACTGCAGCTATCTACTTTGTCCCAAGAGAAAAACATAGCCCTCGTCCAACCAATATTACAAAGAATACAAATTTGGTATAACTGCATTTCCAATAAAATTGCTAATAGATTGATCAACGAGAAACAGTAACTTCCACAACAACAACTATGTTTGCATGTATCTGAAAACGACAATTTTAGATTTCACTTTGTTGCAATTGATTTGGATTTAAACTCGGATTCGTATAGTTAATAAATTAAACGTCAGAAATGGCGTAGGCCACCGGCACCCACTGTCAAGCCATTGTTTGTAAGCGTATTAAAATAAGATACGTGTAGGCCCAAATTGTTATTCACAATCTCTTTTTTTGTTTTTGTTTGTGCGGCAACGATTTCGCCTGTCATTTGATTTCTTATCTTTCTACGGTGGTCAGTCAGAGTCAGAGTCGAATGGGATGAATGAATCAATGACATATGTAAGTTGGAGGAGCCACCAAATCGGATCTTGTGGTGGGCGATATTGCTGATGGTTCATTCAAGATCGCTACTCACCATACTTTGACTCTTATGAATGAATGAATAAAAGAGTTGTTTTCGGTTGCGGAGGCTTTCTTGATTTTAATTTCACCGGTTTTCGTCGGCTATAATAATGATTACTACCAATAAAATGGTTAATTCATTGATTGCAGCCTCGTATAAATTTGCCGAAAACTAATGAATGACAAGCTAAGTATTTCACCACACCATCAGAAGCAGCAGCTGTTGCTGGCAACATGGCCGGATGGCGTTACATTGAACCCACGCAAAACCAAGAATGACATTTTGCTTATGGGAAATTAATTAAATATCAATGACGATGAACATATTGCGGTTGGGAATTATTAATTTATTAAGTAATTAAGTAATTGGGGTGGATTTAATGTCAGCGCATTCGTGGGAGCCGAACACTGGACATTGGCCATTTAGCCAATTTTTTTCTGCAATAAGCTCTCGATGTGAAAAACATACCTACTCGTAATAAGTGGATTTTTAATAGATTATTATCGCCTGCGAACATTGTAAACGTT
The DNA here is from genome assembly GCA_911387755.1 of Chrysotoxum bicinctum. Classification (NCBI taxonomy): domain Eukaryota; kingdom Metazoa; phylum Arthropoda; class Insecta; order Diptera; family Syrphidae; genus Chrysotoxum; species Chrysotoxum bicinctum. The sequence continues at coordinate 202,020,620 of OU426988.1, read as the reverse complement.
GCATACTGGATCGTATTGAACTTTTTGTTCTTAATGGGCTTTCAATGAGCCATGAGATGTCAATTACCAATGAATATGACTTCCATTTAATAAGTCTAATATTGCAGCACTTTTGGTTAGTGTGTGCGACATCGACATTTATGGATTCGGACTTTGCCTCAAGGCATAATTAATAACAATTTCGACGTGATTAAGCAAAATTAAGACACGGTGTTTAAATCTATACGAATAGCTGTGATTGAGAGAGGCAATACTTTATTGGCATTTCATAATTGATGATGTCAGTTTTCGTATTTATGTGCATTATGTCATTTAAAGGTTTTCTTTACAGCTTCATTTCGATTGAGAAGAAGATAATACAATGAAGGTAAAATACCTTGGTTTAAATTCTTAAAGTGATTTTGTCGATTCAGATCTTGTGAGAATTTGTCAATTTCTTGCAAGAGGCAGTACACCCCTGAAAAAAACTTTCTTGCAACGGCTGAGAATCGAACTCGAGACCTTCCACATGACAGTCCAACGCACTAACCATTATGCCAAGGGGTACTACTTTTTCAAGTTTACAAACAAAAAAAGTCGCACGAGGCCATATTGGCAGTCTGCCAATATGAGATCGTGGATTTTTGACACGTTATCCTCCATGGTAGTCATTTACGGGGCACCTGGGCGGGGCTCATCAAAACCGATGAGCGACTATTTTGAAACTCGTTATACGAGTTTTTTCACTTTTGCCATCGAAGAAGAAGAGTCACCGTATACACCAGCATCCAAGCGCACTTTGATTTCGCTGCGCGATTTCTTTTCAAAAAACAAGAATCGAATCATCGACTGATATTGCTCTTTTTCCATTTTTCTAAAATTCGCGGACAAGCTGCTTCCACATGTGGTCAAAACAAAACTACGATTCCGATTCGCGTTCGGCTGAAATTTTGACAGTAGCCGTCTAAGAGAATGTACGAGACGATAGTATCTCTATTCTATTTCGTTTCTCAATATTTTTTTTTGAAATTTTGCAAACTTATACTTGTATAACCAAGGATTTAAAATATTAAAATGTTTTAAATAGAAATAAATTATTTTATTTTTTTTTTTATAAAATAAAATAACAAATTTGTATATTTTATATGGGAAAAATTTGTTGGAGCAAGAATTATTGCAACAATTTGGATCAAATTTGTACAGGTTTTTACTTGCGATATAGGTACATAGGGCAAGTTCTGCATTTGGAAAAAAAATCGAACTCGAGATTTTGATCAAAGTTGACATTACGATGATAGCGAAGACGAATAAAGTGGGTCCGTCAATTCCGTCTGTCTGTCTGTATGTCTGTCTGTCTGTCTGTCTGTATGTCTGTATGTCTGTACCTCGATCTAGAGCCTAAGCCACTGGACCTATTTTCTTCAAACTCGGTAGTTATGGGTCTTCGGTGATTCCTTAGAGGGGAAATTGAAATTTTTTTTTTAGCTCTAAAACTAACGGTACCCCCCATACACCCGTAATGCAAAATCTTATTTATCTCGAAAACGGCTCTAACGATTTTGATCAAAAAAATTAGGTGTGATATTTTGGACATGGACTACGTTTTGGGTAAAAAAAAATTTGGGGCAAAATGTTATTAACGGTACCTGTCATAGAACCGTATTTTTTGATTTTCGATTTTCTCATTAACGGCTCTAACGATTTTAACCAAAAATTTTATGCAGGAGTCCCCCTAAGTTTAAAATAATATTGTATATAAAAATATTCGAAAAATTAATTGTTGGGTTTTTTTGAAAAAAATTTTTTTTTTGAAAAATCAATATCTTCAAAACCTATGAACGATTATTTTTTGAAATCATTTCCTAAAATCAATATTATTAAATACTTCAAATTCGCATTCCACATTTTTTTCTTGAAAAATTTTAAAGAAATTTCTTATATAAAAAATTTATTTATTTAATAATAGAACGATTTTTTAAAGTTTGTTTGCATAAATTCATACTTTTCTAGAAATCAGACGGCAATTTCATTTTAAATTCATGTTTTATATTTATAAAATGTATCTTAAATTCCGAAGTACTTTTACATAAGAGCAAGTTCGTGCGATCCAGTCGTGCATTTTATTTCTTTTATCGGTGAAAACATTTGAAAGTAGTTTTTGTAAAATCCGCCCACTACCACGCCTATATTTTTCTGATTTTTGTTATTTTCTTATTTTTAGTGAACAGAAAGCCGAAAATTTGTATTTGAGGTCTTTTAAACTTAAAACATCGCATTTATATTTTTGTTGCCCCCTTTCCCGCCTATTTTCACTCCCCTTTTTTTTATTTTCAGCTTAAAGTTCATTAAGAGCAGGCATTTCTTAAATTAAGTTTTTTATGTAGAAGTGAGTTTATGAAAAGTGTTATTTATTTTCAGTAAAATCTGCCTGTGTACTGCCACGCCCCTTTTTGATATATGAAAGTTTTTCGCCCTTAAGACAAAAACAAAGGCATTCAAAAGTACACCTTATTACTAGGTATATTTATTAATGTCTAAAAGTTATTTAGCCTCGTCAAACAATGCTTTGGTATCATTTTTTGTTCTTGGTTTTCCCTTACTATATATGCGGATCAGATGTATATAATAAAGTGTGTAGAACATCTTCGTTCGTAGCTGATCTTGAACATTTCCTTGCAAATAAATTCTCTCATTTTGATTTTTTTTTTTTAATTTAATCCGAATCCTTCAAACGCTTTATTGAGAATAAAAGCTGAGTAATCATCTCATTACATTATCTATGAATTTTGCCTCTTGATTGATTAATGTTACAACAACAATTTGGCTGTCCCATGCCAACTCTATCACCTTTTAGGCTCTTTTCGCATGCTTTTGTTGTTGCTTTTGGTATTGTTTACGATTCAGTTTCCATATTGTATGCAGTTCTCTTTTAAGTGAACTGTTAACTTTTTGTCTTCTTCTGTTTTGTGTTATTTATACCTATGTACCTACATTTGTATTACAGTAGACTCTCGTTAACTTGAACATACGATAACTTGAACATTCCAATAACTTGAACAAATATTTTTTCCCTTTACGCACTCTATACCTTGAACGGACTATTTTTAAGACTCAATACCTTGAATTTTTCCCCTAAGTACTCTATAAGTTGAATAAGTAAAATTTATGCGAACTCTGTAACTTGAACAAAGTTTAATATTGAATTTCTTAAATTTTTGAATTTATGCAAGGTACCTGGGATGTTGGTACAGAATGCAAACGGTGTTTGTAAAGGGAAATCCCAGGAAATTTCTTTAGTATTTCCGTACAAGGTTTTATTCTTCATATATGTATCTTTGAATTTCATTTGAACACGTGCGTATTTCGGAATCGAAAAACGTTTCAATTAAAATTATTTATTAATAATATCATTATTTATGTTTTAAAATCATTAAAATGAATTATTATTATATAAAAACAGCAATTTTTTAACTTGCACAATCCCATAGCTTGAACACTCTTGGTTTCTTCCGTGTTCAAGTTAACGAGCGTCCACTGTATATGCAACATACCCCACACACCCCCTCCCACCCCCAAATGCTTGGCATTTATGTTTATTTAATTATGATTTTTTTTAATATAAATATGAGTAAGGAAGTTTAAAATTGGAAAACAAAAAATATTTTATTCTAAAAATAAAATTTTGAATTTTAATAATATTGGAAATAACTGATAAAAACTTATAAATTTTGTGAAAACATAGTTACTTATATGATGTTTATGAAAATGTGTTGCACATGTTTTAACAGTTAATTTTTTCAACTTTCGACAAAAAATAAAATTTCTTTTTTAAATTTTGAGCTAAAAGTAATAAAATAATGGTCTAAAACTTTTTGGAATACACATTTATGTGCATCAATAAAGGTATCACATTTTTTTCATCACTTAACAGTAAAGTTATAAAAATACGAATTTTTATTCTAAAAACTTATTTTTCTTTCTCATCACACGTTTTTTCTTCTTAAACAAAAATGCATGAAAATGCGAAAGTTTTTATTTTTCTTCCAAATTTAGAATATTTTTAGAATACTAAACAGCCATTAACTAAATGGAGGCAGCCGTAGCTAACAGAGAAAACTTCAATTAAAAACAAAAAAATGAGAAAGATACTGAACCTTACTCATTTTTTTTATTAATTTACTGGTGAACTTAATTAAAAAAAATATAACTGTTTTGTAAAGAAGAGAGCTTGGGCTTTTCAAAAAGGTATAATACTTATACATTCTGTCCAGTAAAATAAGAAATAATTGACTTCAAACTCTTACTTCTAATAATTCTAAAAAATAAAAATATCGAAATGTCATTTTTAACGGTAATTTTAGGTACATAGAACAAAAGTAAGATACAAAAAATTTACTGTGTTTAGAAGAACCCTATTTCTAGTAAATAATCCCATCATTATATTTTTCAAATTACGAAATTCACCAAAAACCATTTTTGAGATGGAGTGCGTCGACTAGTGGAAAAAAATAAAAATGCAAATACTAAGTTTATGCTCTAAACCTGTTTTAGAACACCTTGAACTACTTAAATTTAATTTTGTTTTGTTCTTGTTTTTTTCATTTCTTCTTCCTGGATTAGCGGGACTTTTGTGAGCAATCGATATTTTTTATGCTGCAATGTAATTGAAAGTTACAATTTTGTGCGAATTAGCTTAGCTCGCGTAAGAAAAATATTTTGGCTGTATAAATTTTTTTGTTTGAATATTAATAATGAATACTTTGACCGCACCCATGAGTTGTTGTTTCGAATTTTTCTTACAAATTTGAATTTTTGTGATTTTTTGAAAAATAATCTTTTTTGAGGCTTACAAATCGTATAAAGTTAAGCTTTTAAAAAAATATTAGCAAGCTGTAGGAAAATATTTTATGTCATTATGTTGGGTTGTTATTGTGCTTTGAGAAAATGTTTACTTTTCTTGCTACTCCCAGCTAACCTTCAAAATATTTGACTTTTTGTAGGGCAAGGTCAAACCATAAGAAATAAAAAAAATAAAACAATGGATTTCTTTTGATAAAAACTCAAAAGTTGAAGGTGTTTTTGAATTTATATTGAATGATTTAAAAATTAAAGGTTGTCCGGTTACAACTAAGAACGATTTTGCACGAAAAAGTATGCCTTCTTTTCAAAAATCTTGAACGTAGGTGGAAGGCTTCTACACGAAACGGTGATCATTTTGCGAGCAACGGAGTCTGGTTGAGAAGTTCTTCTATTTTTCCAAATATTACGAGTATTCTGAATTTTCTGGAAAATTCGTCATCTTGTAAATAAATTGTTCAAAAGTAGATTGGGTCTCATTGTTGACAAGCCTAAGTTGGGATTTGGGTCAACATATTATGGAATCACGGCAAGAAGCTTTTTACAGAATTCAAAAATAACTGCAGAAATAATAAGACTTGATGAAGAACTCATACATAAATTTTCAATCGTATTAAGATTCATAGTTTCAGGATTTTCTATCTAATTTCATCTTTTGAAATACCTTTAAGACAACTGTCTGAAGAAGCACAAGAGGCAAGTCATAAAGAATTACGGCAAAATCACCTCTCTCATACAAGAAAATCATCCCGGATTAATACGAACGAAGACCTCTTGACAACATAACTTTTAAAGTCTGATCCTTTTATTTCGAATTTCAGACAGATTTTAGACGGTTAAAAGCTGACCAAAGCTATGTTCAGGCCATACATCAAAATCTTTCTTCGCAATTGTTTATTTTGCAGTGTTTCCTTTTGTTATTAGTTTTTTTATGAATTAATATTTTCATCAACAATAAAAATATTCATTCTATTTTGCAGAATCTTTTATGCCGATATATTCCGTGGTTTTTGTGCTTTGGGAACATTCCTACTAACCTTTAAAATATTACAACTTTTGTATAACGTACAAATCATAAATTTTTTGAAATGTTTGGCTTCTGACTAATAATAATAAAATTGTGGGCGTGGCAGTGGGTGGATTTTGGTTCAAAGTAATTTTTTTAACACCGACATCAATTCTGGACACTTTTTTCAATATCGTACGAGAAGTTTAAAAAAAAACGATTTTATAGAAAAAGTGGGCGTGGAAGTGGGCGTACTTCACGCTTTTCTTTATTTATAATTTCTTAACTAACCAGAATATTAATACTTGAGTTCACTTTTTGTCAACAGTGGGCGTGGCAAGGGGCGTGAAAATTCCTCAAATTGAGTAAAATCCCTTATTTATTGCATTTACCAACCAATTTTTGTGCACAGTTACCTTACTTCTGAAAAACAGATTTTTGTCCACTACCACCATACAATCGACGCACTGTGCGCCGTCGTATATCAATAGGTCCACTGGTGATCTGATGCTATATCTACCCAAATAGTGGCACAAATCTTTACATCGTCTTGGATAAAGTATGATTATAGCACCGATTCTTTTTCTCGTATTCATCAATGGATCTTGTTTGAAACATCTATTGATTTTCGTTTCCAGATTCACATCGTAGTTTTTCATATTTGGATCTAGAACTGCAATTTGATAAGCTCATCTCGCTGATCTCGCTAGCATCATCAAATAGGGAAACAAAAACCACTTAGAATTAAAATCTTCAAAAACTGTTTTCTTTCATTAAAGCGGAACCCACTACCCATACCATTTCCCATCACTGGCACTTGCATTAAGAAAACCGAACAGCATTCAGACCACCTGGTGTGGAATGATCACATATTCGAAGTTGCCTAAAACACTGCCAAGTTTTAAGACATCCTTCGACGATGCAAGAGGTTTGTCCCCCTTCTGATCTGGCTGTTACCTATTTTCACATGCTCTAATAACCGCTTTAGATAGAATAAAAAAAGCTTTAAAAAAATAATAGGTGATAGAACTATAAGGGAATCATTTGCTTATTTCGAGCTACTCTGCAATATTTTTTGTCTGTCTGTGAAATATTCAGTTGCGTTCTCCCTTAAAACAATTTCAACGGCAATACTCGCTCTTGAGGAAATTTCCGTAAGTTTACCCTTAATTTTGAGTTTGGACGTACTGTTCTGCCGTTCCACACGAATGTGGAATGCATTAACTGGATCAGATATTCAAAACTAATGCGAATCGGTATTCCCTTTTAAATGTTTTTTAACTTTCCAGAATGATCGCATTTTGCTTTAACATTTTAAGGGTAGTCATAATCCCTTTATGCGCAAAAAAATTATTAAAAAAAAAATCATTAGATAACAAAGTAAATTCGTTCTAAAAATTTAATCTTCCTTAAAATTAATAACCAATTCATATAGAACAAGGAATTACTACGATGAAGTAACAAAAATGTTGTCTTATTTCTATTCCCCGGGGCCTTATAAACCATTTCAATTTATTAAACTTCAATTTAAAACAAAAAGAGAAAATTGATGAATTTAAAAAGATAAACAAATGTTTCATCATTCGCCATTTAGTTCCATCATTGCATTTACGTATCTTAAATGTACTTTCAGATTCATATGTGTGCATATGGGTGTTGTATTTATCCGAGTATAACTACTTCCATTATTATGCACAAAAATGAAATCATTTTTTCCTTAACTGATTTTAAGATAATATAAAAAAAGTGAAAACAATTTTATATGGAGGTTTGATTCTTTCGAAGACATGCTGTCATTTGAAGATGATGCATTATTTAAAACAAAAATGACAGCGACCGTAAAATCCATCAGTTCTCCCACTAACCGTGACAAAATTGTGGTTAATTTGAATTTAATAAGATTTATATACCTTCGAAGTTGTGCTTTGTTTGTGTTTTTTTTTTGTAGCATTAGAATTCCATTAAAGTTGGACAAATAAATCTTTGAGGAATAAAAAGAGGAACGAGGTTAATACAACAGTTTTTTTTTTGCATAAGAACACACCATTTGGTAATTATTGTTGCTCGATTGTGGGTAGAAACAGAAACACCTATCACTAGGTAAACTACTTGTAAAATGATGATTTCACTTTTAATGGCTGATGTCGGGCGTTCATATGAAAATACAAATGTAATTTAGATTAATGCACAAAGTAATTTGACTAAATAATTGTAGCTATTGCAATTTTGTATGTTTATACGAGGACGTAGTACATGATACCGATATTTCCGTTGCTAAAAAGTTAAAAAAAATTGACCCTCTTGAAAATTCATATGTATGTAGGAAACCAAAAATGTTTGCATAATATTTAAGCCTTTTCTAACAAAAAACCAACAAACTAAATGGTTTTCATTTAAGCGTTTAAGATTATAATGGCTTTTATTGGCATAGACCAATGACTTAAGAAAACCCCACAAGATGAAGTCTAACGGGAGCAAATCAGCCAATCTCGGTGGTCAATTTATATCGCCTCCACGTGAGATAACCATGTTCGTAAATCGTCAGTGCAAAATGTCGATTGTGACACGTAGCGCCAGCTGCGCTGTTGAAACCTTTAATCGTCGGTATTGATATCATCCGATTTGGCTCAAAGAAAATTGGTTATCATCGACCGAGAGCCTTCACGCTTGACGGTGATGAAGAAGAAGCTATTCATCCAGAAATAGGCCTCGTCCCTGAATATGATTTTTCGACGGACTTCCAACTGGTCGAGAGCGGTCTTAAAAGTTAGGAGTGGTCCCGACCACTTCTAAACTTACGAGCACTCTCTTCGAAAGTTTGTTCGCTTAGACGTGCCACGCATGCATTTGACTCGAATCCATGTGAGCAATGTCAAGTAGAAGAGTATCCATTTGCTGTGAAGACCAACATTTCACAGTTTGGGTATGCCTGAACAAGAGACTCGTAAAGTTAAGAGCCGTTTAAGAGCGCTTGGTGAATACTAGCCTAAGTCACGAATAGTCCTCTCGGAAGGACGTTTATGACGGACGCAAAATAAGCGAAGCGTGCGAAATGTCGCTTAAGCAGAAAACCCACTTTTTGATTTGGAAAGACAGACCTAATAAATGACAGCCAATTTGGCAGATGTAGCTTCAACAAAATAGCCACAAGCCTTTCAAAGTTTCTTTATCCCTATTGGAAAACCCTTCGTTAGCCGTGTTTTATTGTCGCCAAAGATCCATATAGATCGTCCCTTTAAAATAGGACGATACGGATCATAGAGACAGCTGTATCTGTATGTACATCTTTTTTTTTATGTATGTTGAATTTCAATTTTTTTTCATTGTACTGTAGCTTACACTTTCTTACCATAAAAAGCAATCTACTCACCAGAGGAAGAACTTATTTTTGGATATTTGAATCAGACCAAAAACATAAATGTTAAAAAAAAGAGCCAAGTTCTTCTATATTAAAACAGCTACAATGTAATAGAGAAAAATTATTATTTAATGATTACTGACTAAAATTTGATGGGTTCACTGGTCAAGTTTTTAAAACCTTTCGAATTGGGCATAAAAAAAACTTGCCAAGTAAGCCCATCAAATTTTAGTCAGTAATCATTAAATAATAAAATGTCTCTATTACATTGTAGCTGTTTCAATATTATTCTAATTTAAGTATTCGGTATTAAACCTTCATGAAGTTAGAACTCAGTACTTTTCACGGCTGACTTGTTACACAAAGTTTTTTGTATAGAAGAACTTGGCTCTTTTTTAAACATTTATGTTTTTGGTCTGATCTCACTCCTTTTTGCAAAGATTAGTTAAGAGTTTGTTTTTCATAATTTTTTCAAGTATGCAAATGTTTTCTTTTTTCATTAATGTTACCATAAACATAAGCGAGCACTATAGTTCTAAGAAAAGTCATGAATTTTCAAGATGCATGTATAGTTTCAAAATGACAATAAAAAGACACTACGAATGAAAAATCTTAGACTTTCTATTTTTCGCTTTGAATGTGCATTTAGCTATACCGCTCTACCAAATTTCATCATTATACAGCAATAGGAAGTGCTCCATATAAATTAAACATTTTCTCAGAAAGTGGGTGGATAAGCCCCCTGAATGGAAAACCTCAATTTTTATTTTCGGTCCTTTATACGCGATTTGAGCCCTACCGTTCTGGCAAATTTCATTGTTCTATTGCAATCGGAAGTGTGCCATATATAATTTACATCAGTTCTGAGGAAGGGGCGTATACCACGCCCCTAAATGGAAAACCTCAAATTTTATATTTTTTTCTTTGTATGCAATTTAATCCCTACCGCTTTACCAAATTTCATCGTTTTACAGCAGTCGGAAGTGAAAGTGGGAGGATACCACGCCCCCTGAATGGAAAACCTCAAATTTTCTCTCTGCTTGCATGACAAGACCTACCGTTGTGCAAAATTACACGATTCTACGATGTTTGGAAGTGCTCCATAATTTTGATGATCTTTCAGTCAGTCAGTCAGTTACGGTTTTTGTGATTTTTGAGGCCTTATATCTCAGGAACCGCTTACGCTAGAAAATTGAAATTTGGCGAGGCGTCTGTGCCTGACTAGTTTAGGAAATATTCGGAATTTTAAGTTACTGACTTCATTGGTACTGAAGATAGGGAGGGGTCAAAAATCGCCTGAGTTTGTTCCTGTAAAAAGGGTGTAGTGCCAGAACTTGGATGGGCACTACCGTGCCCTTTGATTAAATTAAATTCTTTTTGTAATTATCGTTAAAAATTAATCCGGATCAAGATATTTTGAGATATGTCGATAATAAAATAAACCAATTGTTATTAGCTTATATTTTTTAATAAGTTGTTCACGTTCATCATCATAAAATGGAATAAGGGGTTTATTTTTAAAAAATGTTTTAATTTAATTTAATCTTAAGACAATCAAAAAAATTCGTAAAAAACTGGCCTACATATCATTATCTTTAACTTACTTACTGGCCTCATGCCCAAATTCATATGTCAAGGGAAGGACAAGATCTCTGCGGTATAAATATGTCGGCCTAACATTAACCCCAAAAAATAACATGAAGGTCCATTTAGAAGAAAAACTTAAGAACGCGAAAACAGCTATAAACTCAACCTTGAAAATATGTATGCAAAACAAAAACATAAGTTTACGAGCAAAGTACCAGATCTTTGAATCAACAGCCAGATCAATTCTACTATATGCAGCTCAGGTATGGGGATACCAACAAAATGACTCTGTAGAACAGTTATTGAGATTTTGTCTGAAGAGAATACTGCATCTTCCTATGACGACACCCAAGTATATGCTCCACATTGAGACAGGACTCCCACCAATGTTCATTACGACTCTGAAGCATGTTTTGAACAATGGAAGGAGCTGGCTGAAAGAATGTCCTCTACATCTAGAAGTGGTAAATTCTCTACAGATGAAATCTGAACTGTATAACATCCTTAATGTTCTCGACGAAAAAATACACAATTCATTCATAGAAGAAGCGCGGTCATCCATCTATAGAGATTACTACTCAAAATTAATACATGGCTCAAGCAGGATAAAATATTTTGGTATAAGCGGCGGAGTTGACCAATTATCAACACTTTAAAACAAGAGGAGAGCTTTTGCCGTTAAACTGTATGCCTCACCGACCAGATCCTCCCATTCAATGCAGTCTTTGTAATATGAACACCCGAGAAGATATAATGCACTTCACAGGAGTTTTTCCAATACTTATCGAGCTGAGGAAACTTTATCTTGGAAAAGCCATGAAGTTCTTGAAATACTCAATGGAAGAAATTGGACGGCTTTGTGTACATTTGTAAAAGCTGCGCTAAGTTATAGAAACCAAATTTTAAGAGAAGAATTTTAACTAAGACAAATTCTTGATATCTTATTTATTTTTCTTTTCTTTTTATTTGCTTAAAAAAAATATCAAAGTTATAATTTATAAGCATCTAATGCACAATTATTAATAAAGTATGTTATTGTAATATTTTTCCAAGGTTCGTTAAATAAAACTTATTACTCTTTTTAGTATGTCTTCTTTATTCACACTTTCCAATTCAAAACAGTAAATCTCAATTTATAAACAACTCAAATTGTACTTTTATTCAAATTTAAATCACACTTGTTTAATAACACAATCCAATAAGCAATACTTTTGCACACTTTCATAATCCAAAATCAACTGTGTCTCGCTCACCGTGAACACTCCCTTATATACTCAAATTAGTTGTTCTCGAAAGTTCTTGTCTTGGAATGTTCTAGATGGTTGGAATAATGGGAAATACATTTGACATTGGAAAAGAGCTTTTTGTTTCTTCCATAAATTAGATATGCAATTTTCCAACTGTTCACAACATTGCCCCCTTCTTAAGATTGTTCGTCCCGAACAATTCTATCTCCAGCTTCGCCACTGTATCGGTGCAGTCGATCGCTATGCACAACTTTTAACTTTCCTCTTGACCCTCTTTGAATTCGGTAAACGACATCATTGATTTTCGTGACGACAGTATAAGGGCCTTCCCAGTTTTGTTGAAGCTTCGGTGACAATCCCTTTTGACGATGTGGATTATACAGCCATACACGATCTCCTACTTGGAATCCTGTCGTGTTTGCTCTTGTGTCATACCTTGTCTTCATTCGATCGCTGTAAGCGCTCATTCTAGTCCTGGTCCTTTCGTGGATGTCGATTAGCCTCTCTTTCAGGTCACTCACGTAATCCCCTGTTTCCTGAGACTCTTGAAATGGGTGTCCAAATCTTATCTCACTAGGCAGCCGTATGCTTCTCCCGAACAGGATTTCAGATGGTGTTTGTCCTGTTGAGCTATGTATTGCACTTCGGTAGGCCATCAAAAATAGTGGTATGTGCCTATCTCAGTTTCTTTGGTGGTCGCTTACAACTTTAGTGAGGTGCTCTTTTAAGATCCTGTTGAATCTCTCGACCATTCCATCAGATTGGGGGTGAAGTGGTGTGGTTCTCTTTTTCTTAATGCCAAGGAACGCGCAGACCTCTTGGAATATGTTCGACTCAAAGTTCCTTCCTTGGTCAGAATGGAGCTCCATAGGCACACCGAACCTGCTTACCCAGTTAGACACAATCTGGTCGGCCACGGTCTTGGCTTCTTGGTTCGGGATAGCGTATGCCTCAGGCCGTTTGCTGAAGTAATCCATTACCACCAGAATGTATTTTTTTTTCCAGCATTCGTTTCAGGAAATGGGCCAGCCACATTATATCGCATCATTTTTCCTTGCTGTTTTCTACCAGGTCCTTTGGTTGCAGCACAAGCGTCACAATTTCGGCACCATTTTTCAACATCGTCTCTTGCATGCAACCAGTAGAATCGTTGCCTCACCTTTTCTAAAGTCTTATTGACTCCCAAATGGCCTCCTGAAGGTCCATCATGCATCTCTCGAAGAACCTCTTTTATTTTCGATTGAGGTAACACAAGCTGCATCACATAGGATTTACCATCAGCGGACTCCCATTTTCGCTGAAGAACACCTTCTCGCACATGAAGTGATTCCCATTGTGCCCAATAGGCCTTTAAAACTGGACTCCTATCGGAGATGTCATTCCATGCGGGTTTTTCTTCATGTTCCTTCCACGCCAGAAGAGGTTCAATGTCGGGGTCTTCTTGTTGAGCCGATCTTATTTCTTCATTGCTCCATCCACAAATGGGGTCAGCCCTTATTCGCAGAGTGTTGATGGCGACCATGCGTTTGTTGCCATTTGACGTTGCCTCGACAGTCAGACTTTTATTGTTTCGTTTGGTCTGAGAAACCTGGATGGTGTTTCTGGGGCCATCAATACCAGAAACCAGCTTCTGCCCCTCGAAGTTGGTTCTTACTCGTTTCTCTGTTGGGAAACTTGTTCGGAAAGTAACACTGGTGTAATTGTTAGCTTCTTCTGAGTTTGAAACTCCGTGTCCACAATGTTGACAAGCTCTTTTTGGTGGTAATTGACATTGACGCTGTAAATGTCCAGTCTTGTTGCAATTCCAGCACTTTGCAAGTCCATTTCGTTGGTTAATTTGGACATCAGTTTTTCGGCATGAGCATTCTTCGACGATGGCTTCTCTAAGTCGATGTACTCCGTGAGAAGCTTGCTCTGCTGCTTCCATTGTCAGGGCAAACGCTAATGTTTCAGAAAGTGTTCCTTTTCCAGCAGTTCGCACGGCCCTTTGAAGATGTATGTCGGAAATGGCGCGAACAAATGCCTCAACTGCAAACTGGTTACGGATTTCTTCTCCAACATCTGGATATGCAAGATGAACAAGCCTTTCAATGTCCGCTTGTAGCTGTTATAGAGTTTCGCCCCTCTTTTGAACTCTGGAATAGAGTCGTACCTTGAAGACTTCTTTCATATGGCTATTACCAAAGCGTTTGTCTATAGCCTCAACCAACTTGTCAGCTTCATCCCAGCCATTTGCTGTAGAAGCTGTCTCGAATTGCTTCTTGTATATAGACCAAGAAGTTTGTCCATCAAAGGTTGGAGGTTCCATCTCCTTTTTCCTCAAGATTTCTCCAGAACTTTCCCGAATCTTTATATTTCGAATGCGATCTAGCTCTTTTGAAAAAGTCTCTATTTTGTTGTCGACTTGATTCTCCAGCAATGAAACACGTTCATCTAACTCTTTTGAAAATGTCTCCATTTTGTTGTCGACTTTATCCTCCAGCAATGAAACACGTTCATCAAGTGCAGATACATTATTCTCGATGTTAACAAGCTTGCCTTCTAGCATGTTTCTCTGCTCTTCGAGAAGGTCTTTTTGTTCGCTATGCTGTTTCTCAAGGCGTTCGAGAATATTCTTTTGTTCATTTTTCTGCTCATTGAAACGTTCGTTTTGTTCATTTCGTTGCTCTTCGAGACGTTCGAGAACATTCTTTTGTTGCTCTTCGAAACGTTCGAGAACATTTTTCTGTTCTTTCTTTTGTTCATTTCGTTGTTCTTCGAGACGTTCGAGAACATTCTTTTTTTCTTTCTTTTGTTCATTTCGTTGCTCTTCGAGACGTTCCAGAACATTCTTTTGTTGTTGGAGCAGAAGACTAATCATATTTGAAACATCTACATATTTACTTACGTCTGCTTCCTCAGCGTCAGCTTCAAAGACGAAAATGTCCGGGTCTTCATTTTGTTGTTTCAAATATTCGGCCAAATGCAGAACAAGCTTTTTTTTTGGATCCTGCTATAGAAAGTTCTCGCTTTCCTAATTCACTTTTCAGCTCATTACAGTTGAGCTCTTTCAATAACTTGCTCATTTTTTATTTTACTTTTTTTTTCCACAGTTGACTGCACAATAAGTTTTATCCCACTTCTGACACCAATGTAATATTTTTCCAAAGTTCGTTAAATAAAACTTATTACTCTTTTTAGTACTTCTTCTTTATTCACACTGTCCAATTCAAAACAGTAAATCTCAATTTATAAACAACTCAAATACTTTTATTCAAATTTAAATCACACTTGTTTAATAACACAATCCAATAAGCAATACTTTTGCACATTCATAATCCAAAATCAACTGTGTCTCGCTCACCGTGAACACTCCCTTATATACTCAAATTAGTTGTTCTCGAAAGTTCTTGTCTTGGAATGTTCTAGATGGTTGGAATAAGGGGAAATACATTTGACATTGGAAAAGAGCTTTTTGTTTCTTCCATAAATTAGATATGCAATTTTCCAACAGATGGCGCTGTAGTAGTATAAAGCTCTGTTCACAACATTATCATAAAATTGTCAATCTGACAGACGGCTTTTGCAATCTCATAAAAGATTTGTAAAAACTTAAAAATGTTAACAATGTATAGAATACTAAATTGCAATAAAATCTTAATCTTAATCCTTAATCCTAACGATTGACGCAAATAAAAAAAAAACCTAATTTTAAACTTCAAAAATTCAAATCCGTTCGCTATAGGCATTTTCTTTTTTAGTTCAGAGCAGAGAATGAGTTGTCAAGAAATAGTAACTTATGTTCCTTTTTTGGTTTAGAGTGTTCAGAGCTTTGAATATGTGTTTCTTTTTTCGTTTTTTTTTTTTTTTTTTTTTTTATAATCTACCCGCGCTCAAGGGATTATGATTACCCTTTAAATGTTTCAACACAGCGCGGGCGTGAAGTTAATGAAGAGAAAGAAGGATAGGAAAGATGTGTGGCACGATGTTCTGAGACTGTTGGTGGTTGTCTCAGATATTTTTATCTCCAGGGATGGCGGCTGAACTAAAGCGGAGAAATGCCGTGTCTTATTTCTATGTCGCTTATAATTCACATTATTTTATTCGTGTTCATCCATGTTGGGCATACTAGTTTAACTCAATTACATGTTGTTAGTGTTATGCCTGAACAACATGTAATGAGTAAGCCAGCAACCCATTGATGACAATTTTTGGAAGGTTTTAATGGAATTAAAACGACATAGACGACGGCAGGGATCGAACCTGTGATATTGAGGTTGACAGGCAAGCACACAACCATCGTGCCACGGCCACCCTGAGCATTTTCTGAGCGTGTTCAGAGTGGGCTCTTGAGCTCGGAATAAAATAAGTGAGCAGACAGAGTTATATGCACTTGACAGATGGAAATTAAAAAATATAATGGTGACAGTTAAGTGTTTATTTGTGTTTCAAAAACAACTCAGCGCTCAGAGCATGCTTAGTTCAGATGATGTTCAGAACATCCTCAACATGCTCGGACTCTGTTCAGACCTCTATTCTGAATTAAAAAAAAAAAAACGTATCCTAATCAAAGTTTAATTTCGACACTTTTAACGCTGAACTTAGTACCAAGATTTAATGATTTAGTATTTGGTACTCTTAGACATGTACAGTACATATGTCCATTCAGTCGAAAGTTTTGAGGTTTGATTGATTTTAAATTTAAATATGATACGAGTATAAAGAATTTGAATCTCTTGTATCTATTGTATTCCTTGTTCGTCGAGGAGAAATTTAAAAAAGGTGAACTCACCTGTTTAATGCTAAGTCTTTTTAAATCTTGAATCATTAAATTTTATTTTGAATTTCTTTTTTTGTCTTTCCTTTTTTGTCATGAACGGCGAATCGTGTTCATAAAGATTAAAACGTTTTTCATTTTATTATAACTCTTCCATAACAATCTAGTCTTCATGCTAAGTTTCTCAACGTTCTCATCACAAAAGCTTAAAAGCATTAACTTCACATCTCACATGGCAGTTTAATGCGATTTACCTTAAATCGGAAATATAATCTCTACATTTCGACATCTTCTACAGTCACATAGAAATGTCTGTTTAAGGCAAATTATACTGGCCCGTCAATCCTTAAAGTTGAGAAACTCCTATCCCAGTTGAAAATGTGCAGGCAGCTTAATCCATTGGTTCCGATCGTGGCTGATGGAACCATATAACCATTGCCCAACTAGAAAGCCACATGGCGCTTAACCATAAATATATAACCTCTCAAAGCAAGCGCCTATTTCACTCTCAAAAAAATAACGACCTATGAGCGGATAAGTCAAGTAGGTGCCCGTGCCACATACGGTCATGTGCATTTGAATACAATGCCACATCGATAATTTGTAAGTTATCCGTTTTGGGTGCATGAAACCCAAAACCAAGTGACAAACTTAAGTTGATTTTTTTCGGAACCGTTGCAGGCGCGCACTCAAAAATTCACACCTCTGAAGTCTGAACTGGGTACCTAGTGAGACTCGAGTGATCAAGTTAATATCGGCAAGCGGTGCGTGGTGGCATAAAGCACGCGACGCACGACCAGCATTTGAAAAAAAAAAGATTTTTAATTCAGCTACTTACTATGACGGTTTTTGCATTGCAAATTATTGTGAAACTTTTTGGCACAAATGGCGATTTTTCGTTGCCAATTTGCTGAGGGATAATGGATAAATCTAATTTAATAAATCTTACATAATGCGAACGAAGTATTAATTCCATTCGTTGCTGCGCATGCACCACACACTTATTCATGACAATTGCCATATTCGTTTTGACATTCGGTGTTGCGACTTATACGAGTGCTTGAATAATGAGGAGACACAGGAGGGTTGCAGTTTTTAAATGGTTACTTATGTACGATGTACGGCTCTTTTGGAGGCGGGCAGTGATTCATAGCTTCTTGATAGGATTTAGCCAAAAATGATATTCAAGTTGTGAGATAAATGGATTGTGACAAAGTAAGAAGAGTAAAAAAAATTGCTGTTTGATGTAGGTTGACATAAATGGAGCATGGAATTGTTTATATTTAAGTGAATAATATTTTGTTTTGTCTTAACCTAAAAACAAAAAATCAGACATTAACAAGTAAAGTTTTAAATTCAAAATTTAAAACAGGTCTTATGGATTTTTTAATGCGCATGTTGAATTCTTTTCCTTTTGTAAAAAATTAGATCCCTGCATAAATTATTGAAGTTTGCTTATGACAGCTGAGAAATGTGTTAATAAGCGGGTTGTGCTGTATGTTCATAGGTACATATGTAATGTATTTAAAACGTTGTGCTTTCTGGTTAATTACCTACTCATATTGACCTTCAACACACCTTCGAAGAACTCTAAACTTAGTCAAATAAATGTTGTTAAACAGTCTTGTCGAGTTTGACGAAAATGGTCAAAAAGCATTACCAGGAATAAAGTTCTTGTTAGATTTTTGATTTCCATAAGGAAGTCATCCCTCCAGGAGACGGCCGCCCGGCACCTGGTAAAATATACTTCATTTCCAATTTAAGTGTGAATAAAGTAACTCATATTTTGTCCCAAAATCCCCACAAAATGGTAACTTTCTGAGGATGCATTGTCACCTGGTCAACCTTGTGTGGGTTGAACTCGTCCAATACACGGCAGTTTTGCTTTGTCAACACAACCATTCGCCCAAAAAAGCACTTCTCGCTGATTTTTCGGCGAAAATTAGAGTTTTCTTCCAAACGGTCCGAAGCCCACTCAGCGATCGAACGGCTTTGTTTACGGTCATGACTTTGAGCTCCTGGTTCAGCTGGATCCTATATGGGTGTATGTAGGCTCAAGTCCTGACGCAAAATCGACCAAGTTGAAGTCTGCGAAGGGCCGAGTTCTTGTGCACGGCAAGGAATCGACTGCCTCAGATTCTGCTGTACACTTGCAAGAAACGCCGATCTTGCGTTCCTTTAACGTATTAATGTTGGCTGATTTATTGCTGAACCGGTCTTCTCAAATTTGACCACAATAAGTTGAAAAGTATACTTTGAAGGGCCAACAGCGCAACGTTTGCACTTATTAACACTCACTTTGATAATAATGTTTTATCATTTGGACGTGCTCTTAATGGTGTTCTTTGCCATTGTGTTTTGGCATCAGTAACTGATGACAAATGTCACATGGCTGCCAAAAACAACCCCCTCCAATTAAAAAACCCTGTATCACACCACATTATTCAGTCAGCATTATATATTTTTGAATTTACGTTGTGGTGAAATATGTAGAACAACAGCAAATATTTTTTTTACTTGCGACTTATAGGTAGATACTATAAGGCAAGTTATGCATTCGGAAAAAAAATCGAACTCGAGATTTTGATTAAAGTTGCCATTACGATGATAGCGAAGACCAAAAAAGTGGGTCTCGCAATTCTGTCTGCCTGGTCTGTATGTCTGTCTGTTCGACTACAGCTAAACGGTTCGGCCGATTTTCTTTAAACTTGGTAGATATTAGTTTTATTTCCCCCCCACGGATGTTTTTTTATTTGTTTTTTTTTTTAAGACCAAAAATAACGGTACCTGCCATACGATTTTTTTTCGAAATTTTATAAATATTTTTTTTTTTCAAAAACTGTCGCATAGATTTAAAAAAAAATTAAAAAAAAATTCATTCAGTTAAGGCTAGCTAATGGTTGAAAAAAAAATCCAAAAAAATTTTATTTTTGGTACACCCCTTGGAGCCATTTTTTTGGTTTTTGATTTTCTCAAAAACGGTACGACGGATTTTGATCATTTTTTTTCTGCTAAGGGTCCCCAATAGTTTGCATATTATTGTGAATTCAAGTTTTCAAAAAATAATTTTTTGGATTTTTAAAAAATATTTCAATTTTTTTTTTTTGAAAACTCAATATTTCGAAAACCCCATGCTAGATTTTTTTTTAAAACTTGACAAATAAAAGTTTCTTAATATAATCTACAAGAAATGAGAAAAAAAAATATTTTACCTAAAAATAACGGTACCCTCCATACAAAAGTTAAAAAATGGTTTTCGAAAATCGTATTTTTCTCGAAAACGGTTCCGAGAATTTTTTTTAGCATTATTTTAATTTTTATTAATTTCTACGATCTATAATTTAATAAAAAAAAATTTGAAATCTAGATATTACTGAATGTATCTACCATAGAACGATTTTTTCGAATTTGGAATTTCTCATTATCGGCATAACGGATCTTAATGAAATAATTATAGATAAGCTTCTAAAAAGTTTAAGAAACATTGCATTTCAAAACTTTAAAAAAAATATTTTTTTTGAATTTTGAAAAAAAAATCTAGTTTGTTTTGGAAAATTCGATATCTGAAAAACGGATCAATATTTTTTTTGTAGATTTAATTTTTATTCGTACATTTTTTTTCTTAAAAATGTCTTAAAAATTTTGTATAACAGCTTATTTTTTTAAGAAACCACTACAACGAATTATAATTTTGTTCTTGCGTAAACTAATTTAGCTTAAAACACATGGCATACCTACTGTTCTTAGCTCCAACTGCTAAAGGAGTTGTTTTAGTTATTTAAAAAATGAATTTTATCCTCAAGAACAGTTTTCTCTAATAACATTCATTTTTGAAATTCTTAGTCGTTTACATAGGAGCAACTTCGTGCGACCCAGTCGTGCATTTTATTTAAATTGATTAAACATCTTCTGATTTGGTGTTCATCAGAACACGATGTACTCCATCTTAATTCTTAAGCAGATCGACAGCCTATGAAAATTAAACTTCCCACTTCTGTTGTTCGTCTTAAGTACATATTTCTTAATAAGTATCCTAAATTTGAAAGGGTGGAATTAACTTTTTTTGAAAATTTCTCAAGAACTATCACTATACAGTATTTTTAAAATATGTGAAGATAAAAATTTAGCTTTTATAATTGTACACAAAAAAGATTTTTTGTAGAATCAATTGATCTTGAGATAAACATGTACAAACATCATAGTTTAGTACATTTTGTCGAAAAAATTTAAATAAAAAATTTAAATCGTTAAATAATTTTTACTTGCGATATATAGGTACTATAGGGCACGTTCTGCATTTGGAAAAAAAATCGAACTCGAGATTTTGATCAAAGTTGACATTACGATAGCGAAGACGAATAAAGTGGGTCCGACAAATCCGTCTGTCTGTCAGTATGTCCGTATATCTGTATATCTGTATGTCTGTATTTCTGTGTGTCTATATATGTCTGTATGTCTGTACCTCGATCTAGAGCCTAAGCCACTGGACCTATTTTCTTCAAACTCGGTACTAAAGAGTCTTCGGAGAAGAGGAGAAATTGAAATTTTTTGTTAGCTCTAAAAATAACGGTACCCCCATATACACCCGTAATGCATAATCTTATTTATCTCGAAAACAGCTCTAACGATTTTGATAAAAAAAATAAGGTGTAATATTACAGACATGGTCTAAATTTTTTCTTAAAAAATGTTCGGGGGAAATGATATAAACGGTAACTGTCATAGAACGGTTTTTTTGATTTTCGAATTTCTCATCAACGGCTCTAACGATTTTAACCAAAATTTTTATGCAGAAGCTCCTGTGCACTTGAAAAAAATATAATTTATAATTTTTTTCGAAAAAATAGTTTTGGATTTTTAAAAAAATAATACAAATTTTTTTTTGAAAATTCAATATCTTGAAAACGAATACACGAAAAAAATTTTAAAATTACGTTATAAAATATATTTATTTAAATACTAACAATTCGCATATCATTTTTTTTGTAAAAATTTTAAGGAAAATTTAGTACACAAAAACCATGTTTCAGTGTGTCTGTCCCATACACCCGTAATACATAATCTTATTTATCGCAAAAACGGCTCCAACGATTTTGATAAAAAAAATTATATGTGATATTATGGACATGAACTACATTTTTGTGAAAAAAAAATTTTGGGGCAAAATGTTACTAACGGTACCTGTCATAGAACGGTTTTTTTTTAATTTTTTGACTTTCTCATCAACGGCTCTAACGATTTTAACCAAAAATTTTCACCAGGAGCCCCCTTAAGTTTAAAATAATATTGTGTATAAAATATTCGAAATTTTTTTTTTTGATTTTTTGGAAAAAAAAATTTTAATTTATTTTTTGAAAAATCAATATCTTTAAAACGTGTGAACGATTATTTTTTTAAACTATTTCTAAAATCTGTACTACTAAATACTTAAAATTTGGCATCCCAAATTTGGTTCTCGAAAAATTTTAAGGAAATTTGGTATATAAAAAATTACTTTAATATTAAAAGGATTAATCAGACGGCAATTCCATACATTTGAAAATTTTTATCTCATTAAATCCATGTTTTATATTTATAAAATGTATTTTAAATTCCAAAGTACTTTTATATTAAGGCAAGTTCGTGCGATCCAGTCGTGCATTTTATTTTTTTGAGTGGTGAATGTTAGAAAACGGCCGCCATTTTAGAAAAGTTGGTGTTTATGTTTCCAAGGGGGGCCAAAGTTTACCTTTACCATTTTCACTATGAAAACTTTTAACCAAAAAGCTTTAACTATGCTTATTGCGATAGCGAACATTTCGTAAAAATAACGGTTAGTTCACAATGGAAAGAAAAATACAGTGCGGTTCACATGATTAGACGCACCATTGTTCTCTCAATAAATTGCAGTTTTCTTTTTGTTTTTCTTCATGAACTACAAATGAATTGCATTCATTTGAAAGGTTATTAAATTCTCTGGGAAAAAATCTAAATTCAAGATTAGTGAGAGACACTTAACGGTTGTTTTGATCTCTTTCTTAGCAGAAGTGCAAAAAAAGCTCAAATAAATCGGTTCACTTGATTAAACGCACCTTTTAAAAGTTAAAAAAAAAGAGGTTGATCAATTTTTAACATTTTCTATTTACTTTTTTATTGTTATTGAAGTTATGTTTCATAGTTTCAATACTTTGTACAACCTCTACGATTTGAAATTGCATCAAAAATTCTACTTTTAGGAGATTCATACAATTTTCTAAATAATCTAA
Source organism: Chrysotoxum bicinctum (assembly GCA_911387755.1). Classification (NCBI taxonomy): domain Eukaryota; kingdom Metazoa; phylum Arthropoda; class Insecta; order Diptera; family Syrphidae; genus Chrysotoxum; species Chrysotoxum bicinctum. The sequence continues at coordinate 201,997,585 of OU426988.1, read as the reverse complement.
TGAAATCTTAGACAAGGCTTCTTTAATTGCGGCAATAATCTCCTCACAGCTTTCATACTGCTTACCTTTTTCATAAGTTTGATGGGTCAGCCATCCAGAAAGGTTTTCAATGATGATTATATCAAGTGAGTATGGTGGCCACTGCAAATATTCCACATTTTCCCTGGGGATAAATGCTTTTACAAAGTGCGCGTTGTGGATCAGAGCATTGTCTAGTTGTCAGATCTACTGGATAGGTCCAAAAAGCTCTCTTATGGCTGGAAAAGGTGTTTGCATAAGAGCTTTATAAGAAATTTCTGTCATTTTGTGAGACACAAAACCAACTCAAAGGCGCGGTAGTACGAAATGGCACCCCAAACCCATACTTCTCCTTTCTTGGAATGATTTCGGTTCAAAAAGCATTCGGATGTCATAGAAATAAAACTTATACCCATGGACCATCGAGGTTGAACTTTTTCTCATCAGAAAACACCACATTTCTTCAATTTAAAAAAACTTCCAACCCGCGCATACCATGTCATGTGAAGACGCGCGAACTCCAACCGCTGTTCTTTTCTTGCAGCTGCAGCGTTAAGTTTTTTTTTTTAGCTTTTTGAATTTCAAGTGTTGCATACCTAAAAAAGCTCGAAGAACAGTTGATTTGCTTGCACTTACCCTCGCTAATTGTTTGATTTTCATCGTTGAGTTAGTTAAATTTGAGGCGATTCTTATAATTTTTCGCTTCGCGTGTGGTGTAAAGGGTGTTTTTGTCCTTCCTTTGTTGTTTTTTCCGTAGGTGGCAGGATTTGATAAAACATTTCGAACAGCTTTATCATTTCGTCCTATTTTCTTTGCAATTTTCTTCTGAGTGGTAAGCCTTAATTTTTGCTATATCCGCCGCCGTTAACATTTTCTTTTCACCCATTTTCACTTTAAACACTCGGAAAAGCTTTAAAAACGTACACTCATTAACCAAATTTAATTTGTATTACCCAGCATTAAGGAACTAACTGAATTAATCCGTGCGTCCAATCAATTGAACCGATTTATTTGAGATTTTTTAGCACTAATGCGAAGAAAGAGATCAAAACAACCGTTAAGTGTCTCTCACTAATCTTGAATTCAGGTTTTTTTCCCAGATAATTTAATAACCTTTCAAATGAATGCAATTCATTCGTAATTCATGAAGAAAAACAAAAAGAAAACTGCAATTAATTGAGAGAACAATGGTGCGTCTAATAATGTGAACTGCACTGTACATTTTATTCACCCTCATCATGTAAATCTGAGCAAAGCTCCCAATTCTAAAAAAAGAGAAAGATGATAAATTTTTTGAGAGTGGGGCGAAAGACGAAAATCTGGAAAATAAGTTGGATACCACAAGGAAACAAAAAATCAGCGTGGTGTGGAAAATATTACATTAAAAGAGTAGAAGTAGAAGTGTAGAAGTTTTTGGAAGTTTTTTCTGCTCAGTGTGAACTCTAAGTTCGATTGACCGTACAAAATGTTGTACATAATAACGATGGAATCCAGTGGCGGATTAAGCTTTTTAGAGGATCACGATAGCAAAACTTAATGAGGACTCTGGTGTGACCATATTTTTATGTGTTTGTAGTCTTAATATTTTTTAAAGTACATGATATAATGTCAGCGATTAGGAGAAAAAACATCATTCATTCGTAGGTATTGATAGAATATAGATCAGCATAATGACACAGCTACGAATATGTAGACAGACTGCAATAAAAAAAATAAAATGCACGACTGGATCGCACGAACTTGCTCTTATGTAAAAGTACTTTGGAATTTAAGATACATTTTATAAATATAAAACATGAATTTAAAATGAAATTGCCGTCTGATTTCTAGAAAAGTATGACTTTATGAAAACAAACTTTAAAAAATCGTTTTATTATTAAATAAATAAATTTTTTATATAAGAAATTTCTTTAAAATTTTTCAAGAAAAAAATGTGGGATGCGAATTTTAAATATTTAATAATATTGATTTTAGGAAATAATTTCAAAAAATAATCGTTCATAGGTTTTGAAGATATTGATTTTTCAAAAAAATTTTTTTTTTTTCAAAAAAACCCAACAAATAATTTTCTGAATATTTTTATATACAATATTATTTTAAACTTAGGGGGACTCCTGCAGAAAATTTTTGGTTAAAATCGTTAGAGCCGTTAATGAGAAAGTCGAAAATCAAAAAAACGGTTCTATGACAGGTACCGTTAATAACATTTTGCCCCAAATTTTTTTTACCAAAACATAGTCCATGTCCATAATATCACACCTAATTTTTTTTATCAAAATCGTTAGAGCCGTTTTCGAGATGAATATGATTTTGCATTACGGGTGTATGGGGGGTACCGTTAGTTTTAGAGCTAAAAAAAAATTTTCAATTTCCCCTCTATAGGGAATCACCGAAGACCCATAAGTACCGAGTTTGAAGAAAATAGGTCCAGTGGCTTAGGCTCTAGATCGAGGTACAGACATACAGACAGACGGAATTGCCGGACCCACTTTATTCGTCTTCGCTATCATCGTAATGTCAACTTTTTTCAAAATCTCGAGTTCGATTTTTTTTCAAATGTAGAACTTGCCCTATAGTACCTATATCGCAAGTAATAATTATGAATGTAAGAAGAAAATAGATTTTATTCAATATGTCTGAAAACCAAGCACATTTAATCAAATTACAATTTTTTTATAATTATCGTCAGCCTCCTTCTACCTCGTCAGAGAATGTTGATGTCATATCATGGAAGTGTTTTTTGCTAAAAGTTACAGCATTGTTGTATTTGTGACTCTTTCCGTCACTAAGGAATAATTCAATTTTAAGAGTTTCACCACATATTTATCCAGAGTATCTGAACGAAATTAACCTCTTTCAGTATCGTATGGCAAAAATAAATACATATAAGTCAAAAAGCGCGCAAGTTTGGTGTGACCACAATTGTTTCCACGTTTCCTTTTACGAATCATACAAAATCGTAGTGTGAACTCCAACGGACATAGAATCCGTTTTTAAAAACCCAAACCCGTATTATAGATTTTATTTCTTCCTATTTTCATTCTATTAGCTTAACTGATTTTGATTAAATTTGTATAAATTCACTCTAAGGGAGGTTAAGTATAATGAGGAACAAAATGTTTATAAACATAATACTTTTGAAATTTGAAATTCAAATAGGTCGAAGTGCAATAAATATTAAATGGATTCAAATACCCAACTCGAACATCGATACATAATGAAAAATGTTGTTAATTAAATCCTGGGGCCTATTGCACCAGTTTACAATTTATAACCACAAATTTGTTATTGTAATCTACAAATACAAATCCTGTATACGATTTTTTGTTGCACCATGTTCAAATGAGTGTGTTAACAAATTTGTAGAAATATTTACGCACGGTCTTTCACCTATAGAATTTTTTCACAAACTGAAACAAATTTGTGATCGCTTTATTATGGTGCAACAGAAACCCACAAACAAAAAGAACGATTTTCACAAATTTTATCTTGTAATTAACAATTACAACTTTTTTTTGTGCAACGAAAAATTCTATTTGTCAACAAATTTGTGACTTGTAATTCACAAATACAAATTTGTGTTTAACAAATAAATTACAAATGAAAAAATCTCGATTTTTTACAAATTTGTTAAAAAAATGCTTGTAATCACAATTAAACGTTAAACTGTCATTAGTGAATCAAATTTTAACCTCCTTAATGACAGCATGACTTAGTTGTTTTTACGCCCGAAGTCTCTAAAATGCATGAAAATGATTTAGTACTTTCAGGGTTGGGAACAATTTTTTTCTGTACATTCCTCTTTATATAAACATATATATAAATTTTTTTTAATTACTAAGACAACTCTATAAATAGTGTAACATAAGAAAAGAGTACCATCTGATTCGTCGAAAAATAAAAATGTATGGAAAAAAATGGGATTTCATACGCAGGGTCTTCCAACGAGAGATTTCATTTTAAATTTCGTGCCATTTTTTAATTATCAATAAACTGTCATTGCTATGATTTTTAATTAGGACAAACTAGGTCGCATTTAATTATGAATCGATATGATGCTCTTGAACAACGTGTTTAAATAGTGAAAACTGTTGAACATACCGCAAAAAAGTTTTATGAATTTTTTACACAAAATTATTCTTATTGAAACGTACATTTCGTCCATAACGAAGGACAGCTTTTTTTGGTATTAAATTATTGAGCCATAGTTTTTTCGAAAGTACACCCACTTACATAAATAAAAATTTCACCGCTCTTAAGAAAAGAACGTGTTTCTGAATTATTTAAAATGCAATCTCTTGTTTGACATTATACAATATTTAAAATATTTTTAAGAACAAATTCTGGTGCATCAATTTAAAATTTTATTGCTGTTCAATTAAAAATTAGACTTAAAAAAAAAAAACAAAACATTTTTAAAATATAGAACTTCAAAAAAGGAATAACTGTTTCTTTCTTTTTTGGGTTAGAATATATGAAAACCTAATATGGTGCAGCAATTAGGTGGTCAAATTGAAATTGAAATTGAATTGAAATAAATAAATTAAAAAATGAAAGCTTAGTCCTATGACTGAAAATAACCTACGTTTTGAAAAACCAAGTAATCATTGCTATATTTCTAAAATAAGATTAATTGAATACCCAAAAGTTTGAAAGTATAAAAGACAGAATATTTCCTAAAATCATGTTTTTTAAGATTTTTAAATAAAGCAACAATAATGAGAATTATAGTGATATTTTATTTTTCTTATTTTTCAGTTTCGGTGAAGTTTCATTATGAAAAATAGATCACAAAGAGTAAGCAACATTTTAATTCAATTATTTAAAAGGATCAGATTTTTCAAAAAATCAGTGACATGTATTCATGTTTCATGAACGTCCTAAAACTGCTTGCGTAAAAATGAAGTCGTAAATCAATCAGCTGTTTAATAAACGTCAAAAGGCTATGGGTTAGGTTCAGGGGACACGGTCGTTTACTTTGCTTATTTTCTTCAAGGTTATTGTAAGATGTTATCTTTTCCAACTTTATTCTCTACTTTAAATTTTATCTTACTGCATTTAACAAAAAAAAAGGAAAATTATGTTTTTAATTCCTCTTCATCTTTTAATTTTCTTTCGATTTGAATTTCACAAATTATAAAAAATTATACACGTCATTGTACTTTACGACGTTTACCACTCGAATTAGTGTCGGATAGTTTACTGTTTTTTGTAAGAGATTTTCAATAAAAAAGTTGACAATTCCCTTACGATGCCGTAGACTTTCTGACGCTTACAACATTTTTCATGATTTTACGATGTCGGAAGAATACTGTTAGTGTGATAAATTTATTACATAGAAAATAGCGATTTTTGATTAAATAATCAAAATATTTAAAATAAATCTAACATACATATCGCTCCTTTTTGGTAAGATTATTTAAATAATGTTGCTGTTTTATTTATTTTATTAATTTTTTTTTTTAATTTATGAGGATTATCTGCGACATTAATAATTTAATAATTGTAAAAAAAAATCGTTTCATTTTTTTACTATTAAAAAGTCATTTTGTATGCGGGTAAAGATTTTGTTTTTTAAATATTTGGTGTCATTTTTCACAAAAACCTAATCAAATAATACTAATTAATAAAAGCAACAAAAAGGTACAATTTAGTTAGTAAGCTGCGATAGGTCATGCGTAGATTCTACAGAAATACTCGGGAAATAGGGTATGTACTGACTACATACATAACACCCCGCTTAGGCTTTTACAAGCCGTTCAAGACAGCCTTTCCTAGCAGAGAGGACTGGCAAATCAACGAGCCATCTACCTGCGAATCGATGATATCAATATAATCCGACAGTTCCAAGATGGAAACTATTGTTGGTGCAGAATTCTTTTCAGAAACCCTTGGACTATCCAGCTCATTCAGACTTCCTGATTACAGCAGTGTCTTCCAAGCTGAGGTCCTGACAGTGACTAAAGCTGCTAGACAAGTCTCAATGATGGCAATACCACAATCTGATATCACCCTTTTCATTGATAGCCAAGCGGCAATAAAAGCAATTCCTGCCATTGAAATCAAATCGAAGCTTGTAACTTGCTGTCGCGAAGAGCTTAGAGCATAACATTAGACTCTGCTGGGCTCCTGGTCACAGTGGTGTCCCAGGTAATGAAAGCGCTACCGAGCTGGCAAGAATAGGATCAACACTTGATCCTAATCAAGCTGACACAACAGTTCAAGTCTCACCCTGTAATCTTAAGCAGGTAATCAAGAGTAAAGTTCTAGCCTTAGCAAACAAGAGATACAACTCTCTCGATTCCTGTTTTACAACCAGAAAATTATGACCTAGTTTCAGCAAACAAATAACCGACGTTATATTATCATCCAACTGAACAAAAATTCTCTTTCTCTTCTCGTGAGCATCATCACAGGTCACAACCTACTCGGTTACCACAAGAAAAAGAAACTCAGTATGGACGACTTATGCAGAGGATGTGGTGACGAGGAGATACATGAGGACACTTCTCACTACCTGTGTCACTGCCCTGCGCTATATATCATCTAAGAAACAGGCATCTAGGGAGACACTTCTTCAGTGACTTGGAGGAGCTCTCTGACATTCCAAGCAAAATGGCTTGAGAATTCCTAAACTCTGGAAACCGCCTTCAACTACAGTACAATAGTGTAGTATGAACGAAAACGACTTAACGACGACGTACGTGTTCTTTGCAGGAGCAGCACCAACTGAGAATGAGCACCTCGCCTATACACCTGCGATTGCCACTCCTACGTTGAACATGAGCATCAGTGGGTTGATGGGGCAACCTCTATCTAAGATTGATAAAATCCTCTTTGGTTAGGAAACAGCCTCTTCGACTTAACTAACGAACACCAAATTGCTGAGCAAACACTGACATATCAAACTCATCTACCAGCCGTTGGAAGGAGGCACATGCTCCTACGGGCCTGGTGGGAAGCATGATTGCTTAAGTGGGGTAAAGGATAGGAACACGCCCTGAGAAGGCGTATAGATACCTCCCACTAGCCAGGTTATTATATGACGACTGTAACTTCAATACTTTAGAAATACCCTCTCACATTTCAGGCTATAGCTCGCTGTAACCCATCTACACCCTTTCAGTTTCAATGCAAGATGTCACAAACCCTAGGGTATGACAACGGATCTACATTGATCTAAGTGTGACGTTAACAATATCAACTGTCAGCCCACTAACCTAACCTAACCTAAGCTTAAATATAAAACCGATTAAAGCGCCATTTAGAGAAATAATTTGTGTTTAAAATATTTTCGAATACACACATTAAGTAAAACAGAATTAAAAAAAAAACATAAATATTAAATTAAAATTTAATTAACATTAACATTTATGTACATAAATTTAAATTACAATAACCAAAAATTATCCAACCTCATCAGTCATGACTGTCAGCTTTTTCGGATGATGTGTTTCCATTTTTGGTCCGATATGATTTTGACCAATTTATTAACTAACAAATGTAAGTGGCAACCTTAAACACTTATCCGATCACTACACACACACACTTACAAACTACCACCATTCATAACAAAACCGAAAGAGAAAACATCATCGCCAAACGATCGTATTTCAATGAGCAACAAGTAAAACTCTTACACCCAACAAAATCAAACCTTAATCAAAACGAGAAAAACAAACGCACCCAAAGGAACAGAGACAACATGATTTTCTTTTTTTCTAAAATAGATTTATTTGATCACCCACGACAAATTCCAATAACTACAGCAAGTGCAACAGAGACAAGAATTAAAACAATCTACAACCGATCACAGCGGTTCAATAGAGATGGCACTGTCTCCGACCCAAAACGAGACAGCCATCAACCACCTCCATACGAAAAATATCATCCACTTTGATCGTTTAATCGTAGGAAATATACCTAGCTCCGTTCGCGAAAACCAAATCGTCTCGAATTCAGTTTAATTCTGAAAGGCAGTCGGTTCGTTTCGTTAAATGCAAGCGATTGTTATTGATTTAAACAAAAATAGAAAATAAATTTGTTAAATATATAATAAGCAGAATTAGGTGGAATAATTTTCTATCTATTTTAAGACGGGAAAACTTTAATCTTTCAACAATATATTTTTGTTCAGTAAATCGGCCTGAGTTTTTGGAAGCCTTTGATTTTCCACTCTCGTTCTTCAATCATAAAGGGAACATTTTTCTCTTCGTTTTTTATTTTTATTGTCTTCTTCAATAAGAGAACGATCTGTGGGATTAAAAGAAGAATTGAAATATAAATCCCCGCTGGAATTTTTCGTTGTTTCGTCGTTTTCCCTTTTATACTCTGATTTTCCTCAAAAGTGCGATCATTCACAATATTTTTTGTTTTTCAAAATTATAAAATTATATTAAAACGGCGACATCGACGGTGGAAAGCGCTGACAAAATTTTCCGTGCAAATCACACAAAAGTTCTGCAAGAAAGAAAATACAAAATTGAGTGGAATTAAATTATTTTCGTAACAAAGTGCAATACAAGAAAGTAAAAAAATTGTAATTGAAGTGGCATCCCTATTGATACGCAAAAGTACCTGTTTTAAGTTGCAGTTATTTTATTTCTATTATAAAATAAAAAATTAAGGAAGTTTTACTATATTATTATTACTATAACTGTATTTGGAAGAGAAGAAGAAAAATAAAACGGCAAAATGAGTGTCTGCGAAAATAATAACACACAACAACAAAACACACAGAGCATAGCCGACTATCTGGCTCAATTACTTAAGGACAGGAAACAATTGGCAGCTTTTCCGAACGTTTTCAATCACGTGGAACGTTTGCTGGATGAAGGTGAGTTGAGTTTTCAAATTGACTTTTTGTTAAGGTCCATAAGCAAGTAGTATCCACCTATGTACGTACATGATGTAGAAGGATGGTATGGTGGATGCGGATGGAATTTGTGTCCGTCCTCCCGTATGGACTTATGTTATTCTGGTTTTCTATCGAATTCCTGTTTTTCAAGAAGTCAAAGACAAGTGAATAACACTATACACAACACAGGAGGAACCCTTTTTCTTAGTAATATCAACAACAACAACAGTCTGTATCTCAGGTTGATGACCCTTTTTCTATTGGAATTTGTGCCTTGATGGCGATGGCGAGTTTGTTTCTGTTTTTGTTTCCATTTCGATGATGAAAAATTATTCGAATAAAAGTATCGGTTTTTATTGCCTATTTTATCATTTCTATTTCTATAGCCTCATTATTATGGAGATGCTGGGTTAAGGTTCTGGTGGTATAGGTGCTGTCGAACCTAACCTTTAAAAATTATGTGCTCACTCTCGATAAATAGATTGTACAGTGTGTCCGTGGGTTTTTCATGAGATGATTCTCGATTTCTTAAGGATTTTTTTTTCGGATGTAAATGGGACTTGCAAGTAGAAGATATTGTATAAAAACACTCTGGCTACATATTTTTACAAAAATTCTTTAAGCAACAAAGATATTTTTATTAATACAATGACAAAAGAAAGTAATTAACTTCATTATTTTGCAATTTTAATTATGTTAATGTGCACAAAATCAAATTTAAAAAAAACATACACAACTGGTTTGCATGGAATTGCTCTTTTAGCCCAGTTTCTTAGTCGAAGGGGACCTATAATTTTCTGCCAATTCCTTGCAAGAGGCAGTACACCCCTAAAAAAAAATTTCTTTCAGCGGCTGAGAATCGAACTCGAAACCTTCCTTTGTTTGAACATTTTTAAATAGAATATTGGGAGCTATCGTTAACAAAATTTCCCTCGAAATGTTTCCTATCTTTCAAAATTGGAGGCGACAATACTTCTGCACTGTTCATTGTAAGCTGGCAGCTGACCTTTTAAAATGAGAGCCAAAGTCCATATGAAACTTGATTTCCGATATCAATAAATTCTAAGCGAAACTTTAAACATTATTCAAGTTGACAATTTTGAAAGTTGGGACAAATTCTGAGGGAAATTTTATCCACGATAGTCCTCATTATTAAGATTTGTCTTAAATCAATAAAGCCACTACTGAGAAAGACAATTCATAACCATTATTTAAATAAATATTTCTTTCCAGCTAGAAAAATTTTATGACAATAGGTGGTTTTTTTTGGTAAAAATATCCGTAGTGAAGTATGATTTACCAAAAAAACGTATCCGCAGTTGTGCGATTTTTCAACTTTTAATTTGGTACAACTGACTAGTTGTCAAATATTTGATTGAAAAAAAAAAAATAAGAAGTACCTTCCTTGCTCCATGTAAATTTCTTGTTTTTGCAAATATATATTTTGGTTTTTATTTATTCATTCGAATTTAAATCAATTTTTGTTTGCCTTTTCTGTTGGCCAGCCATTCCTAATAATAATAACAGAAGTTGTTTTGTTTGTGTATTTTTTCGACAAATGTGAAAACAAAAGTCAAGGGATATGTTCGCACACTTTAGTTCGTTTTGGATTTCTCAACAGCGTTTTTCAGAAGAAGGCTTTGTAGCGTTAGTAACTCTTTTATTTCGCTGTTTAACTAAAGTATAACAGCTGACAATGACATTTCGCTGCTACAAAACGTGTTTGTTATTAAACAGCTTTCTATAAGAGTTTGTCACCAACGAGACAAAAAATTGCAATTTTTCTCTTGTAAAAAACATGTGGAGAAAGCCTTTAATATAAAAAACACTTTTCTTGTCGCGTTAGTGTGCGGAAACCATGGGTTTCCAAAATTAGACAGCTAAGAGACCTTATATTGCTGTTACAAAAACGCTTTAGCTTAGCTTTCTATGACGCCAACACGATACAAAATGCAGCGTTTTTTTTTACAAAAATACTGTCGACAGCGTTTTTGTTTCGCGTTAATTTGGTTGCAGATAAAGCATGAAATCTCAAAAGTGCAGCAACCGGTAAAAGGCGTTAACTCTCAGTGAAAAATGAAAAATGCTAAACAACAATCTACTTATCGTACTCTACGAACATGCCTTCGAGATACACAAGAGTTTTTAATTGTACCAACATTTATTTTCGAGACTCGAGCAAACGTCAAAATTCTATCCGCAGTTGGATCCTACTTCTACTTTTATCGGCAGTGAAGAGTTTGTATTTGTAATACGTGTAAAATCATACTTCACTACGGATATTGTTGCCAAAAAACACACATTATTATCCATTTGAAGAATTTTTACCCAACCGTTAAGCAAGTAGCCGAGCAGACAGGTATTCAGGAGTATAAGGCCCAATATATGCATAGCAATTGAGAAAAAATTAAGATACATATAAAAAAATGTCAAACATTTTGGACTGGGTTGTAGAAATTTAAAAAGGCAACTATATAAATGTCTTAAAGATAAAAGTGACAGCAGTTACTTTGATGAATCTGACAGATGTGAATTGAAAATTAAGACGTTCTTATCATTAATATGTCACACGATATTTGCTTTTAAAAAAATTAAACAATGTCAATAAGTGAAGATTTTGACGTTTGTGAACAAGATACCAAACAGATTTATATTAAAAATATGTTTAAAGGTATATAGTTACTCTGTGAGATATTGTAGAAGGGTATTAGGGGTAAGCCAAATCGTCGTCGTTCTATGAAAACTCCCTAAGTCCATTTTTTGTTTTTTGAGATATTTGCATTTAAAGTTGGCAATTAATATAAAAAAATCCAAAGATTATCAGAATAGCACGGTCTTGGGCTTCAATTGTAAAATGGGTTTGGCGTAGCCATTGTCCAATAAATTTTTTTGCAAATAGTTTATTCGGAATGAATTAAATAAGAATTAAATCACATTTTTTTTTTGAAATGGACTTAGGGAGTTTTCATAGAACGACGACGAAATATAAGTTTCTTTTTAAAAGTGCAATAAAATGATCAAATTAAATTTTTTCCATATATTATGGCTTTATTAGTAAGAGCAAACATTCCCATTAATTATGGAACACAGCGTCATTCCAGCGGATGGTCGTGCGCCTTCAATTGCTTAGCCAATTGAACCTTGTAAGCGAATAATCCGAGATCTTTGTGCAGAATTCTCCTCAGTCTAGTGCGTGAAATGTGGAGCTGTTGAAGTCGATAGCGAGTTGATGTTCGTGAATTAAGTGTCACAATCTCGCCTACTAACATATCAATCTCAAGAATTTAGCACACATTTGCGTACAGCAGGATCTGTGTATGCTTCATTTCAAAAAACTTCTTTTCTAAAAGATATTTTATACACTCCTTATACATAGTTTTAAAGGAGCTTTACAACTTGATAGAACTGTTTCAAACATTTACATGAAGCCATTGACAGACTTAGTTATTTCAGCGTGCTTCGGTAAGAAAATGAGATTGAGATGAGATCCATGAGGATCTTTTATATGTAAATGGATAAAAGAATGAAAGCGAAGACTGTTCTATTTACCAAACCACTGGCTTGTCAATTCCGAACGGCTAAAACTTATGTTTCTAAATTAAATGTAGAGATTGTTTAATATCATTCTTATGATAATCATTTTTGTTGGATTTTAAAAATGATACAAAATGTTATTTCTCTTCGATAATAGCTTGGTATACTCGCCAAAAGTTTTTCCGCATATTCTAAGCACGTTTATCCCTCCATTCCACGAATTGTTATTGGAAAGTGCTTGAAATTCCGAAGGTTGGAATTCAAAAGCTCATAATAGCTGTGTTTTATTTTCCCCCAGATCTGATCCAGATTGGATCTTCATTTAAAATTACATGTATAACAAAAACAACACAAGACCCAGTTTTGTTTGTATTTGTTGTTTTACATGTTATTTTGAAAACAAAATCCAATCCGGATCAGATCTGGGGGAAAATAAAACACAGCTAATATTAGCTTTCTATTTTTCTATATGGTGATTGTCCAACGATGATGGAGTTTTTCCTCTTCATATCCGTTTAAGGACGAATTCGCTGTTTTGGATTGCCGTCAACATTTCTTTCACATCATCTTTTTCCCAATTTCATTCATTTGTTTGAACGTTCAAATTCGCAGTATACACGTCCTTTAATAACTATAAAGATGTCATCAAACAAATCGCGAGCTGGCGGTGCCGTCAAAAAATTTGCTGCCCATCACATTCGCTCGTGTTATTTAGGATTATATTTTTTCGTTTAAAAAGAAGACGGGAAAAAGTGGGCAGTGAAAGAACCCGATGGAGCAAATTGAGTTTATTTTTGTTTATACAAAAATCGCGATTGGCAAAAGTAAAACAATCTTAAGCAAAAACCAGAAATATTAACAAAAAAAAAATCAAGACCTGAAAGAAAGATGTCTTAATCGAAATTTAAGTTTTTTTTTTATAATGTTTCGTCCACTTCAATTCTTGCTTTCGGGAGAAAGTTATTTGAGAAACTTAAATGGCTTATACTGCCCGCGTTTCGTTTGAGTTCAGAAAATTCCGCACTGACGGCCTCCCTTATATTTAACCGAGTCTTAAGGAACCAAATAATTCTTCTGAAAAGCACCCTAGACACATCAAAGTGGTGTTTAACTATGCAACGCATTTCACGGTACGACCTAGTAAACTTTAAGGCCCAACTTTAATAAGCATAAGTTAACATAACCTAATGTCAAAAGGCCAACGAAAATTTGCTTATGTTTCCAAAATTACCACTAATACTTGACTTATGCTCGCATAAGTAAATATTTAAAACATTGTCCCCTCTTTCAACCTTTTCGGTTTTCAATTCAAATTATGCGCCGAGCGACTGGGATCGCACTTGCTGAATTTAAACGAAGCTTAACGAATTGATGCCATTATGGTTGTTGATTATGGTTTCTGTGTATTCGCTATTTCAACTACGCGCATTTTTGCTAGCTACCATATGCTTAATATACTCGTAGTTGAGCCTTTAAAGAAACTCAGGCTCATAAAGATTCTTAGTCAGAAAAACGTCATACGACTAGCGTTGGTTAATATTATGGGTGCCATCTGTTTTTCAACAAGAGAAATAAATGTTAACGAATGCTTGTTAATAGTTGAGAGATATGAGAATTACGTTATGAAACATGTCCTTTTGTGTATGTTCTTACTGAACATTTATACAGTTTGTGGCTCAATATGAAATTAATAACAGTGCTATAAATTTTCGTAAAAAAAAATTCGCAATCATTAATTTTTAATCTCTTAACTTTTCTAGTACATGTTAATAAATTATTCCTTTGTAGCCACCACTGACTACACACAAACATATTTTAATTTCTATTAGTTTATTTCGAATCATTTAAACCGTTTTCTATTGAAATCCTTTACGATTCTTCGTTATAATCACTGTACATGATCAATTTATTTTTATTGATATTAAGTTGTTTCTTTTCGTTAATCGTATACCTACCTCTCATTTCAAATTCTAGATGTTATTTCTACTCTTTCACTCACTCCCATAATTATTTTTTGTCTAGCTCACTTGCCGTCACCATCACTATCACCACCACCGCAAGGTTTTACTTTTTTGAATCGGTTTGACTCTGTCAGCTATTTCGTCATCACGATCGTGGTATGGGGTATGATTATGTATGATTGCTGTGCGTATCTGCCTCCCCTATACTCGAAATACTCATCCCCTTGTCGTAAAATTTCATTAAATACAAAAAAAGTAAAACAAAATAAAATTAATGAGATAAACCAAAAAATCAACGCATGCGTCAATGAATTTTAGAAAACGACATTAAAAAAAAGGGAGGAACGATCTTCCTTCCATGCGTAATGTTGCATAGGGTAAATTAACATTTAAACAGATTATAATGGTACTGCGACAGCAGAGTAGCGGGTAATGGGTTGTATAACGAAGGTTTACGGTAGTGTATAGATGTCTTGTTTTATTTATGGATGGTTTTTGTAAACAATTATTCAATGGTCCCAGAGATGAGACTAAGAATCTTTAGCATCTTTAAGGGCAACGTACCTAAATTAGGAATCACTACTTTATATGGAACTTTTTTTTTGAATTTTAAGTAAAAAGAATACTCGTACAACTGAACTGAGGAGAGCAATATAACAATTTTTGTTTTTATAATGATTATTTTGACATATTTCGAGATGCGGGATGAATTCACGATCGAATCGTTACAGAATTGGGGATGCACACAATCATATTTGGTTTAAATTCATAAATGAATTAAACTGGAATCAAAGGGAATAAATTAATAAATTTACAAAAAATTGACGTTTATGAATTAACTCTTGACTTCACTTAAAAATATTAATGGTAGACATTAATTTGCGTCAAAGAATGTAGAAATGTAACATTTTTTTACTACTACAACTTTTCGCCATGTCACACTAGGGGCTGGTATTGTTCAATGATGTGGGTCGGTAGAAATTTTAACCCCTGGCAGTTTAGCCCTATACGCCAATTAGCGCTGAGGTGCGTCATTTTTGATGCCATAACTCGTATGAACCTGTGGATGGAATCAATATGGGAAATTGTGGACATTCTCCGACACCGTCTACACGGTGCAAATCTAGGCAGCTTGTTGACTGGTGTTGCAACCAGCCCCGTAATTTTCCGTCAAAGATCACAGTGAGCTAGCTCTGGACCTATGGAATCAAACGGACGGCACAGAAGTAACTGAAGTTTGTCCTAGACCCATTTTGTCGCATTCGTTAAAAAATGCCATTCCATTTGGCCAAAGCAGGGCATTGGCAGAGGAATTGAAATACTGTTTCCTTTTCTCCGCTGATGCTCTACGACAGTGACTGTTGTGAGAAATGCCTAGTTTCGCTGCATGCTCTCCTATTGGCCTGTGTCCGATTCAGGTAGCTACGATCCTGGCTATGTCTTGCCTGAGTCTGCATATTTAGTCAGGTGTTCTTTCTATATCTAATGCAGTTTGTTAAATTGATACACCTATGGTTTGATTCTTTCAGCAAGTGAGTTATGAAGGGCTGATCCTTGCCTGGTCAGCTAGTCAACCCGCGCATTCTCCTCAATGCCACAATGATCCGAAACCCAGATAATAGGGACATTATGGTTAATATTGAGGCCGACTTAGCTGCACCTATTTGGAGGTTGATGTACTAGACTTAATGGCTTTAACATCCGTCTGAGTGTATGTGATAATACCCGTATTCCAGTTAGGGTTTGGTTCTTGTTTGAGTTACCGTAAAATTTTTACCGATGACCATTTTAGAGCTGCCGCAGTTAGTGGGAGTCAATCTCTATTGGAATTAACCACGTAATATTATTGTGGCTGTAAGGATTGCCAATAAAAGAATTCGATTCCTTTAATCTTAAAGCACTTCAAGAAACTAGATACTTAATTTGTAAATTAGGTGGTAAAAGGTACAGAAAAATGCTTGAGACATCAGTTGGGCAAGATCTTAGAGCCACTGTGGTGCAAACGCTAGCAGTTCCTCGTACCTTCTTCAGTTTGTCAATGTTTTATGCTTTGGTAAGCGCGGGCCATCATACGTAAGGATCTGTCGCACCACGGGTGCGTATGTCAACAAAATAATTTAGATGGAAGAACCTTTTTTTTATCAAAGGTTTCACTACATGCGTAGAAAGCTATGCAGGACTTCTAAACCCTTTCTCCAATATTCAATTTCCAGTCAACTTAAGGTACTACCCCTTGGCATAATGGTTAGTGCGTTGCACTATCATGCGGAAGATCTCGAATTCGATTCTCAGCCGCTGCAAGAAAGTGTGCTGCCTCTTGCGAGGAATTGACAAATTCTCCAAATAACACGCACACAGGAATGGTTGAGAGTTGTAAGTCACTAGATCCCGGTTCACTCCGAGCTGTTGCACTACCAAATTTTTTAGTCAACTTAGGGTCTAGAATATGACCTAGATATTTTGCACTGAAAGAGAATTAAAGTGTGTTACCCTTGAGTCAGGGTAGAGCGAAGGAATATATCTTAGTTTTGTTAGAAACTAACATCAGTTCAGTTTTACTTTGGTTAAAACCTAGTCCATAACTATTGGCCTAGTTTTTAACTTTCCTTAAATCCTTTTCTGTGATTTCACTTAACTCATGGGTTAACTTTCCTGACACTAGTAGTTCAAGTCGTCTGCATACGCAACCACCTTTACACCACATGTTTTCAACATAACAAGAATTTTATTCATGACTAAAAGCGATAGAAGAGTGGACAGAACTCCACCCTGGTGTGTGTGTGTGAATTTAAAGTAATAGGTTTTGAGAACTCAGACTACATTCAGCCCGTAATTTATCCTTAGAGGTTTCGTGCTAACATTTTAGGTCTGTTCGTCTATTTCTCAAACTCAAAATTTGATCTCATTGGTTCCAGGTTGTCGATCTGGTAAAACCTCTTCAAGCACTCGCGGTTCATATCAGGTTCTTATTTAGTGACATTTGAAACCAGTTAACCACTAGGTACTCAACGTGGAGGGAGAAGTCGAATTTGAACCTCGAATGTGTGAAGTCTTCATGATGATGATGTGCCATTTGGTGATAACCCCTTGGCCCGGTTTCTATCACGGTTCTTACAGTCGATTCCATTTTTATTTGTCCACAATTGTCCGATGTAACCGAATACAGTCCACATCGATTTATGATCCGCATTTTATATGAATTTAGAGGAAAGCTTTGGTAAATAAATTAAAGATGTATGTAACTTGTAACCCTACTCTTTCCTGATGACAGCAAATACATACTTGGTCTTTCCCTTATCGATCGTGAAAGTTAGCGTATCACAAAAGTACCATTATTATGAAGTTCTGCTTTTCCCACTACATTGCAAGTTAATGTAAGCACGGGAATTTTGACTAATTTTTTCAAAACTGGTGTTAAAAAAGTCGACTGATAAAGTACCGCATTTTTCGACATCACAAGGGTATTTGTGAGGTTTTTGCTTACCTTCTCAGCCTGCTCAGAGAAGTTTCGAGTTTGGTGGAAATCCTAAAAAGGAAATATTTAATTAAGCTCGTTTCTATTGATAATGTCATACGCAGTCTTGAAACCGATGAAAAGGTGCACTAGTTTTTGATTTGATGAGCGTGAAGTTTTCCCATAATTTGCGATCATTTTCGTTTGTATAGCGATTTTTTCTGGCCTAAAGCGACACTGATATGAGCTGTGTTTTTGATTAAGTATTGACTGCAGAAAAAGGTTAAGTAATTTGTAGGTGGTTATTGCTTGCTATTGTTTATTTATTTATGTATTTAATCATCTACAAGCTTAGCTTAAAAGACTTTACAATTACACTAGATAAAATAAATACTATTACTAGAAAAAAGAAAGAATAAGTTGTACCTATTTATATTTATGAAATTAAATATTATTTTATTCGCAAGAAATTAAATAAAATTAAATACTATGTTTTTGAAGCGGTCCCTGGAATAGTGCAAGATCTTATAGACCTGGAGATAGTTTCATTCATCCCATAGTTTGTTCGATGTTGTTGCTCAAAAAGAAAATGACTTTCTCTCAGTGTTCTAACAGGGGCATAAATGGGAATAAGACATAAAAGTGAAGGGCATGTAACATGGCTACATAACACATCTCTAATAAACATTATTTCATGCGCGTTTCTTCTGCTATTAAGAGGCAAAATACCCAGTAACTGGCATCTAGCAGGATAAGAGGGGGAAAAATCTCAACTCATTTTCCTAAATATATATTTGGTAAAACGCCTTTGTACATTTTCGATACGATCAGAATGCACATTATATATAGGGTTCCAAATTATATCGGCATATTCAAGAATAGATCTAACCAATGATACAAACAGAGATAAGAGAGTGTGAGGATCGGTGAATTCTTTACTGTTTCTTTTAATAAAACCAACAACTGAATTAGATTTAGCTACGATATAATCTATATGTGAGTTAAATGTCATTTTTGTATCAATAACAACACCAAGATCTTTAATTCGCTCGACTCTTTTTAACTGACATCGATTAAGGTTGTAATCATAGTTCATAGATATAAATTGAAGAACTTCTAGAAAGAGTTAAGACATTGCATTTTTTTATATTTAGTTTTAGGCAATTTTCATCACACCAACTGGAAAGAAGGTTTAAATCATGCTGTACCTTTAAGCAATCCTTAAGGTTATTTATTTTAAGAAAGATTTTAAGATCATCCGCATATATTAAGCATTGACAAAACTCAATTCTCGACACTAAGTCGTCAATAAAAATTATGAATAATAACGGTCCTAGATGACTACCCTGAGGAACACCAGATGTGCAATCTATAGATCTCGAATATTTGTTTTCTATGGATACTCGTTGAGTTCTACCAATTAAGAAAGAAGCGATCCAATCAAGCATTGCTGAATGGAAACCAAAATTTTCAAGTTTTTTAACGAGAATGCTGTGACTAACTGAATCTCAAACGCCTTGCTGAAATCAGTATATATTTAATCTACTTGCAATCCATTTTTTAAAACATTTACCACATAAGAAGTAAAGAGTGCAAGATTAAAAACAGTTGATCGACCAGAGACAAAACCATGTTGATTTTCGGATAAATGTTCCTTAATTTGAAATTGTAATTTGGATTTAACGATTGACTCGAGAACCTTGGGTATTGAAGATAGTTTGCAAATACCTCTATAATTTTCAATATTATTTTTAGAACCTGACTTAAAAATAGGAATTAAGAAGAAAGATTTCCATTCATCTAGGAATATTCCCAAACTAAGTGATTTGCTAAAAATAATACATAATGGCCTAGAGATTATCTTAAAACATTCTTTTAGAATTATGGCAGGTATGCCGTCAACACCAGGCTTTGAATTTGGTTTCAAATTAAAAAGCGCATTTTCAACATCAAGGATATCAAGATGCATTTTTCCAATATCAATCTTTGATACTTTATCAAAATTTGTTTTGGTATTGGATGTTGAATTAGAATACACAGATTGGAAAAATGAAGCAAATTAGATCCAGGGTTTGATCAACATTATTTGAAATAATATCATTAAAATCATAGTTTTCGGTATCCCTAATGACTTTTTTTTATTGCTTATGAATGTATCTAAAATGTAGTTTCTATATAGAAACTTGCTTAGAACCTCAAAGTCTTTCCTATGAACACAGAAGAGATTGTAGTCGCTTTCACTAAGGGTTTTTTATATTTAGCGTGGGCTTTATTTTTTTACATTTTTTAAGCGAAGGAGCTGATTATTGTACCATTGGGGCCTTGACAATTTTCTTTTAGATATGCATGGAACAAACCTGGGAAAAGAATTTTTTTAAATCCTTGTGAAAAAAGAAAACATTTCCTGAGCATTAAGATTCTTTAATTCATACTACCAATTAAAAATACTTAGGTAACTATTAAGACCCGAAAAATTAGATTTTGAGAAATTGTAAAGTTTCTCAGAGTTTAAAACAGGTTCCAAAAATGAATAAATTTTGATTTCAATTAAAATTTGATTATGGTGAATAGAGTTATTTGCTAATTGATAAGGAGCTTCAAAAACATCGGTTTTATAATCATCATTACTCACAAAAACTAAATCTAGAATTTTATTAAGAGAGTTTAAGACTGAATTCTTCTGTATAAAATTTAAAGTATACAAATGATCAATGAATTCAAGGGAATAACATTTTGTCATTATCAGACCAATTCCAAACAATACGAGTATCACTTAGATTAAAATCTCCAATTATACAAATATTGTTAGAATCATTACACTTTTTAGAACTTGTCAACAAAACACCGATATGAACAAAAACCATATTGTTGGAGATGATGCCTCTGAATCGGACAAAAAATAACAATGAGGTTCGTCTTTTAGGGCATGCTTTTCTGCAGCGATATTTTGCAGATAACATTTGTATCTCTCGAGTACCGTCGCGATGTTTCATGCCCTTCAATAATTTCGTTTTTTTTATCAAGAGTATTCTAGTGAAATAGTAATACTCACTGTTCAGGGAATACCCATCAGTTTTCCCTAGAGTCAAACTTTGGATATACTGTTAAATGGAGTGATACATTTTAAAGCCATACAGCACGAATGTGTAATGTTTTACCCGTCCCAATATTTTCCACCCAAAACAATATTCAGACAACCAAAGTGGTCTCCTCCAATTAGTGTCCCCTTTTAACCTTTAAATCCTCTCCAACTTTCCTCTAAGCTCGCACTGTGCTATAATATCAAAAAGGTAGTCATAATCTCTGTAGTAAATTAATAAAGTCCAAGATATCACCAGGAAGGCCGTTTTTTTTCTTTTGTATTCACTTACTCTTAAATTGCATCATGGCTTTCAAACTATATTATCAAATGGATGCAGCTCACAAGAGATAATGGCTTAGGCGTTAAATTTGTATTTTGTGTTTTTTTTTTCAATTTATCGAGAGATCTTAAGGTTTAAAGTCTTGTTTTATTTTATCTGATAATTTGAATGTTTGGCAAACAAAAGCAATAAATCACACATGTTCGAAAAGAGTGTGCACAGTTAAAAGTAGGTATAAAATGTCAAAAACGATGCAAAGTATTCAAAACATTCAATTAGGGGTATTTCTCATGAAATGTGCCCTTGAAGTATTTAACAAACAATTATATAAATATTGGTGGGTATAACTTTAAAAATAGGTTCTTATACCTGCTGCTACTCTTCCAAGGAATATGTCAGCGCCAGCCGAAGTCGTTTATTCATTGTTTACATTTCGACCGACTTCGGCTATAGATACCCATAGTCTTTGTTAAATAGGTAGAAAAAAAAACATGTGCTCTTGGTCGGTCTTCAGTTTTTGAATATCAGTATGCGCCAGCATTCCTAACACCCCTTGCACAATTTGTCTACGAATGAAAATTTTGATTCATGTAAACAATGTAAAAATT
This sequence comes from Chrysotoxum bicinctum, assembly GCA_911387755.1. Taxonomy (NCBI): domain Eukaryota; kingdom Metazoa; phylum Arthropoda; class Insecta; order Diptera; family Syrphidae; genus Chrysotoxum; species Chrysotoxum bicinctum. The sequence goes on along the minus strand of OU426988.1, from coordinate 201,975,791 downwards.
AAAAAAATAGAATTGCGGAAATAACTTAATAATTTAATAATTTTGGATTAAATGCTTCCATCATGTATGATATCATAGCTAGCTAATCCAACTCAAACACAAAAGACACGACTATGTCAGAAAAATATATAAGATTCTGCGTTAGATTAAAAGACTCGGTTATTTCTCAAACACAACCAATTCGTGAAACAAAAATAATCATCACAAACCAAAAAAATTTTTTTTTATTTTTAATAAATCTGAGAATCAAGTGGAGAACGTATACCTGGCTCCGAGAAGGAGGTATACTGAAACAAGTACCTATCTAGGTATAAAACGATAGAGTTTTCTATATTTGGTTGTATTCTTTTCAAATCTAAGTATCTACTATTTCAATTGAATAGAACGAGAAGGTAAAACAAAATGTACAATAAAAAACAAAAAAATAGAAGTCAGCCAATCTGATAAGGACGGAAATATAGTAGGTATGCCTTACCTATCTATCTAACAGGTTTTATATTTTTCACCACACTGTGGCTAGATTCTAACACATTGGTGTTGAATTATAGGAAAGCCAACTAACTACGAGTAGATGGAATTATGAAAGACGATATTGAAAGAAAGATAGAAAACGTGACAGAGCACAGTCCATAGATAGTTGATTCATGAATATCAGTTTATGTTCTCATTAATTGTTAACTGGAGTCTATCTATATCTAATATCTATCTAACCTTTTTCAGTTTTTGGCCTTCATCTTCATGTACAATTTGCTACTTGTACACTTCAGTCCTTATTTTTGTGCTCCTTTCATAAGTACTGCAACAACTGATCGAGTAAAGATAGTTTTTTAACGATCGTCAAATAACGCAGATATTTGTTTTCATTTATGGCTTTTGAATCCCTTGTTGGTATTTCTCTTGTAGACTGTTACTCTTTTCTCTCTTTCTATTCCAAACAATAATTATTGTTATTATCATCAAAAAGCTAAGTTATATGATCTTGGTAATTAAGAAAAATACCTACCTTGCAAATCTATAAATTTCATTTAAGTGACGTGAATGAGAAGACAACCGCATTCAACAAAAAAAAAATCCACTTAGATTCTCATAAGTTTGAAATTAGATATTTCTTCGTCAAGTTCCATTATGACTGCTGCTGAATCATTTAGATGCGTTTTTTTGTTTCTTTTTAAAGTTTAAACAGTGTTTTTAAATTTATTTAAATATAACAGCAATTCAATCGTTTGGTTTGGAAGTCCAATGAATTTAAATGGCGATTTTAGTTCAATTTTTGTTTTGGGCTAAACCGCATTTTCATTCTTTTTTATTTGTATTCGCATATGGTGCCCAGATGTGTGTGTTTTTTTTTTTCTTCTTTAGATAGACGGCATTCTTTCTCGTTAAGCAAATTCTGTGCAACTAATGGAGCGTTTCTAATGGGGTGATTGATTTAATTATTATCTTTTATCGGCCTTGATTTAATTTTTAATTTTATGATTTTATGTTATGAAAGCTCCCACACTTAGTTGAATTCAATTGAACATTAACCTAGATATAATAGAAAAAATTAAAAAAAAAAAAAAACAATACTGACCCATCTTATCTGACAATAAATTTAAATATGCGAACGTTTGTTTTTTTATTAGCTTTTGTTAAACAGACTTCGATATAATTGAAACTTTTATTAAAGTTATTTTTAACTGATCAACAAATTCCCACATGTCAAGAAGACAAATTTTGAAGTTTGCAATTAGTGCCAATCCTATGCAGATGCAAAATTATAGCAATGATTTGTAACGTGTTACGTATACATTTAATTCTGAAAGTCTGAAACATTCAAAAGAAAATTGGCGAAGGTTTTCTTCCTTTCAGGGATTCCTCATTATTAGCCCTTCAATCTTTTTTTTTTTTTTTCAAATTATATTGCTCGTAGAGGAAAAGCGTATATTGAATAAATATTCACTTCGGTTAACCTTTAAATGGGACTAAGAGGACATACCGATTCGCATTGGTATCGAATATCTGACCCACATTCGTGTTGTATGGTTGCAGAAAGAATATCTGAATCTAATAGCAAGTACAAAGATCGGCTCAAGGGTAAACTAATGGACCTAGAACCACAAGTATTACGGTTGAATTATTTTTTTGTAAAATGCAAGCAAATATTTCGCTAGAACACTGTCTATGAAAAAAGTGATAAGATATTGAAATACATGAAACACTGCGACGGTCCTCGTGAGATACAAATGTTGTATAGGTCTCACACCGAACCATATTTAAAGCAATTTTTTGTATTCTGGGCTAGCCCCTGTCCAAAAAACGAGTGATTTTTTAAGAGCTAAACGAAATTAAAAAAAAGACACATAAAATTCAGAAAAATCGATAGTACGGTCGGTCGATATAATTTTATGTTTGAAGATTATTTCATGCAAACGTTGGCCGTGCCTCCGCCTCAAATGGTCCATCCGCTTAGTCCAATTTTGGCATACTCTTTCTAACGTGTCGGTCGGTATCTCACGAATAAATGCTTCAATGTTGGCTTCTAGTGCATAAATCGAAGCGGACTTGTCGCTATAGACATGGGTCTTAACATAACCCCATAAAAAATAGTCTAGAAGCGTTAAATTGCACGATCTAGGCGGCCAATTGGCCGGCTTCAAACGTCAAATAAACTGTTCACCGAACTCGCCTTTCAATTGGTCCATTGTTACGCGTGCTGTGTGGCATGTGGTACCGTTTTGTTAAAACCACATGTCGTGCAAGTCAAGCTCTTCCATTTTGCGCAAAAAAAAAGTTTGTTATCATCGCACGGTAGCGCTCACCATTCACAGTAACATTGCGATTCGCATCATCTTTGAAGAAATACGGCCCAATTATTCTGCGAGCCCATAATCCGCACCAAACAGTGACTTTTTCTGGATGCATTGGTAGCTCTTACAATGCTTCTGGCTGCTCTTCACTCCAAATACGTCAGTTTTGCTTGTTCACGTATCCATTCAACCAGAAATGAGCTTCTTCGCTGAACACAATTTTTCGATAAAAAAGTGGATCTTCGGCTAACATTTCAAGAGCCTATTCACCACCAAAAATTCGGCGTTGTGGTAGGTCGTTCGGCTTTGATTCTTGCACCAGTTATAATTTGAAAGGCTTCACACCTTAATTCTTCGAACGGCGCCGAATCAATAATTCACGGTCATCACTAACACTGGCCGATGCAGCTGCGATATTTTTTCCAGTTTGCACTCTACGTAAACGAACTTTCTGAACAGAGCACGCATTTTGATAATAAAATTAAATAATTTGCAAGCGTTGTTCGTTTGTAAGACAATTCATGGTTAAATTATAGACCAAACTGAAGATGTTTGACAGTGACACAAAAGACGAAACGTGCGTTAGCTGTCAAAACCAGTGTTGCCAAAAAGAAAATAGCAACAAAATCATCCATTATAAGGATTTTAATTTGAAAATTTGAAGAATTAAGGAATATAGGGCTTACAAATTATTGCCAGATGAAGAATTTTCTGCATTGCCTAAATACTTACCAGAATTTACGGCTACGTTTAATGTTGCATTCCACAAATAAATACGAATATACCAAGAACTGAAGGCTATTCGTTTTCCTGAATGTAAGTGCCGCACATAGATAAATGTATTGCAGTTTCCGCTTCAACAACAGGGCATAAGCATGCTATTTTCATAACCTGTTATTCTAAATCAACACAAGAAGGACAAGGAAATGAATCTGGAAATATGAAAAACTGAAAGTACTGCTGTCACGAAAAAAAAAATGGATTGGAATTGCAAGTTTCAAACTAAAAATCATTGATGAATATAAAAAAGAGAGTTGGAGACAAAGCGCAGCCCTGGGGACATCAGCATTTAATTTAAGAATATCAGGCTTGAAACCGTCCAATACAACTTGTACCGACTGGTTCGAAAGGTAATTTCTAATCCAATGAAGAAGAAATTCATCAATACCAAATGCACGCAATTTCGATAAGAGAGCTTGATGTCAAACTTTATTAAATGCTTTTGAAATATCAAGTTAAATAATTTTATTTTTCGAAGAGATATACCATTAGATCGCCATTAGATCTATTACTACAAAGGCCAACCTACCGGTCTTTGACAAACTTTCATTCTTCAACATATGTAAGTATTGTGCTGATAATTTATAAGCGAATCCATGACCTTGTAAAGAACGGACGTACTGTCAGGCATCTGACAACAATTGTTCAACATTTCTAGCTTAATAATACTTTTTGTAAGCTTATTACTTTCTAACCCACACAACAAGAATTCAAATAAATCTCCGCCGCCACAAAGTAGGAGGGCATTAATCCCTCAAGAGTGTAAATTTGCCAAATTTTTATGGTATTCTTTGGAGTTTGACCTACAAAAATATGAAAAGTACAGCCCCCTATAAGTTATTGTGATGTACTCTTTCCAGTTTTTGTTCCGTTTAGTAGAGTTAAGAAAGCGGGAAAATCCGTTAAATCGGCGTGCGTTGATGATTTTTTCTCAAAATATTTGTATATTTGGGAAAATAAAATAAAAATATCTTTGACGTACGTTCACTGGTTCAGATGATAATTGAAACTTTAGCTCTTTTGCTCAAATTTATATTGCTTTCATGAAATAAAGAGTAAAACCTTTGTATGTATATAAAATCTATAGTATTATCATAGAGCGTGATTTTGTATTGCGAACTCTAGCCTGGTGGTGGCGCTGAAATTAGCGCTGGATTTTACAGTGGAGAGTAGGATAAGATACACAACAAGTAGTAAAAAAGAGAATATTTTATTATTAAATTTATCAGAGACAAATCTAGCATGTACTGTCCCTGTACTTAAGATGTCGCTACAATCTTTCGTCTTCTTGATAGTACTATAAGTTTTATAGATATATAGAAAGGTAAAACTAAACTTATGCAAACAATTCTTAGATACTTGACAAAATGACTAAAATGTTGGATAGTTTTGAAATGAAAACATTCATTTTTACTAAAATTTTTTCGTCGGACATTTTAATGGAAATTTTGATTGAAAGTTAAGTCACTATAGCAAACAACGTAAACCGCATGACAGTTCAGCGATGTGGTGATTTGTTAAAATTTCAGTAGTAGATGCAAAGTGAAGGGTTTTTGATAGAGGCCGAACTGCATTTCTGGTTTAATTGAATTTTCACTGCAGAACTTCTCTTTACAACCTCCTGGAGTATCATGTATCACTTCTTGCAATATTTTGCTGATATTGATATGAAAAGAAATATGGCACTGTAGTTGAAAATTAAGTGGGTAGGGTTTTTTCGGAATTGACTTTTGGGTAAGAATCAGTTGTTGATGCAGTTTTTTAAGATGATTGATTATTGTGAAAACCTTTTTAGAATATATATATTAAAAGAATCAATCTAATATAAGTTTTTTTGTGTTTTCCATCAAAATTAATTTTTTTCTATTTTGTTTTTAAATTTACTTTGAAAAAAAAAAGATCATGCATCTAATTTTCCTAGACCATAATTCAAATGATTTTGAAAAACGTGCAACAGAGTCTTGAATTTCACTTCTTTTTTATTTCCTTTCGTTAATTTTATTTGTACACAATTGTATTATCTTGGAGTTACTTCGAATTAATTATAAATTGTATATAATAATAATTTATTATTTCAGGGTACGAAGCACGAAGGTACTTGCGTATTATAAATTCAATAGAAATGGTATAGGAAGAATAAATAGAAACATTTGGTTTGTGATATTAAACATAAATTAAAGGGTTCTCCTTTTTTGAATTGAAGTAATATATTGGTATTAAGTCGTGACATGAATACATAATTCGACATTAAATCGAACTGTTTAAAGAATTTTAGATAAAGAACTTTTTGTGTTGAGTTTGATTTAAGTTTCTGAAGCAAAAAATTATACATTGTAACTCTATTCTAGTTGATTCTTATGAAAATAGATAGATCTCTGATATAAAATTGAAATTCAGATGGAAAACGGATGGGTTTCATACTACAACAGAATTCTGGGACACTAGCAGGCAAGAATATCTTGTTTCCTTAATACAAACTTTTTCGCCTTATTACAACTTTACATTCACTCCTTTTTAAATACGATTATTCTTAAATTGCACAATGAATCAGCTGAAATAGTATTAGTAGTTGGAATAATGTGTTACTTATTTCGATTTTTATACCTAATAGTATCTAGTCCATTTTTGCTATAATGTGTGTTTAAAAAAAATTTTTTTTTGGTTAAATAGCTACATTAAAAAACAGAATTGCCATATTTGTAGCGATGATAATCGTTGTCGAAACACCTTTACATCTAAAATAAATCACAGTTTGGTGCGCCGGCCGGTAAAATAATCCATAAGTTTTCAGAAATGATGATGGTTGTCAGAACGTTACGCTATGATTATCAATTTTTCGTGCTTCAATTAGAAGCCATTAACGTTGCAGACATGGGGCTTCAGCTGGAGTAACATGCAACAGCATCTCATGAATTGAAGACATTAGTTTTCTATCTTTAGGGATATGAAAAGTCGCATGTCTAAGCGGATAAACCAGAAGCAATTGGGCACTTGGAAGTGAAAATTTGAACTCCAGATGTAAGAGCCAGTCGCGGCGGCCATGTGCCCAAAATCATATTTAAACATTAATTACAAAAAATTATCTTTCATTTAAAGCCAATAGCCAATTTCATGGAAATTAAAATCATTTTTTCTGTGTTTTATTTAAAATTATAGTTCTCCCTATTTAAAAAAAAAAACCTTTATTTGTCATGCAAATCAGAAATACTCAAGAATAGTTCCTACTAATGAACAAAAAAGACTTAATAAATCCTTATAGGAGTTTGCTTTCGATCAAATATAATTGATGTGTATATAAAATAAAATAAATGTAAGATATAACGAAACCTTATTATCGAATACTATTATCTCTTGATAAATTATTTTCATTAAGGATATAAATAATAAAAATTTAATGCAAGGTTCGCCCATCCTTCATCCAAGTACACTTCCCAAAATTTAGTTCAAAGTCAATAGATCTTACAACATTCATGAAATTTATTAAGTACATTTTAAAAAGAAAAACATCTATATTTGAAAACATTTATATCATCGCAGAAATATGAAGATACTTGCATTTAATATCAGTAAAACCCTTATTTTTTTGGATTAGAAAGAAATTTCTGGATGTTTTAATATATGTTGTATTAAAAGGTTTCAAGTCTGATCTTCACAAAATAAATACTTTTATTACCCAGGGATCAGTTTTGACTCCGACTTGTTTTTTTCATTTTTATAAATGATTTCTTGTTTGAAACTGCTAATCCATTTAGATGTTTTGCCGAAGAATATATTCTCAGCTTTTCATGCTCGTTCTCATATACCATATGTTAAGCTAATTAAACGATCTTTATAGCATTATTAAATGGGGTAGACAAAATAGTGTTGAGTTTAATGCTTCGGAAACTCAATGCTGTCTATTGTTGTTGAAGCAAAATATACCCGCTATGCCATTGTCCTTAAACGGCACTTGCCTCTAAGAAACTCAGTATGTGTTTCAACGACGGTCTTCGTGAGAGTGATCACTTTCTGGAGACCGCCAAAAACGCTGCTAAATGCTTAGGATTTATATCATTGTAAGAAATTTGTCACGTTTATACGTCCTAAGCTCAGGTATAACTCACATCATTGGGCAGGTGCACCCCAAACTTTTCTTCATTTACCAGATAGAATTCAGAACAGAGCGTTAAAACTGATACGAAATAGAACAATCGTCGAATCATTCCAATCTCTTGAGAACCGTCGGAATATTTCCTGTATTTACTTGTTTTATTGCTTCTTTCACAAGCAATGCTTGGTAGAACTAGCCAGTTGTCTTCCTCCCCTCAATCAGTTCATCCTCAATATTTGTTTCGCAAGAATGGTCGAGCTTAATTTTTAAAGTAACGCCTAACATAGAGATTCGTTTTTTTAGTCGTAGAACACGTTTTTCAATCTCCCATCCTACCTAATTTCCCCATCGCACGTTTATGTTTAACACTATAAGAGTCTCAATAAAGCCTTGAGCGCGTGTGAATTAGAAAAAAAGACATTGATTTAACCATTTATATAGAACGAGAAAATAGAAGGTCCCAAATGGCTATTTTCGGGAACTCCAGATAATGAAAAAATTTCTTTCGAACTACTTGCTTTTCTTTCAACCGAATAAGGTTTAAAACATTTACACTGTCAAAACCATATGTTTTAATGTTATTCAATAAAATAATTAGATTGTATCTGCTAAAAGCTTTTATACAGACTTTGTTTAGCAAACATTAACTTGCGCACCCTCTTTCATAGAAGATTAACAAAACTTGTATACTCCCTCAAATTCGAAATGCCGTGGAAAATAATATTAAACAAAACTTATATCTAGAAGGCTTTTGTTTTGACTTATACATAGGTCTTTAATTAACAATTGTACTCTTTTTCGACTTAGGGAGACAAATGACAACACCAGACCAAATTGCATGCCATACAATAGTTTTGTTCAGTGACGCTGTTCCGAACAGTTTGGAACAGAAAAGTACAACTTTTTGCTGTTCAATGGGAAATTTTCTGTTCTAAACTGTTCTAATTTGCTGTTCAATGAGTCTGTCTGGAACAGTTTGGAACAGTTTAGAACAAGATTTCTTGCCCTCGCTTTTTAGTTAGAGAAAGATAGAACAGACGACTGACGGTTCTAACTTGTCTGACATTTCTCATGGAAACTGGTCTGTTCTGCTCTGTCCTGCTCTATTCTGCTCTGTTCTCTTCTGCTCTGAACTTTTATTCAGTGAACAAAACTTATGTATTTTTTTGAAAATGAAGTGCATTTTCAAAAGTGGATTTCCGTTTTCTCATATGAGACAATTTGTTTTGTAAACGTATTCACCGAGAACCGAGTGAAAAAGCATGGTCATCGAAAAGTTAATAGTCGTTGTTCAGCTAACTTCAATTCTTGAGTGAGTTGAAGGGTAAACTATGTAACCGTCAATCGGCGCTTATTATTGGATTACAAATATTATGAATTCGGTTCTACTGTCGCATCTTCAAGGTAAAGTTCTTTAAATAAAACTTCACTATCACACAACTTTTGTTTATTGGCAATGGGCAAGCGATTTCATACCAAAATAGTGATTAACTATGCTGTGAATTTTATTTTCATTTTCAAAATAAAAAAAATAGTAAAATAAACAAATTTAATGTCCGCAATCCAGCTCTACAATATTGTTATATACTACGTTTATATGCAGTATCGAAAGATCGAGTTGGATTAGGGTCGGATTTTCGACCCAGGTTTTTCGTCATTTGAGTTAAGAGCTCGATTTGGAGTTGAGTTGAAATGGTGTTGAGCGATTCTGAAACATTTTGTTAAGCCAACTCCTCGACCCAGGTTTTTCGTCTCATATTTCGACTCGACACCGCTGAGCGAGTGAGATCGAGTCGAACGAAGCTCATTTCAACTCAATACCCGTTTACAAAGGGTCGAAGCGAGCTTCAATACCTTATATCAAAGGGCACGGTAGTGCCCAGCCAAGTTCTGGCACTACACCCTTTTTACAGGAACAAACTCAGGCGATTTTTGACCCCTTCCTATCTTTAGTACCAATGAAGTCAGAAACTTAAAACTCCGAATATATGCTAAGCTAGTCAGGCACAGGCGCCTTACCAAATATCAATTTTCTGGCATAAGCGGTTCCTGAGATATAAGGCCTCAAAAATCACAAAAACCGTAACTGACTGACTGACTGACTGACAGATCATCAAAATTATGGAGCACTTCCCGACATCGCAGAATCTTGTAATTTTGCACAACGGTAGGTCTTGTCATGCAACCATAGGAAAAAATCGAAAATTTGAAATTTTCCATTCAGGGGGCGTGGTATCAGCCCACTTTCTCCGAATTTTGGAGCACTTCCCGACATCGTATTATGGAGCACTTCCGACTGCTGTAAAACGATGAAATTTGGTGTACTGGTAGGGCTTATATTGCATATAAAGAATCAAAAATAAACACCAAGGTTTTCCTTTTAGGGGGCGTGGTATCCGCCCACTTTCTCTGAATTGGTGTTGGTTGCATGGAGCACTTCCGACTGCTGTAAAACGATGAAATTTGGTAAATTGGTAGGGCTTAAATTGCATACAAGGAAAAAAATATAAAATTAGCGGTTTTCCATTCAGGGGCGTGGTATCCGCCCACTTCCTCAGAACTGATGTAAATTATATATGGCGCACTTCTGATTGGAGTAGAACAATGAAATTTGGTAGAACGGTAGGGCTCAAATCGCATATAAAGGACCAAAAATAAAAATCGAGATTTTCCATTCAGGGGCGTGGTATCCGCCCACTTCCTCAGAACTGATGTAAATTATATATGGCGCACTTCCGATTGGAGTAGAACAATGAAATTTGGTGGAAAGGTAGGGCTCAAATCGCATATAAAGGACCAGAAATAAAAATCGAGGTTTTCCGTTCAGGGGCATGGTATCCGCCCACTTTCTGAGAAAATGTTTAATTTATATGGAACACTTCCGATTGCTGTAATTAAGGTAGGTTTGTTAGTGTTAGGTATCTTGCCAGGACAAGAAGAAATAATTGAAGCGCAAATCAAAACAACCAATAACAAAAAGAAAATATACCTACCAAAAGAAATAGGAAGCTATAAACTAAGTTGATTTTAGTAGGTAGAGTCCACCCTTCTATCCTTCCGAATCTTTCGAGATTTTGGCATGGCAAAATATTAAAATCTTTGCAAAAAGGAGTGAGATCAGACCAAAAAACATAAATGTTAAAAAAAGAGCCAAGTTCTTCTATACAAAAACCTTTGTGTAACAAGTCAGCCGTGAAAAGTACTGAGATCTAAAAGTACGCCAAGTTCTTACTTCATGAAGGTTTAATACCGAATATTTAAAGTAGAATAATATTGAAACAGCTACAATGTAATAGAGAAATTTTATTATTTAATGACTACTGACTAAAATTTGATGGGCTTACTTGGCAAGTTTTTTTCTCATGTCCAATTCAAAAGGTTTTGAAAACTTGACCAGTGAGCCCATCAAATTTAAGTCAGTAGTCATTAAATAATAAAATTTCTCTATTACATTGTAGCTGTTTCAATATTATTCTACTTTAAATATTCGGTATTAAACCTTCATGAAGTAAGAACTTGGCGTACTTTTAGATCTCAGTACTTTTCACGGCTGACTTGTTACACAAAGGTTTTTGTATAGAAGAACTTGGCTCTTTTTTTAACATTTATGTTTTTTGGTCTGATAAACGTAGTAATAGGGTTAAGGAAACACGAGAGTTGATAGAGAGACTTTATTTTATGTTGTCCCTGAATGCAGCCATATTCGAAAGCATCCAAAGACTAAAATTTCGTTTAGCTGAACCCGTTCATTTATGGCTGCATCATTCAAAGTAGATATTTTTCGTCAGCAAATTTTCATTTTATTCTTTGTTTCCATCAAAGATTTATATGAGTTTAGAAATATTTTTCCATTTTTGTTTATAAAGTGGAAGTGAGTAAGTAAGTTTAGTTTATGTCAAACATTAAAAAAAGATCGAGTCTCGAATGGATACTTCAGCATGAAATGGAAAAAGGTCAGTTCGATTAGTATAAAACTGTTGTTCCCACGAATAATTGACAAAACTACTTTCTAATCTAGGTACTAGATTTACGAAAAAATTTTGCATTGTAAATCTTTGAAATACAATATTAAGGGTAAATCACGGAGCTTCGAAGATGTAGGCATTTCTGTTGAACTAATATTCGGGGCTTCCGAACACTATTTTAATAAATATTGCCATTTGCCAATCAAATCATTTCGTTTTTAAATAACAAAAAAATTATTTAATATTGAAAAAACACGTCATAGTTACACGGATATTTAGTTTTCTTTCTTTCACCACAAAATTCAAATAGGGCTAAAAATAAAACATAAGCTCCCTGTGATGTTCAACTCGAATGTATACTCGCAGGGCTTTGCAGATCACATCTACCAATAAACCAAAAATTGAAAATGACTGCAGATGTTGTGCTCAATTTATGGTAATAATGATGATAAATACGAAAAAATATGCAGAGCTTTAAAAAAAAATTTAAAGTAAAACAAAATAGATCACTAATTAAGCAATAAATCAGAGTAGCGCAGATACACATCTGTGTTATATCAAATGTTAATGTTCTTAAACTAGTCTTACGAGTATGTAAAGAGATAAAGATAAAGATGATAAAGAGAGAGTTATTGATCTCGCGAAAAAAAAAATAAAAATAAACAAATACTTAGTCATAAACTTTAAATAAAACAACTGGCACAGTTTAGTATTGAATTTAACTACCTGCCTTTTGTTGTTAATTTAACTTATATAAACAATTTATTTATTTATGTACTTGGCGGAACGTGCTCAAGAAACTAGGCAACGCATTAAATACCATCGCCAAATAGCACATTATGTATCTCATAATAAGATAATAAAATAAACAAATCACGACAAACCTATTCAAAAGACCACATCATTATTTTAATTTTATTATGTCTATTTTTTTTTTTAGCTTCGTCACGAGACATATGCGTTGAGACACAGCGAAGTCCACACCTTTTTTCATTTATTTATTGATTGCATTTGAATTCGAGAGATATTATATATCTAAACGAAAGATCAATTTAATTTAAAATGTTTTCTTGTTATCAAAGATAAAAATTGAAAACGAAAGAAGATACATCCACTTATTCGTGCAATAAGGGGCTTTTGTTAAGGCAAAACCCGATATGACAATTTTCTGTCAGCAAACGATTTTTGACAAGATTTATGTGATGGGACTAACTGGAATGTCAGCAAATCTCTTAATGCGATTTTATGTGGCAGAAATCATTCAGCATTATCTAAATTGTTTGAGTACTAAATTTAGTTAAGAAGTTTAATCAAAATCGTTAGAGACGTTTTCGAGAAAACCTTAAACTAAATTCGAATTTATTTTTTAGGTAATTATATACATATTAATCAATGATCTGTACAATATTTGAGACGAATCCTGCGAAATAGACGAAAGTTTTTGGACTCCTCCCTTGAAATTCTTGTATGGATTTTAAATTTGAGGAACAATGTAATGGAAAGCAAAACATGTTACGAATTTTGGTAATGAACCTCCTATTTTTTGTTAAGTTACACTGTACATGATTTCACAGATCATGAACTGACCTGACCACGTTTCATCCTATACTATCTCGAAAATACTGCTTCCAGGCATCCAGACCAAGCGGACTTGCAAATGCGTTGACTTTATCTCTAAAATACTGCTTCGGTCTTCCTTGTTACCTCGAAACTTTGGGCTGTAGACTGTAATTCGAAGACTCTCTTGTCTAGAGTATTGTTGTCAATACGCTTGACGTGATTTAAGACTACATCTTAGTACAGCCCATAAATTTCGCGGGTATATCCTCTTCTCTATTCACCATTTTTCATATTAGGTCTCATATTGGCCGAACGGAAGAATAAGGCTAGGCGCACACATTCAATTTTTAGTTGCACAACTATTTGGTTTCTTATAGAAAACAGATGAACTATTTGGTTGAATGTCCGCGCAGGTACATAGTACATATAATTATATGTTACACAAAATAGCGAACTCATTTTAGGCAATCGCTTAGTTTGTGTCAAAACACAAACGTTTTAATTGCTCGAACCAAGCAGTTGCGCAACTAAAAATTGAATGTGTGCGCCTAGTCTAAGAATTATCGTCAAACTTTTGTTGCAAATTTTGCTCTTGGTGCTATTGCCTGACATGTGCACATTTTTTCAGAAATAGTTGAAATGGTTTAAAATAGTTGGGAGGAACTACCCCTTCATGGTGCAATTCGACGTGCATTTCTCAATGTCACAAGAAACAACTGGATCATGGATGATCGACCGCATGGAGAGCATAAAGCAGTATCCACGTTATATATGTATAATGTTGAGTAAGAAAAGACGTGTTGGTCAACAGCAACATTCAACTTTATTTGACTCGATCGAACCTAGCTCGATTCAAATACGTCAAAATCAACAGATTTATATCGACTGAAAAATCATGTTCTAGTCTAGATGTGTTCATCAACACAAAAGCAAACTGTCAGATTTATTTTGTCTGCGTTCAGTGAATATTTTTAACTTGTGGAAGTTTTTACTGCTAAAAGCCTAGTACTCAGATCGAGACAAGACAAATTTTATCTCTACAATTTTAATCTCTACAAAACGTTTCCAAAGCTTGCGCAAAAGTTTGAATTTGGAGAGATAAAATCTAATTTAATGTGTTTTGTAGTGTATCTCTGGAACGGGTTGTTTTACAAAAGTCGTTCATACCTTTTTGAAATCTCCTCAAGAGAAGCACCTTTTACATAAAACCAGTTTTAACAAAAATCACTTTCAGAAATACGATGGCTGTCAAAATTTGTCTCGAAAAATAATGCTTGTATAATTCTTTTTTCTGGCAAAATTTAGTGGAGACATTTTGTACAGCAATGCACAAAAGTATGAATTTTGCGCGCGAACTGCGTACTGCTCGGAAAAATATCGAAGACAAAATTTGTCCCAGGAAAAAAATGTATGGGAGACAAGATTGTTCCCGATCTGCGTACTAGGCTTAAGGGTATTCATGTAAACGCGGAAAACCCTGATAAACCTCGGAAACCAAATAATTTTATCTCTGCAGAAACGAGTTGTCAAAATTTGTATGGGAAAAACTTTCTGCAAATTTGATAAAATTATCTCACGAATTTGATGCTGAAAGTGAAAAAATAAACCTGATAAACTAAATTAATATGCATTCTGACTTTTAATTTGACATTTTTACAAAATATTTCCCACATAGATGAGGAGAATAGTAGTTTCCTGCAAATATTTTCAGCACATATGACACTCTAGACGTCACCATTAATACGTTTATAAGAATGACGCCTATGTAGATAGCCTAGAATGTTGACACTGTAGATAAAATATTGATCGGAATGGTGAATTCAGCTGATGTGTGGACGGGGTCCTACGACTTGGAATCCAAATACAAAGTCGGAGGCCGTCAGCTGTTGTTTCAAAGATTGTCAAAAAATCTCTCCAATTATTTTTCTCCGAGCGAGTTTATCTAATCCCCATGCATGAAAAGTTAGAACTGAAAGTACATAAATCTCCGCTGTAAGAGTGGTCCGAGCGAATTTGTTTATTTCCTTTTTGAGGCACGTTATAAAATTGTATCGTGTATACTTGTTCTGTACTTATCTTTGATTTAGTACTTGGAAATTTGAAGCGAACAAAGCAAATCCATTCCATTAACCAACCATTAAGCTACCGAAATATGAGACGCCTGCAACCACTCATACCATACAAATTTTAAGTGGGCCACTTAAAACTAATATTAATAATGGGAAACAAAATAAGTAATATAAAAACCATACAATTTTTCAAAAACATTGCCAGATTTTGAGTTATAAGAATAAAATTCTCTTTTTTGTTTTATTTTATGTTCATGTGCGATCGACACCTTTCGAACACAATTTTCGAATTTTGTTATTTTTAAAGAAAATACAAATATTATTTCTGAATTCGAGGGAAAGAGAATTCCGATTGCTGGGGTACATTGTACATTCATACCTATAAAAACTAAGACAGGAAGAATAAATATCGAGTTTTTGTTCTTTTTGAAATTTAAAAATACATTATTTTTGAGAATGTAAGACTAGTATCTTCATAAAATTCAACATTTTTATCGTTTTGGGTTGTTTTTGAATACAGCGAGGGTGGAAAAAGACAAAAGAAGACGTTGTATATACAATTCTATAGTCTATGATTACCCTGCTGGGTATTTCTTGTGATCGGGAAGAAAACAAAAATACCTATCTACATGTATATACGTGTGTGTCACACACATCCCTCTCAAAAACAGAAGAATTGTTTTTAAAGAACCAAAAACTAGGTGTGGATTGAAGTTTTTATGGCATATGTGATAGCGTTGGTGGTGGATTTTTTTATTTTTAAATTTTGTTTTAAGAAAGGTATACAAGTTGATCGATGTTTCGTGTCGACTTAAAATGAAAACAAAATGGGAACTTTAAATTTTGTATTTTTAGAAATGTTTGATGCCTGACAAAGAAATTATTAGAATAGATAGGTACCTTTCCACATTAAAAAAAAAAAGAAAAAAAAAATACAGTTTCGAAAATTCTTTGATTTTATTTTAATTTAGTTTATGATTTTGTGATGTAAATTATAAAAATGTGAGTGACACATAGATTAGACAGGTGACAAAGAGATCTAGATTTTAATAAGATTTTTGGGGACATGACAAAATATGAAAAAATTCTTTCACTTCAAGTTTTTGTGAAATAAAATTCTCAGTAAAATGACGTCCCTTATTTTGGGGAATACATTATTATAACGCTTGAATTGTTTTACGTGGGGAATACAACTAGCTTTTACTGAAATGCTGCTTGCAAAAGTGCTTCTTCTTACTTTGGAGTTCCATATTCGAAAAGGATGCTATTACTAACAAGACAATTTGACGGGTCTGAAGTTTTGGACAGAAGATGGTTGATAAATACGAGAAAGAGATCTGGAGACAAAATGGAGCCCTGAGGCATTCCAACATTAATATTGTGATTTCCATTTTTTGTAGCCATCCAATATAAAATATATCGAGCAGCTGGAAAGGTTATTTCTAACCTAACCAAGAAATCATTCAAAACGCAAACATTTTTGATAAGAGATCTCAATTCCCAACTATGTCAAATGCTTTGGAAATGTCAAGTGCGATGTTCTATACGATATACCATCAATCACCAGTAAATCTATTACTAACAAAGTCACTCAATTATAAGCTTTTATTCTTCGATATACTTCTAAAGTTGATAATTAATGAACGCAATTGAACAATAATTAGAGTGGGAAGATGATTAGTTGTTTTAGCTAGAGGCTATACAAATTGTGTTTGGTGGTTTTGCCAGTGTCGGAAACCACCTTCTCAGAGTAATAGGAGTGATACTATTCTGGGCAGCGGATTTACGTCAATCGAGATCTCTGCATCGCAAGTGGGAAAGAAGAAAATATTTTTTTACGAATCCAATTAACAGAAAATTGTGCTACGAAGAAATTGGATTTTTCTTGTTAGCTGACAGAATGAGTGTCATCGAAAATAAGCTTTTTTTCTCGATTTTGATACCTTAGTTCTCAAGATTTTAACAATAGACCTTAATTTATAAGCTTCGAAAGCAAAACATATCAATTTTTTTCCAACAGGAAACAGAATCACACTGGCTGTCATCGTTCGAATACGAGCACACAGAATTTTCGATTGATTTATATCTTCAAAAGTATTGGGCTTAGCGGAAAAGTAGCTGAGGCCAAAGGTGTGGACAATGAAACCATCCAAAACTTGCATACACATATGTACTTCTTTTATCTGTGCATGTATACATTTTTTAAGGTTCTTTGGTTTTTGTGTAAAGTATTCCTTGTAATAATGGTAAATGCGTTGGAATGTCAGAGAGTCTTGGGTTCGATAGTCAGCCGGAGCAAAATGGGGTGTACTGCCTATGGCGATGAACTGACAAATTCTCCAATAGTATCTCTTGCCATGAAATCGAAATCGGAGGAAAATTATAGTTATAGCTTTCCTCCATTCCTACTAACACGCATACAGGATTGGTTGGGAGTTATAAGTCACTACCCTTAGACTCTCTACGAGTTCTATGTCGTTTTAATGTTTTGAAACTTTAAAATCGAAAAGAGAGAACTATTTGGGGAAAAACAGATCATCATTACAAAATCCATTTTATATGACGCATCTTTCTTGAAATCATATAAACAAATTCTTTTAAATGTTGGCGTAACAAAATATATATTCCGAGAACAGCTTTTCTATATGACATATTCTCCCCATATTCTCTTATGTCAAAATTTAGCTAGAATTAAAGCTGAAGTTTACAGAGAAATGCAAGACCTAAAATTTAGCGTCGCAAATTCGGTGGTCCACAATTTACAACAGCAAATTCCGAGTCAAAAGATTAAATATGAATCTTAAAGCATTTCATAATTGATAATAATAAATAATTTAGAAAAAGTCACCCTGTCCAGATCATAGAGGCACACACATACTTTAAAATAACTTCAAATTAATTCACGCATAGTTTTCGAGCATTTTTTTGTTTCTGTCAATTAAATTTTATTTAAAATTCAACACTAAATTGGAACCTAAAGCTTAGAGTCAATTAAAGTTCAAATTGAGAATGAAATTAATAGAATAAAATATCTGTTTAATGCATAAACTGTCTTTGTCCTTTGGAGACCTGTCAAAATACGTGATTAAAATTGAATTCTTAAAACCCAATACCCAATAGAAAGACAATAATTCCAGTTGAATGTTATTCCAGTTAAAGTAAATGCATAACTTCCAAGAAATTTTAACTCAAAACAAACAAAAAATGGCAACTATACAGCCATCTTGACAGACTCAGACAGTTAGATGTCAATGAAAATGTTAAACCTTTTATAACTATGCACACTTTCTCTTTGTTATTATCGTTTATTATGATTATGTACGAGTATGTGTGTGTCACAAGGAAAAATCTTTACAACCTTTTGAGTTTTATTTATTTGTAGGTACATCGGTTGCAATGCTGCGTGTTTCTTTTGATTTTCTTTTTCTTCCTGTTTGGCCATATTATTACCATAATGTTTCGATTAATATGGCACGCATATAGCGACTGTCACTCTGTTGAAAATAACGGAAGCAAAGTCAATAAAAAAAGCAACAGGAAAACGGATTACATATTTTCAATAATGGAGTGTGGATTATATTTGTTTAAGCTGCAACTAAGTATACTCTTAAATTATCATTTCAACGATAAAAATGTTATTATTCAGTGAACTAGATGTTGATGGGAAGTAATAGGGATTGTCAAAAAATACATTGATTCTAATAAACAGTTTAGTTCACAATAATGAGATCTCAAAAAAATATTTGTTTTCGATTAGTAACTGAGGGAACACAATGTACATAATGTAGTGTTGCAACTGGAACTGAAGTTGCAATAGCTGTCAAAAAGTGTGATCAGTTATGTATTTTTGTTTTCACAATGCTGCTGGTTTCTAATGCGGTATTCCATCGGCATTTTGACAGATCCAAATAAATTTTGTTTGAGTTTTTTTTTCCATTGGAAATACCATAGCATTTGATTTGTTAGGTTATTTTTTGGATCAACGGATTGAAATCTTCTGTGAATTTATAAAACAAAGTCACTTGTGAGGAATTCTACAGAGCTTGCACATCAATTCTCTTTAACCTTACCTTATGTAAACATGCATTGAATGGTTTGACTAGTTCGATTTTAAAACGTCAAAAATGCAGCACGCAAAAGTTAAAAGTTGAACAACTATTGCATTGTGTTCATAATATTAAATTTTGATACCTATCCCGCATGCAAATTCCAGTTTAAACTTCGTTCCAATTGTGTTAAACCAGTAATACGGAGACATTTTGGTGATGAGTCCTCATTATCTAATTAATGTACTATGCATGTAATTTGGGTATATCACTGACACAAAAATCAGCTTTGTTTTATTTAATTTTAACAAAATGGAGTTTGACGATTTGATTGCTGGCGAAAAAGAAGCCAGTAAAAAAATGGCAGTTGTGCTGGTGATAGAACTTTAAATTATTGAAATAAAAATGGCGCTATGCATTAAATTAAACATATGTATGTACATTGTACATGTTTTGACATCAGATTTTGATATTTTCCATAATAATGGCCAACATTGAAATATAAATTGAAATTGACATATGGAGTGAGTTTGATCGTTTTATTCGTACTTGAATGCTGCGCTGGCTATGCAGCAATGAATTAAACACACCTACGAGAATTGTTGCAAATAGACTCTTAAATTTGTAAACACTTCTGAAGCCTGAATTGTTCGAGGATTAGTCCTGTAAACCCTTGACTTATGTATATCTCCGTTCTGACTGATTTATTTATTTTAAAACATTATTCTCAGCTCCTTCTTTGAAAGTTTTTCTGTAAGTAATTTTCACATATCTTGGTCCCATCTTAATGAAATTGTGTTCCGTTGTTAAACCCGGGAAACAGTTGTAGATGCGGTGTAAAACACTCTTCAGTCATTCGATAATACATACATGTGAGCAGTGTCTGTTTCTCTGTCTGTTCCAGGTCTTATTGGCACTTTAATCAAAGTTTGTTTTTGTGTGAACATAAATACAAAAGCCTCCTATACCAACCCAATGAAACTTTGTTCAGCTGATGGCACTTATGATCAATGATCATACCAAATACACAGTTCCCGTTAATAAGCTATATTTTAATGTATGCTGCTTTGTGATGAAACTCATCAATTCATTTATGGTGTTTATCGCTTGTGATCCATCAAAATATTGCTCTTTGAGATTTGTCAAAATAAGAAAATGACTCGTGCAATATTGGTTTTCAATTTTTTAAACAGTTGGAGGGTTTTAAGCATGAATACATTATACAAATTATAGCGACGACCCAAAGAAGGGTCAATTTAACCATATTTGGTTTGTGTGCGCGCTAATTATAAAAAAAAAAAAAAAAAAATGGTTCCTAAACAGATTTTTTAAGCAGTATACTTTGTTTAAATGCCAAATAGAATGGTGAAATGGAATATACACTTTTAGTAGTCATTAATTCCGAGTACATAAGTGTATACGTCCTGACTAACATCGCCTATCAAATTTAATTAACCCAATCCTATTCAAATACGGTAGAAAGTTGTATCGAGTTAGAAATAATTTTCTAGTGTATGTACAACACAATTATCAGCTTTCAGATCTATTTTTTCTGCGGCCAGAGCATTTTATTAACTTTTGATATTGATTATTGCATAGATAAGAGGGATACCATCTTTCTCACTCATATTGAATGAGGAAGATGCACGTTTCACTTATGCATATGGCATAAGAGGGCAATTTTGTTCAATTTTTTTAGTTTAATTTCAAGAATTTGTTAAACATTTAAGGGTTTAGTTCATCTCTATTATACTTGGTCTTTTTATCGCAAGAAAAAATAACTAGGTACCCAGAATAAATTTGCAAATCCATAAATTAAACACCGGTTTATGTGTACATATGTATATACATACATATTTATCATCTGCAAATAACTTTTAAAAAAAGTAATCACTCTCCCACACGTTGGGCGCCATTATGAATTGAAAATCTTCAACCGGAAAACAAAAATTCTTACCTATATTCTATATAAAAAATTTATATCTCGAATTTGTATGTTTTCTTCAACCGGTATCTACAAACGTCACACTTACTTTGCCAGAAAAATATTTCAAGTAAATTTGTTTCATTGAATCATCACTCTTGAGGAACTGACACTAAAGTTGTGGATCTAGTTTGTATGGTGTCTGCTCTGTCTGTCACCTGTCTTAATTATACTAAGTGATTCTGATTTTTTTGAAATTAGTTTTAAATTTCTTAAGCTGATTTATCAATTCTTGAGTCTGACCCATATTTTTACTGTCCAGTTGCCTATTACTATTTATAGAAATCCGTTTTTGTTGAAATTCACTTATTCGAAATGTACATAATCACAGCTCTTATCAATCACAATTTAAATACGATTTCCCTTACGACTAATTAACCACGACATTAAATAATATACAGCCAGAGTACGTACAATGACCTTTTTCGTAAAAAAAAAAAAAAAAAAAAAAAAATAAACAAATTTCTGTTCCTTCCTTACTGCGGCGACATGTTTGTTGATAAATTTAAATATTATTCACATTCAGTTGAATAAGCATTTTCAATCATGGATATCTTAACCAAGTTTGAGGTGAATAAAAGGAACACCACATCGTCTGTTTATCAATTGAGTTTTGTTTTTACCCAACGCACAAAAAAATAAAAAAAATCTCCCCCGTATACGCACGTGCACACCACTAAAGTCCCATCAGGAATTCATGAACGTTTCTATAAATTTTTGATTCGAGTATACAATTAAAAAAAAAACCTTTCTTCGCTGTGGTAGTTTCAGAATTGTGATACTTATTTTTGTTTTTGTCGGGTTTGGTATTGGGTAGGGTAAATGATCGCTTGCTAATTAAAACCGCTCATGCAATGTCCGCGCTTGCATGCACCATTGAACAAATCGAAAAGTACAATAGCTTATAGATTTCCTATCCCATCTAACCAATTCATTAGCCCGCAAAGTGAAAAATGTTATAGCCGCAACGCATCAAAAGTTGTTGTTGTTTTCTTTAATTTTGCCTTCATATTGATTTCTGTTGTTCTGAATCTCAATAGGAACAAGGCATAGGGGAAGGGGCTTTAAAAACCTATTCAAGATCGCGCAACATGCGCAGTGTCCTCTACAAGTGTTTGATTTTTTGTTCAATAGACTGGTGTGGTTTTGGCCCTTCCTTAGAATAGAAAATTCCATTACTATTATACCATGCAACTATGTGCAAAATACGATCAGATATCTACAAATCTACACGCGAGGGGTTGTTTTTTCTGTGTATACTACTGACATGGTTGCCAACTTAGGGCTTTCAAACTGTAGAACGCAATTATTTTTTGTAGGGGAACATTTTAGCGAAGCAATTTTTGTGAGGAAATCTGAGAAAAAGAGATATTGAGAGGAAACATTTCAGCCTAAGAAGGCCACAAGCAAACAAATGAAAATGACCCAGCGAAATTCTTAGCGAAAAATTAATGCCAGATTTGGAAATCAAAATAAATAAAATGTTGATAAAGCTACCGACATTACGCAAATAAGCGTGTTTATATAACTTTAATATTTAGTTAAATGCGTATTTCGAATTTTGTTCCCATTGAATGCTTTTGTTGAGGAATTTTGCAGTTGCAGGATAAAATGTTTTCTAAGAAATAATAGAGGAAAACATTTTGAAAATTTTGTTTTTCACAGACAGGTAAAAGACTTGAACAAGTAGAAAAATAACTCAAAATCATCTGATATCAAAATAATTTTAGTTTTTTTTTTGACTAATAAATAATAATATACATTTGAAAAAATATTTTCAAAAACAAGATATTGAATGAATGAAAACAAGATAATAAATTTATTTTTCAAAAATCTAAGGTTCAATTTCTAATCTGGGAAATCACTGAAGACCATTTTGTGATGAGTTGAAAGTGTAGCTTTTTATATACACTTTTTTCTTCTTCTCTATCAACGTAATGTCAACTTTGATCAAAATTTCGAGTTTAATTCTTTTTCCAAACGTAAAACTCTATAAACATCGAAAATAAAAATAAGATTCTGCACTTCGATTTTCGAAAATATCCTAGCAGAATAGTGAGTTAATATAAATTAAAAAAAAAATGTTGAACCCATCTACAGAATTTTGAGGAACACCATATTTAAGATCTCCTATAACATATAATAAATTTAGCTCTCTTCTAACTAAATACGATTATAATCATTCATATATATACATATTTATATTAATTGTAAAAGTACACGTTGATTGACTATTATTATTACACTTGTAATTACGAAAATAACAATACACTTTTATGATATCATCTTCTCTTAATCGAACCGATCTGAAACATAATTAAACATTCGAAAAAAAGTTTGACTTTTCAAGAAAAATAACCATGTGTGAATTTTTCATTTTTTTTTTTGAAAATGTAAAAAGCAACTTGGTATACGGGTGATTCTACAAACGATGGAATTTTCGGTGGCCCAAGAAATATTTTAAAATCCGTTCAATTATTTAATCTGATTTTTTTTTATAAAATTAAATCTTGTTGATATCTACCTGGCCTAACAATATTATTAGGTTGACCTTATTTTATCTTGCTCAAAAAATTCTTCAAAGTGTCTGATTCTCAGTCCCCTGACGTGCCCCCAGTGCGTTTTCGCAAAGAAAAATTATTACCGTTCTCTTATTTCAGGTCTCATACTTAGATGAATTGCACAAAAGTTACGGAAAATAACACATCTTTGCTACGAAATAGATAAATATTTTTTAGTAATTTATTTTATTGCAAAAAAACTTAATTAAACTTTGTCCCCCGCTTTTTGTATCAGTCCCCTGGCATATTGAAACAGTCGAAAAAATCAATAACTAGGATATCGATCGAATTTCCAGCACTGGCAATTTGAAGTACCAAATCTCCTTACAATAAAATTGTGGTGCAAATCGTTCTGTTTCTTATGTTAGTATTGTGAAAAAGACATTTGTGCAAGAAGTCGTGGATTGTCCCTTTAGATTATCAGTCCTCTGGTGAAGTTTTACAAAACAAATTTGTATGTAAGAAGGCATATTTGTTAATTTTAATTTAATTTAATTTTGGTCGGGGCAATACCCCCATTTATTTAGCTTAATACAAGCTTCATAACTTAATCTAACTTAAAACTATGAAACTTACAGTTAGAGTTAGGCTAACTTAAAACTATAATTGGATTGTGTTTCGGAGGAGGTTGTTTAGGCAGGGAGTGCTGAGGTTAAAGTCGAAATCGTTTTCATTCGAATTATCCCTCCGCAGCATACGCGTAATAGGTTCGTTGGAGCCATAGGAGGTACGGTGGGTGGGGAGATAGAAGAGGCGAGGATTTCTAAGGTTGCGAGGGTTTGTGCTGAAAAAGATAGAGTTGTAAAGAGTTTGACAGTCAACGGAGCCTGAGAGAAGCCGATGAATGAAGAGAATCTCTGCTATATCTCTCCGTTCTTGCAGTGTATTTAAGTTAATTAGTTGAAGGCGGTTCTGGTAGGGGGGCAGGATCAAGGGATTATTCCAAGACTGGCCGCGAAGGGCAAATATTAGGAAGCGACGTTGAATGCTCTCGATTCTAGAGATGTGGATTTGTTGATATGGGGACCAAAATTGACTAGCGTACTCAAGTAGAGGACGAACAAACGTTATGTAAAGGGATGGGGTGACGTAGGGGTCGGAGAATTCTTTGGACTACCGTTTAACAAAACCAAGTGAAGAGTTGGCTTTTAAAATAATATTATCGATATGTGCCAAGAAGTTGAGCTCTCGGTCGCATAATATTCCTAGGTCGCGGATCGATTCAACAGTTGATATGGGTTGGTTATGTAGAAGGTAGAGACGTGGAGGAGATTTTATGTGTTTACGTGAAAAAGTGATTGATTGGCATTTGGCAATATTTAGCTCTAAGCAATTTTTAAGGCACCAGACTGAGAAACTGTCGAGATCTTGTTAAAAGTATAGTATAGGTTTAATAAGACTGTAATATTATATATATATTTTAATTTTTTAAAGTAAAACCTTAATACCTTTTTTGCGCAAAATCCATGAAAAACCTCAGTCCCCTGGCCTCAGTCCCCTGGTTAATAAATGAGCAAATGATATTTTACTCAGAAACATGAGAAATTTTTAGTTATATTGAACTTCGAACTTCATTGCGAAATATTTTTAAAATTTTTAAAAAGAATATAATTTATTTTAAATTGATTCTTAGAAAAAAAAAATATTAAATTATAATATATTATATTCTCTTAATAAAATGCTAAATAATATTTATTTACCATGAATTTTTATGTTTATGAAGAATAATTAAATTTAATTTCTATATATTTCAAGAGAATCCAAAAACGTCGTGCCGAAATTTGTATCATTTTATTCCATTGTTTGTAGAATCACCCATACTTTACTTGGTATATTTTTATGGCTACCTTTTTTAAAAATTGAAATTCCTTCAACAATTTTTAGTAAATTTTTTCTTCTAAATTAACATTTAAGTTGAAATAATAACATAAAACAATTACAATTTCCCAAGACTTCTTTTTACTTACGATATTTTAGTACTATATGGCAAGTTATGCATTCGTGAAAAATCGAACTTAAGATTTGATAGTATTTTATATTCAAAGCTTTAAAATAATTTGATTTTTATATTTAAAACAATTTGCAATTTTTTTTAAAAGTTAGAGTTTGAAAATTATCATATATCAAAACTTATAAAAAATATGTTTCTTGGTCAATTCGATATTTCAAAACGGGTCAGTATTTTTTTTTGAAATTTTAATTTTATTTGTACAATATTAAACTTAAAAAATTTTTCATAAACATGATACCACCTATAAGAATTCATTTTTTTCAAACCGCTTAAACGATTTATAATTTTTGTTATAGTATAAATTTATGTTTGCTTGCGATGGTGTTCGGTTCTTAGCTCTAACTACTAAAGAAATTACTCTATCCATTTAAAAAATTAATAAATTGTTTGGTTATGAATATTTTTTTTTCTAATAACTTTAATTATTATAATAACGCAACCTTTTATTTTTAAATTTTCAACATTATAGCAGATAAACCATTCCTAATTTAAGTTTTGGATTTTTTTTTAGCCGATAACTATTCAGCAATATATCCAGTTACAGTCACATCTGGTAACACTAATTACTAATGACTATCAATGTTTCTTTTCTTTTTGGAATTTTTATTTGTCTCATTGTGTAAAGATGCGTGATAAGAAATTTTTAATTTAGATCGCTTGTAAGCGATTTGCTTCTTAAATTGCAACTTATGACTGCTCTGCAGTTCTGCATTCTGTGGACATACTTTGCTTATGCCTTCTTCGAACGATGGCATTTTCGTTCATTTTTTTTTGTAATTAAAACAAAATAAAACATTTTAAATAAACAGAACTTTTATTCTATTTGTTTTTATTGGTTGGTTGAATTGGGCGGATGAAAAATTCTTTAGAAGGAAAACTTGGTGAACGCATCCACATAAGAGAGATAATATTTTACTATGTTATCTCTTTGTTGGAATGTTCATAATGTTTGCATCAGCATCACAAAAAACAAACACAGATGTTAAATATTTGTGTGTTTCGTTGTTGCTGTGGTGGCTTATGATATTTCAGGCCTTAAGATTTTTTCTGCGGTTTTAAAGTCGGAACTCAATGTTTTTTTTATTATTTACAATTTTCATTTTAAAACTACATAATTATGTATATTATGGTTTATACTATTCATATTTCAAGATTAATCGCAAAAGGTGTAAGGTACATACCTATTTTGTGGCTTACCTCCACTTTAAATTCTTCGTTTTCAAACAAAATTGTTTAGTAAACACATAACTCCAATTTAACATCATATAATTTTCAGGGTGAAGAACTAAAAATATGGCTTAAACGTCAGACTACAAAATGAATAAACATTTAATACAAGAGGGAGGTGATTTATTGTGCCGTCAATTTGATGCTTCTTTTCAAAATGCATAAAATAATGATTTTTTTTTAGAATTTTGAAAAATAGTATCAAATAAAGTTATTGTGAATTGAAATGTCAAGCAGATGAAATGACGTTGCTGGTGGCAATGTGTTTGAGAAATGTTTGCTCGTCAGCGTGCTGTTTGCTGTTGACAATGCTGGTGCTGTTGCTGGTTTAATCTGTTTTGCGCATAAGGCTCTACAGAAACAAATTTTAAGAATTAAATATAAAAGTCTTGTGTTCGAAAACTCAAATAAAAATTTTATTGCATTACTCCTGTGTTCGATAATAATGTAGTTTGCTTATGTCACACGTCTAAACCCCGATCTCCGGTGCAGTTGTCCAAAAGCCGTGGTTTCAAACGAAACAAACAATCACTTTTGATGAAACGTGACATAATTGTGAGAGTGTACAAAATCTAAATAACAATATTTGAATTATCTCAATAGTTTTTTTTTTACTGTTCGTTAAAGCCTACTCAGCAGAACGCGATCTCATACAAAGTTCTCTACGCAGTTTAGCTAAGCTAAAATTTAGTCAAGTATTTTAGCCGAAATGTACGCGGCTTCAGTTCATCTGTAATTATTTATCGCACATTATCCATGCTGAAGTAAAAACTGCTTATTTGTATATATAAAAAATAGAGAGATTTTTGTCCAATCTGAACGGCTAAGATGAGAAGCACTTTTCAGAACAAGAGAGACAGAAAGCAACAAACTGCACGACCAATAAAGTGCAGATAGAAAAAAGTAAAGGCATAATCTAAAATAGAGCACGTTTTAATTGTTAGATTTGCTTAATAAGTACGAGTTGGAAAAAAAAAGAAGAACAACTAAACTTTACAAAAACTACTTTAAATCTTAAATCGCCCTATTTTATAAGTATAAACTAATCTTATTTTTTTGTCTTTTTCAGGTAAATATCAGATCTTAAACATACCTATGTATGTTTGTATAATTCAAAATGTGTAAGTTTCTATATATAATTGTTTTGTATACAGGGTGATTGGCATAAGGTGTGACAAAAAGCTAGGGCGTGTAGGTTGGACTTAGACAAGAAAAAAATCGTATGGGAGGGGGGGTCTATTTCCCCCCGTTTAGGCGGGAGGGGCAATTTAAGAAAAAAATCACTTAAAACAGAAAAAAAATTATTAGAAAATAACGGTGATACCTACAGAGTAATGCTATGGCATTTTGAAAAGCCAGAAATACATTCTTTAATTTTAATTTCAAATAAAGTTGTTCGAGTGAATAGTTTTTGAAAAATTAATTTTCAAAATCAAAATTTTGAAAAAAAAAAATGAAAATTTTTTTTTTTAAACAAATTTTTTTCAAAATTTTACGTAATTAAGTATTATTTTTTTATTCAATATTCAATGCTCATATTAATTTTTGATCAAACACAAAAAACCGGATGTCAAAATGTTTTGTAGTTTTTGAGAAAATCAAAAATAAGAAAAACTACTTTTGTTCTAAGAAAAGCCTTTTATTTTAGTTTTTATACGTTTTTGGATTCTTAGGTGAATTTACGATTGAAAGGATTAACTTTCTTTTTACTATTTTTTTAGTTATCGTCTTATAAACATACAATAATGTGACAAAGTACTGGATTAACCATATTTCACACATTTTTTCATTGAGAACACCTGCGTGAGAGCATTGGTTTAAAATTGACCTGCCACATTTTTATTATGGTGGGGTCGGCTTGGCGTAGGTGCATTTACGAAAGAAAGGATTAACTTTTTTTTTTAAATTTTTTTATTATCAGTCTCATAAGCATACAATAAAGTGATAAAGTACTGGATTAACACATTTTTTCATTGAGAACACCTGCGTGAGAGCACACTTAGGGCGTGTAACGTTGCATTACTTAAAAAACATTCGCAGGTCAATATTAATCCAATGCTCTCAGGCAGGTGTTCTCAATGAAAAAAATGTGTGAAATATGGTTAATCCAGTACTTTGTCACTTTATTGTATGTTTATAAGACGATAATTAAAAAAATAGTAAAAAGAAAGTTAATCCTTTCAATCGTAAATTCACCTAAGAATCCAAAAACGTATAAAAACTAAAATAAAAGGCTTTTCTTAGAACAAAAGTAGTTTTTCTTATTTTTGATTTTCTCAAAAACTACAAAACATTTTGACATCCGGTTTCTTGTGTTTGATCAAAAATTAATATGAGCATTGAATATTGAATAAAAAAATAATACTTAATTACGTAAAATTTTGAAAAAAATTTGTTTAAAAAAAAAATTTTTCATTTTTTTTTCAAAATTTTAATTTTGAAAATTAATTTTTCAAAAACTATTCACTCGAACAACTTTATTTGAAAACAAAATTAAAGAATGTATTTCTGGCTTTTCAAAATGCCATAGCATTACTCTGTAGGTATCACCGTTATTTTCTAATAATTTTTTTTCTGTTTTAAGTGATTTTTTTCTTAAATTGCCCCTCCCGCCTAAACGGGGGAAATAGACCCCCCCCCTCCCATACGATTTTTTTCTTGTCTAAGTCCAACCTACACGCCCTAGCTTTTTGTCACACCTTATGCCAATCACCCTGTATAAGATGTTTGATTTTTCTTTATCAAATTCCAAAAATGTCTATCTTAAACCATTTCAAGACTTACACTGTTAACAATCACCCTTAGATGCGTTTTGCAATTTGGTATTTAAAACTTAATTTATTTAATAAAACTTATCAACTTTTGCAATCGAACGGACAGACAGACAGACAGACAGAATTGCGAGACCCACTTTTTTAGTCTTCGCTATTATCGTAATGTCAACTTTGATCAAAATCTCGAGTTCGATTTTTTTTACGAATGCATAACTTGCCTTATAGTACCTATAAGTCGCAAGTAAAAAATTGAAAAATGTCATTTGGTTAAAACTAGCTAATGGTTGAAAAAAAATTTACAAAAAATTGTTATTTTTGGTAGCCCCCCTGGGTCCATTTTTTTTTGTTTTTGATTTTCTCGAAAACGGTACAGCCGATTTAAATCATTTTTTTATGCTAAAGCTCTTCCAAAGTTTAAATATTATTACATATTCAAATTTTCAATTTTTTATTTTTTGGATTTAAAAAAAAATCAAAAATTTTTTTTGGAAACTCAATATTTCGAAAACCCCCAGATCGATTTTTTTTCAAACTTGACAAATAAAAAATTTGTTTTATCTAAAACTAAAGGTACCTTCCATACAAATGTTAAAAAATAGTTTTCGAAAATCGTATTTTTCTCGAAACGGTTCCGAGAATTTTGCTAAAATTTTTTTTCTTTTGATTAATTTTTACGATCCTATATGTAGGTTCTTATAATAAAAATTCTATATACTACTGAAATAAATCAGCCAAGTAGAAGACTTAGCACTATTATTGGACTTGTTGAATTATTGATTTAAAATAGCTTTGAAACGCCGATTTTTGTGGAATAAAGGCCAAAAAAGCTATTTTGAATCAATAATTCAACAAGTCCAATAATAGTGCTAAGTCTTCTACTTGGCTGATTTAATTCAGTAGTATATAGAATTTGTATTATAAAAACCTTCATATAGAATCAATGCAAGGCCACGAGCAAAATCTTCCAACGTTAATGATTACAATTTTAATCTTGGTTGGGTATAGTAATAGTTCACGTTGGATTTTTGTCAAAAAATCGATGTAAGATGAACTAAATTTAACAAAAATTGCGTATTGACAAGGTCCTCATTTTTGTGGACTAAAGGCTAAAAAAGCTATTTTGAATTTTTACGATCTATAATTTAATAAAACAAAATTTGAAATATAAATATTACAGACTGTACCTACCATAGAACGATTTTTTCGAATTTTGAATTTCTCATTATCGGCATAACGGACTTTAATGAAATTTTTTATAAAGAAGCTCCTAAAAAGTTTAAAAAACATTGCATTTGAAAACTTAAAAAAAAAAGAAGATATTTTATCAATTTTTAGAAAAAAAAAATCGTTTTTTTTTTGAAAATTCGATATCTCAAGAACGGCTTAATATTTTTCTCGAAAATTTAACTCTTATTCGTACAATACCATAATAATGGTCTACCAAAATTTTGTCTTAAAAATGTTTTAAAAATTTTTTACATAAAAGCTTAT
Organism: Chrysotoxum bicinctum; assembly: GCA_911387755.1. NCBI lineage: Eukaryota > Metazoa > Arthropoda > Insecta > Diptera > Syrphidae > Chrysotoxum > Chrysotoxum bicinctum. The sequence continues at coordinate 201,944,444 of OU426988.1, read as the reverse complement.
TTTTTAAGGAACCACTACAAAGACTTTAATTTTTGTTCTTGCATAAATTCATATTTGCATTGCATTCTGATTTTGTCTCTTACTACTAAAAGCATTTAAAAAATTAATTTGATCCTTACGAACAGTTTTCTCTATTAACATTCGTTTTTAAAATTCCTAGTCTATTACATAGGAACAAGTTCGTGCGACCCAGTCGTGCATTTTATTTTTTATATTGCTTATTAGAACTCCAAAAGTAGTTTCAGCCCAAAAATTAGAATTTTGTTCAGCTAAAATGGAGGTACAAAATTACGCGTCTTGGAGATAAATAAGCTTTTTTATAATGGTTGTCAGGCACCGTTATTTTGATCCTAATAAAATATTCAATATATTCTACTCTGGAGAAATTACTTAAGACTCTTAAGTTCCAAGTCTGAAAACAATCGCTCTAGGCTGTATGTTAAAAAAGATACGAGTACGTACGAGTATAGACACATAGATGTGATTACGGAATTCAATTTCTTTGTATTTCCTATCATTTTAATGTCAAGTTTGATCAAAATCCAAGTTCAAAATCCACGATATTGTTCTATAAGTCTAAATAATTCAAATTTTTTTTTACCAATATTTTTTTAAAAAAACTTGTTTGAAGTTCAATAATAATAATTTATGATGAACAAATAATGATGTATTAATTTTTGAATTCTAGTGAATTAATTTTTTGTTTGCCGATTAAGTTATCGTGAATTAATAATACACTAATGATTGTGTCATTTTTTTGTTTGACATTGATGATTGTGTCATTTTTTTTGTTTGACATTGTTTCACCATTTTTTGTTGTAACTTTATTGTTTAAAAGCTCTGGCATCAGCTGTCAAACAATAGAGGTACAAACAAAATTAAATTTAATGACGCATCGAACATAATTGGCGAAATGTTAACAACTTTTGATTGTGTCTGAACATCTTACAAATTATTCTTTTCCAAAACATGTTTTTATTTTAATCGATTTGATGTATCCCAAATAATTCCCTGATTACCATTTTTCGAAAAAATACAATGTTTTTTCTGAAAATTTTGATATATTATTAAAATTTAAAAAAACTTCTTAATTCAAAACGCTTAGTTAAATAATTAATTTTGAGAAAAAAATAAATTGGTCGTAACAAATTCCTATCTGTTTGCTACGAACTGTCAGATTGTATTCGTGTTCCACTTACCATCCAAGCTGCAACAAAGAATTGTTCGCGATCAACTAAGAATGCATTAATAAATTAAAATATATGAAGAACAGTTAAATACTTTGTAAAATAAACGTTTGTCAATTGTCAAGCCAAAACGGAGAGATCTGTTTATTCATTATCTGCTACACTTTTTTTCGAATCCACTTCGTTTGTTTTGGGTGATTGCTTAATTTTCTAGGTTCAGCATTTAGCATCTCTGGTACCGTCCATACTCGCCAACAAATTGCGCTCAGGAATGGTTGAATGTTGACTGTCACTAGAACCAATCGTTCATTTTGAAAGTTCAAGAATTCGATCTTTTCAATCAATCGTTCATTCAATCTAAATCATTTTTTATTCAGCCGTTACGTCCCGAACAAGACAAAGACGAAATGTCGTCTTTCAACTAAAATATTTTTTTTCCAATCGTTTCGTTCTGACCAAAACTATAACAATGTGAAAATTAACGAAAGTTTGGCCATATCTACTTTTTTTCGACTTCGTTCACGCCATTTTCCATTGTTTATAAAATGAAGAATATACATTTCGTTTTATTTACATTGCTGTTCGGAATTGCGAAATGATTGAGAACAAGTTTAATGAACGAAACATAACTTTTTTCGTTCGTTTCGTTCACTTTTTATTCATCGGTTTCAGTGGCAAGATATTGAAATTAGGTTTGATTGATTTGGTCTATTGTGGTTGCAATCAATCAATCTTTTTGTTGAACGGGTCCCAAAGACCGAATCAATCAAACAGTTCTCTACGAACTGTTGACCCCTCTTATTTATTTTAACTAAATCCAATTTATTTTCCGTTCTTTTGGTTTTCTTTTACTGTACGTATACATCAGCGACAGTTTCTTACTCGTATGTTCTTGAAAACTATAGGTAGAGATCCTCATCATTAGGGTTCGGATTTCCATGCAAATGCATATTTTTTTAGGAACACCTTGGAAGCAAGGCAACTAATTATGTATACGAATCAAGAAATTTCCTTTAAAATGGCATTTAATCGTTGGTGCATATTTTTGCATTTTTTACTATAAATGCATATTTTGCATTTTTTTGTGCATATTTTACTATAAATGCAAAAAAAAACTATAAATGCATATTTTTCATAATTTTGCATATTTTTTATAATAAATTTATATTTTTAGAGTGCCTACCTATATTGTTCAAACACTAAACTAGACAGTAAAAAAAATATAAATTTTATGTCAGTGCAAACGAACCTTAAGACTATTATCTATTTCTTTTATTCATTTCACAATCTTGAGCCATATTCAAACGCCACAATATAAAAGCATTATATAAACAAAGGTGCATATCAGAAGTTGACAAGATTGTGCCAGCAAAACATTGACATAAAAAAAAATTAAGTCTTTGTATCTGAAACTGTATAAATGAGATCGGAATTTAAACGATCATCTATCAAAAATGAAAGTGTGTGGGTATAATGTGGTAAAGCTTAAAGCGCGAAACAGATTGAACCACCACCAGCAACAGCGGAAGCCATTGTTTTAGAACCAAAGGCGCAAAATTTTAATTGAATTAGTACGATGCTAAAACTGTTTTAGTATGATACTAGGTTAAAAAAACGAATTTGCAAATTTTAATCGAATATAGCATCATACTTTCTCTACCCCTAAAATCATCGAATACATACTTTATCTTTTTAGTATCGTGCTAGCTTCATATGACTCTATGACATTTGCAAACATCAAAAAAGATTCGTGTACTTACTTTTTTACACGAAATGTCATTGTTTTAGGTGTGTTCAGAAGCAATTTATTAAGAAAATTCTTTTAGTACGATACTAGTTAGAAAATGTTTAAAATTAAGAATGAGTAAGTAAACTACTTTAAAGTTAGCAAATTGTTAAGTAGTATCATACTAATACCTGTTCTAAATTTTGCGCCAATGTATTTTAATCGTTCAACACAAAATAGACCAGCACCAGAAACGTCGTTTGGTCAAAATCTGCAATTTGCTGTTGCTGGTTACAATAACACAAAATGCAACAACAATAAGACGTATAAATGTCAAAAAATTACAACACGATGCTGGTTTAATGTGTTTGAAAAGTATTTGCTGGCCAGCGTGCTGTTTGCTGTTGACGGCGCTGTTGCTGTTGTTGGTTTAATCTGTTTCGCGCATAAAGCTTAATACTCATGCTGCTAAGTTTTTGAGTCTTATTTTTAACTTATTTTAAAAGATGAAGAAAATGTGTTTTTATATTAAATAGAAATTAAGTTGAATTGGTGCATATTTTAAATGCATATTTTGCATTTTTAAGCGCATATTTTCAGATTTTAAGTGCATGAGAATCCGAAGCCTACTCATCATCATTATGTAACAAAATCTATTAGTTCACTTCCAGATGCTGTGCTGGCCGTTCGATTCATTGTTTTTCAAAGTAAAGTCTTATGAAAGTGCAAGTCTTCCGACTTCGAAACCAAAATTAGACACTTAATTGCCTATTTTATTAGCAAACACTTAAATGTCTATACAAAATCGTCTCGGAGCGTCGAGTTGTCGTAGTGAACCTTCCACCATTACGTCATCATATCCGAATGTCTTCCTGTTTTAAACTATGAATATGTGAATAGGGGAGAACCCCTTCTTTTTAGTTTTATTGATGATTCCCTTCTTTAATTAATGTATGTGTGTATTTTGTTGCACTATTGTGTTCGTAGGTATACTATTTAAAATAGAGAGAGAAAACATAGTGAGGGTACAATTTTGGTTTACATACGACCCATATGGCAACATACAGCAGGGTATTATTTTCTATCGCAACAGAATAGCGCACAATAAATGGCTTACGTCACTGTCTGAATTCAACATCCCATTTGAATGTTATTTCAGTTTCCTGTAGACAAAAATGAGGGTCAATCGCGATTGCATTCAGAAGCAGAAAAATGAATGGAAAAAGAAAGCCAGTTGTCTACTTCCAATAAACGAGTATACCTGTTGGCGTCCACATAAATGAACCGTATCATTCCAAATTTACAGGAAAAAAGAAACAAACCCAGCAATGAATGGTAAATATAATTTCACAAAATTACTGCAAAGCAAATTCATCTACACACAGCTTCCGACAGACGTCGAAGTTGATTGTCATGCCACTCCCCGCGGACAGTCCAGAAGACAAGAAGAAAAATAAATGACAGCAAAAAGCAGTTATTACTTGGCTAACCAAAAAATCAACAACAACAACAACGCATAAAGTAAATTTACTTGCTCTCGCTACCTCCATCTCGCTCTAGATACGAATGCTCTTAAGCAAACTAATGACATCTGATACCATTGGAGCATATTAATCGTATGTCCTGTCAGATATCCCAATGTTTCTTCAACTAATTGAAATGTTTCGCACCCAAATAGTAAAATGTGATCCAAATTGTCCCCTTGCAAATTGGGCTTTTCACGAAAATAGTCCAAAACCAAATCGGGTGTTATTATTTGTAAAGCACATTATAAGTCCACTCTATCGATGTGTGTATACACCCTTGAATAATGTACATATATTACATTACCCCCGGCACACACCAAGCACAACTTTTCTCTACTCACTGCATGACGTTTAATCTGGCGTATGGCGATCTTGCTCTCGTAATACCGAACCGACAACAACTATATGTATCTATACTGCCAATACAAATAAATGACCGCAATATTATGTGTGATTGTAAAATGCTTTGTGAATCAGATTATAATGTACAGTGAGAAGAGACGTAGCGTCAAGTATGGAGCCTTACAGAAATGGCAATTAAGGCAGACGAGAAGCACATGTTGTGTCAAACTGGCATGTGCTCGAGTATAGTATTGAGACGAAAAACCCCTGTGAGCTGTGACGTCTTCTGTGAACATATCTTGAAGTAAAAAAGAAAGAGGTCAGTTTTGGTAGTGTGATGCGGTCTTGCGATTGCGATATCGGCTGTGGTACATTGTAAATTGACAGATTGTTTTTTTTTTACCTACATATATCCATTGTTTGTCTTGTTTTTGTAGAATACAAAGTATGTGTACATTTAAAAGTCAATTAGAGATAAGTCTATGTTTGGTTCTGTAAAATTCCAGAGTATTCATCTTTCTTCTTACTTACTATGACTGACAATAAACATATTCATTATTTTGTGGTTTTAAAAGTTTTCATGAATCTACGTTTTAACATAAAAAGCAGGGACGATATCTAGTTTTAGTTCTGTGTTTACACTGTGCGATATGTATCAATTCTTCTTCAGAGAAAAACTTGATTCGATTCATCAAAGTTTCTTCTTCAAAATTCAGTTTAAATCTGACAAAATCCCAATATATTTTTCTTACCTGTGAAATCCCTTATTGAAATGTTTGTGTTTAGCATATTAAGCTGCGTCTACACTTTCAAACAAATCTGACAGCTGACTTCGAGTATTGTGTTGATGAACACAGCTTTGTTTTTCCCCAATTGAATCGATTTGGATTTGCGTCAACAAAAGTTGACTATTGTTGATCACGTCTAAACTTATTCAACATAATTGATCAGCGATGTTGATTTACACAAATCAACATAATGAAGACGCTCCCTTATGCTGCGTTTCCACCAAAGGATTATCTTAGTTTAGGTAAAATAAATCTATGATGTTTCATTTCTTCCTATAAAGTGAAAGTGAGACAGAAAGCTTAACTCATAACAAACAAGGCAAAAAAAGTTGAATGTGCATTGAATGCTCTCACCTCGATATGGGTATAGGTTAGTTCGATTTACAAAACTATTGGCTCTATGAAGATTTTTCTAGATTTATTTCTAACACTTGTTTAACGATTTAATTTTGTTAAATAATTCATCAACGAAAATAGGGATTTGTTAAAATTACACAGGTCGGATGAAAAGTAACAAGCTATATCTCTTATATTGGATGGGCTTAAAATCAATTTATGAATCGTTGAAAATTTTGCATTAAAAACTGTTTTTCGTTTGCATTTTTTACCAGTAATACCTAGAATAAAAATAATGGGGATTAAAACGGGTGTTGTGGCATAGGGCCAATTGACATGATGCTAAATTTGAGTGTTGGGCACTTAACAAAGGGACATAAAGCCAACTGTTACAAGTTGGCCTTATGACACTTGGTCTCATTTCGCTGCACCTTCAAAAATATGCTTAGAAAAAAGTTACAGAAGTATGAATTTTTTTCTTTAGTCAAGGTGAGCGATTTTTCCAATGAAACTTATGACAGTATTGAAATTCATAGTTTGCAGCTACATTATTGGATTTACTATTTTGAAACCACCAGCTTATTTATTCAATGCAACTAGGTGCATAATAATGTAACAATTGATTACTGGTAGATTTAGTAAAATATATTTGTATGATTTAGATTTCGATCAAAACTTGTATTTCAATATATTGCTTGTATGTAGCCATTTCTAAAGAAACAGAACATAAAACAAATGTTCTTCATGGGAGTTCTTCCACAACTCGATTTTAACACGGTTATTTCCAATGACTTTTCGTATCATAGAGGCCCATAACTTGACAATCGTTTTCAAAAGGTGAAAGGTGATCTGTTGCATAGTCCTACAAAAAACAAATTGAACGACGATAACTCACACGAATGTCGGATTCATGCATTCAAACCTGATATAGACCTCATGGGAAAAGAGGTTCATATTAACTTTGTAGTCATGATTTAACTACGAGTACTAAAACTAGTAACCCACTACTCTCCATGGATTGAAATGGAATAAGAACTGCGAAGATGTGAAGGCCACTTTGACTTGTGCCTTAGATCAAAATTCATGCCTTTTTGAAACCGCATACGAGAGCGGCCCGATAAGTACTTAGCCTACAAAAGAAAAACAAAAGTGGCAATTTATTTCTGAACATAGTCTCCTTTTAGCTCGATACACTTGATCCAGCTCCAACTTCTTTAACCCATCCGAAAAATAGATTTTCTCGAGGTCTGCAAACTAGGCCTCCATGGCGGCGAGAAGGCGGAGGTCTCATTCGACTCAAATTTCTGTCCGGCTAGTCGCACGGGGCCAAATATGGAAAACACAAGGGATGGAGCAGCAGTTCGTAGTGTAATTCGACCAATTTGTCCACTGCTCTGAACTGGTCTCACGGTTGCGCTTGTTGTCCGAAGTGAGCAAACATGGCACCCATCACGCCAACAGCTTTCTCATGGCCAAAATTTGATGGAGGATATGACCCACGCGGTCTTTTGAGTTGCTTACTGTTTCAGTCTCTGTGATAGTCATTTTCGGGGCACCTAGGCGGGGCTGATCAAACACCGATACGTGACCACGTTGAAACTCGTTATACCAATTTCTTACGATCACCATCGAAGAAGAAGAGTCACCGTACACAGCATCAAAGCCTTCTTTGATTTCGCTGCGCGATTTACCTTCCAAAAACAAGAATCGAATCACCTATCGATTTTTTTCCATTCCATTCCATTCCATCGTACTCATTCCCAAATTCACGTCCATTTCCTTCTGAAGTGGAATCGCAACGGTATCGTATGATAAGCTCATTAAACTCTGATCTTTACAGCATTGTTAAATGGGGTAAAAAAAAAATGGTTGGAGTTTAATGCTTCGAAAACTCAATGCTGTCTATTGTCCTTGAAGCAAAATTTTCCCCTTATGCCATTGTCGCTGAATGGCACATACATCGAAGAAACCGAAAAGCTCTCAGTACTCGGTATGTGTGTTAACGACGATCTTCGTTGGAATGATCACATACTCGATACCGCCAAGAATGTGGCTAAATGCTTAGGATTTCTATATCGATGTAAGAAATTTTTCACCCCTTCTGATCTGGCTACAATTTATGAGACGTTTATACGTCCAAAACTCGAGTACAACTCACACCTTTGGGCAGGCGCTGCTCAATCTTCTCTCCATTTATTGGATAGAACAGAGCGTTAAAACTGATTGGAAACAGAGCTATCATGGATTCATTCCCATCTCTTGAACACCGTGGCCGTCGGAATGTTTCATGTGTTTCCCTGTTTTATCGGTTCTTTCACAAGCAATACTCACTCGAAATAGCCAGTTGCATTCCTCCCCTTTATCAATTCACCCGTGATACCCGCTTCACTAGGAATGCTCATCAATTCACCCTTGATAACTTTGGCCGTACCGTCAAATATAGAGATTCGTTTTTTAGTCGCACAACACGATTATGGAATAACTTACCCGGCACAGTTTTCCTTTGCCATTTCAATTTGCAAGCATTCAAAACCAATGTTCATCGACACCTCCTTTCTCTCCCCTCCTAATTTCCCCCTCGCCCGTGCTGTGCTTAAAACATTATAAGGGTCTCGTAACATACCCTTGAGCGCAAGTGAATTATAAAAAAAAAATGGTTCCAAAAATTCGCAGACAAGCTGGCTTCCACTAGACATACTAGACGATAGTAAATCTCTCTTGCTATACTGGCACCATCCGGCGTTGAGGCTAAGTACTTATCGGAACGCCCTCGTAAAACAGATTCGTATCAATGGGCCCTTCAATGATATGCGGTGTATATAATTTATCCAATGTAGTGGAATAGGTTTGAAACTAGCCTAACGAAAACTATTATCTTCCTTTTTTGGGACGTTAAAGTAGAATTCGAATGTTTAACATTTTGTCTTGGTTAAAACGGAATGGACATTTTAGCAAACAAAACCAACTTAGATATATACATATATATTTGATTTAACCACCTTTAGACCCTGTACTATTTTACTAAACTCGTAAAAGATTTAAGGGGAACGATAACTGGCGTAGACCAAGACGCCCGAAGCCTTGGGGTGCGCAACTGGATGGCGTCGGCTAGAGACCGGGATAGGTGGAGAGACTTGTTGAAAGAGGCCAGGACCGGAACCCGGTTGTCGAGCCGATGATGATGATGATAACTGGGGGAAATGTCGTATTCACCTAAAAGTAAAGTTCATTATCTGCAAATGTCATCACAAACTTCAAACAACGCTGATGCTACAATGTTAAAAATGACAGTTAAAAATTCTCTTACTGTTTTCTATTAAAAATTTGGTCAAAATGTATATTTATTTTGACCAATTTGAACCTCAAATACATGAGTCGAAATAATATTTTGCTTTAGATCTGTTTGTTTATAGTTAATCTAGGGCGATTCCCAAAATTAATCCCCAGGCAAGCGATACCTTTTTTAAATTAGTTTTCCCATCCAATTGTCCTTATTACGAGTCGTTATATTGAGTTGTTATAATTAAATACCAATTTACATCTACCAAATGTTATTTCACTAAATTTAATGTCTTATGACAATTCAAAAACGGTTAACCGAATATGAAGGGTAACATGAAAACCACTCTGATTTGCTGCTGCATTACACAAACACACAAAATAATATTATAAAATGTACTTATATATTGTTAGTCGTCACTTTACCCTAAGTGGCAATGTGACATTTCTGTAATGACTGTCATCGAGTCAGAAATAGGTGAATATTACGCTAATGACTTTCATTGATTTATGAGATCAACTTTGGACGCTATGTACATAATAAACTCTCTATAGGATACAAATCATTAAAATACAGTTTGGTTAATGTGTGTTTTCCTACATACGCCCCTCATGGCATTATCGCCATCGTTGTCAGCCACAAGCTACAACGTCATCGCTTTTAATATCCATACAAAGTGCGCCACGATCTACAATCAGTCTGGACAGTTGACGTTTGCAATCGCCTTTTTGGAGCGACATTGAACGACATGCGTTCAGACATTAAGATTTGTGTTAGAAAAAAAAAGAAAACTTGTTGAAATTGCAAAATAAGAATATTCAATATCTACGACTGATTGATTTTTGTGTGGTGTAAATAGGTATTTAAAATAATTAAAACAGTATAATCAGAACTCACCACAAGAGGGCTGCTGTTCAGGTTTGAATTGAATTTTTCTTTGCATTCATTATCAACAATAATTTACACGTGTAGGATAATTTTTGCTAACGTTGTGAGGGTAAGATGAAAAATTAGTTTAAACAAGAATACAAACAAAAGAGTGTGAATGAAAAATTTTATGGCTTGCGTACTAGTTACAGCTTAGATTTTCGAACAGGTTTTGACAACTTGTTGGAGCACTTGAGTACTTGAGGTAAAAAAGACCGATTTTAATACTTTTTTTTTACCGCTTAAAGTGACCGGCTAGTTGCAATTCATTATTTTAAATCAATTTATTCGCAATAAACCTAGAAATATATCTTGGTTGTTTGTTGTGTTTATTCCTTAAATCTGACAAGCATAATTATCCCAATTAGGTAAATGTCATTTAGTTAGCGCTTACCATTTTAATAATAATCAATAAGCTTTCACAAAATTCCATTAAAAATTTGAAAGTCTATTTATATCTGCATTTAACTCTAAATCCTCATTGAGTTTACAAATTTTCGATTTTGAAACCTCTTGGAAATTATCCAGAAAATAATTTCGGAAAAAATAGCCCGATATTTTGAAAAATCGCAGGATTTTGAAAAGGAAATTTTTCCAGATTGGTTTTAAATTTCGGAACATTGCAATAAGAGGGAAACATAAAGCTGGATAAAGCATTCTTTCACTCGATACAGAATCAATTTCACGTAATTAATAAGGAATTCTTTGTTATCTAAGTTGTAGAAAATTTAACATTTTTGAATACATACAATTCTATAAGTGCATAATGAGGCTGGAAGTATATTCACTGCATTTTCATCTGATGAAATGAATATTCAGGTATACATAGAAACAAGAAACGAAAATTGAGAAAAAGTTCATAATAAAAATAAATATAGTAAGTATACGCCCGAGTGAATACTAAAATTTTCAAATAAAATGCAAAACTAGATGGCATCAATTCGGGTTGTGGTAGAGCGGTGCTGTAACTAGAGTAAGCATTTTAGAAGTGTCGTAAGGTCTTCCTCCATCCTGCAATCGAAACAAAAAATTCGCTAACTTTCCCAATGAATTGGAGGGAGAAACCATTTGCCTTAACAGGTTATTTTTTAGTTCTAGTAAATTTTGCATACAAGAATCGTGTTTCGTATATTTTATAAAATATTGTCCAGTAAAGCCAATCGCTCAATTTTGGAAAAAATCCTCGAAGTGGTTTAGAGAGAAGAGCAGTTCATTAATGTGCCTTTACGTGTTTTGTTGAAATTAAAATATTTTGGATATTTTTCCCCTGTAATCGAAGAAGTGGAGTAAATATTTTTTTCATAGATACTATTTGATGCATGGAGAAATTCTCGAAACATTATCTGTAGGGCTAAGCATTTCGAAGGTTCAATTTTTATTTCAGAAAAAAAAAAACAAAACAACATCCTTCTTCGTGATAAAAGTATACGAAATTAAGCTCTTTAAAATCTGTGTGGCGGTGGAAGATTTTTGACAAGAGGACTCACGTCAACAGTATATGTATGTTTTTAGGGAACATTTTATTGGTTTTCTGGCTGAGAACCTTATGCAAAATCTTTATTTAAAACAACTCTTACATTCATAACAAACAATGAAAATTATTTCAGAATAAATAGTTTACGGCTGTCTCTGTAAAGTGGTATTCTGGTTTTCATCGAGAAATCGTTCTGGTCGTTCTGGTCTACAGATATTTTGGTATTCTGGTTATCTATTCAAGTCGAGATACAAGCCCTGGGGCCTGTAACACAAAACTACAAGTACTTGTAATACAAGTGAATTAATACAAGTGTAACAAATTTCTGTAACACAAAGCTACAAGTTTGCTGGCTCTTCTACAAGTGTAATGAACGAACATTACAAGTGGGAAATTATATGATTTCCCTCTTTCTGTAACACAAAGCTACAAGTGTAGAAAAAAACTAAATGCTACTTGTAGAATAATCAGCTAAATCTTACAGGTGATTCAAAACTTGTAGGATGAAGAAGATGTATTTAAATGTACGAAAAAAACAATTAGTTGAAAACTAATTAGCATTTCCATAATTTTTTTATTCTTAGTTATGATATTTTTAACCAAAAAAACAATATCAAATTGTGAATATATTTTTGTGTAAAGTGTATATTTGTGATCTTTTTTCAATAGTAATATACCTATACTTTATAGGGTTTTGAAAAGTTAAACATTTTTAAATCTCAGTAAATTAAAAAATTAAACATAACACAAAATAATGCGTTCTATTACTTTTCTTAGATTTACTTAGATATAATTGAATTTTTATTTAATGATATATATGTATGTATTTAAAAAAATTAGTACTAATGGTAAGCATATGAAATCTAAGCAAAATGATCCAGGAACAGAACATGCTTAATTGTATTAAAAACACAATCCCAATCCAAAAAGGCACCAAAAAGAATGTTTTTTTTTCATGGATTTTTAATAAGACGGCAATTACATATTTTCAAACGGATTCTTTATCCTTTTTACTTGCGATATGGGTACTATAGGGCAAGTTCTACATTTGGAAAAAAATGCAACTCGAGATTTTGATCAAAGTTGAATTAAGATGATAGCGAAGACGAATAAAGTGGGTCCGACAATTCCGTCTGTCTGTCTGTATGTACCTCGATCTACAGCCTAGGCCACTGGAGCTATTTTCTTAAGGTTCTTCAGTGATTCTCTAGAGGGGAAATTGAAATTTTTGTTAGCACTCAAACTAACGGTACAACCCATCATACAAGCGTAGTGCAAAATCTTATTTATCTCAAAAACGTCTCTAACGATTTTAATAAAAAATAAAATGCACGACTAGGTCGCACGAACTTGCTCCTATGTAATAGACTAGGAATTTTAAAAACGAATATTATTAGAGAAAACTGTTCATAAGGATAAAATTAATTTTTTAAATTCTTTTAATACTTAGTAAGAGACGAAAACAGAATGCTATGCAATTTGAAAAAAATAGATTTCTTTTTTCAAAAATTCAAAAAATATTTATTTTAAAGTTTTGAAGTGCAATGTGTTTTAGACTTTTCTTCTCTATAAAAAAATTTCATTAAGAACCGTTATGTGGATAATGAGAAATTCAAAATTCGAAAAAATGGTTCTATGGTAGGTACAAGCTGTAATATCTTAATTTAAATTTTTTTTCATATTATTAAAGATCGTTAAAATCAATTGAAACGAAAAAATTTTTATCAAAATTCTAGCCGCCGCACAGAGGAGTATTCAAGCCCAAAATCCGGTCATAAGTAAAAAAAAAAAAAATCGCATTCGACCCGTTAATTTTTGCTTTTCGCAATCCTCAATACCCATGCTAACTAAAACCGGTTTCAAATAATAACTGTTGACCCCCTAATCCTCAAGATCTTAGTCTAAATCTAGTCAATTTTATAAGCTCACGCCACATAAGCTTATTTTGTTTTCTAATCATTAACACTGAAGTCTGTTTTTTTTATTGTGATTTGTGATAATTGTGAAAAATTTCTAATGGATGTCTAAGGTCAAGGTATGTACTTTATTTTAATACAGAAATTTCCATATATTTTATTGATAAAGTATTAAAAATTGAGATGACAAGAATGCATAGAAAAACATGAAAATTTATGTAATTTTCGGTGGAAAAAAAAGTGTTTTTGTTATAGTTCCGGGTACGGTCGGGCAAAAATTTTTCTTTTATATTTAACTGTACATTTTTGTCATCTCATGTACATAAAAAAAAATCACCCATCTTGTCACATTTTTTTTTAATAGGGTTTCTTAGTCTTGAGGTATTTTTAGACAATTTGCCCTTTGTTGTTTAAAAAATTATGTTTAATTTAGATATATAACCAAATTACATTCAAATGATCTTTAAAGAAAGCAACAAACGAAAAAATTTCATGTATAAATAATTAAAATGAATTAAATAAAATTGAAAAAAAAAATTCTTAATTAAAAAAATTTATTTTTATCTAACCCGAAAATTTTTTTCAGTGTACCTTTTTAATGCATCATAAGTTTTAAAATAATATTTTAGGCCAATTCCAATAAGAAAAACAAAAAAAATATTTTTGACCGGATTTTGAGGTCGAATACTCCTGTGTGCGCCGTTTTCAAGAAAAATACGATTTTTGAAAACAATTTTTAAAATTTTTTAACATTTGTATGGTGGGTACCTTTACTTTTAGGTAAAATAATTTTTTTTCTCACATCTTGTAGATTATATTAAGAAACTTTATTTATCAAGTTTAAAAAAAATCTAGCATGGGGTTTTCGAAATATTGAGTTTTGAAAAAAAAAATTTTGAAGTTTTTTTTAAAAATCCAAAAAATTTTTTTTTGAAAATGTGAATACACAATTCTATTTAAATTTTTGAAGAATCTTCACAAAACAAATGATCAAAATCGGTGGTACCGTTTTTGAGAAAATCAAAAACAAAAAAATGGTTCCATGAGGGGTACCCTCAATAACCATTTTTCGGAAATTTTTTTCAACCATTACCTAGTTTTAACTAAATGAAATTTTTTTGTGTTTTTATTTTTTTAATCTGTCGAGCAATTTTTGAGAAAAGAAAAATTTATATATTTATATAAATATACTTATAATATTTTAATATTTATAAAATTTCGAAAAAAATTCGTATGGCAGGTACCGTTATTTTTGGTCTTAAGAAAAAAAAGAAAAAAACGTGTGGGAGGAAAAAATCAAAACCCATATCTACCAAGTTTAAAGAAAATCGGCCGAACCGTTTAGGCTGTAGTCGAACCGACATGAGCCCCCTTCAGTTTAAAATAATATTGTATAGGTATACAAATATTCGTAAAAAAAATAATTTGGGTTTTAAAAAAATTACTTTAATAATAAAACATTTTTAAACTTTGTTTGCATCAAGGCATACTTTTGCGGAAATCAGACGGCAATTCCATTCATTTGAACATTATTATCTCATTAAGTCCATGTTTTATATTTACACATGCATAATTTTTGAATTCCAAAGTACATTTACATAAGAGCAAGTTCATGCGATCCAGTCATGCATTTTATTTTTATTAAGATGCTATAACGTTGCTTATCTTTCTTTCAATGAGCACTTGTAAGCAGAATGCCTACAAGTGTAGGGAAATTTTTGTTTTCTACAAGTGTAAAGTTTTTTTTTGTGTTACAGAAATAATCTACAATTTTAAGTTTAATATAATCCTACAAGTGGCTGCTGACTTGTAGACTTGTAGCTTTGTGTAACAGGCCCCTGGTGTCTGACATCGGGTAATCGGGTTTCTGATTATTCGGATTCAAGTTTTTGCCCTGGCAGGCACTGCGCCCTTCACTCACAACAAAATAGCAAATTGAATGTTCTGGCACATCGGAAGGTACCTTGTAGCACTAAGGATGACCCTGGTGGAACTAATAATCAGCAAGTTGTACTAAAGATAAGTAGGTTCTAGGACTTTGGTAGCTCTAAAGATTACAAGACATTAAAAATCGTCAAGTATTAGACTCTTGGTGGTACTAAAGGTTAAGTATGTAGTAGGTACTAAGCCTCTGGTGGTACTTAAGATTAGCAGGTAGATGACCCCTGGTAGCATTAATGATCAGCAAGCATTTGACAATTGGTACCTGGCAGGTATTGGGCCACTATTGGCATGAAAGATCGGCAGGTAAGAGCTCAACAGGAATTAGATCCATCTGATACTTAAGTTCAGCAGATACTAGACCCCTACTAGAACTAAGAATCAGCAGGAATTAGATTCCTGGTGGCACCAAAAACAGTATATTAAAAGTATGGGAGATCGGCAGTTACCAAAGCCTTTGAAGGGGATTAATTAGAAACAGCTGGACATTCTCGCTTACCTAAAATTTGTCTTTCAATGAAACCCTTTTCCACTGGTGAGGGGAAGCTTTGAGAATGCATATAAATTAATTGAGCAAATTGACTAAACTCGCTTGCGACTGATCAATAAAACCAAGTTCAATATGGTCACCTGACTTTCAGAAGATGCCATCCGAGTAGTTCCTTTTGTTATTCTTGGTAAAAAATGAATACAGTTTATGATGAAGGAACAAAATTATGAATAGTATTTATGTTAACTTGACTGTGACGTCACATGTCCATGGTGTTTGTGTAATGTATTACACTTACATACGATTCTAGCTTAACTTTTATTGAAGCAATATCATAAAATATAAAAACCAGAATAGAAGAGGCGGTTTACAGTGTCGTGTACTGTGAAAGTAGAACAAAGTAGCGAGTAGCGTAGTACAGAATGCTTCATTGCAAGATATTACTCCACATATTTTACGTCTCTCTTTGTCTGCTAATAAAACAAAAGTATACCACGACCTGACTACACTATACAAATAAATATAATAAACGAAGGTGATTTTAGGAAAGTTTTGTCATTATCTAATTTCAACTATATTACGAAATCTGAAAATTTATTTACGTGTAGGTGTATATGGGAGACCTTCCGTTTATTTGAAAAAGATTTTTGTTATATTCAACTTAAGAGCATCGGTCGCATTTTTGACTTCAGGAATCCCAACAAGAAATAAAATGCACGACTGGGTCGCACGAACTTGCTCCTATGTAATAGACTAGGAACTTTAAAAATGAAGGTTATTAGAAAAAACTGTTCATGAGGATAAAATTATTATCATTTTTTAAATGATTTGCTATGCAAATATGAATTTACGCAAGAACAAAAATTATAAGTCGTTGTAGTGGTTTCTTAATAAAATAAGGTTTTATATATACATTTTTTAAAATATTTACAAAAAAAAAACTTGGTACGTCAACGTTAGGTTTTTATTATTGTACGAATGAAAATTAAATTTAAAAAAAAATATTGACCCATTTTTGAGATATCGAATTTTCCAAAAAAAAATTATCTTTTTTTTTCAAAAATTCAAAAAATATTTTTTTTTTAAGTTTTGAAATGCAATGTTTCTTAAAGTTTTTAGAAGCACCTCTATAAGAAATTTCATTAAAATCCGTTATGTCGATAATGAGAAATTTAAAATTTTAAAAAATCGTTCTATGGTAGGTACAGTCAGTAATGTCTTGTTTTCAAATTTTTTTGTATTAAATTATAGATCTTTAAAATTAATCGAAAGACTAAAAATTTAAGCAAAATTCTCGGAACCGTTTTCGAGAAAAATACGATTTTCGAAAACCATTTTCTAACATTTGTATGGAGGGTACCTAGTTTTAGGTAAAATACATTTTTTTTCCTCATATCTTGTAGATTATTTTAAGAAACTTTTATTTATCAAGTTTTAAAAAAATAGAGCATGGAGTTTTCGAAATATTGAGTTTTCAAACAAAAATTTTGAAATTTTTTTTAAAAATCCAAAAAAAAATGTTTTTGAAAATTGGAATACACAATAATATTCAAACTGCTGGGGAGCCTTAATATAAAAAAATAATCAAAATCGGTTGTACCGTTTTTGAGAAAATCAAAAACAAAAAAAAATTGTTCCAATTTCAAATTTTTTGGAATTTTTTTTCATTCATCATTCATCTTTTCTCCGCCTTGACACCTTTAGACACTAAGCTAAGGCTCATTAAATCTCTGTTGCTACCTATCATTGATTATGCTGCAGTGGTTTACTGTCGGCCTGATTCACACTCCAACTCCATGCAGAAATTGGTTGTTGCTTTTAATGACATGGTCAGGTACGTTTATGGTTTGCGAAGATTTGACCACGTTTCCCAATATCATCAACTTGTCCTAGGATGTACGTTCAAGCAATTTCTTGATTCAAGATGTTGCTTGTTTTTACATAAGATTATTCATAGTAAGACACCACCTTATCTGTTTGATAAACTCCGCTTTGCGCGTTCTGCCCGAACCTTTAACCTCATAACTCAATCCTCTAATTATTTGAATTCGTCTAGACTTTTCTTTGTTTATGCCATCAGACTATGGAACTCCCTGCCTATAATGGTAAGGCAAATTATAGGAACTATAAAGTTTAAAAAAGCATTATTTTTGAATTTTCGATAAGAATCATACTCAAACAGCAATTATTGTATTATTGTATTATTATTGTATTTTTGTATTAACTCAGGTACTATAAAAGACAATGTCTTATTTGTACACCATTTTTAATAAAATTGAAATTGAAAAAATTCATTACCTAGGTTTAACTAAATGAAATTTTATGATTTTTTTTTTTAAATCTCTAGGACAGTTTTTGAGAAAAAAAAAATATTTATAAAATTTCGAAAAAAATCGTATTATTATTGGTATTAAAAAATCAAATCAAAAAACATACGGGGGGAAAAAATTAAACCCATATCTACCAAGTTTAAAGAAAATCGGCCGAGCCGTTTAGCTGTAGTCGAACAGACAGACAGATAGACAGACAGAATTGCGAGACCTACTTTTTTGGTCTTCGCTATTATCGTCAACTTTGATCAAAATCTCGAGTTCGATTTTTTTTTCCGAATGCATAACTTGCCTTATAGTACCTATAAGTCGCAAGTAAAAATCTAGCGGGGCCAAATCAATTCACTTCACCTCTGCGAGAGATAATCTTATTCTCAAATTGTTCATGCAGACTGTCAATAGTGGCGTCCGTCTTGTAGTACGCATTGCGATCCTGCTTGAACCATACATCTTGTAGGGCCTTATGAAATAGGTTACCAACATTGTTTTCGAACAAGTACGGACCAATGACGCCGCCCGCCCGGCTGCCGGCCTAAAATCCACACCAAACGGTAACGTTTTGAAGATGCATTGTCACCTAGTGAACCTCGTGTTTTTTGTTATCCTGCCAAAAATGTTGTCCTGAAAATGAGCACCGTCATTAAAAATGATTTTTCGGCGAAAATTGGGGTTCTCATTAAAATGCTTTGAAACCCTGTTACCGTACAAACTGTCTATAGTCATGAACTTTGAACTCCTGGGTCAGTTGGATCTTCTACGGGTGTAGGTTCCCGACGGAATGAACACTCATTTTGAAAATAAAATATTATCATTTAGAGATTCTGTTCAATCGTGTAACTTGCCAAGGTATTTTAACATTCATTACTGAATAATAAGCAATAGATTTGACAGATGTGCCCAAAATAACATGGCCGCCACAGACAGCAACAATTTACCCGCGCCAATTGAAAAACCCTTTATTTAACTTGAGTACGATTCATGCTGCGACAGTTTGGCTATTAGAAAACGGTTAGGTTTCGTACCTGGCGAGATGATAAAACGGAACGCTAAATAAATTATTGCTAAGCAATAAATGTCTCGAAATGATCAGTTTGCGAACGAATTCGGCAGCCGCGAGACAATTTTAATATATGTTAATAATTCTAGAGTAACATTTGTGTGTGGTCAAATTCCAAGACGCCAGATTTACAAACTAAAAAACATTCAAAGCTGATGTAAAAAACAGAATATGTAAATGCATGTAAATTGCTCAATATTATTTTAACGAGGGACATAAATAACGCTTCATTTGTACAAGAAAATACCATCGACTACATTTTGGGACATTCTGCGTTGCGGAAATTGTTTTGGAACTGTTTAATTTGCATAATTTGTGCCAGATATGCGTCAAGGAATTTGCCCTGTCTATTGTGAGATGAATGTCAGCCAACAGTCGAATCAACAAATTAAGACACATAATTCTGTTGACGCCTTCACGTTCATCAATGTTGTCTCGTTTGCAAATTGAAATAATGCGGATGATATTTTCCTATGCAAAACTTCATCCAGATCAAGTTTTAAATGCATTGTTTCGATATATAACGTTATCGCTCGAACTTCATTCACAATCATCATCAAATCACCACCCAGTCAGACTTCTTCGAAACTAAAACAAAGCTAACTGTCAAAAAGCCTTAAAAACATCTTAATGAGACAACAACTTGTTTGAACAAGCACTATAAATCTCGAATGGGTGCATTAAGGTGTTAATCTTTATTTTATACAGATTCACATTTTTTAATTTGTTGGGTGTGTGGTTCTTTTCGGTTTTGACGGTAATTCAATACTATGCGATTCAACATGAGTTTTCTTTATCAAATGACAAATCTTGAAATGCAGGAAAGTTTGTATTTTAAACTGTTTGAAAAACGTTTAATAATTTATCTGCTGGCGTGGCTCATTAAAAAGCAATTAAATTGGTTTTTATTGTTTTTGTTTGCTTCTTTAAAATGCCAGAGAAATCTGAGTATTTGCATATCACCTGCGTGAAGATTTTGATTTTTTTTTTATTAAGACACAACATCCAAAATAATCTTAAGACTCTGGTAATAAAAATTTCGCGCACTGAATATGGCCGGCCACTTATGGATGCGAAGTTATTGCGACATGGGGGACAAGAAGCCGATAATAGTGTGTAATTTCATAACGGATTTTTGACAGCTCCTTCTGAGGAGCTTTTGTCCAAACGTCTTTTCGTATATCATTAATTTGAATTGCTAATTAGCACAAGATTGAATCAAGTTTTATTTTGTAGTTTTTGTTTTAATCATCATCGAATCGATTCGTATCGGAGAGGATTTTATCTGTGTGATGTTATACCTACAAGATCACGTTCCACATCTTTGATTTTCGAAAATACTATTTTCCGGTATTTATTTTTTGAACTCCCACACAGCTACGCTGCGCTGCGGTGAGGTTTCGTGCGCATCCGACGAAATATTAATCAAACCCAAGAAAAACTGTACATAATTAGACGAGTTGGCTGCTTCAGCTAGCCGCCGGCCGTTGCCGTTGCCATTGCCGGAAGTCGAGGAAGATGAGAAATATTTATCAAAAAAAGACAAATATTTGAAATTCATTTTTGAGTTTTTCAGTGAGGATCATCTGCTGGTTGAAATTTATAGTTTGAAAATGAATGATTGGCAATCTTCGACCGACCTCGATAGAGGGTGGGTGGTAGTTCGAAAAGAGTATTTTTTTTTATATTTTTTCTTAAATTTCCCACAGAAATTAGAATCGTGCCAAATGAATCCGTCATCGTCGCGTATGGTTCGATAGCAATAAGGAATTCACATTATAAATGGGCACAAGCCAAATAAATGATGTGAATATAAAGACGATGCGGGTCGTCCTTTTACCCTCACGGGGACTACAGTTGGAAATGAATGTTTAATTTAAACGCCGCCGACAAAAAAAGGGTCCGATTGTGTCTTTTGTTTCAAATTCAACGGTTTCTTCAAAATAATGCTGGTATCAAGTATCCTTTTTGGGTTACTTAATTATCACTTCATAATGTTTTTTCTCTCTGTTTTTTTTTTTCAACAAAAATTGACTTCAACCCTGATTAGAAAAGTGAAAAGGGGATAGAACAAATAGGAGGGTTGTTACCTTCTTTTTTTTCAATTTGCCTAACATACTGTGGTAGAGTTTCGCTACCTGTTGGGCGAATCAACAATTGCCACATTTTTACGTTTTTTTTTTTGTCAAACTTTTGCGTTCTTCAATATGTGCTTACATGGGTTGTATCCGTGGACACAGGAAGTGTGTCAACTAATAGTATGTAAACACAAAAATATCGTTCTTATGTCTACAATTTTAAATGGTATGCAAATAAAAGCACTTTATTCTGATTTTCTTGTTGGGCTTATGTTCATTTAATGTTTCTCTTTGATTTATTTTTAGGCCTAAAAGTTTGTGAAAAAGCGTGTTAAAAATTGTTTACATTTTCAAAAAGTGTTTGGAATGTGAATGTGTTTAATGCTCCGTTTGACCATGTGCGAAGAAAAATATAAACAATTTTTTTTTTAGTTTTGTATTTAAACAACATTTTGTATTTGAAATGAGTAATTTGTTTTCTATGGAATGTTTCTGTTTTATTGCTAATTTATATTTATTTTTCCTCGGTACAAAATTATAAGGAACTTTCAAGTTTTAGACTAACCAAGCACGCTGAATTTAAACAAAAAAATTCATGTATATCAGTGAAGAGTACACGTTTTGCGAGGTCCTGATGACGTAAACATTTGTTTGCTCATCTATTCTGATAATTTTTAATATATTTTACCATATACATATGTATAAAAAAAAAACTGCAAAATGGCGATGTTTCCCATTACCATTTTTCGATTATGGATGCTAGTGTCATATTAATCATTACAAAAAAAGATTCTGTATTAGGATTGCGAATATGCGTTTATGTATTTTAAATTATAAATATAACAGTTCAAAAAAACACATTCAATTTGTGAGTGGTAAACAGTTTTTCTGTTCGTTAACTTTCCCAAAACCAGTAATTTTAGTAAAAATTTTAGAAAAATACCAAGAGGACTTAAATATGTAACTGACTGGAACTGGAGATGCAAGTGAATATTGGATGCACACAAATTAAACATTACGAACACAACGCAAGGCAGCTTCAGTTAGAGCTGTATTCCTAGCTGCCAGAGTTAGTCAACTTTTACGTGCAGCATTTTTGACCTTTCAAAATCCAACTAGGCAAATCACTAGATTCAGGTATACATATGTATATGTAATGTTAATTGTGAATCAC
Source organism: Chrysotoxum bicinctum (assembly GCA_911387755.1). Taxonomy (NCBI): domain Eukaryota; kingdom Metazoa; phylum Arthropoda; class Insecta; order Diptera; family Syrphidae; genus Chrysotoxum; species Chrysotoxum bicinctum. The sequence goes on along the minus strand of OU426988.1, from coordinate 201,921,872 downwards.
ACCTTAACGTCAAGTTTTTTGCCCAACTTAATTTGACATTTCCTTGCTTCAGTGTTTGACAAATTTAACCATGGAGAGGTACACAATTGGCGTTTTTCTTTTTTAGCTCCGAGCGGGGCACTGAACTGTCAAAAAAAGAACTATGTTACTTTTTTAACCCAGAGCGCCCTAGGCGCTCAACTTGCATTTCTTTTTTAGCTCAGTGCTTGAACGGGGCTCGCTCGAGCTCGATAATAAATGACCGAGCAGACCGAGCAAAAAGCTGAGCGCGGCTAACTTCATTAAATTTTTTGGAAGGGATGATAGTAAAAGAAAAAAAGAAATAAAAAAAAAACAAAACAATGGAAATGGCGGGCGAAGCTGTGAAGGTAAGGAAAAATAAATATGATTATGAGCAGAGTATAAGTAGATGAGCAGGTGAAGTAGACGAAACAGATGACGCTGTTCTTGATAGAATCTTTAAAAAGATTAAAAAATGTCTGGGTTCACACGAAAATGTTGTTTAAAAGTTCTGCCGCTCAATCGGAGTACAATTTCCTGGACATAATTTTCATTTTTTGGATTCTTCTCGAGTTTTGCTCAAAGTTTTCCTCATCATCAAAATCAAAAAACAAATTGAACGCTTCCCTTAAAATAATTGCTTTTTCCATTTTCATTAATTAGAAATTAATTAAAAACAAGTTTTCAAGAATATGAAAACACAAATTTCACAAACAAAGCTGAGAATTTTGACAGTTTATTTGAAAAATGATACAATGACAATTCAGTGCTTAGATGTGTTTCTTAAATATGTAGCTCAGAGCGCTCAGGTCACGCTCGGTTCGGAGGGAGCTCTAAGCGCTCAGGCGCCGCTCTGTGCCCTGCTCGGGGCTAAAAAAGTAAAAAACGCCTAATGTAGCAGCGATTTAAGATTGTTGAAGCCTTCTACGAAAATGGGCGTTCAAATCAAAATGCATTTCGTGCACGCGCAAATTTGAGCAAACCGGGTCTGTAGGAAATGTGAAAACACCACCTGTTCATGCTCACCCAGTTCGTTCTGCGGAAAACATTGCTGTTGTTCGCGATAATGTGGCAAAAGAGCCGTCAACCTCGACTCGTTGTCGTGTCCAACAATTGAATATCTCACGAAGATCACTGATGCGAATTTTGAATAAAGATTTGAATTTACACGCTTACAAGGTTCAATTGACTCAAAAGCTGAGTTTTTAAGGGTTTTTTTAAGGGGACGTTTCACCCTCCAATACCCATTTGCTTACATTGTTGTTTTTGTTAATTCTTTTCGATGTGAATTGCAACAACATAGCTGTGCAAATTTGCTTTGTTTTGACAGATTTAAAAACGTCTCAATTAACCACCAAAATGGCGTCTTTTTGGTGTATTATGGGGATGTGTTTGAAAAATCAAGACTTAATGGTGCAAACAGAACGTATAATGCGAATGTAAGGATGAAAACAGAACGGATGATAAAATACGAAAATAGATGTCTTGCAAAAACAACAACATATTGACACGGCACCTGGCAGTCAGCGCGTGAACTTTCAATTGGAGATAGATTTTTTTAGATTTGACGTAAACTTCGCATTCGACTGTTCCTACGACTGTAGTCGAATACGATTCATAAATACGAGTTTCAGAATATGGTTTGGTTGAGTAATATGTGTTAATCTCTAAATCAGGTTGAAAATATAGTAAGAAACTTAATTAATCTTTTGTAGCTTATCTTCAAAAATCGTAAACATATCGTATGTGAATGACAGATGAAAAATTTTTTTTAAGAAGCAATTTGTATGGTCTTCTTTGACTAGCCATATTTTAGTCTCGAGGTAGAATATTTGTCCTTAAATCAATAATTTATCTATTTAATTAAAAATAAAACAAACATAAGACCCCTGTGACCTGATCAATTCTAAGTCAGCAATTTTTTCAAGTGTTATTAAATTACTATGTTATATAAGAAAACAAATGTAACAAAAAAAAACACAATAAAGTTTAATAATACTATGTACTTCTATTAATTTTTCAATTCAATTCGAACGGTGTACGTCGTTTAGTGTTTTCGTTTTGTGAAAATTTTTATTTTTTCTTGTTAAAAAATTTCTATGATAAAAAAGACAAATTAAAAAGCAGAAAAATGAAAGAAGCTTTGTTGTTTTTGTGACTTAATTCAAAAAATTCATGTGTATCCATTTTTTTAAAGTATTTGTTGTTGTTTTCTTGCGATTTCTTAACATTTTTTGAGTACAAATTGCACAGGATTAATCATGTTTTTGAAATATTTTCCACCTGATTTAGAAATAAATACTACATATTATTATTCTGTTAAAATCATAATATTGATATCCGTTCATACAAAATTAATTAGTAAAATTTATGTTTTTCGAGCCCCTTTTTGCTTTTTTCTTATGGGAAATACATTGAACAACAAATCGTAAAAAATTCTATCTCCATTTGTCAGTACACACACTGACTTATATGTGGCGCGCAAAGCACCTTACTGTGCCGACACGGTTTCGATGGTGGCTCCTCTGCCTGCTGATACACGGAAGAAGCACCAGACACCCAGCCCACAGTCCACACAATCCAACAGACGCTGAAATTCAAATTCTTGAATTACTTCTTTTCCAACGGCGCTCAGCGAAAGTCAACTTCTTCTTGTCGTCCAGCCATTGTCTTGTTATTTATTAAATTCTATTTAAAAAGACCTTTAAAAGTATATTTTAGTTCAATAAATGTGTTTAGAACAATTCTAATCATTTGACAACTAAATCAAAGTGTTCTGTCTTTTTCTTTTGCGCTTCTCATTCTGGGACGTAACATTCACATTATAAATAGTTGGTGTTGGTTGAGTGACGTTTCAACTGTTAAAGTGAAATTGCAAAAATTTTCGAAGCTCCGTATTTTTTTAAATTAAATTAATAAATCTAAGTAACTTCTTAAAAAAAACACGTAAAAACACTCATTTAATCACTTTGAACTAACACCGCAAATTGTTAGTTAAATTTATTCAAGTAATTAAGCTTAAAAACGAAAAAAAAAAAAAAAAAAAAAGTTTTCTCCGTGTTGCATCGAAATCAAATTGCGGTACAACGATTTGCCGATGAACCGCAAGCGATACTTATTTGAAATTTCACCTGAACAAAACACTACCAACAAAAAGATTTCTCATCCAAAAGCAGCAAATATGGGAATAGGTGAATTATCAGTTGCTGATCTAAAAACTATCTTAAATGAGAGTCTCGAAGAAAAGCTTAAAGATCTAGTCACAAAAAATGACTTGTTGGTGCTCTCGAACGAGATACTTTCTTTGAAGACACTTAACACCCAACTCAGCAAAAAACTCACTGTAATGACAGAAAGATGCGATTTGCTTGAAACCCAATTGGAAATACTCTCACGGAAATCAAACGATAAGTCTATTGTGGTACACCTTCCTTTAGACACAGAAACCGATGCAATCAAATTAGCTAAACAGACTTGCAAGGGGCTTCTGAAGTTAAATGAAGACGAAGAAATCCAATTTAAGAGCTCCAGACAAATACGCAACAACAACACTGATAGAGGAACTGTCATCATCGAACTTCCAACAGCGGCGATCACCGATAAACTTATTACCGCCGCGCACACGCTCAAAGGCTCCGGAATAAGTATATTTCGCGAGCAATCACTTTTATCAAGGAAAAAAAGAAAAACACTAATAGAAACAAAAAACAAACTGCTGCAGATAAATCCAAACGCCAGAATTTTCGTAAAAGGAGACAACAAATTGCAAATCAACAATCAACTTTTTGTTTACCAAATTTCACAAGGTTTAGTTGTCAAATCAGCAGCGGACATGTCACTCATTAGTGAACTATTTGGTGACAGTTGTTACGATTACTTTGACTGCAGTGAGGGAGCGAAGTTAGCCGTGGTTCCAAACTCTTCTTCCGCTTTTGGCCACCAGTCGCAGCGAGCGCCATCTGGAAATCGGAGTTCACACCATGTTAGGGATAAAACACAATAGGTAAATTCTGTCGTCTGCCATAACACAATTATTTTTCAAAAATTAAATATATGCTCGTATAATATTACTGGTCTCAAAAGTAAGCTTTTACATTCCGATTTTTTTAAATATTTACACCAATTTGATGTTATAATTCTTATAGAAACTTTTATTGAAGAAAAGAATCAAAATGAATTTCTAAAATATTTCAAAGACTTTAAAGTAATGTTTACACCTGCGATAAGATCTAATTTGCATGGAAGAGCCAGTGGGGGTATTTTATATGGGATTAAAAAATCTTTATGGGGTAATCTTATTAATTTTAAAATTATTGAATCTAAAATTATATTTCATATGGTTAGCAACAACCTAAACTATTATATTATTCCTATTTATTTAAATTGCAATGATTGGTTAACCGATTTCGATGAACTAGTGGAATTTATGAATAACACTTCTCTTGACAATGTGTTAATCGTCGGTGACTTAAATGCTAGGATTGGTGAATATCAAAATTCTTCCGCTAATATTTTACGAGCACGAGTTGCACTGGCTGAGAGTAGATGTTCTAAAGATAAAATTTATAACCGCAACGGGCGGAGTTTAACAGAATTTTTTGAAGTTTTCGGTCTATTTGTTTTGAATGGGTCTTCTAATAGTGATGCATGTGGCGAATTCACTTTTGTTAGCGGGCAGGGCCAATCCGTGATTGACTTTGCTGCGATTACAGGGGACTGGCTGAACATTATCGATGACTTTGAAGTTGCACTAGTCAACTATTCGGCTCATTTTCCAATTGTTATTAAATTTCAGCTAACGGAGTTAAACCAGCAAGCTACACCTTCTAGTTTTAATAAGCTGAAGTGGTCGGAGAACAATGCAACCCTCTATAGAAGCCTCCTTTCTCGGCACTTACTATCTCTGCCCCAACAATCCGCAGTCTCGTCTGAAGTGGTATGCGAAAGTATAGAACGGGTTATAAAGACCGCAGCCCCTTTTGCGTTGAAGAGTACACACACTTTTGTAGCTAAAAATGTATGGTTTGATAAGGATTGCAGAAATCTCCGTAAACTTTCGTTTGTTTACTTAAAACTGTTTAGAACGACCAATTCTCAATTTTTCAAAAACATCTATCTTCGCGTTAATAATGATTTTAAAAAAATGTGCTCAGTTAAGAAAATCACCTATTTAAAAATCGTGGCTAAGAAATTAGAAAACTGCACAAACTCAAAGATATTTTGGGAGACAGTGCGCAAACTTGGTGGGCGCAATCAGGGTATGAAGTTCTCTTTAGAAGCTGAGACGTTAGCAGCTCATTTTAAAACTCTACTCTCAGCTGATGAAGACCTTTATACCTTTGATTACGCGCTACCTGATACTAGAGTCAACGAGCTGGATTTAGAATTCTCATTGCCCGAATTGGAAGTAACGCTCCAAAAAATGAAAAACAGCAAGGCTCCTGGCCTAGACGGCATACCAGTCGAGTTTTATAAAAACAGCACTATTGATTTTAAAAACTACCTCGTGTCTTTCTTTAACAAATTGTACAATGATGGTTGTGTCCCTACCAGTTTCAACGAATCTGTAATTTTTGCCATTTTTAAAAAAGGTGATGCTAACGCTGCGGAAAATTATAGAGGTATTTCAATTTTAAATTCAATAAGAAAAACTTTTACTGCAATCCTATATGAAAGGCTCACAAAATGGATTGAGGATAACAGTCTTTTGAGCATCTTTCAAGCCGGTTTCCGCCCAGGTTTTTCAACCATGGATCATATCTTTGCCATTTCAAGCATTGCTCAACAATTTATAGATAGAAAAAAGACACTATACACTTGCTTTGTTGATTTTAAAGCTGCATTTGATAAAGTCAATAGACAAGCTTTAATATACAAACTTTCTTGTATTGGTTTGTCACGAAAGTTTCTCGAAGTGTATGCAAGTTTTATTTCGTCAACAAATGCAAGGGTATGGGACGGTATCACATTTTCAAATCGATTTGAAACAACTACAGGTGTTCCTCAGGGTTGTATCCTCAGCCCATTATTATTTGCCCTGTTCATAGATGATGTCTGCGAGCTTCTTCCGGGTGGAGTTAATTTTGCTAACATTATAATCAAAGTCCTGTTGTACGCGGACGATCTAGTTATGCTTGCTGATAATCCTTTCACGCTACAAATGCAAATAAACCGTCTAAGTTCATTTTGCGAGTCTTGGGGCTTGCAAATTAATACCCAAAAAACAAAGATTGTTATATTTGAAAAAAGACAATCAAGAAGGCGAGCGGAAGAAAAATGGTCTCTAAACAATACACACATTGAGGTTGTACAGGAGTTTAAATATTTGGGTGTCCTCTTGACCTACAATTTAAGCTATCTAAAGCACTCCAAAGAAAAAAGCAATGAAGCTAAATTGGCACTTAATATAATGTGGCCAAAGTTTTTTTCGAACCAAAATGTTGATTTAATGTCCAAGTACAAAGTTTTCAACGCGACAGTAAATGCATGCATGACACATGGCGTCCAAGTCTTCGGATACACACACTTCGAAGCTTTTGAAACTGTGCAAAGGAACTTTTTTAAGAGAATATTTCGTTTGCCTAACTCAACACCCAACTACGCCATATATGTGGAGTCAGGAATAGTCCCTATATATATACACAATTTGAAGGCAAGTGCGAACTTCATTACTAGGGTGATGAAAAGAAGTGAAACTTGTCTTCACAAAATCATTTTAAGAAAATTACTGCGAGTGAATGCTTCCCCGTTTAAAGACTGGAAAGAACTAGCTTTATCTCACGAAACAAGTTTAAACTTAACAGAAACTAATGTGACCGATTGGCAGGCTCAGTTTTCTGATGTGATTGCTAAGGTGGATCACAAAATGTTTCTGGATAATCTTTCCAGAGCATCTTCATCTACTTCAAGAGCTATTTATAGTCGTTTAAACCACCACCTGCCCTCGGAAGTCTCTTACTTTAGTAATGAATTTTCAGCCTCGGTTATAAGTATTATTTTTAGAGCAAGAGTTGAAATTTTAAATTTAAACTTTGTACCTCATCGATCAGACTTGCCCCAGCTATGTGATCTATGTAACGGAAGAATGAATGAAGATATTTACCATTTCGTAGCTGCTTGTCCTATTCTACAAGAAATTCGTCGGTTGCATTTTCGGGAAAGTTTTATATCTTTAGACAAACTTTTTGAAATTTTAAATGGAGCAATGGGCTGGCTCAGCCTCTTTAAATATTGCCAACATGCTCTTTCTTACCGTAACAGTTTCACATATTAAACGTAGTCGATTACCCGCTTATTGCAATTTAAACCAAATTTTATACCTAAATAGTTACTGTTTTGTTGCTGATCATACAAAATTTGATAATATTTCTTTTGTGTTTCAAATCACGTTAAAATTGATAATATTCTATAAACAGCTAATCTTAACCAAATTGTGTATTATTTTGTGTTTCAAATCATGTTAAAATTGATAAAATTTTTTATAAACAGCTAATCAAATTAACCAAATTGTGTAATACTTTGTGTTTCAAATCACGTTAAAATTGATATCATTGTTTTATATAAAAATATTTCTTCATATCTTTTGTTAAACAACTTTTTTTTTTTCTTTTTCTTTTCTTTATATTTTGAAATTTTTGCTTTTTATTATTTCATTTATTTTTTAAATCATATTATGAAATGTCATCTCAGGCAGACGGCAGTATTGCCATGTCCTTATTCTTAAGTATACAAATTTGTAAACCTTATGATGAAAAAATAAAGAATCTATCTATCTATCTATCTATCTAGTTGGTGTCATTCAGCGACGCCACATTACCATGTGCCAATACCAGTTTTGGGATTTGAAAATCCATTTTTTGAACACTTCCTTCCAAATTTTGCAAATGGGATCCGATCCAATAGTACAATAAATTACTTAGGAAAAAGACGGACGAAATATTTATGGAGAGTTTTACCAGTTGACTTCACATTAAGAAAAAAGAACACAATCACGAGTCAAAAATGTTTGTAATCATTTGTAAATATTTCAATTGATTGTAATTAATTTTATGCATTAAATTCTAAAACGAACGAAAAAAATGAAACTTAATGCAAATATTTATAAAAATGCGAAGCATGAAAAAGAATGCATGTATTGAAAAATTGAGAGGATGAAAAATGTGTTATACTTTTTTTTTTTGAAAATTTGAGGTGAAATCAAGGAATGAAATCGCTCAATTCGAAAACGATTTCTGAAGAAGAGACCAATACGATAAAACCTCCAATGATTTTTTTTTTATATCTTTGGGCTACTTCATTAAAATCCCAAACCATTAAGTAATAATGGAAATATCAAACCACTGACATTTTAAACAACCTCGAGTCAGGATATTATCATGAGTTTTTTTAATTTTGAAACATTTTTATCTAATATCGTTCTAAAGCCTAATAAATTGCAGTGACAGTTCGCACAAATAAACTTATCAAACACACCGTTTTGACATTTATAAATGCCAAAGTTTTATATGAAGTTACTAATGTGCTTCAAAAATAAACTAGGTTCGATGACATTAACTATATGAATTTTTTAATTCCGAAAGAGTGCGTTAGTAAATTTGGAGTAAAAGAAGAATTATTCCTAGTTTAATCAGTCAACGATATGAACATACCTACTCGTATACAAAAATAAAACTTGACATTTAGATTAATTGGAGTTGCACAACTTGCAGGAGATATAGTGATTTTACAGATATGCCATATAAGAGAGATCAGTTAACATTAATTAATGGATCAATACACAAAGTCACATTTTATGTTTTTGTCTAAAATTCATAAGATATCGCTGCTTAACATAACAAAAATAATCGAATAATCTGCAAGAATAAGTATTTTTTTTCAACTCTCGTAGTGTAGGATAGGAACTCAGTTTTTGTTTTTTTTTTTCTCATTTAGTCACGCACATATGTATACATACATAAATATGTTCACATATGCGTAGTAAATATCTTGACTCCTAAGGTTTGTCATTTCACAAAGAATTGTACTGCTTACTATTCAGCGATTTTCTTGAATGTAAAATTATTGCCTCATTATAAAATAAAGTTATCATTTTTAGTCTAATTATGTAGACATTTTCCACAACTAGTAATTTTCTTTATTAATTTAAATGCATTTTTTTTTCTTTATATTTTCAGGTAAGAAGCACTATAACTTCAATCAAGTAGAGCCAGTTAAAGTGGGAGGAGTAAACTTTATCTAGTTTTTATCAAGCGAGTTTGATTAATCGATTCACCTTTACAAACAAACATTCATTATTTATAGAACGTGGGTATTGGTTTTTAATAATTGAGTGGTGTTATCTTCCAATAAAGTATACATCAACGGACCAATAAGGGGGTAATTATAAAATCCCCACACACTCAGTAGTCACTACATTAAAGGTGTGGTCCAAGACATATAATAACCCTAGTTATCTATTGCTTCAAAGGCGTTACCTTTTCTGAAAACATCAGCAGTCTGATTTTTATATTGAAAATGTCACCTTAAACAGAAATTTCCTGCAGATATGTGTAGTTTGATAGGAGAGAAAAAAATTCCCACAGCAATTTTATATCCAAAAACAAAAACAAATTAGACCATCGCTGATGCTATATAAAGATTTGATTTTTGGAGTGAAACACGCCTGCGAATTATCTCAAACAATATTGCCTGCGAGTCCGCATAAATTTTCCTTAATCGTAATGGAGACTTGTTTATGTTTAACAGATTTTCCACCAGTGCAGCGGCGATAAGCTGCTTAGCCTTAGACGCCTTCATAAATTTATTTCAACAAACTAATAAGTGAACAATCTCAACAACAAATCGTCAAGTTGTTAAGGAGATATTCTTTTTTCTCTTTTAAATAAAAAAAAAAAAACGAAACAAAAAGAAGTTAAAATTTCACCACAACGTGAATATAGCAAAATGTTGTCTATATGGTGAACTAGTTAATGGTCTTGCTTCTATTGAAGCATCACCAAAGTTAAATTCAAATTTTAAACTTATAGAAACATTAGGTTCCCATGAGGCCATTCAGTTGGTTGTTGTATCTACTGCTCCAGTATTGTACACCAGTTCATGTGACAAAATTGCACTCCGATATCTCGTGTAATATCTGTAATAGAATTTCATTATACAAACGAGTAGTTACATAGTAATGAAACTTGATACATAAATATGCAATTTACTCTCGAAGTTTAGATACTTTTGGCATTTAAAGGGACTACAATTATTATAGAAGTCGTGACGATAGGAATTGCCTTAACAATTTCAAGAATTGAGATTTTTGGAAAAATATTTCAATTGTAAATCAGCTTTCATTTTCTCAAATCCAGTTTACGATCTAAAGAAAATAAAATGCATGACTGGGTCGCACGAACTTGCTCTTATGCAAAAGACTAAGAATTTCAAAAATGTTATGTTATTAGAGAAAAACTGTTCATACGCATAAAATTCATTTTTTAAATGACTAAAAAAACTTCTTTAGTAGTTTGAGGTAATAATGGGATGTGATTCAAGCAAATGTAAGTTTATGCAAGAACAAAAATTATAAGCCCTTGTAAGGGTTTCTTAAGAAAATAGGTTTTTATATACAAAATTTTTAAAACATTTTTAAGAAAAAATTTAGGTACACTAATTTCAAGTTTTTATTATTGCTCGAATAAAAATTAAATTTACAAAAAAAAATATTGAGCCGTTTTTGAAATATCGAATTTTCCAAAAAAAAAATAGATTTTTTTTTTTAAATTCAAAAAATATTTTTTTAAAGTTTTGAAATTAAAGTTTTAAAGTTTTTTAGAACCTCCTCTATAGAAAAGTTCATTAAAATCCGCTATGCTGGTAATGAGAAATTCAAAATTCGAAAAAATCTAAATCTAAATAAAAAGACAAAAATTTTAGCAAAATTCTCGGAACCGTTTTCGAGAAAAATACGATTTTCGAAAACCATTTTTTAACATTTGTATGGAAGGAACCGTTAGTTTTAGGTAAAACTAAATTTTTGTTTTCAAATCTTGTAGATGATGTTAAGAAACTTTTATTTATCAAGTTTGAAAAAAAACGAGTGTGGGGTTTTCGAAATATAGTTTCCAAAAAAAATTTAAATTTTTTTTAAAAAATCCAAATAATAAAAAATTGAAAATTTTAATATGTAATAATATTCAAACTATAGAGGAGGTTTAGCATAAAAAAAATGATTTAAATCGGTTAAACCGTTAATAAAAAACAACAAAAAATTAGACCCTGGAGGGCAGAGATGTGACATTTGCAGTTAAATCAATACTGCAGTTAATTGAATTTAAAGACTTATTGTGTAAGTCTTTTAACTTACTAATTGACTTTAACTTAAAGCTTACATTCACCAGTCGTTTTTAGCATTCATGACTTGTAAGTTAATAGAAGCAGTCAATTGACTGTAAGTTAAAAGACTGCAGTACTTTGTGACTGCTTGCATTCTTTAAGTCAGTTGTAAGTCTCCTATATTTTCTAATTCTTTTTTGCAGTCAGTAAGTCTTTTAACTGCATTCATTTAACTGTAAGTCTTTTGACTTATCTTAAGTATTTTAACTTGCAGATTTGTAAGTTTTATTTTTTTTCTTGGATTTGTCTCTAGTAATTCATTGAAATTTTTAAGTACATCTAGAATACGAAGATTCAATACCCCCCTTCAATGAAAATCGTCATTTGACATCAGGGGCGTATTTACCCTAGGGCTAAAACGGCTACAGCCCAGGGCGGCAAGGCTGCAAGCAATTGGCCAATTTATAATATTTTTTTCAAGTGATTGAACTTTCAAAACATACAAGCTAAAGAGGGCAAGCCGCCCCTAATAATTCTCTAATTTACAAATATTTTTGAAGGATAAAAAAAAAAATACAAAGATTTAAAAAATGCGATTTTTTGAGTTTTTCAAGCATAACAATTTTTTCAGTGCCGTGAGTGTCCGGCTGTGAGAGAGTTCGCTGTAACATGTCAGTCACTTTTTTCACCATTTACTATTCATATTTTTTATAAACGATTTTTCATAATGAAAATCGATAGTAAAAAATATTTACAGACATGTACCTATTCTTTGGAACAAATGGAAAACCACCTACAAAGAGTACCTTTTTATTAAAAAAAAAATATAAAAATCCATCAAGCCGGATTGTAAATATAAGGTCACACACAAAATTTTATTATTTTTATATACCTAGCAAATCATGCCACAATTTATTTTTAGTTTTTGCTGACTCGTGTCCCTATATACAAATACTCCTTTCGTCAATAGTTTTGAACGGCTTAAGAAACAATGTAATGATTGTTTCTTGTACAACAGTTAATAATGATGTATAAATATAAGGATAGGCAGGTATTATTTTAAAAACTATTGGCACAAAATTTTAGTCGAATTAGTACGATTTTAAAACTATTTAGAATAATACTAGGCTAAGAAGACGATTTTGCTTGTTTTAATCAAATTAAGCATCATGTTATCTCTAACATTTTACTAAAGTTAAAATCATCGAATACCTATTTTATCTTTTTAGTATCTTGCTCATGTTTATCAGCACATATTATTTCAATACACCGGTGACGGTGCGTGCGTATCTGTGGTGCTAATGGCCGGCTTAAGGGTGGTTGGTTTTGAAACAAAGGGTGATAGGTACGTTGACAAAGCGATTAATTAAAAACACAGGATGTAGATATTAATGTCATTTTCCATTGGAGCGTATGTTATGATCTAGACAGACTGAAAGATCAAAAAACGTTCCATTGGCTATCTGAAATTGGTTCGGTGCAGAAAGATCGTTTTTCACATTGAAACGAATAAAAACCTATTTAAGGTCTCGCATTAGCAACGAACGCTTTAATAGTTTAGCTTTATTAAATATAGAAGCTGAACTGACAAAAAATTTAGATAACGAATGTATTGTTAATGAATTTTGAAATCACACACATACATACATACACACATACACACAGACAAAAATTTGAAAACATCAAATATTATGCATTTTGTGTTTTTTTTATTACTTTTCTTTTTTACTTTATTTTCATTGTTCTAAAGGGCGGCAAAATTTATCAGCCCGGGGCGCTAAATCCTTAAATACGCCTCTGTTTGGCACCCTAATTGATAGGAAGCGAAATCTAAGGAAATAACATGCATGTATATCTAGCTATATCTACTTACTTGCACGAAACCCCCCCACCCCATCAAGCAAGGAATCCTTCCAAAAATACTCATATAATTGTTAAAATGTGTAATAACGGGTAAATTGTTTTTTACTGTTATAAAACAAAAATAAGTCTTTTTATGTAGTATCATTTATATATTTTAATCATATAATAAAACGGCAAACATGTTTTTTGTGGTACACTTTTCGCGGCCCACAAAAACTGAAGGGGCATAAATTACATATTAAACGAAAGCATTGCATAGATGTGCAGAATGTCAAAATTATTTAAATATACTGCACAGAAATTGTTTAAGACAATAAATACAAAATGGAAAAAAATGCCCGGAAAACAAAAACAATTAGAAATGTCAAATCGACTACCGACATCTGTTACTGAATAGAGCATACATTTACACTATACTATCATACAGTTTAAGTTTAGTAAAAGTTAGAACCATTTTAACTTTTGCTTTTGTTGTTGTTTGGAAAAATACAGCACATTTTGTTCACTTTTCACTCTTTGAAGTTGAATGTAATTAACAGCCCAATTCTCCCCAAAGTCAGTGATGCCTCACAAGTCACAAGAAGAGGTGAAATTGATTTTGTGACTTTTTCGAATTCTGCCGCTCAGTCACAACTTGTGAGAGTCACAAAAACAATCGAAACTGTGACCTCCTTCAATGTTATGTTATCGAATCACAACAATCCTCACAAGGAATAGTCACAAGAGCTTGTGACTTGTGACTCCTCACAAGGGGGAGAATCGGGCTGTAAGTCTTAAAGTATTAACTTCAATTAAAAAGTTCAAGTGACCTCAACTCCAAGGTGCGTTTCGCCCAGGTACGACAGTGGGCTCATCAGTTAGATGCTGTCGTACCCTTCTAAGACGCAAATATTGGTCGATGTTTACCGACTCTAATAAAATTTACAGCTTTAATAGACTATGAATTTTATCGTTCTAGGGGAATTTGATTAAATTCAGACACCTAGAACAATATTGTCCGTGGTCAGACTATTAAATCAACACTTGAACTTTTTAATTAAATTTAATTCAATCACTCCACTTAAACAGAAATAATTTTCATTTCTCTATGTATTAAAGTATTAACTACATCTATCGGGCAATTTCTGTGTTAGGCTAGGCGCGCATATTTAATTTTTAGTTGGAGATCTGTTTGGTTGCTTATAGAAAACAGATGAACTATTTGGTTGAATGTCCGCGCAGGTGCATATAATTATATGTTACACAAAATAGCGAACTCTTTTTGGGCAATCGTTTAGTTTGTGTCAAAACACAAACTTTTTAGTTGCTCAAACCAAGTAGTTGCGAAACTAAAAATTGAATGTGCGCGCCTAGCCTTAGTGTTTTCAAAAAGTGAAAAAGTGAAATTTAGAACCATTTCAACTTTTACTTTTTGTGTTTTTCGAGATGGAAGATAGAAATTTGAAATGAGTTGGAAAAAGAGAGCATGTAGTTCTAGCTTTATTCTATGCATTACTGTTTTCAAATCTTCCCTGCAAATAAAATATCCCACTGGTTTGACAAGAATGCGTTAATTTTCTCAAATACGTTAAAAAACAAACAAAATATCAAATTCGAATTAGAGCTGAGTAAATCGTTCATTTCAAATGATTGAATCATTCAACAATCGATTACGAAAATGATCCGATTATTTCAACCAACCGATCATTCGATCATTTTCATTTCACTGAAATGATTCAATACTGTTCCTATTCGATTTTAATTTCGATTTCGATGCTAAGATTGACTTATGGCTTTGATAGTTCTCACATTACCCTATTATTGTAACCGATAAATTGCCAAATAACATCGAATGATGGATACTTTGTACATTGATTAAAAAGTGTCAAAAAAGTTTTCGGCTGACATTTTGTACAAAATACACTTTTTACGTTATAGCTGAATTTGTCCTCTATTCGTCAAGCCATAAACTGTCAAATTCCATCAAAGGATGGCTAAGATTTCGATGGATTAAAAAACGTCTATAAATATCAAAAAAAAGGTATTTTATTTGTTGCTCCGGAAAAGAGCAATTTTAGGGATTTCGGCTAACATTTGGTACGAAATACTCTTTGTACGTGATAACTGAATTCGTCCTCTATTCGTCAAGCCATAAACTGTCAAATTCCATCAAAGGATAGCTACGATGTCTTACGATGGATTAACATTAAACATACCGGATTCTGATATATCAAATAACATCAGTTCAACCCAACAATTGTTTTTGCGGCCTACAACATGAACAACCAATCTGCTACGTGTTAAAAATCTGAAATGTGTCAGAAATGTGTGTAGGTTTGAAAGTTTGGTTACCATTAACTGTTTTCCGTTCAACGTTCTGTTTTTGATAGTGATACCCAAATAAATATCATTTAAAAAATATGAATATTACACAGACGAGAGAAAAAAAAAGTTACTATCAACAATAACTATCACTTTCTAATCCAGGTTTACACACAAGGCCGGATATAGGTAAATAAGCGGATACATATATAATATATATCTTCTAGATGTACGTACAAATTTCAGTGAGCTACTAGAGACAATTCCAACAAAAATAAATAACTCTTACAAATCTGCAAGTTTAAATACTTAAGATAAGTCAAAAGACTTACAGTTAAATGAATGCAGTTAAAAGACTTACTGACTGCAAAAAAGAATTAGAAAATATAGGAGACTTACAACTGACTTAAAGAATGCAAGCAGTCACAAAGTACTGCAGTCTTTTAACTTACAGTCAATTGACTGCTTCTATTAACTTACAAGTCATGAATGCTAAAAATAACTGGTCAATGCAATTTTAAAGTTAAAGTACTCAAGTGAAATATTAACTTACATTCAAAATTTCAGTCATATGACTGCGACTTAACTGAATGCAGTACCAAAGTAATGCATTCATTCACATCTCTGCTGGAGGGCTACCAAAAATAAGCATTTTTTGTAAAAAAAATTTTCAGCCATTACCTAGCTTTTACTAAATGTAGTTTTTCAATTTTTTTTTTAAATTCTGTGGGACAGTTTTTGAGAAAAAAAAATTATAAAATTTCGAAAAAATCGTATGGCAGGTACCGTTATTTTATATATATATTAAAAATGATATCTACCAAGCTTAAAAAAAAATCCGCCGAACTGATTAGGCTCTTGTCGAACAGAGATACATAATTGCGAGATCCACTTTTTTACTCTTCGCTATCATCGTAATGTCTACTTTGATCAAAATCTCGGGTTCGATCTTTTTTCCGAATGCACAACTTGCCTTATAGTACTTATAAGTCGCAAGTAAAAAAGAAAAAATCTTGTGATTTTTTTGAGGTGGTAATGGCTAGGATCCACGGAGATCTGTCCAATTTTTTTTATAACTTAATTTGACCGCTGTATTCTTCTACGCTGAAACGTTTTTAATTCGATTAGTTAAAATAAATGTATCTATATAAAAGGCATAAACCTTCAAATAAAGCTTTTGTTGACACAAAAAAGAAGTCCAGGGCCCGTATTACAGATTACGAAACGAAAGGCAAAAAACGATACCCTAGAAAACGATAGTCAACACATGGACCGATTATGGTTTACGATAATGGATGCATCAAAATATTGCCTGATAAAATAAAAAAAATTAATTTTTTTAAGCGCATCCAACTTCATTCTTTCAATATTTCTGTCAAAAATAGTACATGTGTCAAAACAATGAAATACGAGTGCCAAAAGCAGTCGTAAGAAAAAACGATTATCGTTTTAAAAAAACGAGTATCCTAAATCGTAATCGCAACTTAACGATAACGAGGGATTTTAAACGATAATCGTAATTCTTAATACGGGCCCAGTTTAGACGCAACAGCTCGTATACCTAGTGTGTATGTGAGTGAGTGAGTAGAAATGGAGAGAAACTACAATTTTTTACCGTGTCCGAACGGCTAAGATAAGAACCAATTTTCAGTACAAGAAATACTGTTGGAAGATTTGTTACTTTATCATAAGCGGAAAAAAACTTTGTTTTTTTTTTTAGTAACGGCTGAGCTGTGATCTGTAGTATTAATTTTTATGGTTTTGCTTATAACTTCATGACAAAAATTTACTAAGGCATCTAACATTAAATTTTCACCCTTAAAAATCTTTTTGAAATTCTACCAATATTTTTAAGAACGAATAATTTTTTGAAAACTTTTTCTTTTTTCTTGAAAATTTTATATTCAAATATATTTTTAAGAACATAGGATTTGTGCTTTCAGATTCATTTGTAAAAAATATATAATACTAGTTCATCTTCGGTTCTTGTGCCCGTCTTCAAGGAATCGCCAATTTACTTGAACCACAAATAATTATTAATTGTAGTACCCCTTGGCATAATGGTTAGTGCGTTGGACTGTCATGCGGAAGGTCTCGAGTTCGATTCTCAGCCGCTGCAGTTTTTTTCAGGGGTGTACTGCCTCTTGCGAGGAATTGACAAATTCTCCAAGAGTATCTCTTGTTATGGAAAGTGCTGCTCATTAGCCATTCGGAATCGGCAGAAAATTGTAGGTCCCGTCCGTTCCTGGTAACACGCACCCAGGAATGGTTGAGAGGTTGAGAGTTGTAAGTCACTAGGTCCTGGTTCACTCCGAGCTGTTGAACCACCAAATTTATTTATTTTTAAAAATAATTCGAAGGTTCCGAAAACTGTCATGAATCCTTCAGAGCTTAAGTGAGTTTATGGGACAAATCAATTTTTGCCATCATACAGTTGCACAAATACTGAAAGTCCTCGATGTACGCAAATCAGCTGGTCCCTGTATTCTATAGAGGTGTTCTGGAACGCTGGAAAAACCAGTACGAATTCTTTTCCATCTGCCCTCCTTTTCTCTTTGCAAGTGCATTAATCAATTTCACTTACGTCCCTTCTTTCAAAGTCATGGAAACGCTGATAAATTATCAGCTCAAGATATATCTTGAAGAAGGAAAGCTTTTGAATGGCTTTAGACGTTATCAGGATATAACTCTAAATAACGTGCCGGTATGCCGCAGGGCTCCGTTTTATCTCCAAATCTCTTTCTAATATTCATGAGAAAATGATAGTTGATAGAACTTTAGCAGAAATATTTGTATCTCTAGGCTACCGCCGCAATGTTTCTTGGCTTTTATTTGTTTATCTTCAAGTTTATTAAGTATTCTAGTAAAATATCCATTTTCATTTCTCTTCTTAAACAATTTGAACGTAATACTTGTACATCAGGTGATTTCCATCAGTTAATCCTTGAGCCCAACTTCAAAAGTACATACTGTAAAAATCAGAGAATCTTTCTTAATCCGCACTACACGAATGTGAAATGGTTGATATTTCCCTTCCATTGCAATTTTCAGTCAGACATTCAAAATCAATTTGGATATATACAAAAAATTGATGGTGCAACAGCTCGAAGGGAACCAGGATCTAGTGACCTTGAACAACACTCAGCCATTCCTGTGTGCCTGTTACCAGGAATGGAGGGGACCTTAAATTTTCTACCGATTCCGAACGGGTAATGAACAGCACTTTTCATGATAAGGGATATAGATAGTTTTAGAAGATTTGTCAATTCCTCGCTAGAGGCAGAACCGCAGCGGTTGAGAATCGAACCCAATTACTTCTGCATTAGAGTACAACGCACTAACCAATTTTCCAAAGGGTACTAGAATCTCCTTTTAAATCCTCTTCAACATTATAAACACTGGCACTGTGCTTAAACAAAAGCAAAATAAAAAAAAACTGTTTTTGAGAAAAAAATATCAATGTCATATTGATGAAAATTACAAAAATAAATTTCTCGTCTGTGTAATGTGATCACTTGAATTTATTTAAAATTAAGAATACGTCTCAAAACTTTGACGAAGGACTTCCACCAAGACCGATATCAAAATATTTTCCAACTGATATTTGGAAACCCCCTTCGACAAGACGTAAGACCGCGGCCAGCTGCAGTGATACAGAAAAAGAAGTTTTACTAATTTGGAGGCACTGATAGAAAGGTACGTTTATTAAATCGGTAGTATGATACGAATGTTTTAACAATATTATGTACGCAGCGTCATCAATTCCTAATGGAATTTTGTGATCTTTCAACATAATAGGGGATCATTATTGAAGCCTTGAGGGATGCTATCTACTTGTTTAGTATGAAATAAATTAAATTGGTAGCAGCTACTGCGAAATTCGATTGCTGCATGAGTTAGGTACTTATCCAATTTGAGAACATTTGAGATTTGGCCAAACGTATTTCCAAAACCACTTTAATATAGAGTAAGCGATAATTTTCACTGAATACAATTACTTTAAACACTTCCATATTTAAGCCCTACCACGTTTAATTATTAATAAGCTTTTTGGCTTATTTTTATCACTAATTTACCTCGTAGCAAAGGTTAGATGTAACACATCAAGGTTCGTATATTTTTAAATATAAATACAGTTTTATAGAGCAGTAGCAACATTTTATAAAATGTAAAACACTAACATCTTTCAAAAACGATACAATCATTACTTACACACATGTACCTACATATGTATATATTTTAATGAGCATTTTATATGATAAAAGTTCTTCTAGACCTTATTTTACATAAAAACCTGCGGTTCAATAACAAACACACTCTCAAAGTATTCGTGGTTAAATCGGTTTGCTTAGGAGGGAGTTCCCATAATTTTCTGTTTGCGGTGTCAAATGTTGATAATTTTGAAGGACTTTAAAAAAATAAACATAATTGTAAATAATATTTGACTTTTGAACTTTATGTTAAAAAAGTTTTGTTTGATTTACTTATTAAGACTGACTTTTTCCAGGAACGTCTATAAATATCTACACTTTTATCTTAAGTAGAAATCCCTATCAACGAAAAAATAGACAGTAATTTTTGCAGAGCTATACTTTATACTCTTCAATTTGTTCTAATTATAACGAGCTTGTATCTGGAAGAGTTACAGAAAAAAAAAACTCTTTTTTTTTCAGAAAAGGCTTTAAGTTAAATATACTTACAAAAAAAACCTTGACTAGGTTATTAAACTTGTATTTAATGTTCTGAGTAAAATTGAATATTAACTTTGAAAACTTGTGAAAACTTATTCAATGTTAGAGGCTTAAAACTTACCATGTCAATTTAAATTTTCATAGTTTACAAATATTTCAATATCATCGAAATTTGTATTAATATTCAATTAAAAAAAAAACAATATAATCTAAGCGGAATTAAGCTCAAGGTATCACTACCAAAAAGCTGTTTTTGGAAAAAAGTTAAAATCTCAAATTTTTGTTTAAAAATTTGCTTACAAGTCAATACATTATGCTTTTAATTAATCTATGCAAAGATATTATGTAAATAACAAGTTTTTTTTTTAAATATTTTTGTATTACAAATTTTACTAAAACATTCATAGATTTATTTGAAATACAACCTGTTCCCTCCCAATAAAGTAAAATTTCATCTATACTACGTTTGATATCTCTGATAGATATTACATACTTCAAACTTTTTAATATATAAGTATAGTTTCTGCGCAAGCCATTTCGTTGAAGCTATTAATATTCGTATTAATAACTTTCCCATAAAAGGCAATAAATAATGCTCGAATATTAAAACAAACATTTACATTTTACTACAGTAAACTCTCTCACAAGCAGACACTGATGGGACTGTAATTTGTTTCCGAATTAGAAGAAGAAAATTTTTATTTAGTTTTTCACAGAAAAGAATTCCATTCCTAAAAATTGTTCCTGTCAGTGAATTTGTTGTTTGCTTTTATTTGAATGTCTTTCATCACTTGTCTTGAAAAAAAACAACTTCGAAAGTAGCATTTTGTGCTCGTTTAATAGAAATACTCCAACCTCTTTTTCGTTAAATTAAAATTTGTGTCCGATTATAAGAGAGTCATGTATTTAATTCAATTCTTTAAAAGCTGTCCATTACGAGCGAGTTCACTGTACATATTTCAAAAGAAGAACGAAAAGAAACTACTTTGACGTAACTGATTTGCTAATTTATAAATAAACACAATTTTCGCAGTTTCATTTTTAATTTCTAAAATATGTATGTAAACAAAAATAATTGAGGTTATAAACATTATGGAATCAGACAAGAAACACCTAGGTAACCCCGAAACGTATTCATCATCCCTCAAATGACACAGTTGTTTGTTGACCAACCGTCAGTTATTGCATATTGTAACTTCAAACTCTGCGCTCTTGTGAATGAAGTAAATAAATTTAATTCACAATAACGAGGTTAAAAAATAAATCACAAAAAGCCAAAGAAACAAAAAAACTAGTATGACACCTACAAATTGTGAAGAGAATTCATTGACACAGAATGGCCGGCTTATTAGCGAAAACTAAACAAAAAATGCAGATGAGCCCAACCCACAAAATGGCTTGCTTAGCTGAAGTGTCGTCGTTGGTTAAAATTTAAATTTATTCACCGAGAGTTGTGCAATTTTTGTTCCAAATTAATGATACGAAATTCCATTTCGAAAATATTCAGACTTATGTATTTATTTTTAAAAGATTTAACTGCTCCTAGAGTTTAACCTAGTGCCTTGTTACATTTCTACCGAGTGCTTATTAGTTTTATTCTATAACGTCAAGGATGAATTATGGCGCGAAATTCCCGAAGAAAAAAGATACCTTTTACATTCCGATTCCGATCAAACAATACCGAAGTTATGATGTCATTTTTTGCGCCAAAATTCGCCGCCTCTAAAGTTCCTCATAATCTTCGGCAGTTTTTGTGTTATTTTGTTTTCGATTTTTGTTGTATGTTGTTTATTTTACCCGATGGCCGTTAAAAGAGAAGATTTGATTTTGTTTTAAATATTTTAAAATTTCTATTTTTAGCGATTAACGTGGCTGCTTTTGTTATTGGACACAAGACATCTGTTTGGGGCTTTAAGGAATTCGTTTCTGCAGTTGTTGTGTTATTTTTCTTTGTTGGCTTAGTTTTGGAGAACAAGTTTTTAGATAAAAGTATTTGTAACAACTGCAACTCTTATTAAATTAAGCCCCCAAACGTTTATGAAACAACGAACGTACACCTAGAAACAAGTGCTTTATACTTAAAATGGTCAGTTGATTTGTAATCAATTGGCCAGCTGTAGATTTAACAGTGTAACAACACTGGCGAGTAATAGAAGCGAAAAATTACTCTATGTCTGCCTCTTTGTCGGCGTCCATGTTTGTACAGAGAAAATGGAAAATGTGTGTGGAAATCCAACAGTAAACAGATAAAATTCCAAAAACGACTGGAATTTCTGCGTGTGGCGGTGGCGGCCGCGTGGTTGGATGCATGCAGCATAATATGTGTTGTGTCTTGTGGTTTGTTAGAGGAGAGGCGAACGGAGGAGGCTTGTGTGTGTTTGGTAATTGTAATGCCATACTAGCACTTGTGGTAGATAGGAGAACTATTTGAACAGTGATGGATGGCCTGAACATAAGTTTGGTTTCTAAGTGCGCGTAATTTATAATTTAATCATCGTGTTGCTAAGTAAAATTTACAAAGTAAATTTATAAATCATTTTTAATGGAAAATTGCATATGTTTGAATGCAGGCGGGAATGGGAATGGGAGGTGTGGTTAAGCTCAATGCTTTTTAAAAACAGGATGATTATTATTATCATTTATCAATAAGCAATTGAAGGAGCGCCACTGCCACAATAAGTGCAATAAATATTTAAAGATTTTAATTTTATCAAAAAGAAAAAGGAAAGAAAAAAACCAATGACACACAAACTTTAAGACGGAATGTTTTCTTACTTTGATTGTATGATTGATGCCTTAAGCTGTTTTGACGCAGTGATTATCCGTTGATTTAACTATCGCGTTTTATCTTATTATCCAGATAAAATTACGCCACACAGTGTGAAATGTGGAGTGCTGTAGGCTTTCAAATTAAATTCAGATACCTACCACAAGGCTGATTATTATGGCCTATATTTTTGTATTTCTTAAATTTATCACAATTTTGCGTGTTAGAGTTTTGCCTAGGGCTGATTTTGATTTCAGCATGCCATCAATTTATTTTACATATTTTATTTGATTTCAGGAAATATGAAAGTGAATAACTTATTTTATTTTAATAAATATATAGAAACGAATGATGGAAGTATATTCGCAATATTTAAATAAACGTTTGCTGGTTTTTAACACTTCCTGTTTATGTTGTTTTGCTTTTATTTTTCGAGAATGCCTCCGGACTCAATAGGATTTCAAGGATATTTAAAAGGCTTCAGATTATGCTATTTATTTTATAAGTTATATATTAATTTTAATTAAAATTAAACATGTTTAGATTCTTAAAATTGTGTTTAAAGCAAAAGCCGACTTTCTGTTAATTTGAAAATACACAAAGTATTCTTTAACGTAAAAATACTGGTCTAACTTTAACATTAGCATTGTGGCGAATAACAAACAAATATCTACCTGCATAATGTGTGTATGTACATGTGTACAGTCGACTCCGCTTAACTGCAACCCCAAAATGCAAAAGAATCGTTGCAATTAAGCGGATTTTTCACTTAAGCGAACTTCGGATAACTGCAACCTTGTTGCACTTAAGCGAACTTCGGATAAATGCAACTCTTTTTCATTTAAGCGGAGTTGTTTTCAAATTATATTTACTTTTATGCATATTTCGTCGGCTGGATGCTATCTTGTTCAATGTCCATTTTTCAAAATGTTGGGAAATCGATTTTTAAAGTTCAAATTGAAAGTTTTTGTGTATGTAAGAAAATATTTGATTGGTATTATTTTTTTTCTGAAAGCTTTGACAATTTTGTTTATAAATCAAGCTACAGAAATTGTTTTTATTTTATTTTGAATTAGTTATAAATTAAAATCAACGAGGAAGTCATTTATATGTATGGATATTGTACAAGATAGAAATTATGCATTTTTTTTAATATACTAACAATTGTTCAATATAATACAAAAAAAGATGAAAAGCAGTTTATTGAACAAAAATGAATTGAAAAATCGTTAAAAAAGTGTCTTATTGAACAAAACAGTTCTCTGTAAATTGAAAACTAAAAGAGATAGAACAAAATGGTTTGCTCCAAATGAAAGAGCGTCCCAAAATTACGAGGACTGCATACCTAACTCGATTTCGTAAAAAATGGCCTTTTGAACAAGATAGCATCCAGCCGACGATTTGCATTTAATTCAAATTTCAGGTAAAAATACGACTATGACGATTGGAATGACTGATGGAAAGGTGATAATGTAACTTCATATTGTAACTTCAAATGTAAAATTTTATGTGTGTTCGTTTGAAAATTTTTGACACGTTCTAAGTTGCACTTAAGCGGAGTTATTTTCATACAAACTGTTTATTTGGGGGAAAAAATTGTTTCAAATAAAAGGAGTGTTCACTTAAACGGAGTTCCAATTAAGCGAACCTATTTATTTGGAAAAGAGTACAAAATAAATCGGTGATAGATGTATTGTTTCAGATATCCGATATTTTCAGTTAAGCGGAGTGCAGATAAGCGGAGTCGACTGTATAGCCAAATGAATTATCATCAGAATGTAACCAAATTTTATTTTTAAAAATAAAACTTAACTTTTTCTCCATCAAGAATAATGTAAATAACATTTAAACTATCTCAAATGTACAAATTTTATGAAATGTATTTTTTCATTGAAATATTAATTTTTTTAAGTAGTTTTTGTCCATTTTAATTCTTTTTGTTGTTTTGTAGCTGTGTTTGACTACTTTATCTGTCAAATTTAAGGTTATTTAACGTAAATTTTTTTGCGTTACGTTGTGAAACCCATACAAGTTAGAAGTGTAGTTTGACGCATTTAAAGTTATGCAAAAAGATAAGTAAACTCTTTTGCTGCGTTAAGGAGAACTGATTTAGTTCCTTAATAGAGTATGTCTTAAAACTTCAATTGTGTCGAGATACTAACTTAATTTTTTTATTTAAAAAAAACCTCTTAATTGTAAAAGGTGGTTGTTTTAAATCCGTGAGTTCAATATTGAGTTAACTCTGGTACATAGAATTTGACCGATGACACGGATTATTTTGATTTTGAGTGCGCCGACTGTTTGCTGCTTATTGACAATAAACTGAAATTTTAAGAAACCACACGACAAAAGGTCTGACGCAGTCAAATAACACCATATCGTTTGCCATTTCACGTTTCATATGTATGAGATAATCATGCAATTAAATTGTTCATGCAGTATCTCGACTGTGGCACCAGTTACGTCAATATGATCACACTAAATTTAAGTCTTTCTTTTCGTTTTCCCAATCACTGTAACGTGTTCCACATGGAACTTTTAGAAGTCCTGTATTAACTTTCAACATTCACCTCTGCTGAGTAACGGATCACAGGGTAATTTCAGTAAACTGTAAAGCTAACAAACTCGCCAAAAGTCCAGCAATGATACCTTTATTGCCACATAAGGCAAATATAGTTATTTCCATTACTACACATGTAACCTTATGCTAAAGCAAGATGCTATACAGAGAATAAACCTTAGGTGGAACAAAACAGTGCTGGATCTGAAGCGCTCCAAAGGTTTAATATCTTTAAGCAGATCGCACGTAGGCTCGGTAATAGGTGTTATCACATGGCACTATTTGATAGGCAAGACCGTAACACGGTTTGGAATTTATTCAAACGATTTCTGCAGAAGAGGACGAATCGATCCCAAAGACGTAAACTCCATCTAAGAGATTTCTACTAAAATGATATTAGTGATCTAGCAAATATAGATATAAGCAATTTTAACGATTAGGGAGAGAGTCTCCAAGATTCACATTGGGCCAACTAATGGTATATGTGTATTGGCTCACCTGTTGACAGCCACGTCAACTTAACCATATGATCGAATTAGGGCAAAAAGATATTTGTTATCATCGATCAGTATAGCTCTCCGTTGATGGTGATGGCAATGCCATCGTCGCTTTCAAAGATGTACTAACAGATGAAAAATTGGGAAAGAACAACATGGCCTCCCTGAACTCTCAAAATCTACTTGTCTCTAACTGAAATCAGGCAAGGACAATAACAAACCCAACTTTCCATTTAAGGATTTTTCAATTGGCGCGAATAGATTTTGGCGGTCAAAATTTGACATCTGTCAAATCTGTTATTACAGACTTAAACTTGTCGAATTTTTCGCTGGGACCTGAGCCTGCAACTGTACAAGATCTAAATGATTCAGGAGCTCGAAGCTCTTGACCATAGACAAAGCCGTTTGTACGTTAACTGGACTTTGTTTCTTTAGAAACAAGGCGCATTGATACATCAATGCTGTGTAAACAAGTTAAACTGCCGTGTATGGAACAAGAACAACCCATACAAGGTACACCAGGTGACAATACATCCTCAAAAAGTTACCGTTTCGTGAGGCGGTCACCGTCAGTGGCGAGCGCCACAAAGCAAAACTAACCATTTTCTTATGTCCTTAATCTTTTATAATTTTGAACATATGTTTTTAAAAAGGAACTAATTTTAGAAAATCTCAAAAGGTCAAAATGAAATCGAAATCGGGGCATTAAATATTTTCGAAAAAGTAACTTTGATTCCATAAATTACTATGTTGAGTGGTGAAATTCAACTAACCTTTTTCAGTTATTTTGCTAATTTTCAAATATTATTCCAATTATTGTCAAAATCACCACCTGTCTGCTGTTGTTTCATATTTATTATTCTTTGCACACAATGATCCAAAAAATAGTTTAACACAACAGTATGAAGAAGAAAACACACCGAAAATTAATGTTGGTTTAGAAATTCAGTGAAATTAGCTAGGCGCTCTCATATTTTATTTTGGAATTATTCCAAAAACTACAATAGAAACTAAAATTAAAAAGACAAAGCACCACTGGCAACAGTAATAACAAAACAAAAAAAATTGCTTCAACATAAGAAAATATATTTTATCCAAGGAAAAAACAATTCCCAATCATCTCGCTCTCATTGTATAAGCGTTAGCAAAAGGTGGCAAAAGTAATATACATACATATTTAAAACTAAAAAAAAATATTTATACTAACGTGACGTTGAGGTGGGCAAGCTGGCGGCAGTCAGATGAATTCGCATCCAGTCATTTCCACCATCATCAAAGAAATAATATACTATCTACTTTAAAATGTGTTTCAGATTTATTGTTTTTATTTAACACTTGTAGACCTTATTAGCATATTCAACACGTATTGAAGAAGAGTTCTTTTTTTAAATGTTTCGATTAGAAAATTAATTCAAAAAAATATTTTATTTATATAACTGTTTCTCAATAGGACATGGTAAATAAGCGAAAAAAAAGATAAATAATAAATTATTTGCTTTTTTTTGTTTTATTGGAAAATTTAAGTAGATAAATAAGGCGGGGATATATGGCCATTAAGAACCATAAAACAAAACCCAGAAGTGCTTATAGGGGCAATAAAAAATGTTTATTTATCGCGATAAAACTAATTTTATAAAAAAAAAAACGACAAAAAAAAACAAATTTGCATGAATTTGCATTAATAAATAAACCATAATTGCCACATTAGTTTGATGTTTTATTTAGAGCATTCTTTTGGTTTTTGTTTATGGGTGGTGAATACAAATTTTAAGTTTCACCAGAAGGAGAAGTATTGAAAGAACAAATTTTTTTTTCTAAAATATTTTTATTTCAAACTGAGTGGCCAAAAAACAGAAATGGTGCGGTGTTCAGAAATTGTGTAACAAAAACAAAGATTTGACTATTAGTTAACACAGCTCTTAGCTACCGAACTTCAGTTAATGCCTCCAAAAATCATTAGTTCAATCGAAAGAAATTTGTTTTTTCAGTGAAAAGTAGTCTTGAGTCTTCAATTTGCAATATGTAAATTTATTATTCGGTAGGAAGGTAGAAATTGTGACTACGGACTGAAGTGCGCCGTTTTGATATGGGGAATTTGGGACATTTTCTCACGGAGGCGGCCGGTTCGGATTTAGGTAATGTAAGAGGTATTTATATGTCTTATTGTTCTGGTATGACTTGTGTCTGCTTTAGCACGATTATCAGGAATCAGATCACTCACTCAATCGGATCACCATCCACATCCGACCATCTATAATGTGCCAAGCTTGTTGATTGGTGCTTTAGCTTCAATTAGTTCGATCGAGTGATCATCCGAATACTGCACACTATAAGTACCCCAGTCTGCTAGATCGCGGTCTAAGGAATCCAATTGATTGTAGGGTTTAAAACAGAGATAAAGTCTTTGATCTTCACTTCCAAAAGTTCTTCAGTGTCGTCAAAAATGTAATCTAATTCTGGCCGGAGTAGGGCATTAGCGGAGAAAATGTTGGTCCCCACAGCTACTACAGTTAGTGTTGTCTGGAAAACCTAGCTTCTCTGCATGATCTCCTATGGTCGCTTTCCGCTTTATGTACAAAAGATCCTGGCTATGTATTGCCTTGGTCCGACTGGGGCTGCTCATTACGTTATTGCTGGACCAGTTGAAACGACGATTTACTAAAATTAATAGATATAACAGCCGCCTAACTGCCCCAGTTTTTATCTCGTTTGAGTAACTTGTATGCTTCCCAGATTCCTAATGCTAAAATCATCAGTTGGAGGACATGGTCTTAGAACACCTGTGGTTTCAGTGCTAGCAGTTCTTTGGATTCTTTTAAAATTATCAATGTTGTATGCTTTGGTAGGTGTGGGCCACCACACAATCGAACCGTATGCGAGGATCGGTCGTACTACGACTTTATACGAGATCATATTCCACAGGAGACACCACATTTTACCAAAAAATTTGCTGTGGGAGTAGAAAGCTTTGCAGGCCTTCTTAATCGTTTTTTTTTTAAACAAAATCTACATCTGATATCGCAAAAATGTAAAAGTGCGGCAGATTGACATACTGATGAGTTATAGAGCGACTCTTAATTTTATATTTTCATTTTTTTTTTCAAAAATGATTATTTGCAGAGCTTTTAAGCATAATTTTGTTAAACCATATTTTGAAAATCAGAGTTTATAAAGACAGTTTTTTTTTTTAAGTTCTTTTCACAATATCACATATTCACTATCAGAATGTAATTCAGTCACATTATACATAACTCTAAATCATTTTCACTTACGAACTCAAGATATCTTACAACTGTCACACCGTTGCCGTTGGCATGCCTGAAAACATAATCAATTAGTTAAAAACAGCCAACTAGAGAAGATTCGCTCTTTTTTCTGGATTTCAAAATCTCAGAGCGTGTTTTATACAGTAGAGGTAGGTATCAGCAATTTTTTTGTCTTCAGTTAAAATCCTTATAGTACGCCTTGGCATAAGGGTTAGTGCGTTGGACTTTCATGCAGATGGTTTTGGGTTTGATAATCAGCTGCTACCAGAAAGTGTTTCAGGAGAGCACTACCTCTTGTCATGGAAAGTGCTGTTCATTAGCCGTTCGGAATCTGCAGAAAATTGTAGGTCCCTTTTATTTCTCCAAACATGAACACAGAAATGGTTGAGAGTTGTAGGTCACTAGGCTTAGGATCTCTATGAGCCGTAGTGGCCTTTAATTTATTTATTTTAAAAATACTAATCTTAAAATTTTTATGAACTTTAGATAAAACGCATTTTCAATGTGAAATTCATATTAAAAAAAATTAAATTGCATAAAACTTGGCATAATGGTTAGTGCGTTGGACTGTCATGCGGAAGGTCTCGAGTTCGATTCTCAGCCGCTGCAAGAAAGTTTTTTTCAGGGGTGTACTGCCTCTTGCGAGGAATTGACAAATCCTCCAAGAGTATCTCTTGTCATGGAAAGTGCTGCTCATTAGCCGTTCGGAATCGGCAGAAAATTGTAGGTCCCCTCTGTTCCTGGTAACACGCACGCAGGAAAGGTTGAGAGTTGTAAGTCACTAGGTCCTGGTTCACTCCGAGCTGTTGCACCACCAAATTTATTTAATTTTAAAACTTTCGATTACAAAAATGTCCACCAACAGTTAGATTAAATCTTCTGTAGTGGGTGAATTTTTATTTATCGCTTTCTGAATGCTTACCAATTGAAGTAGAAGTAGATGTATTTTGTGCCGGTATGTGGACTCTGACGGATTTCTTTTTTACTTCTTATTTCCTCACCTCCAACCAACACACTATTTTTCTTTAATCCCACATTTGGACAGGTTCAAATAAAGGTTGGCTACTTAAGCTCTTGAGCTTAAACTATAAGCACATACATACATACATAAATAAACGTTTGTGATTTGCTTTGCCACATAAAAAAATTATCCAATACTTATTATTCAAATCACAGTTTTTGTTTTTATAGTTATTTTGATGAACGTGAGTGTGTGTGGGGGGTTATGTGAGTAAAAAAACAGTAAATAGAAGCATGAATCGTCTTGTAGGTTTTATTGTTGGATTTATTACGACCTAGTAATCCGTTTTGAGATTGAAAAGCCGCACAGATGTTTTAAAACTTTCAACAATAATTTCATTTAGATTATTAGTATGTAGGAGAGAACAGGGTTAGTTGTTCTTCTATGTAGGCAAAAAATTTAAATCCAAAAAAAAGATATGTACATTTTGACAACTCTCTATCACTTCTGTGTGCATGTTATTAGTCACAAGAAATCGACAGGATCTACGATTTTGTTGCGAGACAGTCGGATTTTTTTTTTAAAACACAGTTTTGCTTACTTTTTAAAGTATTAAAATAGATACCGTTATATTGATTTTGAATTCTCTTACAGAAATATTGATTTTGGAATTAAGAGGAAAACTAAATCTTTATACATATTTACATTGTACAATTTGCCCCAGTTTCTCCTAGCATACGTGTCTTTGCAACCATAATATTTGTCTATGTTTAAGTTATTATTGTGAAATGGATATAAAGTTATCTAGAAATTTGTGTTTCTTTCTTTTGATAAGTGTTGAAATGTTTAGTGCATATTTTTGATTCAGTTAACTGAATCTTAACAAAGAGATAGATTAAGCACGCACAATTTGTCAAAGAAATAAATTTTATTTTTAATTGTACAAGACATTTTTGGGTCGTGTATCATGAAGAACGAACCAGAATTTCAAATATTTTTAAACGTTGCACGAAATCGGTGAAAGCAATAAATCAAATTTCATTCCCATCAAAACTTAATCCAGTGGATTAAGTCTTTCATTGACTATCACTGATCATAAAACGATACAAATTTTGTGTCAATTAGGCAGCATTAAAACCAAGAATTAACAAACAAATTTCCTCCAGAAAATCACTAAAATTAAATGCAGGTAGTTAACCAAAATAGATTGATTAGTGATATCTGGGGATGAATAATCATTTTTACTAAAGATAAATAGCTGCAAACAGTAGAAATAAAAACTAACAGATAAATTTATAGTCCGCGTGTCAAAATGACAGTGGTGTCAATTTTAAAAGAGAAATATGGGAGTAGGTTAGATTGATTATTACAATACGGTTAGTCTTTTGAAAATTTAAATAAGTCTTAATAAATTAGTCTTAATAGTAAATCTGTTTATTAAGCTTCAAAAATAATAGACAGTATAACTATAACTGAAAAATTTGCATCTCCCGGGTTCCATCGCAAATTTTTCTTGTCTTTCATTTATCATTTCATTTTTTTTTATAAACAGAGTCGTAGTGAAATAGAAATTTGATTGGCTTTCTATAAACAATTCAAATTTAATAGTCGTGGTTCAGGGAAAGTCCATCAATTTATGCTTAATCCCCATTTCAGACGTACTGTTAAGACAGAGATTCTTTCTTTAGCCGCATAGCACTAGTGTGTCAAAAGAAGTGGTAAAACAAAGAAAGACATGAAAGATTCCTGACGGCGTTCAAGAGATGGGAATGGTTTCATGATATAATTACTTACTTACTTAGGTCCTCGGACCTGTTATAGGGCCTCCACTACTCTTCCGCTCCATCGTGTACGGTTTTTGGAGATGTACCTTAGCTCTCTCCAACTCTTCCCCAGTTGTGCTGATTCCTCTTCGACCGTTCTTCGCTAAGTACTTCTGGGTCGGCCCACTCCTCTGCCTCGCTGCGTGAGAGGGTTCCATTGCATCGCTTGACTGGCAATGCACTCGTGGCCTTTTCGCAGCGTATGTCCAATCCAGCGCCACTTACGTTTTCGTATTATATAATCGATGGGTTCCTGACCTGTCCTCGTATGAAGTATTGGAGATACGGTTAGGCCAGAAATTCCGCAAGATGTTTCGCAAACATCTATTCACGAACGTTTACAGCTTTCTTGTGACAGTGGGTGTTACTTTTCAAGTGCTGCATCCATAAAGACGCACGGATTCTACATTGAAGCGGAACAGTCGTAGCTTGGTCTTTAGGCTTATAGAGTTGTTTCTCAATATTTTGGACAGCATTCCGAACGCTGCCTTTGCTTTCCCAATTCGGCTGGTTATATCTAGTTCGATCCCGCCATCAGTGGAGACAATACTCCCAAGGTATTGAAAACTCTCTACCGTCTCTAATGGTTGTCCAGAAATATCTATTTGAGTAGATGAGGAAGTTCCAAAACTGATCCTTTTAGTTTTTTCCGTATTGATCTTAAGCCCGACGCGACGGTTTCTGTTTCTCTCTCCACCCTTGTTGTCATTTGATGGAGATCCGTGATCCTATGAAAGAGTAAGCTCACGTCATCCGCATAGTCCAGATGTTTCAGGTGTGATAGCAGATTCCACTGAATTCCTCTATTTAAAGTCGACAAAGCTGCATGCATCAGATCACTTATTACCAACAGGAACAGTATTGGTGACAGTATACAACCTTGTCTAACACCACTTTGGATTTCAAACTCCTCTGACAACCTTCCGTTATGCAAAACGTGACATTTGGATCCTTCATATGTATAGCCTTGATTATATATCAATTTATCCGGGATGCCCCTCCTGCCCAAGGCCTTTTCGAAATCGATGAACAGCAGGTGAAGTGATCGATATTCAACGCACTGTTCGATGATGATCCGCAAGATGTTATTGTGATCCACGCAGGCAGATCCAGTGCGGAAACCTGCTTGTTCGGCGTCAAGCGTGTGTTCTAGGTGGTTTTTTATTCGACCTAGGACGATTCTTGTTATAACCTTCGCTACAGCAGGCAGCACGCAGATTCCTCTCCAGTTTTCGCACTGCGTAAGGTCTCCTTTCTTTGGTAGCTTGACAATCATCCCCTTTTTCCACTCCTCAGGTAAACTTTCTGTTTCCCAAGCTCTTTCTATGACTGGGTGGAGGAGCTCAGACGATGTTGTTGGCGCTGCTTGTAAGAGATCTGCGGGAATTTCTGCGAATTTCTTCTCTACGGGGGGATACAGTGCGTATTCAGGAATTCGTTACTACGGACGGATCGTTGGGTGTTAGCTTGAATTCGCTGGTGAAAACGCGATTTAAAACCGCAGAAAAGTGTTCCTTCCACCTTTTGAGCTGATCCTCATCCAAAACTAGCAGTGATCCATCTATATCCTTTACCAGGTGTTGCTTAGAACTTTGGACACCTGTAAGCTCTTTGGTAATTCTGTAGACGATCCTACTGTTGCAGCTACTTGAGGCCTCTTCTGCTTCTGTTGCCAATGCGTTGATATAGTTACGCTTGTCATGTCGCACGCTACGGTGAACTTCTCTCATCTTCATGCGGTACGCAGATTTCAGCTCGATTCTGCCTGCTGCTGACGTTGCTGCAATGCGAGCTTTCATATGTGTTTACTATCAGTTTTTTCACTCTGTTCGGGATTATATTCAATAAATGAACAAGAGTTTGAACTAAATCTTTCGAAAGATGTGAGTTGTACTCGAGTTTTGGACGTATAAACGAATCATTATTTACACCGATATAGAAATCCTAAGCATAGAGCAGCATTTCTAGCGGTCTCAAGAATGTGTCAACATCTTCGTTGACGCGCATACCTAGAACTGAGAGTTTCGTTAAGACAATGGCATAGACTTTTTGAAGCATTAAAATCTACAAGATTTTGTGTACCCCATTTAATAATCTTGTAAGGATTAAATCACCTTATCATCCTGTACCGTTGCGATTCCACTTTCAGATGAGAAGGACGTAAATTTGAGAACGAGTATGAAGAGCTGGGGGTAGAGTCGTCAGTATAACTATGGAGTGCATTAGAAATTTCGGACAGTAAATTATTTATAAAAATGTGAAATAAAGTCGGAGACAAAATGGAGCTCTGTAAAACACCAACAATCATTTTATGAAGATCAGATTTGAAACCGTCCAATACAACATGAACGAGCAAAGGTAATTTCTAATCTGAAGAATAAGAGTTTCGGTCTTCGAGATATTTATTGAGCAAGCTTAGGTTGAGGTGCGTTAACATTATTTAGCAACAGGCTTGACAAATCTGCCAGGAAATATTCCAGAACAGTAGGAGTGATGAAAAAGCTTTAGCAATGGTTTTTAAAAACGAAGAAGAACACCTAGTCAGAAAAATGGTGGGTACACCATAAGAAACAGTGGATTTGTTCATATCAAGATCTTGAAGGGCTATTGCAACTATACGAGTGCGGAAATATACCTGCCCTATTGATTAATTTAGATACTCAAGTACAGAAAGTTCAGTGTTCGTGTCTGGCAACGTAGAATCAGCTGCAAAACAAGTAAATATGCTTTAAGTGAAGAGATACTTTTTGGATTTTCATTGAAGATGAGGGTTAAAACCGAAGATGAAGATGAGTTTTTTACGTTCATGACAGATGACTAAAAAATTCTACTACCTTTGCGACATTGCAAAATTGCTTACCTTAAATTCCGTTCATTTAGAATTTGGTTCTTTTCATAACAGTGTTTCAAAGTTTCTGACTTGTTTGTGCTTTTTTTCGATTTCCTTAGTTGGGTTGGCTTCCTAAGAGCTGGCACTTGCTTCTCTCTGTAATCAATAAAATAACGAATCCCAAGAAAAATTACTTCTGTGATTATATCGGAACTTTCATCAATGTCACTATCGAGGAAACATAATTTCCAGTTAAAGAAGCGAAAAAAGTTATTAAATAACTTTCTCGTATTCCTAGACGGTCCTATAAGGATAGCGGGGAAATTGGATGAAAAAGATAACAAGCAACATTATATTTAAAATAAATTAAAAGTCCGTTATGGCGAAAAATTTCTGGAAATAAGTTTTAGTCAGACAGAAAAATTTCTCTTAAATTCTTTCCTATTTGCTTAATGCTCGCAAAATGTCTAAGATTCAAAGAGAAGTCAAAGTAATATGCCAGGTCGAATCTAATATGGATTGCGGATTGGGAAAGTGGTTGGCTGAAAATAGATCTTAAAATTTAAAAAAAACTTCGATTTAAAAATAAATTAAATTAGTCTAGTCTCGCTTTTCCCTTAGCGTGACGATAATATCTCTAAGGAAAAGTGTGCATAGAATTTCAGTTGAATTAAACATTTCATTTTCATTCTATTTTTTAAAAAAATATATTAAGGTCAATAAGGCTTTTCACTAAACCAAATGGGAAATAAAATAAACACCTTATTGAAGTGAATTTAATTCTTCTATAATTTTTATAAAAAAACATTCTAATACTCGTAATTATCAAACTCGTAATTATCAAACAAAATAATAGTCTTTATTTGAAAGCTTCCTTTCAAAGTTTTCACTTAAAAAGGCAAATAAATAAGATCAATTCTATATTCATTATTAATATTCATATAATATTAATTTAAATCAATTTTCTTAGTTTTAAAGTTAAACACACATTTATACATATTTTTTTCTTGTTTTATTTTCAGGTATGTTGAATTGGATTCTTTAAACTGAAAGCTTGTATACCAACGCTACTGGTTTGTCATTTAAACTAAACATTTTATCAAAATGTAAGGCCTAGTGACTTAT
This sequence comes from Chrysotoxum bicinctum, assembly GCA_911387755.1. NCBI lineage: Eukaryota > Metazoa > Arthropoda > Insecta > Diptera > Syrphidae > Chrysotoxum > Chrysotoxum bicinctum. The sequence continues at coordinate 201,885,872 of OU426988.1, read as the reverse complement.
AACTTTCAAACATTCCTGTGTAACACATACACGAAAGCAGGAATGGAGTTTACACACAAATTTCTGGAAATTTCAAACTGATGCAGAGATTGGAAGGATTTTTCGTAATAAAAATACTTTCGAAAGATTTGTGACTTCCCGACAAGAAGCAGAAGCGCCTCTTAAACGTCTTTGTTGTTAGGTAATTGTGGCTTGGGAATCGACTTTCCAGTGCACTAATCATTACTCCACGAGGTACTTCAAAAACAAAAATGTATACCAATTTTCATCAAACATTCAGACAATATCACTTATTGGGTCTAAACGTTCCATAAACGTTTCCACTAATGCGCAAGCAACAAATTTAACAATTGATCAGTTGAATTGCGTATCGGTATCTCACCAAAGCTGCGATGAGCAAAAATTATTCACACTATTATTTTAATAAACAAAAGATACTAGTTATTACATGTCAAATTTACTGACAAAAAAAAAATGCAATGAGATATTATTACTGAACAATACAATTGATTTTAAAACGTTAAAATATCACTCATACGCCGCAGTGCACCGCACAAACAAATCAATAAATGAATGTTCAAATCTGTTTTGAGCATGGCAAAGCTTAAGCTATCTAATTAACTGTAACTTCATGGTTAGCATTTATAATTGCTACTTAATTCTTGTTTCTATTTTTTTTTAATAATATTTTGTCTTTCAAGACTATTGTTAAGCCTAACTATAGGAATTCTTTGTTTAAAAAATTTATAAAAATGTTGTTCAATGTATGGGTGTTGATTGATTGGATACACTTCTATGAGAGGTGAATTGTCTAGACACAATCTTCTGTCTCTGAATGGATTTCATATATTTGAATCAATTGTCAAAAACTAAGTCCTCATTAGAGTTTATAAAAGTTTGAAATTCATCATATACTCGTAGTTGACCATGAATTTGATGGGGATTTTTTCAACTCTTGACACAAACGTTTGCTTAAAAAAAGTGTTGAATGAATGCAACTATTGTATTAATTATCAAAGAGCATTCTATTCATAAGCTGATTATGATGAATTGTATAAATAAGTCAAAATGAAGTGGCTTCATCATTATGCGCTATTATAGAGGTGATATTTACTATCACATTTACACTCTAAAATGTTGGCACATGTTTAAACAAAAAATCAAAATGAAGAAACTTAGACTATAATAGAGTTGCCATCAAAACATTTGAAGACCATCTTAGGCCTTTAAAGGAAGTTTTTAAACGCCTTCAAGTTGACAACTTGAAGATCAACATAGGTATATGCGAATTTTGCAAAAATGAGTTGAAATATTTAGGCCACGTAGTTAGCGCCTGTGGTATCAGCACTGACTCTGATAAAATCGTCGCCATGCGAAAGCTAAATGCCCCTAAGCGCATTCGTGAATTACGTCGAGTCTTAGGTATAGCTTCATGGTACCGACTGACGGTTTATTAAAAACAAAGCTCACCAAAATATCCAGTATTTATGTGCCCCACTTCGAACTCCCATTCATCTTGCAGACTGATGCAAGCCAATATGTTCTGGGAGTGGTGTTGTCTCAAAATACTAATGGTCGAGAACGATGAATTGCATATTGGATCCCATCATTGACGGACTAAAAAAAATATTTATTTATTTTGGGAAATACGCAGAATTAGACCATACTTAGGGGGACACCATTTCAATGTGATAATAGACCATCACTGAAAAATCCTTCGGGAAGGTAAGTCAAGTAAGTCGTAGAAATGTAACAATATGATTTCCAGTACCATGAACATAGCAGCAAATGCATTTTTCAGAGACCACTTGCCCATTTGGGAAAGCAAGATATTGATCCTAAATAAAGGAGAAGAAGAGTGGACATATGTATAAGCACATGAAACAAGTCAGCAACAAACCCCCAAAAATATACCGACTGTCGAATTCAAAGAGACGCTTTATATAAAAGATTTACGGCGTACCCATTGGCGAACCAAAGTTACGACGAAAAACTTTGTGTTCCGATGGACAAAAGATTACCAAAAATCACGATGCGACAACTGCTGGCCATTTAGACTTTCTCCTATTCTGCTAGTCACAGACAGCGACCATGTTCTTGACCTATCTTGCGCTTCTTCGACGTATGAATGTTGGCTGATTGATAACCGAACCGGTATTGTCGAATTTGACCTCTAAACGTTGAATAGTCAACTGTGAGGCTAGGAACGCACTTGCGATTTTTGTCGAGGCGATTAAAATATAGCGGTCTCCAAAAATTATTATAAGCACTCACTTGAGCTTTTTTTGCCGCACGTTTATTTAATCGCAAACAAATAAAACGCACTACCTTTAATGTGAGTGCACGCATTTGCTACAAATAAATGGCAACTATTAAGAATTTTCTTGTATTTACTCCAATGTCACAGATAATAATCGATCTTCATGTGGCATTGAATTTCTACATTTTGTATTTTTATGCACAATTCTGGGTCCAACTAGTTGTAGTAGACCCGTGAAACATTCAATACTCATTCTATAGTACGAGTATTGCACAAATTTCAGTGGCCGTTCTTTTAAACTATCGTGGATCTGATCAGACTGATCTTGAAGTAACCCGCCACTTATAAGCGGATGCACCAATACTTTTTATTACGTTTTTTGAGTAGACGTAACAAAAGAGCCAAGAATTTTATTAAAAAGTCGCAAGTGCTTGCAGGATTAATATTAATATTTGACCTATTTAATTTTGCGACAAAAAAAAAACCGAACTTGTTTTTATAATCGCTTAAATTTTAAGTCGCATGTGCGTGCAATCACATTTAACGCCATGTGTCTTATGTCTTGCGGCTAAAAAATCGTGCGATTTCAAAACGCAAGTGTGTGTATGCCAATCTCTTATTGCGACTACGATTTTCGGGTCGTAGTAATCTAAATCGCAAGTGTGAGTACATTCATTTGAGTGCGTTTGTTTCATTTTACTAAATGACTCTCATCTCCAGAAAAATCATCTCCAGAAAAATGAAACAAATTTCGTCTTTTAAATCGTGACGATTTTTTGGTATCAAGTGCGTTCATTCTCATTTAAACACATGTGTTCTATTTTTGCGACTAAAAAAATTGCACGATTGAAATCATAAGTGCGTTCCTAGCCTAAAGGGCCATCACGTCTACCGTTAAATGGGGGCAATGGGCGCAAGGTTTGGATTGACGAACTCTATTCTGATAATAAAGTTTTAACATTTGAACGAGCTGTTCACTCCTGTAACTTGTCGTCGTGATTTGGCATCAGTAACTGAATAATAAGCAACAGATTCGATTGATGTCACAAAACCACATGGCCGCCAAAATATACCCGCGCCAATTGAAAAACCCTTTAATAAAAATAGTAGCACACAAAAAATTATTGCAATTACTCAGAAGCATTAACGACCTTTCGGAATTGATTTTAACAATGTTATATTCAACCACATACTTTATAACATCTCAAACATAAATTTGGCTAAGTAAATTCCTGCCTTTGACAATGTTTGTTTTTGAATTTTTAACTTTCCTACCCTATACTGCCTTGAATTATGACTCATGTTTTTAAATCCTTAAGTGTCATCATCGGCTCGACAACCGGGTTCTGGCCCTGGCTTCTTTCAACAAGTCTCTCCACCTATCCCGGTCTCTAGCCAACGCCATCCAGTTGCGCACCCCAAGGCTTCGGGCGTCCTGGTCTACGCCATCTCTCCAGCGCAAGCATGGTCTACCACGCTGTCGTCTACCATAGAATGTACCACAAAGAACTTTCCGAGCAGGTTCCTCTTCGCTCATACGAACTAGGTGCCCTGCCCACCGGAGTCTACCGATCTTAATTTTTGTTACGATATCTGCTTCTAGGTAGATTGCGTTCAGTTCATGATTGTACCGTCTCCGGAATCGTCCTTCCTCACATATGGGGCCAACAATTCTCCTTAAGACTTTTCTCTCGAACGCAGCTAAGAGGTCGGAGTGCCTTTTGCAAAGCACCCAAGTCTCGGATCCATATGTGAGTACTGGCAAGACCATGGTCCTGTACAGCAGCAGTTTTGAAGTTATGGTGAGATTTCTGGATTTGAAGAGCCATACCATAGTAGGCTCTGTTGGATTTGAGAAGCCGCCCACGTATTTCTTCTTCTATATTGTTATCGGCTGCTACTATTGACCCAAGCTATTTAAAGGATTGCACCACTTCAAATTCGTGCTCCGATACCTTGATTGTTTGACCAACTGTTCCTCTCGTATTCGATGACACCATGTACTTCGTTTTACCTTCACTAATGTGCAGCCTGTTGACGATGTCAATTTATTTGGGATGCCGAATTCTCTCATGGCTTTGTAAAGTTCTACCCTGGCTATGCTATCATAGGCGGCCTTAAAGTCTATAAGCAGATGGTATGTTGGGATGTTAATTTCTAGACATTTTTTTATCGCCTGCCTAAGGGTAAAGATCTGATCAGTTGTTGATTTGCCTGGAATGAAACCACACTAATATTGTCCGATGATGTTTTTAGCGTATGGGGTTATCCGGTCTTGAAGGATAGAGGAGAGTATCTTATAGGCGGTACTCAACAACGTGATACCTCTATAATTGCTGCACGTTGTGACATCTCCCTTCTTATGTTAGGGCATATTATGCCTTTTCGCCAGTCTTCTGGCATTCTTCTTGAAGTAGTGGAGCCTCCACTTCCGCAGTGAGCTAACCATTTAGCAATTCATTAAAGTACACTTACCATCGCTCCAGTATGCTTTCAGGATCGATGATCAGATTTTCCTCTCCTTGCAGTATATGCTGCGTGGTGTATACTGCGTCATGTTTCGGACGGATTGGTAAGACTTACGCGCCTGGTGCGGACCTCGCTCTCGGCTATTTTCTATTTCACAGATAAGGTTCTTCTCCCAGGCAGATTTTTTGTCTGTGAAGCCGTTTTTCCATTCTTCTGAGCTTTTTATATTCCTCTTCGCGTGCCCACGTTCTATGAGATTGTTGCATTGCTCGGTACGCAACATTCTAACGTTCAGTCGCTAGCTTGCATTCATCATCAAACCAGTCGTTCCGATTTTTACGACTGCTGCCTAAGATGGAGTTGGCAGTACTAAGACAGTGTTTTTAAGATGCGTCCACTTCTCATTTCCACCCAGCATACACCCTAGATCAAGTGATTCTAGGGCGAGTCCTAACGCATTACCAAAGGTGTTACTGGTGTTTTCGTTGCGCAGGGCAGCCGTGTTAATTGGAACCTGATCGGCGGATGCAATGCGTCTTCGCAAGGAAATCCGCCCTCGAAAACCATACCAACAAGATAGTGATCCGAGTCGATATTACCACTTCGGTACGTTCGTACCGTCATCAAGTTCGAGCAGTGGCGACGGTCTATCAACACGTGGTCTATTTGGTTACGAGTGACTCCATCAGGTGATACCCAGGTGGCTTTGTAGATATCTTTACGCGGGAACCTGGTACTCGCAACGACCATGTTTTTCGATGCTGCCAATTCTAAGACTCGAAGTCCATTGTCATTAGTGTTCTCATGCAAACTATGGGTGCCTGTGTAATGCCCGAATACCGGCTCCCGACCTATTTTTGTGTTCGAATCCCCAAGGATGATTTTAACATCATACCTTGGACAGGCATTGAGGGCACATGGTGTTTTGTATGACAGCTGTAGTATACGTCATATTCTATCATCTGTAAAACACCATTCCCTTTCCATCTGATTTCTTGGAGAGCTGTTATGTCAGCTTTATATTTTGACAGGGCATCGGCTAGCTGCTGATCGTTTTTCCGTTTTCTTTGCGTGGGTTGTCATCGTGTGATCAGTCCGTTTCTGAGGCTTGTTGTCGTTCTTGAAATTCTTTTAGTTTTACGGGACAGGGAATTAACCTGTCGCCAACCTGAGGAACCAGCCTGATCATATTAGCCAAACCTTTTTTAAAAGGCTTGTTTCTAGCGGCCAGCCGGCGCGGAGAGGCTATGATCACGCTTCCACCAGTCCCGAATAGTTACGGCACGTGCATGTTTTCGTATGCTACATGTTGTTCCCCCTATTCGTCTGATGGCTGACCGCCACGTTAAGTGTACCAAATTTTATTAGTTTTCATCAAAAATTGGTGTGCAAAATTAAGCCCTATAGAGCAACCAAAAGGATAGAAACAAATTGAGAAGTTTGCAACTGGTCCGATATTGAAAACAGATATAAAACTTAAATAGTTAAATTTTTTGAATCCTTGTCTTCACATCGATTTAGGAATCCACCTTTCGTCTTGAATTTCATGTTCGATGTACCTAAAGTAAAATCGTTCAGTGTGTGTATATTTGTATGTGTTATAAGCTCGCATGGGCACTTAAGGTAGATTTTGTCGTTGTGTTGTAATATTTACATTTGACGTTCCATTAAACTGTCACTAAATTAAGCGAAAATATATACAAAAAGATGTGCCGTAACTCGATTTGAATGACCAATCAATGTCAAATAAAATCAAGTCTTATCAAACATTTTATTCAGCAAGAACAACAAATTAAAAAAAAAATGCACCGAGTCGTCGTCTCAGCACCTGCACAACAAAAACACTTGGTCACCCAAAAAGATGCAATAAACAAATCGTTTAAGCGCAATTTAAATCCCCTCCTTTAACTATAAGTTTGTTTTTCAAGCCAACATCATGTCACACTTTAAATGTGTGTCAACTGTGGAAACAAGTTGCTTTGTACCTAGATACAATTTGATTGTCACTTTCCACACCCAGTTTTTTTTTTCTGCTAGTGCTGTCACATGGGAGTACCTGTATCTTAATATAATTTTTCTGCGTTGGACATTAAACAATGTCGAGGCTACTTTAAGCAGACTCATTAGAAGGTTTTTTATTTCGTGTAAGGAAATCTACTACTTCCTCTGGCAAAGCTGCTGGTTTTGTTAGCTTATATTTAACTTGGGTTTTGTGAGACTCACTGTTTTGATTATACAGCGATTTTGTTTTGTATTCTTTCTTCATTATTTTAATCACCACTAAATTATACTTTGTTTTGGTTTTGTGTTCTCTCACGAGATTGTGTTTTTTTGTTTGGGGTCCCACTTGGCTATCAATGACATTGCGTCATTCTTGTTACCGGAACCCAGTTTGCGATCGAATACAAATTTGATATAATGACACACTTCCAACAAGTCATAATTTTAAAATAGTGACGAACTGGAGTATAATGTATAGAAGCTTAAATATGGCGCCTATGAGATCTTAGTTTGACATTGAAAACGGAAAGGGAAACAGTTGCACGGCGGCGCGCGCGCAAAAATGTGTCACAACAATAATAATTATTGTTTGTAACTTATTTTCTTCTGTCAATTTATTAGGTACTGGATTTCACTTTTTATCTGGGGGCATTTTGGTTTTGAGTACGGATGGAGTGTCCTCGAGAGAAGTAGAAATTAATGGACATTGTCAAGTGTAACATGGAACAAATTAATTCCATGGCATTCTGTGGTGAAGTGGTTATAGTATAGCTTAGAGGCTCCAATCGCAAAGAATAGAAATCAAAAGTGTTGGAACCCAGGTCGTTAAAGTCAAGGAAAAATAACTTAGATTTGTAATTTTTATTGCTTAATATTTAATTTAGATTTTGTTTTGTTTTCTGAAGTTTCGTTGAGTGTAGGTAAAAACGTTAATGTCAGATTCGATCGAAATGATTATTCAAAAGAGAAGCACAACAATAATTATGACGCCTGACAAGTGCTTGTATGGCCTTACTTCTGTTCGATATTTTTAGTGGAAGCTCTTGAGAATTTTTTAAGAGCTACAAACAATTAGATTCGAATACAATTTGAACTATTGGTCATGTCTTGCATCACAATAATTGAATGGAGAAAAGTATCACTGTTGGTCAGATGATTTATGATAATAATCGTAGGGATTTTAATGCTTTGAATCTTTTTTTGTTTAATGCGATAAATCCAAGAAATAACTTTCTATTTTAGATGAGTGTTTATATTTAAACTTTTTTTTTGTTGAAGAACTACACATATATGTACCTACTGCAGCCGCGGGCCCATCTAGTACTAGAGCATCGAGTTTTGCGGTAGAAGAAAAAGTACAAAACAAGTGTACACGTACATGGTGAGACTTAGGATCCAGAAGTCCCAGATTTAAAAAAGTAAACTAGTGATATCTGCGAATTCAGATTGTGATTTAATACGTTTGCTTCCTCAAAAAATTAAGTTAGTGATGTCAGCTACTTCACATTGTGATTTAATACGTCTGCAATCTCAAATTATAATTATCTCAAAATTAATTTAGTGGTGTGTGCTATCTAAGAATTCTTTTGTTACATTTGTTATCTTTAAATGTAGTTATTAAGTGACGTATGTTATTTCAGACTATGATTTTGTAAAAGATGCTACCTCAGCCAACGAATATATGCATTTAAAATGATATAAAACTGATAGTAAGAAAACATGAACTTTGTATATACATTTTTTAAGAAATATAGAAAGTTGAATGACTTACAATTCTCAACCATTCTTGTGTACCTGTTACCAGGAATGGAGTGGACCTACAATTTTCTGCCAATTCCGAACAGCTAATTAGCAGCACTTTTTATGACAAAAGATACTCTAAGAGGATTTGTCAATTCCTCGAAAGAGGCAGAACACCTCTGAAAAACTTTAAACTTTAGTCGCTGACAATCCAATCTTAGACCTTCTACATGACAGTCCAACGCACTAACCATTAAGCCAACTGCATTTCTTCTTTGGTAGTTCCCTGACCACACAGAAATACAAACATAGAACATACATAACACCTACATCTCCAAATTTTCCGCCATTTTAATGTTTCTGTATGTCACTTATAATGTCAAAATTTTACAATTTACATTGTATCAAATGGCTTATTTCATATTCATTTCAGTATTCATCTGTTTATTTTAAGCCCATCTAATGTTGCATTTTAATTAAGCTCTTTTAATCGAAAAATTTCACGCATTTGTGATTTCTTAAACAACAGATCACAAACTTTTTGGCCATTTTCCCATTGCGAATGCCCATGCCCACCAACGCTTGATTATATTATGTGACATTTTCAAACATCAACGAAATATTAAAAGGGTATATATCTCGAAAGGGCTCCTTACGTGCATTTTAAAGATACAGAGTATCGCAAATAAAAAAAAGAACAAAAAGAAATTTGCTTTATGACAACTTTCAACAAAACAGAAGTGTAAACGAAAAAAAAAACAGGAAAAACAGTGAACAAAAACGGGGCGTGTACATTTGGCTGTCATCCAATGTGTGCATTAAAAATGTTAAATATTATGCATTAATATTGTGTAGGAAGAAATATTAATTAAATTTTATTGGCCCTCGTGTAAAAGAAAAAAACAAAAATCGCACCAGTTTAAGTGAAATTAATTAAAAGTACAATTTATTTGAGAAGACTATAACTGAGCGATCGCAATAAACGAACGACCTGAAGTCACCTACCTATACAAAGCACCACTTCTAAGGGTGGTCCATTACTTGTTCATTCCACATAAGGGCATTTCAATAAAAAATCTGACCGAAATCCAAAACACACACAGCCAAAACTTACATATATGTAAGTATAAGCTCTCCTTTTAGAAAAGTTAACTTTCTGCAATCGAAATGGAATCATCGCTCTGCACCTTTAACTCTACCTACTTAACCGAAGTTTATTGCTCGAATGCCAAATAGAAAATGAAACACCAGCGATAAATCCATCATAATAACAAAAGCAGAGAACAAAAGAACTGTCAAATTTTCTTGGCAGGCCATCGAATACTTTTTTACTATAGTGGAAAATATTAATAGTTCAGATTCCACAGGCTTTCGAATTGGGGATAATAATTAATGAACTTAATCACTTCCTCTTTAGAAAATTTTAAATCATACATTTTTCAAAATTGAAAGAAAATCATAAACTTTAATCAACAATCTTTTTTTGAATGCAAAATTCCAACTAAATGAAAATTGGCAACGCCAAAGCAAAGTGACACTTCTTGCGATAAAGTAAGCGATGAATGGTATATGCGATGAGAGAATACTTTCCATCGCATACTATGAAAATCTAGCTGCGATGGCGCCACAGGGTTACCTTTGGGGACACTTTAGTGTCATCTTTGACATATTTTCAGCGTTCGGACACCAGGACACCTCTTTTCAAAAATAAGTCGATTTGGACACTTTTTTAAGCAAAACAAACAATTTCTTCGAAAAATGGAACGCAACCCGTCGCAAACAACCTGCCATTCAATGTTTTCAGCTTTAAATGTTTTAAGAGGCAAAGATTTGGAGTTATACTACGTTTTCACCAAGAGTAAATCCGCTAGAGATTTAAAATAAATCTTGAAGTGTTTTCAGCAAAGAAACTGAGATTTATTTGACGTTTTCACTCCGTCTTGTCATTCAATTGTCAATTTGGACAAGAGAAAAAAAATGCAATTGGATAGTAGGTAAACAGGAAAAAAAAACAGATATTTCTCGTTTGTGTTAATTGTCAATGAAGAAAGTGGGTTTACATAGGTGCGTTCTACAAAATAAGGTTTGTTTGTTTTGTAAACCTTCTGATTGCGAGAAGATTTCAAGGAGATTTATTTTAAATCTTCATTTGAGGTGATTTATATTTGTATGGTAAATCTACGAGATTTAAAGGAGATTTATGGTAAATCCACTTAAATCCCGGATTTACCTTTGGTGAAAACGTAGTAGTAGAGGTAGAAGAATGGGTTCCTAGTTATGTTCTTATACAAAAGCATAGAGAACAAATATCAAAGAAATAATGTGGTATCAAATACGAAGACTTTTTAAAACTGTTTTCTTAACAATTTTTCTAGTTGTTAATCGCTTATGTTACCTGAATTTATGCAATATTTTTTGTTCTTAATTGTTACAATTAAAACTTTAATTTAACCTGCGTTTTAGTTGACATTTCTATGGGACACCTTTTTTCCTCTCGGACACCTTTTTTGACACTTCATGAAAATTTTCAGAAGTAACACTGGATGGCTGTCTCAACTTGCCACAATGAAAGCATGCTTTAAGCATTCTCTTGTGTCATCCCTAGTTGAGACCGCATGCTATAAACTAGAAGCTTGCTATATCTTGTTCATTCAACGTATCTTCTTTCGAAAATATATAGTTAACCAGTTTTGGTAAGTTTATGTGTCTTTCTCGACTTAGAACTAAGAAATGAAACTGGGTCTTAGTTCAATATTTTTATGAATTTTCTATAATATGTATGAAACTTTGAATGAATAGAGAATAGTTGATATAAAATGTCATAGGGTACTTTTGCAGTTCTTCTTAGACATATTATTTATTTTTTGTGGGAGTAAGGTGAATTTATGTATGTCATTGCTAAAAGGATTTATTTAAGTTTGGAAGTTTCCACCTCTTCCGACTGAAATACTTATTGAAAAAAGGAGAAAATTCAATTAATTCTTGTATAATTTCATGAATTATATAAATATATACTATTATTATCTTCACCAATTGTTTTGATGGCTACTCTCCAAAAATTTGTTTTACTATTATTTGAAAAACGACAGAAATTAGGACCACAAGAGGCTGCTTCTTTAAATCGAAAGAAGCGTAACTTATAAGAATCCTTGCTTTCTTCGTTGGAATGTCTGAAGTCCAATAATGATAATAATTCATTGAAGAAAATCTGGCATGCAATGAAAATTTCCTCCAATGCCGCAGACCGCAAATTTCATGAAGTTGATTTCAGTGTTTTTTGTTACCATCTCGGTTGCAATGAATGAAGAAATAACATCTGAAACATCTGACATCTGATGTCAGTTAGACTGAATTTAAGTTAGTTTTCAACTGTATACGCAAGTTGAGAAATTGTATTGCAATTCCAGAAAGGTTATTTCATCTGCTTCTATTCCATTTTCAATATTTTAGGGAAAACGCCGCCGTCAAACTAGTCGTTAATTCTGAATTCAACAACACATACAATAGGATAAGATTTTCTGCAAAAATTTGCTAGAATAATTTGCAGAAGTGAAAATTTCTTCAATATATATATAAATAAAAACTGCTTGGATATGCGGAATTACGGGATGGGAATGTTGTGCTACATTCGTCAGTCCTTAAAGTAAAAATGTTGGTTCTTTTTTCCACAAAAAGTCTGATCTAAGATGTATTCTAACATTCCATTTATGTGTTCATAAAGGATCATCAGTTTTCTTTCCCAAAATGAATTAATTCATTTATTGATTGAGTGGTGTTAAAGTTTGTTTTCTGTCAAATACTAATTCAGAAGCACTTACATTAGATCAATTTTAAGAACATCCGCTTAATTCACGATTTTCCATTATTTAAAAATCCTCTAGATGAATCCAAAATTCGAATTTGTAATGTTCGAACATAAAATGCGCATAAAGTAACTCTCCAACTTTCACAACTGAGCGCACTGTGCTCAGACATTTTAAGGTTATTCACAATGCTTTTAGAGCGCAAGAATTAAAGAAAAAACAGGAGGAAAGCGCTAATTTGTATGAAAAAAAATACGGAATGTGTCCTATATTATGTAAGTTAAGAACAAGATCCAACTTTAAATGTTGGATTTCTGTATTTGTATTGAGTGCATATTCGAACTCATTGTTTTACAAGGTTGAGTCTCTGAGGAGTACTGTTTGAGTTGGATCTGTTTTATGATAATATTTTTTGTCTGCTATTACACGATGCATCTACACGCGTGCGACTTTTCGAATAACGTAAGTGCAAACGGGAAAAAAAGTCGATAGATGAGACGGAAAAAAATCTGAACTGTGCAACAATTTGACGTTTCTCTTCTCTCTTGTTCGTTTTTCTTCCATTATGCCTTAGAGATTTCCTTGTCCGAGGAGTATACTTCAATGTAACGCATAGAAATACTTCTTTTTGATTGCTTCTTTATTTTAAAGAGCACACACACTGAATAACACCGAAATGAAAACAAAGAGAACTGTCAAATTGGATTCCTGAATCTGGTTTCAACGTGTAATAGGGCTTGAATTAGTGGACGAAATATCAAAGAAGAATTCGAAGAAGGCGCATGCATCTAGATTCAACGTGTAATAGCAGACTTCCCAAATTGGATATATTCTCTCTCAAAAAGATGGCGTATTTGACAACTGCACAGTTTCCTCGGTTAATAAAAAAAAATCAATTCATGAATAAAAAAAAAAACTTTAGGATTAACTTTTAAAATAAAACATTCGCATGTGCGTTGGTCCTGTCAACTGAACTAAGTGTTTATATTGTCACAAGTAACCATCTCAAAGGTACTCCCGGTGTAAATTTAGAACGTTTCTGTCAATAAATCGTGATTTTATGGCTTTTTACGGCTGGTGCAATGAATAAGCCCACCACTAATATATCTGTCATGGGTTTTTATTTTAAGTAAAGTCTATAATTATTTTTGTATGGATGTTATTTAAGATCTCATTTCTGTTGATTAACACAAACAAATAGTTTCGTAAATGATTGTCTAAATTAACAAAGTTTTAGGGCAATGGCAGCAAATAATACCAAATTACACCTCGTAAACACAATAAAATGGAATTAACTTGCGAAGTCTCCACGCTGGTAATTAGAAAGTCAAGCCGCCCAGAGGCCCAGAGTAATATTATTCCAAAAATATAAGTTCGTTGACAAATAAGAAAAGAGGAAAAAAATATACTTGTCATTGTGAATAATCTTAAATGCGTACTTCGTTTGTTGACGGAGTCGCCATCTATCGCAATCCATTGTTGTTCATTTTCTTGGAGTCTAAAATTACCATCTCAACAAGGAGACATACACAAAGAGGTATTTAATCTCGAACAGTTGGCCCACATTGGTATACGGGTTTGTTATCATCAATGTTGCCCTTACTCCTCTGAGCTGTGCTGCTTTTAGCCTATATGAATGGACATGCTAGACTGAATCTGGAGTAGGCACTTAGTCTGTCCCGTTCGTTGGCTGGAGTGAAATCGAAAGTTTTCAAGACACACGATCACGTTTTGATGGGTGTGAGTATATACAAACGTAGGGTGGTGTTGAGAGGGACATTTTGGTGCAAAATTATGTTGATGATGGTGATAATGATGACGAGCGAAATAAAATCTGGGATCTTGTTGTGCGGGATCACAAGTACGAATAAATTGGTTTTATGGAGCAGATTTTTTGGCGGAGAAAGTCCAAACTCAATGAAACCAGAAATGTGAAAAGAAGAATGACTTTTTTTTTACTCTAGGTAGATCTGAATGTAACTCAACCGAATAATTTATGCGGTTATGGTTGACTTTCGGAACCGCTATAACTAGGGGCGTTTTTTTTTTTTTGTTTAGCTTACCCAAGGTAATTTATAAGTGACGGATAGGTCGTATCTAAAAGATATTATTTGTCTTAACTTTTATTATTTGCAAAAAGAGTGTTTGAATCAGGTTAAAGGTTTTCTCGGTTGACCATACATCATTATTAGTTAAGGTAAAAAAAGATTTTTCGAAAGTTTAGTTCCCTATAAAATAAACAAAATAGGAACAAAATAATATAGCTTTCAAAGTGGGAGGATTTTAATAAAATATCTGACTTTGTATTGTTTGAATTAAAATGGATTTATGGATTTATTATAGTAATGAAAGTTTCTTTTGGTGAGATCGCACCAGCTATTTAAACAAACTTATCTGTCTAAAAGAAGAAGGAAATTAACTGGAGACCTGATGATTTGCAGTTTCTATTTATAAACACAAAAATATACTTTATCTTCAGAAAAAACGATTCTATTCCAATCAAACTGAACTGAACACAAGTTTTCCAACCAACATCAATTCAAACTGTAAAATAATTCGAAGGGGTGCGTTCGCAAAACGCATAAATGAATGAATTTTCTCAACTTAATGTATGTACCAAAAACAGATATCGAAGAAATGCATCTGCCCCTGCAGGTATGCAACATTTACCCATATATTCATTCTTCTATCCTTTTTTTAATAGTTGCTATATCTAATAAGAGACCGTTTGGTAAAGTTTTAAACAATATAGGTTCTAGACATCCTGGAAAATTCATTTCAAACAGAGAGAAACGAAATTGGTATTCAAAAGATTGGTACAGAAGGAGACCGGGAGTAGTCTATCTTAATAAGTGGTAGAGAATGTCTCTTTCAACTCAAATAATGATTAAAAACAGTATTAGTGGAGATGGATTAGCTTGGTCGAACCAGGGCCGATCGTCTAAAAGTTTTCAATATTGTGTCGAGCTGGGAAGTTTATGGATTACGATGCAAAATGGACTCTACAAAGTGTCCTGTCGTTGTGGCGCACTAAGGATAGTGTAAAGAAGTTTTGAGAGGTCTATATTTGTAAATAGAGCTTGATAAGCCGGAGAATAGAAATCAGAATAGAATTATCGAGAAATTTACTAGATTGAATGAAAGGTCACCAAAGTTAAAAAAAATTAAGAAGTTCGAAGGACAGCAGTTCTTAGAGAACCAGATTCTAGTGATTTACAAG
Source organism: Chrysotoxum bicinctum (assembly GCA_911387755.1). Classification (NCBI taxonomy): domain Eukaryota; kingdom Metazoa; phylum Arthropoda; class Insecta; order Diptera; family Syrphidae; genus Chrysotoxum; species Chrysotoxum bicinctum. The sequence continues at coordinate 201,870,379 of OU426988.1, read as the reverse complement.
TCTCTACAATTTCTGAGTGAATGTTATCGGCAGAAGTGGAGAGTGTCTAAAAGTTTCTTCGGGGTGCGAACGGTTAATATGACAAAACCTGCCAAGAAATACTCTTGGAGAACTTGTCATTTCCTATTGCTGCTAATCACCCTAACTTTAATAGTTAATATTTGAAGAGATTCCCATGCTTTTTTATTAGTCAATGTTGTATCCAAGTTCTTATGATCCCTACTTTGTCTTACCTGGACTTACAGAACAGTTCATTTGATTGCTATTTTCTTGGATATATTATAGTCAATCTTTGTCACATCCGATGTGGAATCATTGAGAATTAATTTCGCTTCGTGGCTCCTAGCGAAAAGTTTACTCCTTGCGATTTTGGGTTATCAAGGCATGACTGAAGAGTTCAAGTTTACATTCACTTCCCTCAATTTCACTTAACCCTTGTACTTAAAAGAAATACATTGTTATCAATATATTGAATGTTTATCAATGAGTTTTATATACAAGCTTACCAAATTTAGCTTAATTAAGTAAATTATAAGCAGCGCTCAGACTGTTTTAATAATAACTAGAATTAACACGTCTGAAAACTTTATCTGCAGGCACTATATGCGTTATTTCTTGGCTATAATGTTAAGCGATTTATGCGTTAATAAATGCAATTTCTAACGCAAACCATTCAAGATATCTCTAAAATTTGTCAAACTATTGGTTGGAAATACAATCAAAACTTTTATATATGGAATTCGATGTCGTACTCGTACATATGGGCCCGTTTGCAGCGTTCGATGCGTTGACCCCAAATTTTGATGACTAGGCCATACATTTTTATTGAAACGATTGCTATATTTTGTCCTCTAATGACGTCGCCTTGTTGGCATATACCATTAATTTAACGTAGCCCCATAGAGGTGTTAAGTCACACGATCTGAGCGGCCAATCGACAGGACCACTTCTCAAATGAGTTTTCAATAAGTCAATTGTTGCACCTACTGTGTAGTGTGTGGTTTGTGGCACCATATTGTGGAAACAATCATGTCTATTACAGAATTCGCAGAATTTTACTCCCGGTGAGTTGATTTGATTCGCATCCGCTGTAAAACTCAATTATGAAATTCTTCGGATGAACTACATTATCGATTCCTAAAATTACCTTATCATTTATGAACTTTCGTATCGACACTGTCAGCTACAAACATTTGTTCAACTGACCTAGGCTGTGATAATAGTATCGCTTTCGATCAACGAAATCAAGCATCGTTGAGAGTGGTTAGTACGAAGAAGGAGGACGGTTCAAAACCAACCGTGTGTTTTTTTTTTTTATTTTTTTTTTTTAGATTTCTGGCTCTGGTTGCGTTGCTATTTGTGCGTTTTTTTTTATTAAAATTTGTTAAACAAACACTTTAGCATTCAGTATGATAAGCTTTTGACTTATAAATTTTTGTACTCTCCATTGCTTATTTTCGTTTAATCAAAAATTCACTTCAGATTCGTCTCGAAATTGGTGCGAATCTAAAATGATAGAAATTGTATGGATTGCGAATGGATTGCGAATTCTGTAATACCATATAAGTTGAACAAAATGTCAGTGGTGCAGGGATTGTTACCGACATTCGTTCAATTTTCATTCGTCGGATTCAGTAATAGCAAAAGTTTGGAAATGAATTGAAACTGTCACTTTAGCTCATTCGCCGAATTCTGTAATAGGATTGAATGTCTAGGTAATTGATTACAAAAATAGCTCTACAACATGTCTCAGTAGTGATTTCCATTGACTTTAACGTGAGAGCTATTTTCATGAGAGAAAAAATAAACGGCCTAATGACACCAGCCGGCTGGAAAACCATATACATACAGTTTTTTTGCCCATGCGGGTTTTCACCTGACCAATAACGTACATATATATATACATTTTTTTATTTGTAAAACGACTTCGTTCTCGCAGATTCACCATGGAGAAAATGTTGTTTTTACAGATTGTTTTGACATTGAAAGGTCCATCATCGCTTAGCGTTTACAGTGACATTTCAAAGTTGTCAAGTGTCAATTGGAGAACCCTTTACATGAAATACTTTTTGTATAAATTCAAAGATAAGATTACATTTACACCATTGATTAGGCACGATGACAGATAATCTATTGTGCCAACTCTAGCTTAATCTTTCTAAGTCTATATGATGGTCAAATTGTATTTTCACATGAGACTTAGGATTATTATCTATCGTTATAGAGTTTTTTATATGTCCGGAATTTAAATGCGAATTAAAAACTTAATGTCATCTTAATTCAATGTCATTTACGACTTTTTCAAGGGTTTTCTTTTCTAGATTTTTTTTAATAAATTTTTTCATTAAAATTTTTGTTGCGTTTTTTATATACGAAGAAGTTTTAATTTAATTTACTTAATTTCATACTAAATTCACTCTTCTACCACAAGGAATGTTTCCCCTACTTCACTCTAGGTCTCGATCAGATAACGTTCTTTTTGCTAGGACGTCTCGTTTACAAGAAAGTTCTATGCCTGACGTGGTTGATTAGTCGAACCGCTGTGGAAGCCCCGAATGTCTTATCGGTTAGGCGTATTCTTTAGTTCCATACATATATACCCCAAAATTGAAAAAAAAAAAACTTACTTGTCAAAGTCCTGCCCATGCGGCGTTATATCAGCACCCGTTAGTCTATCTCTTGTACCTTGAAATTCCTTGCAATATAATACATAGTTTCCGTTTTCTGAAAGTTGATGTTTTGATGTCCAAACGAAAATAATTTTAATAGAAATGCACCTGCGTTCATCTTCAACTGAAGACTATATAATCTTACTTTTTTGAAAATCACATACATAAAACAAAAATTGAATAACTTTCCATAAGCCCTTATAAAGTAAATCATTAAAATATGAAACTTACAATCGGTTTAAATTGGCTTTATAAAAATCTATCCTCTTGAATCCTATTGTTCAGTATAGTAAGAATTAGAATGTGACTAATTCATTTGGCATTCATTAAATTCAAGATATTGGATTAATCAGTACATTATCGTGACGTTTAGAGATAGAAAACATTTGGGTAGCCGAAGTGCTCTATATTGTACATTTTTACACCTGCAAGCAAATAAATTTTTAAATCTATCTTTCAAAACGTACTCGTACTCGTACTATTAAGATTCGAAGCTGATTTCATGCATCTGATGTTAAACATCAATCAGAAATAATTACGCTATAACTCATCCTGTATGTTAATAACAATCCAACAGATGGAATTATTAACAAGTCTTACAACTTTTTAAAAAAATCCATTTGAACTTATTTGCTTTATTACTTTCCATGAAATAAAACAACTTTCACTGATTTTATTTTATTACTTAAAATGGTAGAAAACTATCCAGCTGAAGTGTATAGGGAAATATTGTCAGGAATATTTTATTTTCCAAATCTGTAAAATATCAAACCAAAACCATATGTAAGTTGTTAAATCTATCTACATATACCTAACTTAGACTTTTCATCAACCTACATGTTAATCGTAGAACCTTGTGCTCATTCAGTCACAATTACAATATCAATCAGTTAGTCATTAGAGTGACGCCAACGTTTCGGAATCGGAACTCCAAATAAGGGATCTACCACGCCAAATTATATACCCCAAGTCCAGTGTAGGTGGCCAATAAGCACAACACAACAAAGTGATTTCTCTTTAGCTAAACTTTTTTTTCTGTTGCTGAAACGAGTATTGCTTACCTTTTAAAGATAACCTAAAGCTTTTCTTGTTTCTTTCCTCCACCACTGCCTGCGTCAGCAATGCGGAGGCATGCATTTAATGTGATAGCCACTTTTCTATCGCTATATACCAGCTCAGGTATTCTGACTTAAAAGAGGTTTGTTCCCTGTTTTGGTGATATCTGAGTAGGTTTTGTCGGTAGGTATGAAATTATAATCACAACCCCACTCAGAATAGGTGAATTCGTCATTGTCATACATTTGTCGATGACTCCATCCCAAGGTTAGTTGGAACCTTAAGCTTTCCGTTCGAACCAAATGAGGATGATTTAAGAAAACGTGGTTTTTTTGTGTAGGTTTGTTTTAAGGCGAAACTTGAAAACACCTAAGGCAATAATACTTATAACAATTATTATAATTAGAAATAGAAATTAAGTGTTTTTATGGTGAAATACGTACAAAATTTACTGACCGTCATATTGGATTTTCCTTATTCTTCTGCTACTAGCTATATATGGAACTGAAGGAAGTTCAAAATATTAATATTATATAACTTCTCTTGCTATAATATGTTTATATGTGGCCGTAATCGCCGGCAATGGTCTAAAGGCGTTTAAGTCAACGAGCTCTGCTTCCAAATACGGCATAAGTTGATTCCATACCGGCGTGTTAAAGACTTATCTGTTCTTAACGATATTTGACTCACAGTTCAAAAATAACAATTTTGTTCTTAATACAGAGTGATGCGCCTCATTACGTCCCAGCAATATAAATTTTCTTCTTTTGCCGAAAACATTAAAATAGTGAATTGTTTTCACACTAGCAGGCTCGGATTCATTTTAAATACGAGTATTGTATAACGAATCGCATCAAGCGAAACATAGTTAATACCCACCTAACCCAAAACCCAATTGACTATCACTTCATATCATCAAAATATTCATTATACAGAACCACACACCATCCAATAAACCTTATGCACGAACGAAACTATTTGAATCATCACAAATTTCTTTCGCCACCTTTTCAATTCAAATAATGTTTTCGCAGGTTTTTGAAACATTGGCGCAAGATTTCAAATTATGATAAAGTTAGACAAAGTCTCCAAGCTAAACGACTGCGTTAAGTACTAGAGGCGGTTTTATTCCTTAAACGAGAACTGTTTAAAATTTTGCGCCATTGATTTTTAGGCTTGCGAATCAGATGAGAAGAGATAAAGTTTCATCTGCATTTGGGTTTGCATTTATAGCGTGGTGGATTTACATGTATCTGTTAAATACAGAATTCATATTTGTGTGATAGAGAGAAAAAGAGCAAAATGCAGAAAAACTTCATTTCTACTAAATAGGAAATTCGATAAATGCAGAAGTCAAGATTATAGTAAAGACGAACATGTTTATCTTTATTATAGCAGCTTTGTCTGCATTTTGTAAATTTGCGATATTTTCACATTTTCCTATTAAATTTATTAAATGTAAATGGAAGAAAATGGAGGTAAGTTAAATTTTCAATGCATTGTTTCATATTAACAGGCCAACAAGTTATAGCAGTTTATAGGAAGTAAAAAAGAGTTACCACCTGTGTATTCTCTCACACTTTCGAGCTTAGACATATACATCTACCTCACTCTAGTTTTCTGCATTTTGCAGATGCAGAAACATGTAGATCCACTTTATCACTTCACGTTTATTTGAACCTTCAGGTACATTCGTACATCGGTAAAATATATATTTGTACTCCCTGATTTCACTGTAAACTGAATGACGGACGTGATGAATCTCTCTCTCCGTTTGCCATCAGTTTGACACTTTGAAAAACATGTCCAATACACATTCAAATATAGTGCAGTAGATCGGATATTTCTGCAGCAGATTTTATATTAAAAAATAAAAATACAAAGCTTATCGATTTGAACAAGATTAAACTGAAAAATCTTAAAGTAATCATTTAAATTTGATTTATGAACTCGCCATTTGTAAATTCGGGTGTGTTCCAACAGCTGTTGATGACATTCTGTTTTCCTTGCACTGGCGCTTAGTTTATTTGTAGACAATGCAATATCACCTTACGTTTTTTAAACCCGTTGCGAAATTGCCGAGTTATCGTTCTCTTTTTGTGTTTATCGTCAATAAACTTCGCTAAATAAGTATAATAAAGAGTGCGGGGAGATTACACCTTTTTTCACTTGAACAAAGTTAACTTTTATTAAAAATCGCTGCGTTTAAAAGCATTCGTGTAATCCAAAGGAAGGTGGAAGAGAAACAAAGACTAAATCGCTTTTGTATTAGAGCAGTTTAAGTGTATTTTTAGCTTATAAGATACAAATACAAGTACGGCGATATTTTTATGAATGAAAGCATCCAACTAATTTCTTATGTCATTGAAGCTTATAGGAAGATTACAAAAAAATGGCTGCGCTTAAGGAAAATGTACAGCGGATAATTTTGTGAATGATTGTATTATAACAGTTTGAGAGTAGAAACATATTAAAAACAAAAAAGTGCAGTGTATTTGATTTTGTGGCAGTTGATTTATTTTTTGTACAAAATACAGTAGATCTACTGCAATTTTAGCAAAGTGGTTATTGCCACCGCCTGGTTTTTAAATAAGTTGAAACAGATTCCTTAAATTTTTCTCATGGAATCAGTCTATTTCATTAGGTCATATTATTACAGTAAATCGAAATGAAATCACATTTTTGACGGCCATTTTTGTTTATGAAAAGCATTTGGGTATGCTCATAAAAACACTTAGTTCTCAGAGAAATAGAACTAAGGGAAAAGACGCCATCTTGAAAAACAAGATTGTTTTGTTTTTATGGAACGACTTGTCAATATTGAACTTTTGCGCTAAGCAATCTAGCAAAGTAGTTATAACGGACTTTAGTTTAGTTTATTTATTAATTAAGAGGTTAATTTTAAGATTTACATCTTTTGGTAAGAAATCTTAACTTAGGCCATAATTAAAAGTTAAAAAAAAAAATATATTTTTTTAAAAGTAATGGAATGAAAAAAAAAACATTAAAGAAAATTTAAATGTAATAATAAAAATAGAACAACGAAAAAGAAGAGAAAAAATTTAGAAGATAAGAAACAGAGAAGCAGAGAGACCAACAACAACCAATAGAGTCTAGACCAAAATCAAATTAGGACGTGGCATAATCTTCAAAGACATTTTTCTTAAATTGTTTAAAATTATCTATATTTAGAATTGCGTAGCAGAGAATTCCATAAACGAGCTGCGTTAACAAAGAACTGCCGCTCTGAATTAAGGCTTGAGAAGCGAGAAATTATTATTCGGTTCGAGCATCTCGATAAAGAGAACTGGATTATATTATAAAGGTTGTCGCGTATGCACAAAATTAAAAACTTCTGTAAATTGATTCATCTTTGATTAATTTTTAATATAAAAGTTTGGTGCAATTATAGTTTCGAAAATTTGGCAATGAAATAAGATTTATGTTGCCTGAAAACATGATCACGACAAAAAAAAATTAAAGTTAAATAAAAGATCCAAGTTCATATGTGCAAAAACCCTGAATGTAACAAGTCAGCCGTGAAAAGAAGTGAGATTTTAAAGCACGACAAGTTGTGTGTTCAATTTCAAACTTCTTAAGTAAAATAATATCGAAACAACTCCTAATTATGAGGGATAATTTTGTTAGTACTATAATATAACTGAATTCAACCAACTTGGAGGGTTTACTTGGCAAGTTTTCTTTTATTACTCAGAATTTTAAAGGTTATGTGCAACGTAGAAGTTTCACCGCTCTACAAAATTTCATTATTCAACAACAATCGGTACCTAGTTCTCCATATAATCTCTAAGAATTTTTGAGAAAGTGAATGCAAATATCATATTTTCAAATTTCTTGCCACGAACTTGAGTGGGTACTACGGTGTCCCTTGATATCAATTCGGATATCTGGATTTTTTTAGACGCCTGCAATTCTTTGCACTTGTGTCTCAATCTATAAAAAAAAGAACAACCCTTAGTCGTAGATCATAATATATGATGGAGATGCAAAAGCAATAAAATATTATCATTTGTTGAATGCCGGGCCTTAGGAACATTCCAGAGTAAAGGTGTTCCATAAGGGGGGTTTAAAATTACCTATATTTCCAAATAGGTTGAATATAGATAAACCCTTCGATACTGGTTTGGCCAACCCTAGGATCTGAAGCAATCTAACTGTTTTTTATCTTTTAGCAGCTTACAATATAGCTTTGTAATAGTTGTTGTAACTGGGAACTTTCTAATAGGCGAGTACGCAATACCTGCATCACACAAGAGTTCTATAAATTCCATATATTTAAAAAGAGCTTGGTGCAGTAGATTGTTTTTTCCACTATACGAAAGTATTGTAGCCGTTGGCATAATGGTAAGTGCATTGGACTATAATTTTGAAGATCTTGTGTTCAATTCTCTGCCACTGCAAAAATGATTTTCTGGTGCGTACTGCTCCATTCCTGCTAACCACACACTTAGAAAGGGTTAAGAGTTGTATTTTAAGCCACTAGGCTTAAGCTCTCTACGCGCCGTAATGCCTTCTTATTTATTTTGTTTTTATACAAAAATTATCTGAAACATGTTAACTCTAAAATAAAACACCGCCCTTTTTCGAAAAGCTTTTTCAAGAAATATTGTTGAATATCTTTCTTGTTCAAATAAAAGTGTATAAGCCGGAACCACACTTATCCCGTGTGGTATGTTGTAAAGTGGTGTATTACTATCACTCCCATGTATTTCATATGCGTAGTACTATATTTGTGTTTTGTGTCGAAATCCCTCGTGAAATCCATAACGCACTGCTTTGACGACGTTTTTTGCCGCATATGGAAATGAGAAGATAGTGTTCTCGAAGAGAGAAACAACTTAAAAAGGAGCGTTTGCAAAAAATGAAGCTTGATTAATTAGCACAGTCTATGACACAACACACGACGAGATAAGTGTGTATTTTCTTAGCCCGAGTTTTTAACTCATTTGCTTCTGAATTAACCTTTACTTCTTCTAGCTTTTCTCAACACAATCGCACAATCAGTCTTGCAATTTTGAAGAGCTTTAGAATATGCATACATAAAAAGTGTGAATGTTACCAATAACAGTTCTTTTGCACGTTTTAATCTGAACAAATATAAAAGCAATGATTGCTTGATGTTTTATAAAATGGCACGACTAGTTTATAATACGATATATTCTTTGTATTATATTTTTCTAGCTATAATATTATGTATTTCCCAATTTACAATTTAATGAGTTTTTTCACGGTGAGAACTGGCTTGACAAAAATAAAAAATATTAACAATTTAAACAAAATAATCTGTAAAATTAAAAAACTAATACATTTATTTGATAACTCAATTTACCTTTTATGACTTGGAAACAAGTGAAAACCGTCGTGTTTACCAATTTCCCTTTCTTGACATCATCTTGGTTTTTTGTTGCTGTTTACCGAGGGAAATTTTACTGTACCAATAATTTCCAATAATACACGTCTATTGTTTACAACTTGATTGACATCGATGACGAGATCTCGTTCTTATTAACGCTCTTATCTCAGTTTGCATTCAAACTGTGAATCAGGCTTCAGTGTTATGGGGCCTGAAGATAAAAAATCCCTTGCAAAAATCTTAAAATTCGAAGCCATTCCTAAGCAAATTCTCCCTTTTGTCCTCTGATAATATATCGATATTGATAATACTATTATGTACATGTCGCATGCTTAATGGAATACTGACCTAACTCGAAAAGACGACGACGTTTGGGAAGTTCCAAGAAAAGATCTTCCTATGAGGATTTGTCTTACTTATTGACGGATAAAATTAAAACTAATTCATGAATTAATCATGAATACTAGTATTCTTAAAGTATGATAAACTATTCATGAGATCTGAGACTTGCAAAGCCTGTATTTGTACGTAACTCAATTTTGACCTATCTCCTAATGGGTCAGTATTCCATTAAGCATGCGATGTGTACATAAATATTGAGTGATGTAGTAAGCAAATTAATGATAAAGGTTGTTTTATTCCAAAATAGTTTATATTTTCCAAGTATATTTTGAGAAGTTTTTGTCATAACGTACTATATACATATATGTATAGATGAAAATTTGAAGTTCTTGCTTGAATTCAAGATTTTGACTCGGTGTGAATTAGTAAACATAAAGCTTATTACACAGTTCAAGTAAAAATAGGACCTCAATAAAAAATACTCGCTGTGAAATTTACATACAACGTTGCTTGCTACTTTTTAAGGAAACGTCAATAGGTTCCACAATCAACTTTATTTTTCAAATTACACAGTTTACGGGGATTTTCCCTGGAATCTATTTAATTTAGCTAACCCAAAGATTTAAGTGGAAAATAACTAAATTTTTACGGTATATAAGATTCGGGAAAACATATCAAAATACGTAAATATATCTTCACATGTAAAAGCAGTCAAAGTATAACGATAATAGGGCATCACATTTTAATAATCTGCAGCGTAAATTCGAATCGCATAAATTCTGTACCTAACAAGTACCTACCTAAATAAAAAGTTGAATCGATGGCAAGGACAAACTGTTTCCCATTTATTCAAAGTGTTTTCCCCATTTCCTTATCAGTTGTTTTTAATTCATCCATTAGCGTAACTCTGCCGCACATATTGGCAATAATTCAACAACCAATTTATTCATCATGTCGCATGAAAAAAAGTAATTTCAATTTAAAATAAATAATAATAAATATAGTATAAGCAGTGCTGTGCCACTATCAGTTTTATCTCAAAAAGTGGCATGCACATGCACAAATGGATGACAACATTTAACCCAATAAAACAAACCATACTCGATGTTGTCAATTTTTTGTTGTCTACAACTTCTCCTCGAACCTCGAACGTACATATTTTACTACGACTTGACTTGACGAAAAAAAAAATAAGAGATACATTTTGCATAATTTTCCAATTTTGATGTGAATTGTGAAGATCAAATATTTTTTTTTTAAACTTATGCACTTCAAGTAGCCGTATCTGTCAACTATGTACTTGTATTTACTGAGTGGTTATATGGCGGGAAATTCAAATGCATTCCATTAGATGCAGATCGAGCAGTTAGATAGAGAGCGAATCGTGTTACAATGGCTATTTTTTGTTTTGTTTATTTTAACTTGATTTTATTGTTTTTGTTGTTGTTTTTTTTTTTTGTTTCACTTTGCAACAAGAATGTATATTTTTCAGTTCAACTATGGAGGTCAATTGGCAACGATATGCCATTTTGATAGAGGCAAAAATTAAATTTGCACTGCCAGAAGCCATAAACACCATCATCATCATTATCATCATCATCATCATCATCATTATCATCATCATCATCATCATCAACGTTTTTGTTATTAAAAATATAATAAAAAAATCGACACTGGATACAATTGGTAGTCGATTACGGCGAGAAGAGTAATGCTATGGCAGTTTGCAATGCAATGCTAGGCTTTGAGCGACAGTATAGGCGCCACAACAGCATGCTTAGTTTAACCTAGTTTCGGAAACAGAGCTAGAGCAAGACAGGATATCAGTTTAATTGGCGTGGGAATTGTTGTCTTTTTTTGCTTATGGTTAATAGTTACGAAACGATGATTCGGAATCAAACAGCGTACATTTTCATTTGCGAACGAGCGATATTATTACCTTAGATTCAAATTATGGACCCATACAAAAATAGAATTGAGTTTTGTAGAACTCTACCAAGGTGCTTAAACTTCAATGCAGAGGGTCAGTAATTTTTTGCTCTTAGAAAAAAGTCGATATGTTTTTCTGACAAGAATATGACATGAGCTGTAATGGTTAGATCTTTAAGATATATAATAAAAGGCAACATTTTGGTATACACCCAAACATTTCTGTGCAGTGTCAGATAATTTTTAAAGTTTAGGAACGAGTTCGCTTAATTCAAAATTTGATGAAGAATTTCACATTTAAAAAAAAAAAATATATACTACTTAAGCTCTGAAATTCGTTTGTTAATATTAATGTTAATATTTTTTTTTTTTAAGAAAAACATTTAAAAAATAAGACCATAACTACAACTGAACCTTCACGGATTTTACCTTGTGTCCGATACAACAGTTTTCATTTTTTTTAGATTATCTCAAAAACGGCTTAAATGATTTTGACTAAACATCGTACATGTAATATTTAAGATATTTTCAATAAAATAGTGTTCAAAGTTTTTGTATACAAATTCTGACAATGGAAACATATGGCTTATAAATTGCTAAGATACTAATTTAGGCTTAGTTAAGATTTTGCATTTCAAAATTATTTTTATAAATAAAGAAAGAATCAAATTAGAAATAAATTTATTAGTGCATTTTTTCTATTTTTTGCAAAAATTTGAAGTAGATATCGCCTCAGATGGTTAGGCTGTAGTCGGAGAGAAAAGGTGTGTACGTGTTGACGTACAATATTTAGCTTGCAGTTTTGAAAAGTTTTATCATCGGTAATTGAAATCGTTAAGAGATTTCGAGATTTCAGAAATCCATTCATTTGAAAAAATACTCTTTCTTATAGACGCTAACTACAGAGAACAGAACCGATGAGAACAAATATTAAAAATTGGAAGGTGAGTATTTTCTGGCCACACAGATTTACTCTCCAACGAATAAGAATTTAAATAAATCAGTATATTTTGATTGCAAAGGGTGTTTTTCTTACAGGTGAATAACTTCAAATTGGCAATACTGTTTTCTGCGACAGAAGATTTGAAAGTTCTCGGTTGTTTTAAGATTAGTTTGGTTAGACAATTCATTATGAGAAGACTCAAGCCATAGCAACGTTTGTAAATTGTTCAAAATTACTTTAAAAAACATGGTTTAATTCCAGAAATGCATCGGGCGTTACGTGCGCTTTATAGGGCTGATAATCGGGCATGAGAGCAATAAGTGCGAGGAACGACGAATCGTTTTCGATATACATACGATTACTCCTAACGATAATACATACCCTTAAGACATGCGTCGTGCAGTGTGCATAGAACAAGAATTGCTGACGATCAAAATCAAATCAACATTCGATGCTTTATTGCCGAAATACTGCGACGAGTGTGTGAAAATTAGACCTCAAGATTACGAAATATACCCACCAGCCGCAGCGTTTGCATGCCCGAGATTATATTCAAATATAATTGACAAAAAATAGTCTTCCAAATAAAGCCAATTTCATGGATATTAAAAACAGTTTTCTGTGTTTTATTTCAAATTAAAATTCTCTACCTCTCAAAAATCGCTCTTTACTAAAGTCGAGTAAGAATAGTAAAAAAATTGCAAAGAAAGGAAATAATTTGTTTATTTTTGCATGCATTTACTGATTGGGGTACAACTTCTGCTCCTTAAAACAAAGGAAATTAAAATTCTTCAACTTATTTGAAGAGTGACGCGTCCACATAAAATATTCCTAAGTGTTTGCCAGAGCCACGGACGTTTCTGTACAAATATTGTTTGCTAAACTTAGTGGAATAGGATATCAGTGAGAAAAACGCACCTGGTGTGGAAGAAAGTCTATAATAGGGTAAATTTAGCGATACTTCCGATTCTTTTGATTGTTATAATTCTCTCAGGAATTGGACGAACTTTATCAGTCAATTATGAATCCTATTACAAATATCACAGAAGTGATCTTATCACAGCTTCTAATGGGGGCTATCGTGAACAAAATTTCCCTCGGAATTTTCCCCATCTTCGAAAATTGGAAAGGTCAATACTTCTGCACTGTTCATTGTAAGCTGGCCACTGGCCTTTTTAAATGAGAGCCTAAGTCACCATGAAACTTAATTCCCAATATCAATAAATTCCAAGGGAAACTTTCGACATTATTCGAGATGACTATTTTGAAAGTTGGGAACAATTCCCAGGGAAATTTTATTCACGATAGCCCCCATTAGTATATGTCATCATTTTTTGGGCTTTAAGTCAAACAAAAACTTTCATTCTTTCAAATGTAAGTATTTAAGTTTTGTGATGGTTCTTCTTAATCACATCAAAACCGTCAATATTTTTCCTTCAAATATTCAAAATCTTTGTGATTTGGTCGCTGCGAAGAACTTTGGATTTTAATAAATTCGTTGCCGTTTTGAAACAACAAATTTGAAAATATTTAAAAATCATAACAAACATCAATATAACAAATAATTTAAGTAAAACTACTATCCACTTTAGAAGAATGGCGCTGCCTTCGCTAAGGAGAAGACTATACCACTCAAAAAAACTTAGTATAGATACCACGCTAATACCATTTTGCTCGGCTGGAATTACCGTGGTATACCCTCACAGACATGTGGTTCATTCTTATACTATGTTCTTTGTTTATAAAACTTATAGTACTATCAAGAAGACGAAAGATTGTGGCTACATCTTAAGGCTATGGACTGCAATTGCTAGATTTGTTAAATTTAATAATAAAATATTCTCTTTTTTACTACATGTTTTGTATGTTATCCTACTCTGCACTATAAAAGCTAGCGCTAATTTCAGCGCCACCACCAGGCTAGCGTTCGCAATACAAAATCTCGCTCCATGATAATACTATAGGTTATACATACAAAGCTATAGTGTCGATACTAGATGTATGTCACGGGCACTTCTAGTATAGATTTTATTTATGACTTAATTATTTTTATCATCGTGATCGATGATTTCATCACGATCATAAAAAATACTAGCAATGGTGATTCGCATAGTAACATACAAAATGTCTCGAAAATAAAGACCAAAATTTGTTTTAGTTTTTTTTTTATTTGTGGAAATTCAATACATATATAATTTTGATATGTTACAGACAAAATGACTAATAAATTTAAAAAAAAAAAAAAACCTTTTAAATTTAAATAAAATGTGGAGTATTTTTTATGACAAATAGAAACGCTTGAATAGAGAAATTTTATTGGACTATAATACATTTCTTTTTAAATAATTTAATGGAAGCATTTTGAAATAACAACAAAAATAAAGTAGCGGTACGAATATAAAAATAAATATTCCCACTATTTATATTAACTTATGGGTTTTTTATCCTCACAATTTTTGTGCAAAAAGTTACTTCCGTGAAAATTATTTAGGTACAAATCTAAATTAAGAGTGTTTTAACTAACAAAAAAAAATGATTCCATTGATTAATTTCTTAACTAAAATAATTTTAAAATAAAGAAAATAAACAAAAAAAAAGTTCATTAAATCAAAGAAAAACAGAATTTAAAATAAAAAAGATTATTATGATGAGAAAAATGGCAATTTCTCTAAAATTTACTTTTGGATATCCATACGATCTTTCAACATTAAATCCGTATTTATTGCAAGAAATAAAATTCATTTTCAAAGAATTATGTAGATGAGATATGAAATAATGTTCAGCGCAACATGATTTCTCTTGAAACACGTTTTCATCATCATCATGATTTTCATTGTTAAATACTACGAGATAGTGATTTAATTAATTAAAATCCTATTAAATTTAAACTTGTCTTATAGAGCTCGTAAAATTTAAATAAATATGATAATATAACTCAGTGTATTTTGTATATCTGTATAATAACAATAAAGTGGGAGAAGCACTCTGCAATATGACATTTTTCTAAAAATCTATAACTTAACTAACGCATCGAAAAGTCATAATTTAAACCAAACAAACAGGTTCACAGAATATGCATTTATAAAGACATATGGTTCATGGAGTATCTATGTAAAGCAGGAAGAGAAACATGCTTAAGGCTTTTCCCAATTTTGGAAAATATCTACTTCATAAGTTGATCAGCTAAAAAAAACATTGTGAAGTGCCTATATGTATGTCACCGTGGTTGCATCTCGTACTTGTGGGAGAGTTGCGTTGTTGCTCTTTTATTAATCTCACATCAATAACAAGCATTTTTTGTTGTTCCTTTACCGATTTCGAAATATGTACGTACAATAGTACGTCTACATACAATAGATTTAATGGGTTCCTGACCAGGGGCCGAATTACCGCTTCAGTGACGAGTGAGTGAGTCCCATCAGTGATCGAATGAAAATGTCAAATTGGAGTAATTTATTGCTCGATAACGTAAGCGGTAATGCCAAACTCACATAATTCAGTCACGTATTACTCGATAACTGATGCGGTAATTTGGCCCCAGTTCTCGTATGAAGTTCATCATTGAAAATACGGTTGGGCCACAAAATCCTCAAGGTGTTTCGCAAACAATCTATTTATGATAGACGTTCATGAATAGATTGTCTGCGAAAGTTTTTTTTGTGATAGAGCTAGTGCTGCATTTGAGAAAAACAGTCGAAGCTTGGTCTTTTACTATATAGAGTTGTTTCCCCATATTTTTGACAGCATTCCGAACGCAGCCTTTGATTTTCGAACTCGACTGCATACAATTAATTCTGTTTCACAATTGGTAGGGAACATACTCCCAAGATATTGAAAATTCACCAACATCCTTACCAGTTGTACAAAAACATCGATGTAGATCCTATTGTCTCTGCAGTATTAATCTTTAACCCTACGATTTCAGCTTTCCTCGCAACCCTTGTTGTTATTCGATGCTGATCCTTAAAACTACGTCGTCCGCGTAGTTTAGATATTTGAAGTTTGATTGTAGAATCCACTGAAACCATTTCTAGTCGACAAAGCTGCATGTAGTACATTGTTTATCACCAAAAAAAGAGTATTGGTGACAGTATACAACCATCGATGACCCCATTTTCTACTTCAAACTCCTCTGACAAATTTCTTTTATGTATGTAAAATGTGAAATTTGGATACATCGTATGTAGCCTTGATTATAGCAAATCAATTATCGGGGGTGACCCTTCTGCGCAAAGCTAGCCTAATAAATGCTCTATTGACACCTTCGAACGCCTTTTAGAAATAGATGAAGAGCAGGTGAATCTGTATTCGACGCACTTTACGATGATGATCCACAGGGTGTTGATGTGGTCAACACGGGAAGATTCTGATTGCTCGGTCTCGAGTGTGTCTTCGATGCGGTCCTATATTCTCTCCAGGACGATTCCGGCTATTACCTTAGCAACTGCAGGCAGCACGGAAAATCTCTAGCTTTCGGAAAATCTACAGCTTTCGAAGGATTTCTTTTTTTCACTATCATTCCCTTTTACTTTCATCAAAAAAGCACATTATTTTCCAAGTTCTCTCAGTGAGTGGGCGCAGTAACTCACACAGTAGGTTTGGGCAATAAATTGCGGAAAAGCGGAAAATTCAACTACTTTGTTGTTATTCAGTGCTTCAATTGCTGCTATGATTTTTTTCTTTACTTAATTCAGACGGTTGATTGGGCCTTGTATTCACCTAACTGACAAAAACGCAGTTGATATAAATAAAACAAATTTGGTCGCGCAACAGCTCGAATTGAACCAGGACCTAGTGACTTACACCTCTCAACCATTCCTGTTTGCGTGTTACCAGGAACGGAGGGGACCTACAATTTTCTGCCGATTCCGAACGGCTAATGAGCAGCACTTTCCATGACAAGAGATACTCTTGGAGAATTTGTCAATTCCTCGCAAAAAGCAGTACACCCTTGAAAAAAAAAACTTTCTTGCAACGGCTGAGAATCGAACTGGAGACCTTCCGCATGACAGTCCAACGCACTAACCATTATGACAAGGGGTACCACAAAAACGCAGTTGAAAACCGCAGAAAAGTGCTCAGCCATTGCAGAACTTAAACTTTTGAGAGCTGTTTTAGAAAGCGGCAATCCAACGCCAGGTTCTCGAGAGCTTAAAGGCGTTTTTCCGTAACAGAGTAATGAGTTCATGACTTATACTTGCCCGAGTCCAACCATCGAACGTCACTTATCCAACTTGTATTGCATAAATTCTTCCTTTAAATGAAGAAATCTGACATTCTGACGACCTTTAATTAAGTCTTCGAGAAGTTTCGTCACATTTCGGAAACCCAAAGGCAAAAAGCATCAACGTTTTATCAATCCTTATCCGAGACGTAGTGTCAATTTCGTAAGCGGGAAGATTTCAGTTAAGAAGAATGCTAACCTCCGTAACCTATCCTATAGAAAGCTAGGCCTCTTGCATTTGTAATTGTAGCCTATTTACCTATATAATGATACGAAAAAGTAAAATAAATGAGTTACACCGTTAATGGGGGAAAAAACAATAACAATCAACACAAAAATGCACATATCATCCAACCCACTCAATTTAAAATTATTTCCAATATACTAATTAAATTACATCACATCCCATGGAAATCAATTTTGAGAAAAAGTCAAAACACCATCACAAACCAACGACCAAACCATCCATCATCATCGATAAACAATATTCTCCATAAAAGTTATCAAAGGTCAATACGTCAATTGAAGCCGCCTTTTCCAACAGTTAACCCCAAACAAATAAGGTGTGGATTGTAATTGGCATAGAAATTACCACCAGAAACACAGACTACAGACGCTTTTTGAAGATTGATAGACGTCAGAAGTGTGATAAGAGGATCGCATTGGTGTGCATCAAAACTTGTCTCTTTGAAGCCTCAAACAGTAGTTAATCAGTTTTGAAATGCAATCTAGCGCATCTTCTTGATATTTCATTGATTTATAAGAAAAAATAAAACGATGCAAATGGAGTTTCAGAGATTTCTGTTTAACAACAAAACAAAATCTTATCTTGTTTTGCAATTTTTCCGACTTGCTATTTCATGTCAGAACTAACTTGATGTTGAAGATCATCATATTGTATTTTTCCATATAAAAGGTTTTATACACAGGCACAGCACAGCTATTGTGACCAATTTAACTAATCAATGATGATTAATGATGGGTTAATTCATAGTAATTATAATGGGCTTGATTGCTTGATTGTTAAATCGGAAAGAAGTGAAAAAAAAAATAATATATGTATACTTGTGAATAATCAGTTTGGAATGTTGTGGACTGTTTTCTTTTGATGATTTATTATTTTGAAATGAAAAAACATCAAATAACATTTCCATAAAAAATGTCTTCTCTTAATTAGTTAAATAATAATTATTATATTTAAATTTTTATATATGAAAAATGTTGTATCTTATATGATTACGTTTGCTTTGATTTTGCCTGTAAGATGTCACAACGGCTTATAGAGCTGTAAGGAATGTTGCCAAAATGTTAAAATATTATTGTTCACAGTAAACTGATAACTGTTTTTAGTTGTAAACTGCTAATTATGTTGATCTACATACTTAAGTAAAGATTTGAAACAAAATTTGTTTAGTAGGTAACAAAAATGAAATTCAAAGTTTTCACACCATAACTTTTGGACGTGAACGTGACGTGTTAGACGTCCTCATTATTCGCAAATACTCGTAGCACACATTTTTGCTAGATACACTCAGAGAAAAAAAGGTAATAAAAATTAAAAGTTTTAGAAACTTACACAATTTCTATAACATTATAAACTGTTAAATCAACTGGGGACTGTTTCTGATATCATTATCATACTTTATCATAAAATTCTTGTTGATAAAAAAATGTGCAAGATTTTGACATGACTAGAATGAATTTTTAACCAAGCTTATGCGGTATTTTAACATGAACTTCTTTTACTTAAAATTCTGTAGTTATTTGTACAATTACTAAGATGATGAACTAAACCTGGTATTAAGTTAAAATAAATTTTCCAAGTGCATAATAAAGGACCTTAGCTTACGTTCTCGTTATATACGGTATATGAAAAAGTATGAGATTCTAAAAAAGCCTGTGTACAGTTGCTATAAACGCTTAATCGAGAACGATGTTAGAAGTGACTCACAAGCTTTTTGGAAGTTTGTTTATTCAAAAAGGAAGTCATACAGCGTACCGCCTAGCATGAATTACCTTAATCAATCATACAGCTATGAAAAAGTTATTTGTGATATGTTTGCGTCTTGTTTCCAATCTAACGATGTTCTTGAATTAGTATATTTTTTGAATTAGTTGTGGTGAAACTATCACAAATTTGTGTAACCTTTTAGTTTTGCTTTAGGTTTCGACTCTGAAATCTAATTTTAAGTTATTTCCCGACGATTTTTTGCTCAGTCTTTCTTAAAATGTGTTCTTGCAGTTTCACTCACAACACTTTTTCATTTATTTTTTTCTACCGGTGACTTTTTGAAAGAGTGAAAACTATCAATCCGATTCTTAACAAGAGGATATTAATTCCAGACCCTTTTTAAAACTGAAATTAATACCGAAATTCTTAGAAGCGACTGTTAAAAAACGTATTTATGAGGACGTAAAAATAGTGATACGAGTGTCTATTGGTCAGCATGGTTTCCTAATTGGTGAATCAACTGTAACAAATCTAGCTTTGCTTGCAAGTGTTTGCATCAAAGATATTGGGCGTAGTGGACATAGTATTTATATATGAATTTCTCTAAAACTTTTGATTTCAACACCAACAAAATCTAAAAATTGGAACAATGGTATCACAAGAGATTTTTGATTTCAATACCATTTCCTGCAAAAGAAATTGAATTGCTTAGGTTTTAATTCTTATCTTGTCTGATCTTTAACAAAATATAAAAATTGGAACAGTGGTATCACAAGAGATTCTTGACCATTCAGGTGTCCCACAGGGAAGCCGTCTTGGGCCTCTTCTTTTCATATTATTTATTAATGATCTTCCACCTATTTGCTGATGACATAAAGTTTTATAGCTCTTTGCCATCTTAACTGGACTGTCATCGGCTTCAAAGTGATTTGGATGAAGTCTCATAATGGTGTAATAAGAATTGTTTCTTCTTAAATATAGGTAAATGTTAGATCATTACATTTACAAGATCACTTAGAACTACAATTTATATTTACTGCATTAATAACTCGCAGCTCGAGTAGGGTAAGCTAGAAGGACCTTGGATTTTTTTTTCTATAGATAAATCTTGAGCATTCATGTTGTATATGATGTCCATTGTATAGAGTTGGAATAAATCGTTGCGTAAATTCAATTGGGTTGATAATCAGCCTTATTTTGATATTCGATTTCATTAGAAAGTATGTCGAATTCAAATAATTTGTATTTTGAGATTCGTACGATTAGGAAGTTCACTTTATCAATGGAAAGTTTATTTATCTTTTGAAAACGAAGCAAATTTTCACTTTCGAATCCTTCGAAAGAAATGTCATTTCATTCTCGTTCAATTTTTTCCTGCGAATAGATTCATAAAACATGTAAGTTTAGTATAATGTTAGTAGTAATAGATGCATGAAATGGATTTGATGCATCCATTATCCTTCTCCTATACAACTGCTTCTCACCGTTTTCCTTATTCATAAATAAAACAAATGCCCTTTTGGTTTTTAACGTCTCGCTTATTTTCAATATAGTCTCAATATTTTTATGAAACAATTTACAAATGATAATTCAATATTCAAGTGTGACCAGATATGTGTAAGTTAAATAGGCTTTGAAGTTGCATTATAAATACCTGTTTTTTTTTTGTTTATTAATTTGGAACACACTTTTGTTTACATGAACATTGACACATAAATCAAGTATTTTATTATACAGAGAAGTTATACCGTTATTTTACTTCTTTTAGATATCAATAAACTTTCCCTACTGTTTTCTTTATTTCTTATGCTCCCAAATTTTAAAATGTCAGTTTTTATTGATGTTTTTTTTCAAAATTTAAACTTTACCGGGCCGTTAGCATTACTTTATTTTTCTTAACCGACAAAGTATTACTATTACTTGGTCATACTAAATCAGATAGAAATGTCAGTAAATTTCAAACAGCTGATTTCGGAAATGAATTTCATTGAGGTTCATTTTATGCAATCATTCGACAATGAACATTTTTTCGCTCGAATCCATTTTCAAGAATCTGTCTGAGTTTAAGTCTCTTTTCCAAAATATAGTCTTATGTTTAGATAGAGAAATGTTTAAAACTGATGTCCAAATTTTATTTTAATATGAATGTATTATTTATTTTACCTATTTTTGTAAGATTCTTTATACAAAATTAATTTGTATATGTATACATGTAAACATAACTATAAATAAGATAGTGTACGCTGTCCAAGAGATTCTTAGATTATTATATGTAAATGAACTTTCAATTTAACCTTAGCACAGTGTTGCTATATCAATTTGTCTTGTCCTTTCAAGTAAATATTTAAAAAATAATTTAATATTTAAAATAATCAACCGTGTTGAAAAATAAAATCTATTTAAGGCCAATATAACATGATATTTCCCCCGAGTTGGTATTCAAATATTTATTTATTTAATTTGATAGCCCCTTAAGTATTCCGTTGGATTTAAAAAGAACGACTTTTCAGTTATAAAATAATTTATTATAACCAAAATAAAAAATTTTAATTATTTTAATTTTTCAATTTTGTATTACAGAGATTGCCAGAGTACGTGCTTCCTTATTTCAAATAAATGGCGTCAAAAAAGAACCCCTCACATTACCAGATCCAGAAGGAGCGCCCATCACATTAAATGAAAAAGTTTATGTGCCAGTAAGAGAACATCCAGATGTAAGTATACATAATAATAATTATTAATTAAAAACGCACAATTCACTCAGGAAGATTAGTTTTTTTTTTCATAGATTATTGTATTTCCGCGGTTTTTCAACATTTAATTATTTGTGTATATTTACAAGAATAACCTGTTGGAAAATAAAAATCTAATTCCTTATGCTAATAATTTTTTTTTTTTTTTTAATTTAAGAGGACATAAATGTCATTAATAACCGTGGAAAGTCAATCATAATTAACGATATTGCATGTGATGTAGTAGGTGTTAAAGGGTATGTTTTTGGATTCATAAAAAAACGGACTTACGATTAATTAATTTAGACTTAGTTTGTCTGTTGAAAATGTTTTAATAATTTTTTTTTAAACTCAAAAATTGCTTCACTGAATGGAGCTTTGTATGAAATCATATTCGCAATTGAATGAATTGAAGGTATTAATAAAAGAACAATAACTTGAGTGAACTTAAATTGAATTTGTTTAACATCAAAAGCTTAGATATTTTACAAAATCTTCGTGCCATTCTTCTTATCAGCTTTTTTTTATTACTTATTATATAACAATAAAAACTTTCTTATTTGGAAAACTTGCTAGAAATGCTGGTGAAGTTATCGTTGTTATTATCGCTGAGTATTAAGACTTAACTTTTAGTCCCGCATATTTCGTGAGATCATCAACTTAAAGTTCATAAAACTTATAAAGCGAAATACTCCAATTACAGGGTGCGTTTTATGTTCAATGTGTAATTTGTTTTCAATAACTCTTAAGTAATACAATTTTATAATTTATAGTTTATTGATTGGATGACCATATTAGACCTTTATAAACATTGTGTATGGAATATTTTGTCGGTCAATTAGACACCTCTGGATGTGGCAAAGGCGAGTTCTTTTAAGTACATTTTGCATAACAATTTCACAGACTTCTTTTGTAATCTCAGCAATTTCGTTTCTAATGTTGTGCTTAAGCATTGATGTTGCAAGTTTATTAATGTACATCTTTTTCTTAAGGTACCCCCATTAAAAGAAAATGGGTTTCCCGGGGCCAAGTTGATACCACCACCTTTGACATTATTCGGTTGGGTAAAATTTCTCTTAAGATTCGCATAGAAGCACGAGTTGTGTGTAATGTGGTATCGCCTTGTTGGAACAACATGCTCCGAAGGCCTAATTAATTCAATCCCGTCTCAAGAGAATTTTCCAACATATCCCGATAATGTTCACCAGTTACTGTTACAGCATTGTATTTATTTATATGGCATCCTCAAAGAAATATGGCCCAATGATGCCAACGGGCTCAAATGACGAACATTTACTAGGTAAAGTGGTCTCTACCTATAAATCGAAGGTCCTCAGTGGCTATTCTTTTCATAAACAAAGCCAGCCAAGTTAAATGTTCTTCGTTGCTCATAATGATTTGGTGATAAAGACGGCGGTCAACTACTGGAGCACTCCAATATTGCCGACGATAATGGTAAAATGGAACTTTCGAAAAAAAGAATGTTGGAAAGCACAGTTTAAAAGTCAGATTTATTTCAAGTGTTATGATTACCTCAATTTTTTTCAATGGTAGAGATTTCTTTCGTTAAAAGAAAGAAAAACTTTGAAAGACTGTAATAACTCCTTAATATGGTTCTTGAGGTCGCATGATATAAGACAACCATCGTAAAATAAAATAGGACCCTCCGACGATTGTTCATCAGACTAAATATATGAATTAATACTGATTGAAAAATTAATTTAAATTTGGTGGTTTTAATTCATCATACAAAATGAGTTTATACCACGATCATTTTTCTTAATCACAAGTGCCTTGGATATCCCGTTTCTCTTCCCTTGGGTTTTCAGTCAAGCTTTGCAACTATACATTCTTCCATTAGAGCAAAGGTCAACAATTGAATCATGGACTTATGACACAGCGAAGTGGGACATAATTCCATTATGGACTTATTTCCTGTGGAGTTATGTCCATGTGACAATGTGGAATAAGGTCATGATTCAACGAACTTTATTGAATATCGTTAAAAGCTTCTTAGGATGCTCCGTAGTTCCATATTTATGGACTTCACCAAGAAATCTGGCAGTTCCCACCACCTTACCATATTTTGACTTCGCTAATATTTTCTTTATTGCTTGCGCTTTTGGGGCTATCAACAGAGTTTTTTCGCAGTTCCGTGAAATGTGTAGCATAATATTTCGCTCCAGCTTGCCATTTAGTTTCCTATTGTTCACTCTTATTCACTCCTTCATAATGCTCCCTCTTCGTATGCTTACTAACTTAAAAGGTAACACAAAAGTAAAGTCATAATGTGAATGTGCCTTAATTTTTGTAAATGGTGTCAAATGCCACTGTGCTTTGACATCTATATTGTTGACAGATAGAAAATTATTTGACAAAACCAATGGAACGATATACACCTGAAAAACATGAAATTATTATCGCTGCTCATTTGACCACTGTAAGGTATGTTGTTTTAACGCAAAGTGAATTTTGTCATCGCTTTTCTCTTCTACTTGGAGCATGTATGCGCCTCATGCAAACTGGGTCCACTAAAGATGTCGCAAGCAGTGGCCGGCCTCGTGTTGCTCGTTAGACTAAGAACATCACCGATGACATCATGGAGAATCCACAAACATCGACGAAACTACTGAACTGTCTTGAATTTTTAAATTTCTTATCAAATCCGATGAGATTGATTATTTCATTACCTGACGGATTCCAAGATTTCATAGAATTTTCCATTTATTTTAGATTCATATTACACGCTATCTTCCCAGAGCTAAATTCAACGATCTTCGGTAGATGTTTGCTTTCGTTTCTCTCCAGTTAAACAGCATTAAATTTTTTAAAATTATTAACATGCGTGCTCCATTACATTCACCAATTTAATAAATAATCTGAGAGTGCTTCCTCCAAGTTTATAGGCTAGATTTTTTCTTATTTAACGCGTACCAACTCGATTATCAATTAAACTCAAAAGTTCTAAAGCTACAACTGGGTCTACTTAAGTCGATTATCAACTCAAAGCGCTACCGACCTCATGTGATCAACTCCATTCCAATGTACAAAGGTTTTATTGTTCATCTCTTGCATGGAATGACATTGAACTGGCTACATTACTAACGTTCACTCTCGGAGCAATTAGACACGACCAAGTGGGGTACATTATATTATTTTGTCATTTTAACTCCACAAAACTCATCATCACTATCATAGATATTTATCCCGTCATCAATCCAAATAAGCATTTTACAGAATTTAATTAATTAATAAACGACTTCTATTTGACATCGCACACTGCCAATTGTCAGCTGAAACAAGTTGCTGAAAAGTGAAAAACGATGTAGCATTACTGCATTAGCACCTTAAGTCTTGCATGACGAACCGATTTGGCGATTATGAAGTTTATTCTTTACTAGAATAATTTGTATAGATATTGTATTTCTTTTGTTTTCGCCAAGACGCAAAGTGTATCTATAATACTCGTAGAACTTGATTGATTCGATCGGAACGTTTCGTTATGAAAAGTAATAAACATGGTCTTTGAGTCCACGCTAATTAGTTTACCTATAAAAGAGAGAAAAAAAAATGCAACGAGGAGTTGAAGCTGTTCGCGATACACTTCATTTGAGAATATGTCATTTCATGTACAGCACGAGTATTACGACTGTAAGTACGTTCATATCTATATTTTTCCCCACAAAAGATACAAATCGAATGGACTGTCAATATTCATTAAGCAGTGACGTCGGTCACACCTTAGCCAACATCCGGTGTGTATCTTAAGGTACCTACACTAGAAATCCATATGAGTCTCCATTTACATAAAAAGTGATCTTTTTGAAGTCTTACATCCGTATGGGTTATTAAGATCTGAGAAATGACATCTTGAGTCATTTCTTCCCGTGAAACACAAGAAAAACTTGCTCAAACAATAGATGATGATGGAAATTCCCCCCAAAAGCCAAATTGGTCAGAGAGATATTTTTGGAGACATACATATATTTCTCGATTTATAATTTATTTTTGTAACAATACTTCCCCTTTATCCAAACAACCCCAAATTCCGATTGGATCGTATGAGTATTAATTTTTATTTCTCCTCTTTTTCAATTTTTTTTCTTTTTAATCATCTTTAAGCTCTTACCGTTGGTCTCGATTTTATTTAATTACCAATTCCTGACATTCATCGTCGTAAAAAAACTCATATAAAAGATATTATATGTATGTATACAACACCCACTCACTCAAAGTGGGGGGCCAGATGAGTTGGGATTCGTTAATGATACTCTGAATACCGCGCTGAATACCATGGAACTATGGAACTACTAGCTACCGCCATCGCCAGTGGCTGCCGGAGGCGGCCGCCATAAATGTGTCTACAACCACGAATGTACATGACAAATACGACTTAGGTTTTTGGAATAATTATTTCTTTTATGTTGACACTATAAATGAATTTAAATGATGATTAATATGATTTCTTTTAAATTAAATTTATAATTGGAAATGGTAGCAGTGGGGGTGGATTTTGAGCAAATACACAAATTTTTATTGTTCACGCTAACTTCTAGCTATACTTATAAAATATTGATTTTGTCTTGACATCAGGTTATGAAGTAAGAGTCTTCTTATTCTTAGACTTGGGTGCAAATTAATATTCATGAATATACATAGTTAATTTATTACCAGACGATAATATGGTATTGTGTTTTATACTCGTAATATCAAATTTCATGTTTGACTAAAATATTGATAGATGTTTTTATGTATATTTTATTAATAAAGCTTTCTTTTGAATAATTGGTCCCTTAGTAACTATGGAGAAAGTGTGGCTGCGGAAGATCATTGCAAAATACGATTTAAAGGGGGATTTAACGTTTTTGGGGAATAAAATATTTTACATTCATGAAGTGTGGCTAAAGAAAGTGCTCTGCTTAAGGGGAGAAATGCAACTTGATATGTCACTAGAACACTGTTTATAAAAATAACAATAATATAATGAAAGACAAGAAACATAGCGGGGTTGCTTAGGGGACTCAAATGTTTCTATTGTTATAGTTAAATCACCTATCATTTCTAAATCTATTTTTCGGATTCTATATAAATCTAATATTTTCAAAATTATATTTGTTGAAAACTGAAATCAATTGGTGTGTTGCCCAAACTTTATTTCATTGCTTCGTCATTAGCTGTAAATAACCTATGAGGCTGACAGAAGTAAGCACAAATAAGCCATTTGTCACGAACATAAAAAAATTATCATCCTTTTCAGTTCCTTCCAACGCTCATCTACAACGAAAATCTGAAAACTGGGTCTTCAGATAAGGCAAATGTACTTGCAGATGATTTTGCTGCTAGCTCTACGTTGTTAGACAGCAACACTGCCCCTCCTGTACTTGAGCATATAAAATATTCAATGGAATAGGTATATATTTCCACACTAGTACAAGATCGTCTTTTGGTTTAACGTGAGCACCTGCCTCTTACGGCTCAATCCCACGGGAGGCCTATCTCCATTGAAGTTAGATTGGGTCCTGACTATTAACCCCGACATAGCAAGCTATCTCGGTCGTAAAGTTGTGATATGTTGCAGCATATGCACACCTCTTGCTTTGGAGGCGACGTCTATCTTACACCTCTTGAATTCAAGAAAAGAATATTGAAAACCATGTGTCTCCGCATTCGAAATAAACCAAGCCACCATGATGCTGCCACTAGGGGGCCTACCTCATAGATAGGGTTTGAGCCGAAGGTAAAACTCAACCCCCAACTCAAATGGGCACTATCTCCCATGGTACCAGAATATAGCTTGCGGTGGATCTTCGCAACCGAGGTCACTTAACAGATGGGCTCCTACAAAACCCTGGGCCTGTGGATCGTTCAATACATGTTGTATTGGACAGTTTTAAGGCTGATCTTTACAAAATAAATGCTGGTGTTCCCCAGGGACCCCGTTTTGTCTTCGACTCTCTTCCTCATTTTTATAAATGATTTCTTGTCTCAAACGCCTAATCAACTTCCTTGTTTTGCCAACGACTCTACTCTCAGCTTTTCATACTCGTTTTCAAACTCACGTTCATCTCCTTCAAATATATTTATATTTTAGGTCCCATACAAAATTTTATCTTTAGTTTGACCAAGCTTAAATTTACCCAAGCATTTTAGGCGAAAAGTGCGCATCTTCAGCTAAATTTTCAATTTTTTGTTTCTAACTGTACATCAAGTACAGGTGTACTGTAGCGCACGAAATAATTATTCGGGACATTATGCCCAACTACTAAATGTTCACGGATTTTGATATTCTTTAATCTTTTTTCCTTTGTGAAAATGAAAATCGAAAACGAAAAATAGTTGGGAACAAAAGAATTGTCAAAGCCAAAATGAAGAACATTATATTTGACTGAATTTATTCAAAACCTTAAAACCAATTCTTTGATTTATTTGAATCAAATTTCTCTTCAAAGAACAGCTGTTTTCTAGGACTCAATTTCCACAAAGAGCTTATCTCAAAATTCAGCAAATTTCAGTTGGAAGAGAAATATGAGAGCTAACATTTACAACGATCTACAGGAATACATAGAAACATTCATCAGAATCGATAGAATTTCAGATAAAAACAAGATTTTCCTAGTCGCTTTTATGTCACATTAAGGCTGGTATTCACCGAGCGCTCTTAAACTGCTCTTAACTTTACGAGGCTCTTAACTTGAAATTTCTTTGGGGTATTCACCAATCACTCAAAAGTGTTTTTCGAAGGTCGAAAATGAGAGCCACTCTCTCTTGTTCAGGCATACCCAAACTGTGAAATGTTGTGGAATGTTGGTCTTGACAGCAAATGGATAGTCTTCTACTTGGCATTGCTCACATGGATTCGAGTCAAATGCGTGCGTGGCACACGTCTAAGCGCACAAACTTTCGAAGAGAGCGCTCGTAAGTTAGGAGCGCTCGTAGATCTTCACTAATATTGCTTGGTGAATAGGTTTATGAGCTTCTTAAGTTCTGAGCGCTCGGTGAATACCAGCCTAAGTAACGTTAATTTAATACAAATTGAAAATCTAATCGATGAACATAACTATTACCCGTATCTATCTTTACTTTTAACAACTATCGGGCTTTAGTATTATTATTAATTGCCTTTTATATACAAGGTGGCGCAAAATTAATCACCTTATCAAAAGATGTTATAATTTTTTGTACGACGCGTACGTCAATCATATTTGACATTTGTGAATTAGACAGCTGCAGTATAAAAATAGACAAGCAATGGGGGGCTATACTCCACTAGAGCGTCGAATAATTGTGTTGTTTTTTTCTACCAATAATCGGTCGGTGGTGTTAGCGCAGCGTGAATTTCGACGTTGACTTCCAAATCGTATCGCGACAACTCCACAAACATTCCGGCGCTTAGCTACTCGACTCGAGCAGACTGAAACTAGAGGAGACAATGCAGGGCGTGGCCACCACCGCACTGATTTTTCGGCCGAGAATATCGCAGTTTTGGTTGCCGATGTTGCTGAGAACGAAGACATCACCAGCAATACGGCAAATTTTAGTAAAAAACTTATCCATGTTCCCGTACAAAGTGCAAGCAGTGCTTCAGTAAATGCCGTCGCGCTTAAATTACTCTCATCATCATGACGAGGCGCATTTCCACTTAAGCGGTAACGTCAATGAGCACAGGATGTCATCGGCAATACGGTCACTGTTATTGGCGATTGGACATGGCTAGCAAGATCGCCCGATTTAACCACCCCAGACTACTTTCTTTAAGTCGCGGGCTTATGCCAACGAGCCCCAGACAATCGCAGCCTTTAAGGAGCACGTTCGACAGGAATACGAACAGTTATCAACGGAAATCTTCTGAAAAGTCTTGGGAAATGCGATAAAACGGCCACAAATGTGTATATCAACAAATGTGCGGCAGCCACTTGACTTGACATCTTTTCGACTTAAGAGAAAAAATTGTGAAGGTCGAAATAAATATTTCCATCTCTCAAAATCATTTTTTTATTTAGTAAAAAAGTAATTTAAAAACAAAATTGGATGATTAATTTTGATCCACCTTGTATATGTATGCATTCGCTGCTATAATATTTGAATAAATCTTCCATTGCAGCTGCTTCCATAATAATCTTAATAATTTTTTTTTGCGCATCATTCACAATAATATAAATGACGACTTTTGAAAACCACACAAATAGATAGACTGAACGCAACATATCAGTTCTCTGACAAAGCGTATCTGACATTCATCATCATTGTTCGAAACCAGAGACCGTCAAATTGTAATCCAAGTAGATTTTAGCTTTCTATCTACGATAATAACATTCACATTATTTGAATTTAACAAAATGTTAGATGGTTGGTAGCTAAACAAAAAATGTTAAACATTATCAGAAACAAACTCAGAAGAAAATAATAAAAAAAGAAAACATACAACTCAATGCCAACACGAGAGCAAACGGTCCGTTAAATTGTCTACAAAATGCACTAATTGCATTTAGAAGCAAAGCATGATGTCAGTGAGTATGAGAATTGTGGCGAAGAATTTCATATCGAAGATCATAAATCCTGTGAGCATACTCGTATGTATACCTAACGAATGTGCGACGAAATTAGTAAATTTTGCTTGCAAAAAATTGAACACTCGACGACGACAACTTCGGGAACGATAACGACAACGACAGTGACAGTATGTTTATTATGTCAGTGGTTTTGAAAATGACTCGAAAACCGCATGACATAACATCGATGCCATGACAATCATTGTGGGTGGCATTATGCGACACCCGGTGCATGGCGGCAGCAGCACCATAGCAATATAGAATAGCAAATGGCGGCTGTTGGAATAATTTGATTTACTGCCACGAACTTACCGATCAAATTAATTCAAACCCAACAGTCATCTCGTCACACAGTCGATGCGGACCGACTGACATGCAGTTTTATTTTATTCTTATAATTTATTTATTGCAAATTGTTACAATCAATCAAGCTATCACGCGGTGAGATCAACACTGCACTCTGAACTGATCGGATCGCATCATTTTTGTGTGAGTCATTCTATCTAAAACTCCAAGTCACATTCACATTATTATAATGGTGGATGTGTGCATGTGCACTTAGGCTTGATTTATGCCAATCAGACAATGCACAGCATTGATTACGAGTACTTAGGGGCTCCGGGCAACTTGAACTAGAAATATTTTTTAAATTGAATAATCATGTATTCCAAGTGCAAGCGAAGGTTTTTTTTTTGTTTTTAAATTAAAATCTTGCTTTCTAAGAGCATATTATAACTAGGAGAGCATTGGTATTCTAAGCAGCGCTTACAATTTGTTTTAAGTTGGACAGAGTCAATGAGATCGAGAAGAACCTGGGGCACATGTGTTCTTGAATTGGCTCGGAAGCAAATAATGTTCAAAAATAAATGAGCTCTTATTCAGTCTTGAACATTTATTTTGAATGTGAATTATGTTGTTAACCTATTATCTGCAGACACAATATTTGATACATCCTGTGTCTTATATTTGTTCTATCATTAAATTCAGTCATATGTCAAATAATATAGAGATTGGCACGAGCATTGTAAATGATCAGAAAATGTTATACGTCTAGACTTTTAATAAGATAAATTTCATATTCACAATATGAAATTGATTAAAAACTATAATTCAACATTGAACTGATAAACAATTATTGGTGCACGAAATAATAAATATTTTCATTCTTTCTGGGATAAATGAAATACAAATATATTTGAAATTAAAATCCTTATAATAAGCTAACAAATCCTTGACAAGTGCTTCCCATTTTACCGAACTATACCTGAAATACAATCAAAACGTAAAATGAAAGCAATAACTTATTCTTTGTCACGTTTTATGTGAAAAAAAAATAATCAAAATCACGAAGTTAAAACGATCAGTAATCAAGTTAATGCGTTAAAATCGAATAATTGAATCATCGCAATCATGTAGTTTAGAAATTAGAACTCGAATGAGAAAAAATAAAAATCACACAAGAAAAAAATAGATATTTAGGTTAAGTTCAAATTAAGTACTTATTATTAGAGAACATTTAAATCTGTTTAGATAACATTGCTTAAATACCTATACTGACATCATCTTGAAACAGCCAGACCAAATCGCATATTTATGAAGCTTGTCAGAATTTTAACAGTTTGCATTTAATTTCATTGAACATTCTTGTACGAAAAATCTACAAATTTTCAACATTTACTATTGTGAATTTAATAGTTCGAGAGAAGGGCGTTTAAGTGATAACTTTAACTCTCCTTCATTATGTACTACGTTTATATGCAGTATCGAAAGATCGAGTTGGATTAGGGTCGGATTTTCGACCCAGGTTTTTCGTCATTTGAGTTGAGAGCTCGATTTGGAGTTGAGTTGAAATGGTGTTGAGCGACTCTGAAACATTTTGTTAAGCCAACTCCTCGACCAGGTTTTTCGTCTCATATTTCCATATTTCGACTCGACACCGCTGAGCGAGTGAGATCGAGTCGAACGAAGCTCATTTCAATTCAATACCCGTTTACAAAGGGTCGAAGCGAGCTTCAAGCTCGCTTCAATACCTCATATAAACGTAGTAATGGTTATCTCTATTTATTGGCAGTTTTTCAGGTTTCAAATGACAGTTTGGAAATAGCAGCCATAATCTTGCCTTTTTAAACTCAATAATTTTGATAAATATTATCTTCCCGGTCTGATCTGGATCAGATCATGATAATAAAACAAACAGGATCACAGTAAAAATACTCACCTCGTTTTATTATGTTCGTTTCTTTTTATTTACATATACATATATGTATCACTAATTTTGCTACAAGAGCGTCATATCGCAAAAATTCTTGATTTTGAATAAAATTTTACTATGTTCTCTCATTTTGTAGAAGACAAAACTTGGATTTTACATAGCAAACAACAAGTTTTGAGTTATGACGGTCTTGTTGAAAAGCAATAAATGTATTGCCTTTATCTCTGAACTACTTTCACCATTTGTAAAAGAGAATAGCCATCTACCCGTCAGAGTGGAAACCAATTTTTGGAAGGCTGTATTCTTGAAAGACACCCTATTGACACATGGAGTCACGGCGTGAATCTTCAATTGAAGATAGATTTTTTTTTAGATTTGACGTTTAAGGCTAGGAACGCACTTGCGATTTCAATCGCGAGTTTTTTTAGTCGCAAAAATAGAACACATGAGTTTAAATGAGAATGAACGCACTTGATACCAACAAATCGTGACGATTTAAAGGTCGCAATTTGTTTAATTTTTCTTGCGATGCGATTGTCATAAGCTAAAATGAAACAAATGTACTCAAATGGATATGCTCACACTTGCGATTTAAATTACTACTACTTAAAAATCGTAGTCGCAAAGAGAAAGGGGCATGCACGCACTTACGATTTTTAATCCACGATTTCTCAGCCGCAAGGAATGAATGCACGCACATGCGATTATAAAAATGAAACAAGTTCCATTTTTTCAAGCGATTTTTGTGTCGCTTCTTATTTGTAGCAAATGCGTGCACTCACATAAAAAGTAGTGTGTTTTATTTTTTGCGATTAAATAACCGCGCTCAAAAAAATCACAAGTGCGTTCATGACAATAATTTGTTGCGACTACGACTTTTTAATCGCTTCGACAAAAAATCGCAAGTGCGGTCCTAGCCTAATGTACATATGTATTTTCCGTAAGAAAAATGCAAAAAGGGTCGCAAAAACATTGATTTAACTAATAAAATTTATATGAACCGTATGTATTTTATGATTATAAAAGAATAGTTACATGTGGCGTGCAAATACTTTTGTGCCAATACTTTTATACTTTACCAATACTTTTTATACTTTTATATCCGCTTAGGTTATAATGATTTTTTATACATACAACACACGCAAGCAAAAAAAACACATCATTTAACACATGTGCTCGTATGTATGTATGTGTTCATTACATAATATATGTATGTATGTAAAAGTTATAAAAAGATTTCAATTTCGAGGCCGTTTTTTTTTTGTATTTCAAATAATTACTACGTTTTGGCGTACTACACCAATAAATAGACTGAATGCATTGTATGACAGATCATACCAAAACCAATATTCTATGTCATTCACAATAATAATAATTTATTGAACTTCACATTCTTATTGCAATGCTGATTGGAAATTATTTTTTTTTTTAGCAAATTAGGTCAAAGTTATCGATAAAACAAAGCATGTTATACCTGTTTTTTATTTTCTTTTATTAACTGTTTTTAATAATATTGCACGAACATTGATATTGCATTGAACAGTCCTGTCCGCTCAGACACCATGCAGACAATTCACAGAGACCGAGTCACACCTTCTTCACATAAATTTGAATTTAAGCAGAAAATCAAAAGAGAATAATAATAATAATAATTTTGAGGCTTGTTAACGAATAACGAAATATTATATTCAGGGCAATGGCAATACGATTATAAAATAAATTGAAAATCAATGCAAATCGATGACAAACAGTGGCTTTACATGATGATATTTTGATAAGGTGTCAAGTATTTCCATTTCTTTTTTTTTCGTTTAAGAAATGAATGTAAAATATAAAATCTTTTGTGTTTAACAACTTACAATTATTGAAGTTAACTATAGCAAAAACGAAAAGCCTAAAGAAATAGTTGTTAACTGCAGATCTTGATAATGGCCAACTTATAATTGTGAACTATTTGTGTCGAAAATGTCTTGCAAGTATACGTATTTATTTAGTTTTCTCCAAATTCAAATTAACGAAATTCAATTTGACATAAAAAACAATTGTTTTTTCAATATGTCATCAGTTTCATAATGCATTAGCATAAACATTTCTATATTATTTGATTTGTTATTAAATCGAAAAATATGTT
Organism: Chrysotoxum bicinctum; assembly: GCA_911387755.1. Classification (NCBI taxonomy): domain Eukaryota; kingdom Metazoa; phylum Arthropoda; class Insecta; order Diptera; family Syrphidae; genus Chrysotoxum; species Chrysotoxum bicinctum. The sequence goes on along the minus strand of OU426988.1, from coordinate 201,835,267 downwards.
TTCATTCAATCATACATTATTGTGAATGGTATGGATTAAAATTATAATAATTTGAGACAGCACAACCATTCACAGTTTCTTAAAAAAAAAAAGAAAAAAAAATCATTTTAATTTCCCTTCATTTTCATCATCATTTTTATGTTCACTAAAATTAAATTGGATTTGGAAAAGTTTCCGTTCGAGTGAGAGGTGAATGACAGAGTCAAAAAGTATTCGCCCCTGGACCTGAGATCTAAATAGAATCACATAGATCGTCAAATTGAAAAAAAAAACACTCTTCAAAGGTGTTTTAATATTTCGAATTTTAAAGAAACATCTTCATAAACAAAAAATGTCACAGCTAATTTATTAAGATCCCCACATTATGTATGTCAGCCATTTTTTTCTTAAAAATTTAAGTTTTTTTTGAAAGCAATATATACATACATAAATATAAATACGTAGAGATACTAAAAATAAAAACAGTTTCTCGTAAAAAAAAAAAAACATTAATCATTAATGCATTTTGGAACAGTCATCGAGCTTATTAGCTGTTTTTGAGATTTGCTCTTATTTTGTTTTTATTTTCTATTTTTAATTTAAGCCAACCATTATTCATTAATTGGTTTAAGATCTTTTAACAAAAATAATACCAACCTAAATTTTAAATTTTCAGTTTGACATTTTGTACAGTAAGAAGGAATGCCTTTGAAGTGGTGCACTCATAAAACATAAAAACAATTTTTATGTTCGTAAGTAATTACAATTGGAAAAAGCATGTATTAACGATATTTTGCCTCTTGTTTTTGAAACTTATTAACGTTGGCCATGTTTTTGAACGCAACGAGCTAAGCTGTAAAAGAATGAAAAGGTATAAACTGGGAGTTTATACTTTTCAAATTTTCATTTGGGGCAAAATATTTGTTGCATGTGGACAAAAAATCGAGGTTGAATTCAAACTCTACAATACTATGAAAATGATTATTTTCAAATCAATTACCAAAAATATGTTTAAAATGCTTCAAAACGCTTTGAGCTATAAATGATAAGTTTCGTCAGATTTGATGGAAATATACCTAAACGATTAATTAATTAAATTATTAATTTAATTGTATCCTATACTCTTTACAATCTTCTTATCATTTTACAATATTTTAATCAGTAGCAACATTGAAGTATATGTCCAAATGTAACATTTGCTCTTTCCATTTTTTAAAAATGCAAAGAAAAAGCAGAAACGAATAACAGCTAGCAATGCAAAATGACAGTTAATGAGCTGTCAAACAAAATTACAAATTTTGCATCATTGTATTTTTCTGTAGCAAAAGCATATAGTTTAAGTGCAGAAGTCTTGTAAGATTTCAATCAGTATATTTTGCTGTTGGAATATAAGCAAATGTTACACTTTTACAATAATATATAAAAGACTAGTTAGATTTAATCGTGAATACCCCTCATATGTTTTTAGATCTTTAATACACCAAATTTCATCGACATCAAGCGATAGGTTGTTGAATGTTGAGGTTTTTAATTTATAGGCTTTTAACGTTACTCAATAAAATTTGCCATTCAATGAGACTAACTTTGATTCATCGTCCTTAATAAAACGAGGGGTATTTAATCGGAGCAGTTAAGCAGTTCTCGAAAAACGAAATACGGACAATAAACAATTATAGGTATTCAATGCTGGCCATAGATGGATTCAAGCCATGTATTGTACCATACGCAATCCAATTGATCCCAACTCCCCTTTGGTAGGTTGCATCTTCACTTAAAAATTATATCAGTTGTTAAGTTGAATTTAACTGTCAGATGGATGAACAACATTGTTAACATGAGGAATTTCAGTTTCAATTTTCCTTTTTAATTTGAAGAATTTTAATTGTAAATTTAAAAAAAAATTGCTTAATCTAAAATAGTTGGTGTTGTGTTCAAACTAACTTCGAACCAAACACTGCACATAATAATCAAATAATCTGTCAAGTGTAAATTTTAGTTCACAATAAGGAATTTAGGAAATTGAGTCACAATGATAGCTTTGAATTCAGTTAATGAATACCCTGTCTATCAAAATATTAATTTTTAAATGTTGGTGAAATTGTTTGTGCTTTAAGAAATTTAACGTAAAACATTTATAAGCCCAACAAAAAATCAAATTTAAACTATTGGGTTTTAAAAAAAGTATACCCTATATATTTTACATATTTTCTCATTATCTGTCAATGCTAAATTGTCAGTCAAAGCTTACATTTTTAAATTGGTGGAATTTCCGAACAAGCAGTATTTAGAAATTATTACCAACAAAATTATGAATCGGTACAGTCAACTTTAGGAGTACTTACTTCAATTTTCCATCAGATTGGTTAAGCATCAAAATGTGGATAAATTCGAGTCAACATATTCATAATTGAATGTTACTGTACCATTTAAAAAAGGGACCAGTCAACGTACCCAAAATATATTAGTCGAGTTCTAAATGAGCTAAATCTGTCACCGATTATTAGAGTTGGGAATCTCAAAAGCCACACTGTGCGAATTTAAAGAGCAAGAACTGAAACCTGTTGATTAATTCAGAAACTGAAACATTCGCGACTTGGCTTTGAAGAATTTTCTGGCTTTTATTTTTATAGCCTTATCTATAAACGGTTTACTTTTACTTATCTTGTTTCAAGAGCCACTATGTGTTCCTTATGGATTTATAAGCAATCCCCTACAATATGCTATGAATAACTTGGCTCTGGCTATCCTTTTAATACTAAAGTGAATTCAAAAGTAAAGGATTAAATCCGCTTGCGTTTTCAAAATAATTCCAACGTTTAGATGAAACAGCAGCAATTTGTTTAATAAAATACATACTCGTTTTTATTTTGAAGCTTGAGACCTTCACTTTTAAAAACACTGTTCTAAATAAATGTTCTTAGAAAGGAAGCATTCATAGTTTGAAAGTTATATCCGAAAAACCTTGAATACATTTTTATGCTCATGATATAAGCTGCTGATTTGATGATGAAAGAAAGGTCCGTAAAAATTTTTAGCTGTTTGTCAAAATTGAAAAATTTGAATTCCAACATCGGGTTACAGTTTCACAAACTCATCAGAAAAACTAAAGAAGAAAGATATTTCAACCATGTTTTCAAACAAATGGCCTTCAAAAATACGCAAACATTTTCTCTATCAAAAAAAACAAAATGACATAATTTTTCTCACAAATCTATATTATCTTTTTAAATTAAATAAAAACATGTTTATGTTGAGAGGAACAAACAAAAAGAAGAAACAAACAACAAAAATGCTTTAATTTAAGTTTAATTTAATATTAATTCATAAATTGATTGCTATTTTAAAACTAAATTAATTGTTTTTTTCGCATGCATAGCTTCTTAATGATAATATAGATCTCATTTTTAAAGACAGGAAATCCCTCAGGCTATGGGTTGACCTCTAGACTGAAAATACACGCATTAAAAATTGCAGTTTGATTTGCTAGACAAAGCTATTGGCATAATAGAATTATTATTAATTAATAGGAAATGATTCTACTAATAAACTTGTTAATTAAATTTATTTCTGATATCATCGTGTTAAAGTGACATCACATGCATTGAGATAAGGGTTCTAATAATAGTCAAGAATATCTTTTTATCTAAACGTTTGTGTGTTGTGTGATATCAAGTTTCTTGGGATATTCAAAACTCTACCGTATTTTCTATTCATTCAACCGCACGTGAGCCCTATCTGACAGAAGTTTGATGAGGTGATAAAACGTAGGTAAGAACAATGATTAATACCTTAAATTTTGTGACACACTCTCTTATAACTACTATATAGGATATAGACTTCATTCCCGTTGAGGATTGTGTGGTTTAAATTTAAAAAAAATTAAAAATTTAAGAACACACACCATCTCTTCTGGTGACAATATTTTCATTTTCGGACAACCACAAGCAGTTGAAAAAAAATTAAAATTTAATTCGACGATTAAAATATCATGAGAATGCATCACTTTCACATCATCACACCTTCACGTTTCATGTCAGTAGCAATCAATTAACCGATGTAACTAAATATTTTTGTGGCAATTTGCGCTGGTAGCTCCCGAGCCTGCTATAAAACAAGCAAATAACTGCACGTATGCAAACTGTAATTTAAATGCATTTATTGTGTGTGAGGTTTTATTAGCATAATGTCGAATGGGATGCTCGTTAATATTGATCGACGAGTATGGTTGAAATAATGACTTTGATCGCATCCGACACACACGATTCTGGTGTTATACGAATAATCTCTTTGTCTCTGCATGTGTTTTATACTGTATATCTAGAAGATAAGCATGCCAAACAACATTTATCTAGCTTATCACAAAAAAAGGTTCAAAAATATTGGAACTTATTCAATAATAATAATATAAGCTCTGACCCTGCAAAAATATAAAAGCGATCTTAGATCTTTTACTAATAATTTAATACCAATTTAAAAAGTGGCTTTCAGTAACTAATTTTTTTTTTTCTAGAAAATTGAAACTTTTAACTTTATCCTCATTTTAGGAAAATAAATAACGACGCTTCGCCAGTTTTTTATTTTCAGAGGAATTCGGGTTGAACTCAAATATACCATTCCTAAATTTATTTAACAAAATATCAAATCAATTTTTCTTAAATCGAATCGATTTAAACTATTAGCAACTCAATTTGCATTTCTAAAAGTTATGGTTGAGGTTAAATCTATTTTGTGGTTAGACCTATTTGGATTTAGATCTAAAGCCTAGTATACGCAGATCGGGAAAAATTTTGTCTCCCATACATTTTTTTTCCTGGGACAAATTTTGTCTCTGATATTTTTCCGAGCAGTACGCAGTTCGCGGCAAAATTCGTACTATTGTGAATTGCTCTACAAAATGTCTCCACTAAATTTTGCTAGGAAAAAGAATGATACATGCATTATTTTGCGGGACAAATTTTGACAGCCACCGTAGTTCCGAAAGTGATTTTTGTCAAAACTGGTTTTATGTAAAAGGTGCTGATGCTTCTCTTGAGATTCCAAAAAGGTATGAACGACTTTTGTAAGACAACCCGTTCCAGAGATATATCTACTAAAAAACACATTAAATTAGATTTATTCTCTCCAACTTCAAACTTTTGCGCGAGATTTGGAAAAGTTTTGTAGAGATTAAAATTGTAGAGATAAAATTTGTCTTGTCTCGATCTGCGTACTAGGCTTAACCTAATATAGGTACCTATACAATTGTGATCTTGTCTTAAATCCACTTAGATTTTAATTGCATCTTATACTACGTTTTCACCAAGAGTAAATCCGCTAGAGATTTAAAATAAATCTTGAAGTGTTTTCACCAAAGAAACTGAGATTTATTTGACGTTTTCACTCTGTCTTGTCATTCAATTGTCAATTTGGACAAGCAAAAAAAATTGCATTGGGTAGTAAACAGGAAAAAAAAACAGATATTTCTATTTTGTGTTGATTGTCAATGAAGAAAGTGGGTGTTCATAGGTGCGTTCTACAAAATAAGGTTTGTTTGTTTTGCAAATCTTCTGATTGCGAGAAGATTTCAAGGAGATTTATTTTAAATCTTCATTTGAGGTGATTTATATTTGTATGGTAAATCTACGAGATTTAAAGGAGATTTATGGTAAATCCACTTAAATCCCGGATTTACCTTTGGTGAAAACGTAGTATTATGCGAACTACCTGGCATATTAAACAAAATATTACAAGTTACATATAACTCACTATTGATTAACTTTAAAAAGTCAACTTTTACCCGTTTTAATTGTTGACACTTTTTCTTAGAACAAGTGTGAATGATTTTCTTTAAGGATCAAGATTTTTCGAGTTTCAAAAGAAAAAATAAAACAAATCTAGTTCGTCCAATTTGACCGACCATAATGTGCCTTTGTAATTTTCTAGTGAATTCCGAGTTGTGACTATTTCGGTTCTGTGTCGTGCAACAGCACCATGATGGTGTATCTCTCAGGAATTAGTCTCCTGTTATTATGACTCTATGGGCGCTTTGTTACTTCTTTAGGCTTTAGGAGAAATATTGACGAAACTACAACTTAATATCTAATATAATATAAGTCCGTTTCTTTCTAACTTAAAGTGACGAGTCCTCGTGAGATTGTCATTGGGCGAAAAACCAATCTGTTGTAACAAAGAGTGCAAATTGTAGTTTACTGAATACGTATACCATCCGCACTGCATAACTTTTGACGTTTCAAATTCGCACCAATTGGATAGAATGAAAAGTTAAAAAAAGATCTTTTGAGCAATAACCTCTTATCAAAATTTTGATTTCAAGAGAGATGTACAAATATCGGCTATTAGTTAATTCATACACAAATATTTTGATGAATAACTGAATTATAGGCTTTTGGCATATAAATGTTGAACGGTTCTGGAATTTGCTTTTAATTCTTAAGTAATGTGCAAACAAAATTTTGATTTTTAGAGAGTATTAAAAAAAAAAGAATTCTGTAAGAAAATTAAACTTTCAAGGCATCTGGCATGTCGAAAATTCCTGTCGCTTTTAAACTGTATTCTATCCTTTGGTTCAATTTGAGTTCAATACAAACCCTTTTGTTGTACAGTTTCTTTCGCGTAAAGTTTGACGGTTTATTATGGAGTGTGAGTTTTGAATCTTGCAAGATTTATGAAAGACACTGGTACCCGTGACACACATCTAGTATAAAGAAACCATAGCAACTTTAACCAGCATAGTTTACAACGGTAATACTAGCCGAGCAAAATTTTATGACGTGGTAACTATACTAGGTTTTTCTGTGTGGTATATTCAATCCACCTAGCGAAAACAGCGCTATTCTCCTAAAGTGGATAGTAGTTTTACTTAAAATAATTGCCATTTTGGAGTAGTAAATATTTATTTCTGAATTCAAAATGACAACCAGTTATAATTATAGGCATTTGGAGGGAAAAGATTGACGATTTGAGACGGAATATGAAAAATTCCCATACAGAGTAAGGAATTTCTTTTTAAGAAAATTATTTTCCTACTATTTGATGTTATTAAGAAAAAGAAATTCAATACAAATCTTAAATGTCTTAATTGAATGACAATATTTTTTTGCAAAATATGACAAGCTGTCAAACTATACTACATTCTGCAATGTCATGGTATTTGAAATATAATGGTATTCCTGCCATGGCGTCTTTACCAGATGCTGTAACGGACATTATGCCTCTCATCCAAAAAATGTTTTGCCAACAAAATTTTTTTAATATAAACGAGTAGATTTTTAGTTTGTTTTTTAATTTCAATTGTGGTTTCAAGCACCTTATTCTATGTTTACCCTAACATAATCCTTCCCAAGCAAATTACTTGTTTGTCATCTACTTCAAATGAATAGATTACTTTTTTTTTTCTTTATATTTTCTTGTTGAATTTCTTGCTTATTCGATAAGAAATGTTAAAATGTTTGTATTTGATTTGTGATAACGATCGAGATTGTCGTTTTTAAAAGTCAAGTGAAGGTAAACAGTAAACAGTAAGTTAAAGTAGCCAAGTGGCACTTTATAGTTCCCAACCTATACACAAATCATGTATTTTATTTGGGTTATTTTATGTAAACAACCGTTCTGAGTTTTTAAATGCTTCTAGAATTGGCAAACATATGTACAAAAATAAGGAAAAATATTACATCATGTTTTGGGATAAATGTGAAAGTCGGTATTTTAAAATTCTGGGTAGCCGGTACACAATTTTTTTTTAAAGATAAGGGAAACAATTTTTAATTGCGGATCACCGTGAATTATGGATTAAAATCCTAAAAAATAAAGAAAACAAAGTTGTCGTATTACCTTAAATTTCCAAGCTTTAAATAAGACATTTTATGGTCTTTGTATATTGACTTGCTTCTATGGGTGGACAAAACTCATCTCATATTTTTTGAGATACTTCTGACGAATATTGTTATTGCCTCTGAAAGTTCAAATCAAAAATACCAAGAAAAAAGTTGCAGGCAATCTTTAGAACTTAGCTCTTTCAATAGTTCTAGTATCCTGTATTAACTTTGTACATAACCGAGTTTTCGTTTAACGTGGACACCTGCTTGTATAGATATAGCTCAATTCCACGGAAGGCATACCTTCATCAGGGTCAGATTAAGTCCTGACCATTAACCCCGAGTCAGCCGAAGCTGTTCAGTGGCAATTTGTGACATGTTGCAGCATGTGCACACTTCTTGCTTTGAAGCGAGGTCTATCTAACACCTCTTGAATTCAAGCACGCTTGAAAACCATATGTCTCCGCATTTGGAATAAACCACAACCACCATGATACTCCCACTAGGGGGCCTACCTCACCGATAGCAATTGAGTGAAACTCAATGGGCAACTATCTCCCATGGTACCAGAATATAGCTTCCGGTGGAGCTTCGCAACCGAGGTCACTTACAGATGGGCTTTTGCAAAACCCTGGGCCTGTCTACCCTTTAAGAAACACACACCAAAAGTTTGTAGAGGTAGTGACCAACAACCAGTGTTAGTTCCTTTAGTCTTTTATCTACCTTACGTACGGCAAACTAGGAAAGATACTCCTAGTCTTTTATTTGCCTTAATGAACCAATAATGATTTCATACTAATCACACAGGAACCATGAGGAGTACATTGGAACCAAGAGATTAACTCCTATCTTATTAGATAGGGACAGTAGGAAGCTCGTTAATACATTTTAGCAAATTAGGAAGAAGACATTCCTAATCTTTATTACTTTAGCAATTAGGAAAGATACTCCTAATCTTTTATCACTTTCAGCAAACTAGAACACACAAACCCAGCAGTATGGCACTTATCCACAGGAGACCCGGATTATACTAAGTATATTCCTACCTGGTGGCAGGTAGGGACAGTTACCAACCACCAGTGTGCCTCCATCATTTACATTACAGTGATTAGGAAAGATACTCCTAATCTTTGTTTATCTCCTTACCTAAACTAGGGAAGATAACCCTAGATCCTATCTAGTTGGTTCAGCTACTACATACTTACGTACATAGTAACCTATCCACAGGCACCGCGAGGAGGTCAATAGGATCTGGAGAGTAAAGAATCTTTGATAGTAGCACTTCCAATAACGAAAACTCGGAATAGCATACAACTCCATCAGCCACCGCCCATTCTGAATCATGGAATTACCATCTGGTAGTAGCAATCCACTCGACGAGCTCCTCAAACCTCGGATATCCTCAGCGATTTGAATCCGGAATTTAATCACGGACTCCTCGAACCTCGGACATTCCTCAGCGATTTGAACCCGAAGAGTAACATTAAAACTCCATCAGCACCACCCATTCAAGAATCACGGAATTACGCTTCAGATAGCTGAAATACCAGTCACGAATCCTTCGAGTCTCGGACATTCCTTAAACTATCAGATTCGATACTCTCCCACCTGCAACTTTGTACAGAAAGACATCTTCTTTTGCTGGATGCATCAGTCGGCTTTTGTTCTTAAAACTTACCACGAAATAGATCTTGTCTCGGATAAGGTTGCGATTCAAATGATCTTGGCTGGGGCATTATTGACCGTTCGCTCGATGTATTTTAGCCAATCTAGATCTAGACAAAGTGTTTTAAATATTTGTTTTAGATAACATAATACATCTTAGAGTGTTTGCAATGGTAACGCATACAGGACCAAACATCTGTCGAAGATTCTTTCTTAAGAAATATCCAAGAATTAGTTCAACCTTACTGCATTTCGTCCAAGTTTCGGCACAACAACGCTGAACTGACACGGGGTCATGTATTTCGTCTCACACTTGAGTACTTTTAAACCCAAACCGAAATAGCAGCGGCTTCAGAGGGTATTTTTTTATCGGATCTGTCTTTAGAAGGCACTCTTTTCATTCTTTACTACTTAGGAGTTACTACTTCAAAGCTGCAATTGTGACGTTTTGACCTCTTGATAGCAGCAGGTAAAAGATATTGACTGACTGACTGAGTCGACTTGCTTCAGAAAGAGAATGAAGATCTTAAATGGAGGCGCATCTCCACTTCGAAATATTGAAAATGTTTGGAAGAGTTTGAAAGAAGTTTGTTTCCTTGTGGCATATAACATTCTCTCCACTCGTTATCCACCAGAACAGGCGTTGTTGTTCTTTAGTTTTAGTTTATAAAAAAAACTTTACACTGTTTGTTGGCTCTGAGGTAAGTGAACACATAGCGGAGAGTTTCTCGCTCCATTAAAAAAGCGCCAGCATGCCTTATCTATCCTTATTATTATTAGTCGAGAGTTATCTGTTTTCTTTATCTGGAGGCTGTTGTTTCATTCACCTTTTTTCACTTTGATGAACCACCTAACAACATAAAACTTATCATCGCTAGATTCATCAGTTTCCTCGCATAGATTGTGTACAGATATTAAGATCATGTTTTTGGAAAGATTCTGATACGAATTACAACTAGCAGATTAGTTACCTTAAAGTTAAGAACTATATTTATTACCCGATTTCACATGCAATAAAATTCAGTATTTAGAAATAAGACCCCATCTTATTATTTCCATATTTCAAAAGTATATAAGTTCGATTGTAAAGGACTACTGATATGATACTGACGAATTAACGAACTCTCGTCCATTTTGACATTTCGATCAAATAGCAATCAATCACCACAAAAACAAGAATGATTGTGTAGTTCATCGCACATGAATAATATTCATTCATTGCAGTGTGGATGGTATGTGGAACGCGAATAGAGTTTGACAGTTTGTGAAAATCAGATTGCAATTCGTGCCGACTAATTTATTTTCTCAAATTTCTTTTATTTTAGCAATTAAAAATTTTTGTGTCTTTTCGTTAGTTTCAATTAGTTTTCAACCTTCTGTCTAATGTTTGTGAAGACGTTTCAAATCTCATTTTGTCTTTATTCGTCGGTCGCTGACAGCTTTCATGTGAATTGTCCTTAAGTCCTCAATTCATATTTTTATATTTATTTTATAGGTAAGTAAGTAGTTTAGCCATGTGGCCCAATTAGCGTTAAAGTGTGGCATTTTGATATGAAATCGTATGAACCTGTGGATGGAATTGATATGCGAAATTGTGGATAATCTCACATAATCATCCAGTTTGGATTGAGTTAAAAAATATGAAATGATCTAGTAGGTTTGGTGTCTTTTATTGTGTGTTTGCTTTTGAACGATCATCCGGTAATTGGATCACTCACTCAGCCGGACCACCATAACATTTATCCTATATAATCTACACTGTGCCAAGCTAGACAGCTTGTTGATTATTTTATACTTCTTATAATTTTTGGAAAATGTTCGTAATCATTAAATAATGAGTGTTCTCATGCTCACATTCTGAAATATTTACCATCATCTGGCTAGACGGCTAAAATTTCAACTTGACTTTTTTGACCCAAGACCTTTTTCTTAATTGTAAACAATTTTTTATTTACACATACATATAAAGAAAGAAACTGGAACACACTGTTAAATACCTCATTCAAAACAAACTGCCAGCCCTGCGTTCCAACATTTTTGGTTAGACCCCCATTGTTACATTCCCAAGCTTCTAAATATCGAACAATAAACAACAAAACCACCAGAGCTAATTTGTTGGCACAAATCAACTTCCCGGCTTTGCATTTAAATTCGAAGAAAATAATGGCCAACACAAAGACCCAACAATACTGACACATTCAGCAAATGATTGCTTTTTCCACACCTCTTCCTGTCACAAATGGCATTTAATCTTTTGAGTTTTGTCTCGCCATGATGTGTGGAGACGAATAGGAGAGTTAGCAATTGGGTAATTAACGTTCACAGAATTTGTAGCTACGAATATGTAGATAAATTTATCTATTCTGAGTTAAGGCTTCTGAAGGGAAAGATGTGACAAAGAAAAACCATCTGGCAGACTTCAAAATAGAAGTTAAGTTTGACATTTCCTTTTCTCTCAGTTTTTGATATAATGTAGTACGGTTTGTCATAGATATGCACAAAGATGTACACCTTACGGTATCGAGACTGTTAACCACATCTCACTCGTATTACAACCCGCACTATCTTCTTCAAACACGTGCCATTATGCAATTATAAAATAAATTTTAAGTTCACTATTCCAGGTCGCATCCCCTTGTTCATGTTATTTTAAACTTCTTAATTCAAATCTAAACGCAAAACGAATAATCTGACAAACAAAGCCGAGAACTTCATAATAATGGTAATTCAATTAAAACTTTCTTATTTCCACAAAACCAATGCCTGCCCCCTAGACAAAGTCATAATGAAATTAAAGGTGTGCAATGAAATATACGCAGAGGTATGTACATACAGTTTTATAAAAATTCATTCAGAAACAGATACCTTAGCACTCTATAATAGGCCACATAAAGTTATTTTAAAAGCGATTATGTTTCGTTCAGCTGAGGTATTTTTTATATTCAAACAAAAGCCTTAATTGACTATTATTCGGTTGAATGAAGCTTCGTATATGATCTCCATTCAAGCGCTCATGCAAGTAAACATCAAGACAAATTTACCCAATTATACATAAGCTTCTTTAGTCAAGAAGACGATCTCATTGTTTTGTTTATAAGTCTTAAACGAGTTAAATTAATGTTAACTCAAGCTAGGTACTCGTATACCAGATCTTTTTTGTAATTACGGAAAATTAAAAAAAAAAAAACAACGCACGGACGAATTCAGCTTCCAGAGGTGGCACGCGCTGCGAACTTGCGTAGGTGATCTTCGCTTTGATGGTTCGGGGCGGACAAAATTAAGTTAATTTGTCAAATGACTAAAATATTATTTGATTAATGATCAAAATGAAAGATCAAATGAATTCGATTTGTATATACATATGTATTATAGCGTTGTCTCAAAGACTTAATTAACCTATTGCGTGTCCTTAAAAAGGGTTGTTTTTTTTTCTTTCGAAGAAGGTTCTAGCAAAAGTAAATTATTTAATTGAGTTTAAGCAATTTTTTCCCCTTTTACATTCTGGTCGGATTATTCATATGAAATAAAAATAAAAATCAATATTTTACCCAATCGTTAGGGTGTGTCGAAATTATAATTTTCGAGATTCAAACTTATTTTAGTTTTGGACAAACAAAAGTTTTATTAAATAACTCAGTAATTCTTAAGTTAAGACTTAAAATGTGTGGATTAAATGTTCACATTTTGTTATTTTCAGTGTCAGGAATTTTTTTTGGGCAAAAACAAAATACAATTTCTAAAAAGATATTTCCGGCGACAGGTCCTCGCATTCTTGACAGATATTCATTCCTTAAGGGCTTCAACAGTTTGAGGCTTCTTGACATAGACTTGTGACTTTAACAAAAACCTGCGAAAAGAAGTCTTAAGCAGTTGAATAGGGCGACCTTGTCGGCTATTGTAAAACGAGAGATTAGGTGACTATGTATAATAGCCTTCGGTTAGTTGTGGCTGGTGGAGTATGCAATGTTGCTCCATCTTGTTCGAACCACATTTTCCCCTGTCCCAATTCTCTGTAAAAACCGCCCATTGATGTCTTCTGTTATTATCTTCAGCCATAGCTGCGATATTCTCAGCAATAAGGTTGCTCCGGTGCCCACCAAATCTGGAATGTTCTTCATGCATTCCCATACTCTCTTCTAGGCGAGCGACTAAATGTAATAATGTACCCCAATTCGCGTTGGGCGAACGGGATACCTACGTCGACATGTACGCGGCGCTAACACCACCGACTTATTATTTCGCAAAATAATCGAAACAATTATTTCGCGTTCTTAACAAGTATAGCAATTTACATACATATGTATATCTTATTGACGAGTATTTTGAATCTACTTCACAAATGTCAAAGTAGAATTGACATTTGCGCCATTGGCAAAAATTATAGCATCTTCGGATAGGGTGATAACATTTGCGCCACCTTGTATATTCTATAAGAACTTTTTTTTCTAGATAAATTTTCAAAAGTTTTCCTCAGAATTTGAGGATAGCAATTGAACTGATCGCTATTTGTCATCTATTTTTTGGATGGTTTAATCATGACGAAAGCTTCCTTTGATTTCGGAAACGGTTCGCTCTCTCTTTACTTTCATATTATATTGAAAAGTATAGTCAAAACGACAATCAATAAATTGATAATTATACCTATCACCTTATTCTAGCATATACTAGCATATTGCTATCACTAAGAACATTTTTCAATTAAATAATTTCAGTCATATTATTCCGGAGTTTTCGTGCTTTTTAAACAATATTTGATGAATTATGATAAAAGTGAGCAAAAAATCAGATAATATCACAGCTTTAACAATTGTCAATTATCAATTGATAAACATTGAAAATCGACCTATTGAAACCAAATTCAATTGGGAATTACAAGAATAGTTACATTTAATTATCATAGTTATATTATTATTAATAGTTGATCAGTTTTTTTGTTTATAAAATTGAGTTTTTAAGTTTCAATATTCATCAATAATCATTTGATAATTGTCAATAGAAATAGGGGTTTATTTCTTTTGTTCGTTGACCGACACAGATTTTCCTTTTTCAGCGAGGTGACCACATTAATGTTCAGGAGAAATGTTGCGATGTCAAAAAATTCCAGCAGCTAGCAGATTATCAAAAAAGTCAAGCGTCAAAAGATAGCTATTCAGTAGGGACATGCATATACCATTGGCGCTGCTTTTCGAGATTTTTGTTTTCTGTCAAGTGTGACATATGTTTATTCATTGAACAATGTAAATTATTGGAATCTTAAAACGATATCCAAGGTTTAAATTTATTAGAAAAAATATTGTATTTGGACCAATTTTCCTTTTCCTGTTTTTCTAATCATATTGCAAATCTAAATGTGTTGAAACATTTGGTCTGTTCAGGATAGACGCGCGCACAGAAAATGAACACATCTTATTTCAAAATACTTGACAATTCATGTCACATACGAGTGATTGCAATAATATGAGGTATTGAAGCGAGCTTGAAGCTCGCTTCGACCCTTTGTAAACGAGTATTGAGTTGAAATGAGCTCCGTTCGACTCGATCTCTCTCGCTCAGCGGTGTCAAGTTGAAATATGTGACGAAAAACCTGGGTCGAGGAGTCTGCTAAACAAAATGTTTCAGAATCGCTCAACACCATTTCAACTCAACTCCAAATCGAGCTCTCAACTCAAATGAGGAAAAACCTGGGTCGAAAATCCGACCCTAATCCAACTCGATCTTTCAAAATAGTGCATATAAACGTAGTATATCTTTCAATCCTTTTGGCATTAATGACAATGTTAACTACTCGTAGTCTCAATTTTTAATTTTGGCAATTTGAAAAGTTAAATTTCGTTGGGTTATGACACTAGCTTCGTTGAATTTTCGATTATTATAATTCTAACTTTAATCGTGCAAATGCTTGAAAGTTTTTCAATATTTATGTCAGCATAAATGAAGTGACGGATGGAAATGATGTTTCATTTCACAATTTTACTGGTGTCTAGGGCCAAATGTTTTGCTGTGATAAAATAATAATTATGCTTGTGCAAACGTATTGCCAGTGGTGAAATTAAACTCACTGACTTATGTTGTCAACCTCTTTATGTTATCGTCCGAGCCCTATCTTTCTTCGTCTTTGTTGGAAGAAAGAGGTGATGGAGCCAGGATTTTTCATATTTTTTTTAAATCCAGTAGAATTTATTTTGACACTTATCTTTTTGTATTTTGAAACAACATTTTTAAATGTTTCTCAGCATCGGTGAATTCTTATTCGGAATATATTAAATAAATTATAAAAATCAAATGTAATTCAAATTTTTGTCTGGGTTTCGCGTGATTGTGTCTGAACTTAGGTCAAAATACACGGTTGCGTAAGTTCAATCAATTCACCATCATTTATTTAAATACTATTAACACAACAGAAAAAATGTAATTTAATATTAAATATTGGTCTTGAAATTGACAGTGTAATATTTCTTGTGTCAGAATGCGTGTCAAATGGTTTACACGCAATCATTACAAAAATTGATTTTTTACAAACTCTGAACAACCAAATGAAACGATTGAAATTCAACAAAAAAAGAACAGTTTAGATACAAAAAAGTAATGGCAATAAATTAAAATGAACACTGTGGTATTTATTTTTCAGGGACCACTAGATAATGAACATTACCTTATATAACAAATGCTTATGGTGTGTTTACGCATGCTTTAAAATTTACTGATGACAGGAGCTCTTTACATGATAGGATAATTTAGATTTTTCAAAAATGTCCTTCAAGGAAGTCAAAAGTTCCAAACAACAAGGCCATATACTTCAAAGAGTTGAACGGTGCCGTACCGGTCTCATATTTTACATATTTTCTATCGTGTTTATAATTACAATCTGTTGAAATGATTAAAACCAAATGAAACTTCAAAAAATATCATCAGTGCCAGTGTAGGTGACTCAAATTTTCATAAGAACCGGTCTATATAAAAAATGGTCTTCACAGAAGGCGATCTGTATCAGGACAACTTCTGCAAAGGCCCACTAATTTCTAATTAAAGGATTAAAAAAATAGTTCCTTAAATCATTCCATGTGTAATTAAAGGAGCCACATTTCTTCTTGTATTCCTTAGAACAAATTATCATAGGAAAAATAATTCGACACCTTCAATATAAGTAGCAAATGCATAACTTATTTGCATGTGCCGTATAGCCTCGATCCATTTCTCTACTAAATTTATATCTTACGTAATTTTCTTCTTTCATTTTCTTTATTATGAAGCGAACAAAAAACATATATTTCCATCTGCATAACCCCTTACATCAATAATTTGCATTAACTGAAGCGTGAAGAATGTATTTTCATTTTCAAACTCACTGTGCGGCAAAAAAATAAAAATAATACAAAATAAAAAAGTCCAACCATACGTAAATGAAACCCAATTCAAGAAAAGAAAATGAAAGGCTTCACTCGTATGCTTTTCACTCACTTTTCAATCACCTTCAATAATTTTAATGTCAAAAACGCTATAATTAAATTGCCTTATTCTTCTATCTAGTTTTTTCATTTTTTGATTTCAACTATCAATTCTATCGATCAGTTAAGAATTGAGATGTAATGATTTAAATCAATATATCATTGGATAATTCTTGCTGGTATTTATGGCGGGAAGTGCGGAAATTGTCACAGATAATTATTATTATAACTTATTTGTCTGTGTATACAGGGTGTCCCACAGTCACCGCCCCAAACGAAAACCATAGATTCCTGAGGTCATTTAAAGTCGAAAAACTTAAGAGGTAATTTTCTCGTTTTCGCCCCGTTTTCGAGTTATAACGGTTTTTATGATTTTTGCTCTCTTTTTCCTTAACTAGCTTTATCTTTGCCAAACTACGTCCGATTCGTAAGATTTTTTTTATAACCAATCAAGAATTTATAACAGTTTTAGTTTGTCTCAGAACTTTTTTTTCTGCGGGCAACCGTTTCTCCGCAATTTTGGATCAAACCCAATATTTTTCGTTTTTTAAGTTGTTTTTTTCACTTTGATATCATTTTGTTCAAAAAAACACGTTAATGAGTATTAATTTTTTTCGTTAATTATTAAAGCCCAGATCATTTTCTTAAAAACAAATATTTTTTTTCCTTAAAAAGAATACTAAATGTAATTAACAACAAATAAACAAACTGAGTGAATTTAAAAAAAAAATAATTTTTAAATACAAAATTAACTTTTTCTGAGCTATTGTGGTTAAGAAAAGGACAAATAGATAAAGTTGTCCCATTTCAGCGTATATTAATAACATTTCCAGATATTTTTGATTAGTGTAATCCATTGTTCGCAAATAATTGAGAAAAAACTACAACTTGAATAACAAATCCAAAATAGAGTATAAAGTGAAAGAACACGACGCGGACACTAGTTCACGCGAGAAAGACATTTACAACCTTCAAATCATAATGCAAATGTTTACTGTTTACATTAGTTAACGGTCTTACTAATTAACTTTATCTATTTGTCCTTTTCTTAACCACAATAGCTCAGAAAAAGTTAATTTTGTATTTAAAAATTATTTTTTTTTAAATTCACTCAGTTTGTTTATTTTTTGTTAATTACATTTAGTATTCTTTTTAAGGAAAAAAAAATATTAAATTTTAGAAAATGAACTGGGCTTTAATAATAAGTAAAAAAAATTAGTACTCATTAACGTGTTTTTTTGAATAAATTGATATCAAAGTGAAAAAACTATTTAAAAAACGAAAAAATTGGGTTTGATGGAAAATTGCGGAGAAACGGTTGTCCGCAGAAAAAAAAGTCTTTGGACAAACTAAAACTGTAATAAATTCTTGATTGGTTATAAAAAATATCTCACGAATCGGACGCAGTTTGGCAAAGATAAAGCCAGTTAATGGAAAAATAATAAAAACCGTTATAACTCGAAAACGGGACGAAAACGAGAAAATGACCTCTTAAGTTTTTCGACTTAAAATGACCTCAGGAATCCATGGTTTTCATTTGGGGCGGTGACTGTGGGACACCCTGTATAATATCTGTAAAAACACAAATCACTCGAATCTCGATCACAATCCAATGACTGATTTTCTAATTTATGAACATTGATGTGGGTGCTGCACGGTGTATGCTTTGTTTTGAAAGGTTTTCCATTCAAGATCACCGGTGATTGATCTGGACTGATCGGTGAACGATGTGATCACTATAAGATAGAAGAACTATTGAAAGGAATTACGGTTCAGTGATCATGAAAATTGTCTCGAGAATTTATTGACGAAGAAAATTTTAAGAAATTTGATTTCCATAAAATAATAAACTTTTGGCATAAAAAAAAACTTTACAACGATTGCCAATCAGATCAATTTTATAGAACACATTAATCTCAAAAGAATTTTGAATACAAATTTTGAGGTGCGATATTGAATATAAGTTTTAAAGACCGTTTGATCTCATAAAGAACAGATTTTAAAACGTATGTCGTCGATGAAGCACAGTTAAATCTTAGTGATAAAAATCATTGCTTGACCAAAATGATTTAAATTTGGCACACTTTATGATTTAGTCACGCTGTGAATATAATAGTGTTGGAATATACTACGAAATTACAAAATTCATGTTGTTACACTGTTTTTGTACACACACTCGATTCCTCGATTCAGGTATACAAGCATATTTTCGATATATTCGATTTAGCTCGTTTAGTGGGATCGAATCGAGAAATCCTATTTCAATCCGATCGAGGTATACACGGAGCTAAACCCTGATTCAATTCCGATTCAATTCTCCATATAAACGTTGTATATAACAAAGGGCTAGTTATTAACAATTTCTCAAGTGTGCATGTTGTAGGCAGAAATTTAGAGGATCGACAATAATTGTCTGCTGAGTTCAAAAAGCTTAGATGAGAAACAATTTTTATGTCGGGAAATACTTTTGGAGTATTTTTCACTAATTGCAAGAGGAAGTTCCCCGACAAAAATTGTTTGTTTGTTTGTTTTCAGGTGGCAGTGGGTCAGAATCGAATTGCGATTTCCCGCGTGGGAGGTGCGCTACACTATGGGCTCATCAGAGGCTGATTTTTTTGATTCGCTATATTTTGCTTTTGCTTGTTGTGATGAATACATTTTTCTATTTAGTTACGTATTGAGTTCATATAGTCTGTATTCAGTATCTACACGTCAAGCAATTTCTATATAGACTGAATACATAAATGCAATGTTTTGGTAAGTGCCGATTTAAGCGACACCTAATCTTTAATTCCCGCATTAACATTTAAGGGAATTTAAGAAAGCGTTTCGACATTCAAAGGCGAAGATTCACAAAAAAAAATTCGCAAATGGATAACCGAGTTTGAGGACGTAGGTCAGCAAAAATGTACGTTCAAAGTGAAACTGGAATTAGAGATTGAGTGTCGCTTAAATCAGCACTTACCAAAGAATTTGGATTAAAGGTAAATTCTGCTGAGGTCCATAAATTATTAAGAACCACCAAAAAAGAAACAACTGAAACGCTTCCTGAATTTTTATATAGGATGATTGAGCTGGCAAAGCCAATTGATGTCGACGAGGAGTCTATCGTCGAATACTTTGTCGATACCCTTAAGGGACGAAGTAAAAAATAAAGCAAAAGAAAATATTCACAAAATCCAGCAAGAAAACATCAGAAGCTTCAACGAGAAGAGGAAAGCAGCGAAAGTATACAAAGTCAGAGATCTGGTTGCAGTTCGAAGAACACAGTTCAGTACAGGGGTCAAATTAAAGCCGAAATTCCTAGGATCTTACAAAGTGACGACGCTTCATAAGCACGAGCGTTACGATGTAGAAAAAGTTGGTGACTACGAACGACCCCGAGTATCATCGACAGATGCAGACAGCATGAAGCCGTGGTGTAGGTCAATCGGGACGAATGACCCTTCAGGATATGAGTTATATTGGCCCCACAACAAGAGCGCAAGCGCGACGCAAGACCAACAATGCATCCATTCCGCACCTGGGTTAACATGCCTAACACACGCAGACACTTTCATTCTGTTATTGTCCATCTCCTTCATTTCTTTTTTTTGGCAATCCTTCTTTTGTAAAACAAATAAAAAGAGTCAGTCGTTTTAGATATCGAACAGAACAGATATCAGCAGAGCGTTCTTTTTTATAATCTTTAATAAATAAATCCTAAATTATTAAATAAATTGTGTCGGTATTTATTTCGATTCCTCAAACTTGGGGGCTCAACCGGGAAATTGACTCAGTATAACGTTTATTGTTGGCTTTCTTTCGATATATGTATATTAAATTGAATTTTAACCAGTACACGTCAATTGTACTCATTATATATATATCTCTCCCTACAATACTATGCAAACTTCAAACAAATATTTTACCTTCAGTTATATGTACTGAGTAGCACAGTAAAGTTTTTTATGCAGTAATTTATTTTATTGTTAAAATATCGATGAAATCTAAGTTGGACTGATTATGCTGAGATTGTTGAAAACACTGCTTCATATCTTTCTAAGTTTTGGCATAGTAATTAAGTTAGATTCTTTCTATCTGCGGACAATTCTCTTAAACCATCCGTGCAAATGACGAAAGCACCTTTGTTGAACTTCTCCATCACCGTTATGTTAAGTTTGATCTAAGCCTTGGCAGGAAGGAAAAAAATAAGGGCTGCTAAGTTTTTCAAAAAACTTGAATATTTACTATTGATAAAACACCCTTTTCAAAAGATTATGATGATGGTGTATTGTTTATTGATTCTGTATATTGATTTGTTTGTGTAAACAGAAGTGCAAGCTGTGCATTATATCAATCTGTAATCGATCCAAGATCCAAGAATTTTCCATAATATTCTCAAATGAAAATTTTGATTTTTTCATAAAGTTTTTTTCGCACTGAAAGGGTTTTACGAATGAATTTAAGATCTTTAAAAAAGACTGAGCTTAAGGAAAAATAGGGAATAATGGAAGTGGAGATTCCGATGCACATTGGTTTTGAAGCTCGAATACAAAAATGGGAAGAAAAAATAAGGCAAATGGACCTATTCCTATTAAAAATTCCACAGTCGTGAAATACGGCTAAAGAGAGAATATTTATAATTGACAGTAATTTCGAAACTAATCTCAAGGGAAAACTGGGGGGTCATTCCGTAATTTTCTAAACGATAATCGTCAACACGATAATCGTCGATGATATCGTCCATGATTTGCTTCACGTAACTCGACTACTATCGTCTCGTCAATAGATCACAGTTTTAGAGATTTGTATGCAT
Organism: Chrysotoxum bicinctum; assembly: GCA_911387755.1. Lineage (NCBI taxonomy): Eukaryota > Metazoa > Arthropoda > Insecta > Diptera > Syrphidae > Chrysotoxum > Chrysotoxum bicinctum. The sequence goes on along the minus strand of OU426988.1, from coordinate 201,813,566 downwards.
TTCAGAAACTCCCAAACTGTAGTCAATCTGAAAACAAATACAATGTCAATTTACAGTGGACACTCAATCACTCAACTACAGTCACCTACAAAATTCAAGATGATACCTATTTAGCTATCGTCCAAACGCTATCGTTTTGACGATTATCGAATTACGTGAATCAAAAAAAGGCAACGCTATCGTTCAAACGATATCGTCTGACAATAATCGAGTTACGGAATGACCCCGCTGATGTACATTCCTAGATAATGAGTACGAGTTTTATGCATCGTAAAAGATAATTTAAAAACTTGATAGGGTTTTGGGTGATGTCGAATATGTGCTCATTCCACAGAAGGTGTTCTATGATACACATACCGAGGTCTGAAGGTTTTTCGATCTCTCCGATGCAGGTGCCCTGTATGTATAGCCGGATGGATGGTCAGTTTTGCTTTAATGACAGAAGACATTAGTAGTTTTCTTAATTTTAAGAAATTTTTTTATAGTTTGAGAAATTTTCTTAGTCTTAACCAAACTTTTATAAGTGATATCCATTATTATGTATCTGAATATCTATTGAAGCCCAGTGTAAGTGTCTCATTAAGTGTCACTTAAATCGACTTTAAATTTGATATTACTAAGGAAAATATTCTACCCGAACATGTTTTAATCTGCGTTTAATATTTAAATTTTTTGACTTTTACTTATGCCTACTTTTTTTATTTACAGTTTAACTTTGTCGGAAGAATCTTAGGTCCCCGCGGTATGACAGCTAAACAATTAGAACAAGAGACTGGTTGTAAAATTATGGTCAGAGGAAAAGGTTCTATGAGAGACAAAAAGAAGGTAAGTTCCAACTTTTAAATAAATACTACTTCACACCTTTCAATCAAAAGGAAAATCCTACAAACATTTTATATTCATTTCTTTGGTAATTCTGTATTAACATACACACTTTTACTTACATTTCAAACAAGACAGCATACAATTCAAATTAAAATATATCTCATTTGGGATAATAAAAAAAAAACTTGGCAAATCGCATTTAATATCGTACGCACTTTATTGCATTGTTCTTCTGGCACTTGATCTCTAGTGGGTGGGGTATTTGTTTTTAAAATTACTCATGTGCTCTAGAAAATGTTTTTAAAAGAAAGATTCTGTTAAGAAAAAATTAAGGTACATACATATGCAGACACGGATGCTGTAAATCGCATAAAGTATACTGCAAAAAAGATACTCAAAGGCACTCTCTCCCTCTACCATTGAAATCTTAAACTACACGAAGCACGAAGCTATCTTTGTGATGCGCGGGAGAAAGGTCTATTTTTAAAATGAATTGAAAGCGCATTGCTCATATATTATACTCACCGCAATTGCGCACGACGATCGCGACGCAACGCCCAACTAAACGAAATTAATATGAAATTGCGTATAGTAATACATATACCTAATACTTATAATATAAGTATAAAAGTATATATGTATGTTGTGTGTATACATAGTTACATTTTATACGAGTGATAAAAGGAAAACAAAATAAGATCGGAAAAATCATCAGCAGCAACGTCCCGGTTTTGGTTACAGACATCTTTTCTTTTGCTTCTTGTTTGGTCACTTTTATTGTAGTTGGACAAGTAGCATATTGTAACCAGTGCTGCCATTCAACTTATATTTCTGCGATTGATTTAAAACAAAATCTATTAGAAACATTTTTAAATGGAAATATAGCTTTTCGAACTGCGGTTTCAAGTAAGAAGTAGAAGAAAGGAATTGTAACCATGATTTATAGTTATCCGCTAAATGGTATAAATAAGTCTAACTCACTTAAAAGCTTGATTCCAAATCTTTATGTAAACAGAAAACTAATTCTTAAACAAAAGAAACGTTAATGATTTTACAATGCAATTTTATTAATTTTTCCACCATACTTGCTTTGTTAGACCAATTTATACCAATCATGAAATGAAATATATATGAAAAGATAAAATAAGCAAAATTTAGTTTTAAATTATTTTATACTTTATTAAACTAATATCACAACTTAAATTATTTTTTTATTATCGCTACGCGTTTCGGAAACTATGTTTCCATCTTCAGGCGTTTTTTTTTATTTGATTTTCACTTGTCAGTTTACATGTTTAATTATTATATAATTTGTGTTTGTCTCTTTTCATCTTGTGTTGAATGTAAGTGCTGTATCATATAGTGCGTTTGGTTTTAAAGTTAATTTGTCATTTAGTAATTTGTCATGTTCTATTTTTGTTGATTTATAGATTTCGTACTCTTCTAACGTGTCAAGTATTTTCCCTTTTTTGCAAAAATGCATTGGGCTTAAATTGTTGTTGAAGCTCGTGTAATTGTGTTTGTTGTCGATTAAGTGTAAAGCGTAGTTTGATTTTGAGTTGGGTCTTGGTAAATGTTCTTTGAATCGTTCGTTAAAAGTTACTAAATGACAAATTAACTTTAAAACCAAACGCACTATATGACACAGCACTTACATTCAACACAAGATGAAAAGAGACAAACACAAATTATATAATAATTAAACATGTAAACTGACAAGTGAAAATCAAATAAAAAAACGCCTGAAGATGGAAACATAGTTTCCGAAACGCGTAGCGATAATAAAAAAATAATTTAAGTTGTGATATTAGTTTAATAAAGTATAAAATAATTTAAAACTAAATTTTGCTTATTTTATCTTTTCATATATATATTATACACGCAACTTGGAGATCAAAAATACCACAATGATGAAATGAAAAATTTAAGTTTTAAAATAAAGTGATTTTCATCTGCTATTTAGTATCCACAAGATAGCGCCGGTAAATATGTGAACATAATAAACTAATATGAGAAAAAAGAACTCATGTTCTACACTTACGTACTTTTGGTAACTTGCTAAAATCATATTCTTGGCAATTTTATTTGAAATAGTTAAATTATGTTTATCTTCAAGTAAATAAAATAATACAAAATGTTTTCGAAAGGTGAAGATTTCGATATGTTGAAAACTCAGTTTAGTGCAGAAAAGTGCAATATCTTAAGCCTCAAGCATATACTTTTGAAGAGCTAGAGGCTCTACCAGCTAGTCTAACTGCTAGACCATGGAGACTTTCACTCCAGGTATACATATGTAGGTTTGACACGTCAAAAGTTTGTTTCTTGCTTGAAAATCTAAGTATCAAAGACCGAATTACAAACCGTGGGCTTCTGATTTCACCAAAATTACAATTACTAGTTACATTTCACTTTTGAGAAAAATCCATCAGGATGATGTTGGTAAATAAACTTCCTAATGGAAATATATATGTACAACAGTTAATCTTACATGAGCATTACCTAGAATGGTCCAGTCCACAGTGGAGAAAATAATGTTAAACATTTCGAAAAAGCTTATCACAAATAAACAAATAACAAATCAAATTGTAGCTTTACGCTTTGACTTCTGAGTTTCTAAAATTTTAAATTATTAGCTCCGTTTCCAAGGTTTTTTTGTTCACGAACTGTCATTGTTCATATGCACCGCTTTAATAAAAGGGAATTGGTATTGTACTAGTTCGTAATACGAAAAAACAGAAGCAAAATTTTCGAAGATTACGAAATGTTTAGCAAACTGCTAACTAGTAAAATGCTAAGCCCCTAACAATAAGTTGCTTAAATCTTGCCCCATTCTGTCGATAGGGTCATAAATAGTTAGAAAATAGATCATATTGTGTCTTTTTTATAGTCGTGTAAATCCGGGATAATTCAAATTTATTCATAGTTTGTCATAGTTACCAAAAAAGTATGACCCAACTATTTACAACTATTAATAAAGGCATAATTAAACATGAACTTTATCAAGTAAAGGAGAATTTTATCAGTAATCATATAATAAAACGGCAAACATGTTTTTTGTGGTACACTTTTCTCCAAAAGTATTTAACCGATTTCGATAAATTTTATATGGTTGGAAAGCCACAGTTACGGAGATGTGCAGAATATACTTGAGACACGCATTTACACACTGTGGGTCATTTTTGTTTTTGCACTGTCGAACACTTTGCATATTACATAAAATAAAATTTAATTTAATAAATTTGCTTGAAAACACTGCCAATAATATAAATAATAAATAATAAATAATAAATAAATTGGCACTCGAATTTCGAGAGCTGGGTCGGCTAGTCTAGTTAAAACTACTTGTTTATTTATTTGCCAAAAACTAAAGAAAACAAACGTTGTTGACATGATCTAGCTCAACTGACAAAGAGTGTCTGCAAAATTTTACATTTTCCGTAGTAGGTTTTATTAGTATTATTGATAGTTATTTTTATTAATACGAATTTTTAATTCATGAATTAAGTTTTGGTCGATATTTGAGAAAAAGATGATCGCTAAGCATTTTTTATTAATAGCGTTTTTAATATTTATTTAACTTTTTATACAACCTGTTTTTAAGAAATCGGTTACTTTTTAGTATTTTAAAATTTTTAAACTATAGAATCTTGAGGCATCCAAAAGATTTATTTTGTATTTCGAAAGTGACAACTCTGTGCATTACCCTTTACATGCACTGCACGCCGCTATCGCCAGCCAGCCTTAATAGAATTGAAGTAGAGAAGACAAAAAATGCTGCCTTGGCCTTAAGTGCTGCATTAGACGGACAGCTCATGCAATGCAGATGGAAAGTGAAAGCTATTGTTTTTGGATACTTGGCATGGCATGCGAGACTTGGCGGGAAGTTCGGTAAATTGCCGCACCACAGACTATGCCAAAGGGAATCTACTTTTTATACTTATTACGACATCAAGTACTGCATGAGTTGTGATTATTTTTAATCATTCATCCGTAGCTTTGAGCGATTTTATTTTAAACTGTATTTAATCTTAATTGTTTGTTAGATATTTATATATCTTTACATACATATGTACCTACTTGAATAGATATTCTATATTCTACAAATATATGTAGATGAAAGAACAATGATGACCGCGACACGGGGCGGGCGGCTAGATGTCTTAATGTGAAATGAAATCATCAAGACATTAATTTTATTATAAGACAGAAGGAAATATTTTGTGTGAATGTTCGAGACAGTGTAGGACGATGAAGCTATAGCTCTTGTATTTGTATATTATGTACATATATCGCTCAAAGGCAAGAAGAACTTCTTGAACATAGTCAAAATAAAAACAAAATTATAAGGAATTGAATCATAAAAATTATTTATAAACATAATTAGATTCGCTAACTCATAGTTTGATTGATAATTTTTTAAACTTTTGTTTTCCGGAGATAATACATATAAAGTTGAAAGTGAAATAACTAAACTTTCACAGCCTTATTTATTATTTTTCACTAATACTGGGTTCAACCTCGGAATAGTTAAACCGAGATGAAGCAGTTAGCAGTTACTGGCTTACGCCACGTCAAACAAATCCTTATTTAAAATTATTTTCTTAGTCGTTTTAGCTATGTACGCCTTCCTTATGTCAAATATACCAAACCCCAGCTGATTTCCATTATTATTCATTTTATTATTATTTTATGCATATTGGAAATTGGACACATTTTAAATTGGATTGTATAAAGTTTAAATCCAATAAATGAATGTACCAACCACATTGCGTTCCCAATACCGTACAACTGTTAGATAGAGCGTTTGGAAAATATAAATAATTTATTATTGCAAAATATCTATCCTTTTTGTCTTAGTGAGAAACGAAAAAAAATTGCTTACACTCCTTTTTGTAAATTTCACAAGATGTCATCTCAAAATGACATTTAGATACTAAAACGGCCTTAAACCTCCTATGAACCAGTTTTAGCTTATTTCACCGCTATTCCTTGTGCATTTTCATTTTAAATAAGGTTTTCAGGATTAGAGCCAATGTAAAGTCGAAGTAACTTTACTCCGTCGCTAAAACGAGTTAGTAAATAAAGCTGTCAGTGCCTAAATGGTTTGTCTGTCCTCTAGTAAAAATGCCAAAATTCTTCTCATTAATGCTACGCTTTCATAAGCTTCTAAATTTTTGGCACCTATTCTTTTTAATGCCCATAGTTACCTGCAGTTGTTTTTTTTTTGCGGTCGTTGGTTAATATTTTCGAACCTAGAAATTTAAAACTATATAAGATGCTTTCCAATACAATGTATAGATACGAATTCGAGTAAATTATGCTATAGTAAATTGGAATTTCTTGTATTAGCTTTGAACTGGCCTTCAGAAATTCGATTTTGCTCTGAGAAGAGTACGCTCTTTTGCTTATGAAAAACAATTAATTATGTTGTTATAATGTTAAATGACTAGAAAATTTGTATAAGATTAGCTACGCTCAGCCTTTTTGAAGTAAAACTTCTTTTCCTGCGTTGGGGGTGAAAAAATTTCTATGCAGCTGTCAGTGACATGTCAAACCGTCACGCCATCCGTCAAAGACAGCGACATGTTTTTAGAATACAGAGTAATTATAACATGAAGTTGGATACGATTTAGAATTTACATATTTCAAATGGCTGCATTCAAAGATAAACATAAAACTATAGGTTCAGACGCGCAATGGCTATGCAACACGAATAATTATTGACAAAGCATATTGCAATCCAAATAAATTTTACCAACACCTAACCCTCGCATACAAAGTACTGGCCAAAAAGTTGGGTATATCCACTACCATTTGTATTCTTGCTGTCATAGACGGCATGCCATATGACCATCAGGTTGCCTGAAAGTTTTGAGTTTAGGGTAATACAAACAAAGTGAGGCAACTTGCTTGTCAAGTGGCATGGGAGTTTTGTACTTTTCTTCTCGATTTCATTTAAGGCTAGGCGCGCACATTCAATTTTTTTAAGTAAAACTTCTTTTCCGGCGTTGGGGGTAAAAAATTCTCTATGCAGCTGTCAGTGACATGTCAAACCGTCACGTTATCAGTCAAAGACAGCGACATGTTTTAAAAATAGAAAATGTTTGTGAATTATGTGGTCGACCAATTTAACAAACAGAAACCACTATCGTTTAAAAAAAAAAACAAACAAACATATTATCTTTTTGATGCTTTTTTGAAGTAAAACTTCTTTTCCGGCGTTGGGCGTAAAAAAATTTCTATGCAGCTGTCAGTGACATGTCAAAACGTCACGTTATCCGTCAAAGACAGCGACATATTTTTAGAATACAAAATGTTTGTTCGTAGGTTATAATCTTACAGAAGCTTTGCTTGAGGAAAAAGAAGTTTTACTTCAACCGCGCGTACGTCAGTACACACAATCTTTTTTGTTCCAGCTCCGGGCATCTTCCAAGCGATAATTAAAAACAAAAAGAGGACCTTGATTTAAAAACGAAAATCAGAAATGTGAGATTGACATTTTTCTCTATAGTCAATTCTGTGAATTTTCTCATCGAATAATAATCTAATTTTCAACCAAAAACTCCGAAAGCTCGTACAAAAATCAACGACGATACAAATTTTAGTTTCATAATCAAGTAGATTAAAGACAAAATTTCTTCAAAATATAATTAAAGCATGCGCAACGCAAACACACTTTATAAATAATTTTTCTATACAGTATAACAGTTTTATCATAGCAAGAAAGAACATAAAAAAAGAGTTATTTATATATTTTTAAGTGTAGATAGTGTTTCAGGTCGTTGCATTTCAATCGTTTTCATAGTTTTATGAAAGATAGAAAAGGTGAAATGTGTGGAAACATACATTGGTGTGGATCTTTTTTCTTAGCATTTATATGTACACTGATATTTTTTTTTGGAATTTCAATTATAATCTAGTACCGTGCGAATAATTCACACAGAATTTGTGATCTTGTTGCTCGAATTCTAGATTTTTATTAGGTATAAAAATACTATTATACCGAGTGATTTCAGAAGTGTTTTCAACGGAAAATTAATCATTGGGAGTATTACCTATTACTCTGTTAGAAGTTGTTATTTGTTATCCAATAATTTATGTATACATTTGGACTTTTCTTGTTAAGTAAAAATTAAGACGAACGATAAGATCCCGTAATAAAGTGTAAGTTAATTCTGACTACTTGATACTACGTCTTTTCAGAAAAAAGAGTAAATTCCTACATAGAAGTTTTGCCAGTTAAATCCCTGAAACTTTTTTTTAATAGAAACAAAATACCCCTTTGTAACTACTTGTCACTTTAAACAAGATTATGGCAACAAATACCTTAAACATGGCTACCTGGCATACAAGGCATTTTTCCCTCTTTCCTGTAGATATAAAAAACCACTTCTCTTCTAGCGGTAAGTAATATAAACTGGAAATGAAAATTTAAGAACAGTTTAACTCCAAAAGTGTAGTTTCACCAATAAAATATTATCAACAAAAAAAAGTTTATTAAATGTTATATAAAAAAGATTTTAAAGTTTTCTTTTGTGATTTCCAAATAACAAACCAAAACCACTCTCATAATTTATTTTTGCAATTCCAATCATTAAATATAAGTTGGGACCCTCGCGAAAATATTTTCGACTTTGCCAACCGTTGGTCTGAAAGTCCACATTACGGTGAGCTCGAGTCTTAACGGGATAGGACAAATTTGTTTAAAATTCAGTTCACCTAAATAAAACGGGTAGCATAAAATTGGATCTCCACCACCAGCAGTATCAAAAAATGAAGTATTTAAATTTCGATCTGTTGTACAGCAATTTGGTTTTTTTTTGTTCAAGTTTTCTCAATTTTCACAAAAAAACCTTCTTTTAACAAATTATCTTCTTAGTACCAAAGACTCACTTTCTTGTAACAATGCGACTGTGTTTTTAACCAAAATATTATTTAATAAATGAGTGGACATTAACAGGGTTGAAAACCAAAAATATACATTTTAAGACTCTGCTGTTTTGAACACATTGTAGATTTGAAGCACAAAGTACAACTTCGTGTATGTAATACAGACCTTTATATTTAAAAAAAAAATAATTAAATGATAAAAAAAATTCTCCTAAAAACTGTTTAACAGTGTTAGTTCTAAAAATGTATTTCCGAACAAAGTAAAAATGCAGGTATTCCCTTGGAATACAAATATTGGATTTGCATTTCCAAACAAGAATTGCTACTTTTTTCTTCAAAGATACTTTTCTCTAATCAAACTAGACATTCTCATATTGTTCGGCGTGTTGGGTGCTTTATTTCGGCAAAAACTCTTTTCAAAAAACGCACTGTTTGGGCTTTACAGCACTCAATTTGGAAATAAGTTTTCAATATTTCCCAACGTTGTTCAAGCGTAAAGCGACTGATTTCGTTCCGGAGAGTTATGATACTGACTTTCTGTCAAGATTTCGAGTGGAAAACGGCTGTCAGTGTTAAAATAACCTGTGATTTAAAAAGAAACCGCTAGATGGCCCGCTCTGTATTAATGAAAACTAAACTGCGATTATTGAATTCAAAATCCCAATAGTTGATTCGTCTTTCACCAATCAATCTTTTAAACAACTTACTATAAACCCTGACTTTAATTAGCATACCTTATAATTTAACAAACAAATACAAAAAGTAATACCAGATGCCAGAAGTATTTTTTTATACACGATGTCTACACAAATCACCATTGACGACAGCATTCCTTTAAAATCGCCACATTATACATAATTAATTTATCGATGTTTACACGATGCAACTATAATGTGTTAACACAGAAATGATCTAAACATAGCACCTTTTATAACAATATTAAAGCCTTTAATTAAAAATCAACACTCTGACCGGGTGATACACGCCGATGAGTCATTTGTGTGCTGATTATTTATTTACTTTGATATTACTTCAGTGCATCTATTATAATTGCAAATTATAACCAATCTGAAAATTTTACGATAAAATATTTGTGCCAAATTCATTCCCCATTTTATTCAGAACAATTTGATGGTATTTTTTAAGATCACCTATCACCTCTATGTGTCAAAAGAAAAATGTTCATCATGGTGGACAGTATTATGCCATGGTTTCCTCAAAATCTCTTTAAATTAAATGAAAAATTCCGCCCACAATTTTGTGATAAACGTCAGTTTTCATTAAGCACCAATGAAAAGGATATTTTCAAAAGGAAAATTTTGCTAAGACACCAGTGAATCACTCTGAGTTATAGCATCAGTTCGTTCTGCATTTATATTGTACGTGTGTACCTAGCTGCGCAGCGGGTGACCTCATTTTTCAACGAATCCAAATTTAACATGATGGAAATGAAAAGAGTGTATTTTCAGAAAATCGCATGTTTGAAAGAAAATTTCTGTGTTTATTTGCAAGAAAACACAAGATGTTAAGATATAATTTCAAATGATGATTTTTGCTATTTTCGAAGCCAAATGGTTTTTTGTTTATTTCGTTTATAAAATTTTAATGCTTCGGCAAATGCATTTTTAATGTTTATTACTGGTGTTTCCGCTTGGACACTACAACATTATGAGGTGCGGGATTATTGTTGCAGCGATTGTTTTATTACATTCTCGTGTTGGTTATACTCTTCTGTAAGATGTTTTTATTTGTTTAAGATTTTAAAATCTGAATCATATCAGAAGGCCTAAATAAAACTTACATTTTTACTCAAACTTAACTTAAAAATGTTTCGTAACAGCTTTGTGCCGTTTGTAGCATAATCAGGCTTAATTTGACCAATGGCATAGATTATATTTGTTTCAGTGCAGTGGTAGTTTGTGGCTTATTGGCATACAACTGTTAAGCCAACCATACAAGAAGAAGGCTTTCGGGGGTCAAATGTCTAGACCTCGGTGACCAATTCATATCACCTCCGTGTAACATAACCATACGTTCGGAAATCGCGCCTGCAATATGTCCATTATGGTACGGACTGTGTGGCACATAGCGCATTTCTGTTTAAACCACATGTAGTCGGTGTCTATTTCATGCAATTCGTGCCAAGAAAAGTTGGTAATCATCGACTAAACATCGCTCGCCATTGACGATGCGATGGCCAGGAATTATTAACCGATGACCCCCAGCGCCAAATCCACACCAAACCGTGACTTTCCGTGAATGCATTGCAAATTAGTGGATCTCGTGTGGATTGAAATCCCCAAAATTCGACAATTTTGTTTGTTGACGAAATGGTCTTACGTCCTAGTCACTGACGATTACAGCGACAGTTAAATGGGCAAATGTTGCTCCAATAGAATACCCGCATTCATAAAACAATTTTATCATTTGCACATGCTTTGACCATTATAACTTCATTTTGATTTTGCAAGATAAACTTAATAATTGACAATCAATTTAACAGATCAACAATAGAAGATAAAAAGATTCGCAGAATAGGTATATCTCCGTTCAAGAGTATTTCGGATCCACAGGATAGTACCTATTGACCTTAAAAACTATACAAAACTTTATAATAATTCAGAAAAAGTAAAAATTGTATGTTGAAAACTACCATTTTTTTGTAATTTGTTTTCAGTTATTGAGATTTGCACATTGGGGTTTATAAATTATGGGCCTTACCAACAATGAAATTAAGAGGTGACTTAAATATACATATAAGTGGACTCTAAGCAATCAACTATACTTATACTCAATTTGATAGTCTCCTTAACTTTATACTTCAATTTAAATTTTAAAGTTAAGAAACTCGTCTTTAACTTCGCGATTAAGTGTAAGCGCCTCGTTTGTACTGTCACAAGCTCAAAGCAAAAGAAAGAGAAAAAACAATTCTACTTTGCAGTCTGTCTCGGTGCTAAAACTTTGTTTTGAATTTTATGCGAGTTTAATGAGGAAGTAGGCAAGTGAAACAATAAATTTAGTATTTGATGATTTTCATTTGTTTGATTATTTATAAAGTTCAATTTCAGAAAGAATTACTTTGTAAAAATATGTTAATATGTTAAAATATTTACATAATCAGTTATGTCCTGACTCCTGAGCACCAGAACTTATTATTATTATTAAATCAGAATAGAATTTAAGAAAAATAGATTTCTTTGTTTTTCAAAATATCACAAATGTTATTGCAACAAATGTCTTTTTGACAGCCAATGTTGAGGATTTTGTAATAGATTGCTGTTTATTAAAAGGCGTGTTTAACTTGGTTATTGGTAAACGTGCAGATTAAATCATCTTTAAAGCTTAACCTATGGCTTACATAAACGCGTGTTTTGCAATTAATTATTGGTAAGGTCCAATGTCTTTTTATATTTTTCCTAGACTTTACTATGAGATCGAAATATAAAATTTTGTGTGTCCTTAAAATGTCCCTTTTTCACTTTGGTGAAACAGAAATATTTCAATTGACTGCATAAATTTAGAAAGACTTTAGATAAAAGCAATTTTATGAAATTGGCTATTACTTCGAATAGGCGAAAGCTTTGTTGTACAATCGTAACTTACTATATCCAGTTTTTCGGATTTCATTTTGGTAAATACTCTATATTTAATTGAATATCAAAATTAAAATTCTTTTAAAGTGTCTACGTATTTTGTTTTATTTCTTAACAAAAACATTTTCAAAGTCTTGTAAAAGTCAATAACGCAAATTTTTCAAAATAAAAACGAAAGAAAACATGATTCATAAAAGGTTTATAAAACCGATCACCTATTCTTATGAGATTTCTTAAAAATTAGAATAAATGAATAAAGAGAGGTTGAAGCTTATCACACTGGAATTTTGATTTTAGTACAATGTAAGCATACGGTACATGATTTTAGAATAATGTCTCCCAACATTTGCACCCCAACATATTCTCTTTTCTTTTGTCAAGAGTCATTCTAACTAGGCCATCGTCTTTATATTCATTCTTTTTCATCCTGAATTCTCTTCCTAAAATTACCTTAAATTTTATTGCTAAAGCTTATTGTGATAAGCTTTTTGAATATAAAAAAACATCTGTTTACTTTTGGAATTGAATTTTATATCTGGTTTTAATCAAACGGATCTACAGTACAGAAACCAAATGCTAGATGCAGTACCCCTGAAAAAAAAATTGTTTTTATATTTTTTGGTGCCAGTGGCTAGGGAACAAACCGTGACTTCCAGCATGGCAGTCGAACGCACTATTAATTAGTAAAGTGGTAATACACAGTAAAAATAAAGCTCACTATACACCACACGATGTTCCTGATCTTAGTCATGATTTTACCACGAAGAAAGGAAGCTTAATAGTGTGACAAGTCATCGTGAGCAAAATCCAGTGACAGATTGATTTTTCCTTGTTATCGGCAGAAGATTTTGATGCAAAACATAAACTATAAGAAGGGTTATGTTATATAATAATGTTAATTGCTGATCTCGTTATGATCGTTCATAGAGAGATAATTTGGCAAATCGCACCCTGCTTGACCCTAAAGTAATTTCCAGTCAAAATTATTCCAACAAATTCTTGCGTTAATACATATTATTAAAAGTCCTTCGTTTGCATGCATATTTGTAGAATTCTTCCTTCCGTTCGGATTCTTATACTTAACAAACCAGCTCTACTTCTAAAATAGAGCTCGTTCTTTGTTTGCGGTGCAGTGTTTTAGTTCTAATGGGATGTTTTCACCGTACAAAAAGATTAAAAAGAAGATTAACTTTGACAGCACATATCAAAAAGGCAGATGATGTTCAATTTTTACGTATGAAGTGTTTGTGAGGGATATATATGAAAAACGAGGCAAAATGATCGAGATACTTCCGCACGATATGGATATAGGTCAGTTCAATTTTTAAACCAATTGGTCCAATGAAGATTTAACAAGATTATTTTCTAATCCACTAGATTCACGAATGAAATTTGTATGATAAATTTTTGAAATTTGAAGAAGATTTATGGTAAATTCACTTAAATCCAGGAATATCTCTTGTTGAAAACGAAATATATAGGGGGAAAATCAGACTAAAACTCCATTTAGTTGTTGGTTGAAAATTTAGAATTAGATAGATTGCTATAATTTTATACTTTGACAGTTAAAATGAAAATTTGACATTTGTTTTATTCTTCTGATTCTATTTGTTATTTGTTTTATAATGTTGAACAGAATTACAAGTTTTCAACTTTTCTCATGTGTTTGTTTATTCACAGGAAGATGCAAATAGAGGTAAACCAAATTGGGAACATCTCTCAGATGATCTACATGTCCTCATCACAGTTGAAGATACTGAAAACAGAGCAACACTCAAATTGGCACAAGCTGTTGCTGAAGTTCAAAAATTGCTAGTGCCGGTAAGAAATTGCATTTAATTCACTATACCTTAACTTAACAATTTTCAGCTAAAAATAAAATTAATAAACAAAACCCCTTCTTAATTAATGCTGCTTAATAATATGGCCGTCTTAACTAAATATATAAATATTTTCGTTCCAAACTATTTCAACTTTAAATTTAATCAAAGTGTGTGGAACTGGAAAAATGTTTTCTCCCAAACTAACAAAAAAATAAACTTTAATAATTGTTAATTAAAAACGTGTTCTTAATTGAAAAGCAAAACAAAAAAAAAAAACATTTTCCAATTAATACAAATCAATAAATAATATTTTTATTTCTGATGTATACCTACTAACAGCAAGCTGAAGGCGAAGATGAGCTTAAAAAACGTCAACTCATGGAGTTAGCTATAATAAATGGCACATATAGAGATACAACTGCGAAATCAGTCGCTGCAGGTACGTCCTTAAAAATAAAACGACAATAATAATAATATATCCTTCCCATTATTAAAAATTTTAATATTAATAAATAATTATTATTAAAATTCGTTTTAACACTTAACTTTTTCTTTCTATTTTTGTATCATTTAATTTGAAATTTGACAACAACAATAAAATTATAATATCCAATTTTCAGTTGAAGAAGAATGGCGTCGGGTAGTTGCTGCATCTGCCGAAAACCGTTTGCTTCCAACCGCCATTCCCGGTCTGGCGCAACAAATTCGTGCTCCCACAGCAACCCCATTGGGTGCCCCACTTATCCGAATGACAGTGCCAACATCAGCGGCTAGTCTTTTACCTGGACAAGGACAGCCCGGACTTGAGCATGCCGCCGCCCATGGTATGATATTCGCCCCCTTCGGTGATTATAACTACGCGGCGGCGTTAGGCAATCCCTTGCTTACGGAATACGCAGACCATAGCGGTGGGTTATTTGTTAGATAAAATAAAACTAAATAAAAGTAGGATTAAGTTAAACAAAGAAACAAAATAAAAACAAATTGATTAAAATTTTAAACAAAAAACATAATACCAAACCTAAAAATAAAAAAACTACACATTTTATTAATATTATAATAATCATTAAAAAAAACGAACAAAGTTAAGAGAAAATATCATGCACTAGATCTTTAAAGTTATAACATTTTTGAAAATTAATAGGTGACAGAATATTACAACGATTAGTAATCATTTAATTGCTTAAATTGAATAACACAGTATACATAAATTACTAAGCAATTTTTCAATAAAAAAGAAAACAACCAAAAAATGTGTACCTAATTTTTAAATTTTGTAAGAAAACGCATTTTATTTTATTTTATTTATTCAGTAATTCTATAAGATTTCTATTTATTTAAATTATTTATTTTTTAACGACTTATGTATATTTCTTTTTATTTATTGGTTGATTTTCTTTTTTGTGTTTTTTTAATATTAATTATTGTGCCATTTTTGAAAAAGTTAGTAGATTTTTTTTTAACAAAACTAAAACCAAAAAATGTTATAAAAGTCCTTTTTGCACAGACGCAAGCATCCTTCGACTTATTTTATTAACAAACTTTTAATGAAAGACGTTTATTAAATAACTAAATACGAGTACATAGTGTCGTTGTTGATTTAGGGCGTTTATTGTATTTTGTTTCTTTTCGGACTTCCATCATGTGCAAATCAGAGTATAGTCATAGCTAAGTATTATATTATTTTTATAAAAGTTGTGATAGTAGGGGCTAAATTTGCAAGTTATTGGCTTTTTTACTTTATGATTTTCTTATTGGTCTTGGGTATTTTATTTTCAATTCGTCCTTTAATTCATTTCGATAAACTAAGCTTAGTAAAGAATGCGGAAGGAAAAGTTCTCATTTTATTGAAAATCCGTAGCATTTAAAGCAGTCTTGCAATTAAAAGAAAATCAAAATAGAACCACAGATTACAAATCACTTAGTTTAAAATTAGTCATTCACGCCGTTATACACGCAAGATGAACTAATCAAACACACCTTTAGAAATATTCATAGGTCAATCAAACGTCAAGAAAACCAGTGATGCGATTAGTTCAATCGAACTTTACTAAAGTGAATAAATCAGACTTGAAGGAAACAGGTAACGCAGCAAACCTGCGAAATATATTAAAATATAATAAAACTTCCAATTCATACATTTCTAATTTCAAATTACGATACTAAGTAAAAACTTAATTCTCTTTCAATATCTGAAAAACATTTACGTCTTCCGATTTGAGCCTTTGGAATCTTTTCAGTTTGCTTTTTCTTTCACATATCACTTTTTTCTTTCAATAAAATACATCGAGTTTATTGAAACGATTCTGCAGATAACGCACATTAAATAAAATAAGCAGAAAAACTACCCAGGATCCGAAATTCGGGACTATAAATTAGGCCACAATAATATAAAACAAACAATTTTACTTATGTAATACATTTACATGTAACAACTCAGATTACTGAATCCGGCAGCGGCATTCAGATTTACCTTTCCAATATTCCTAATAACCGATTCTAGGAATCACCGGACCCTCATCGCTTTTTTTTCCATATCCACTTTAAAAGTATGGATCGAAAATCAAACATTTGTTTTGTACGAATATTGTCTTACCCCAGTTTCATAGCGGGAGCTTAAACTCCACTTTTGGTTTAAACTTCAGTTCAACAAAAATTTGGTTTCCAGTTTCATTTAAACATTGAACAGAGTTCATTCTGTTCACACATTTGAAAATATTATTTACTTTCATTTTTTAATTTTGTTTTCTGTCACTGGTCGAAACTAAAATAAATCAAATTTTCCTCGATTCTTTTTTCTTTGATTCAGATAGAAAAAGAAAACAATTTACTTAAACTACGTTCAATTAACTGCAGTTCAGATTAGACTGTGAAACCGAACGAGTTGAACTCCAGTTCAGGTTCAGCAGAACTTAAGCTTAAACTCTCACTGTGAAACTAGGGGTTATTGTTTTTTCTTTATGGATTATATTTCATTCTAATCTCCCAAAATATCATTCAACAAATTGAATTTCATCTGATTTGATGGCTTTTTTTTAAATAATTGTGTATATTTTAACTTTGACACTGCGACTTTTCAAAGCTAAGTGGACCTGCGTAGGAGCTGCTTTCAAAAAAAAATTAACCTGTCAAACAAACACTGTTGAATTAAAACTTTGCTGTCAAAACCTTTGTTTATGGTTTTGTGTAAAAAACCTTTAAAGATTAAAAATTATAATACAGTCTAACATCTATAAGAAAATTGTCATATTCTATCAGCTGTCACTTAGTTCTTACGCATCATGGAACCCCAAACAACCCCGAATAAAAAAAATTGTTTATTTACATATGGTCTCAGAAGTGTGAACACATTATTTAGTGGGCTAAGGCCCCAGTTATAAATTAACTATTTACTATAGATGCCGCGAATAGTGACTCGGCCGAATACCGAATACCGAATATTCGGCCACGCTCGTCGGCCGAATACCGAATATTCGGTAGCCGAACATTCGGCCAACGATATGTTGTGTATCTATCTCCTATGCAACTTTTGACAAGGCAAAAAAGTTTCAGGGTATGTTTTGCTACAGACAATATTGAAAATGATGAAAATGAAATTAAGAGACGACTTCAATATTTGATCAAAATGAAGCATTATTTAATGGACTATATAACTGGCCATATATGCCACGTTTTATTTTTTAGGTGCCTTACAATAGTTCGTTCATAATTCAGAGTTCACAAAAATATCAAGTTCATAACATGTATGTCTAACTTTATAGAGCTCTTTACATAATCGTCCATTTCACTCAAATATTAAATTTGTCTATTAATTTGATTGTTGATAAGGCCCGTTGAAAAAACTGCCATTGAAAACGAAATAAAATTACTGTTCTCCAAGATCGGACGGCAGACACAAAACAGTATCCCTATTCGAAAACATTATTTGCTAAAATCTAGCTTTCATCTCCCGGTACTAGTGTACTCGTATATAGTGAGAGACTATTTTCAGAAGCTGGAATTGTTTACGAAGTTAGACGTATGTACATACATAATCATTTGCTACCAACGAACGCTGAAAAAGCAGTTTTTATTCATCACAACTTGCCCTTAGTAGATTTTAAATACTAAAATAAAAAAAAATTTATAAAAATAATGCATTTTTTGTAAGATATCAAATCTTTTTTTATTCTTCATTTAATCGGCCCTAGCGAGGTATCCGTTCGGAGCGGAAAATTCTCCGATTTTGTACGATTCGGAGGATTTTTGCTTCGAGGTATTTTTCCGAACAGCTGTTCGGAATTTTTCTCCGACATTTTTTTAACGCAACCGGCGAAGCGCGTTGAAGTGCGATCAAGTGCTTTATTTGTAAAATTTCTGACAGCTTAAAGCAATTGTTTTTCCGATTTCGTCCGACGCAAATTCTTCGCGGAACAAATTGCGCCAACGCATTTGTGTATTATTATTCTTTCAGATAGGATAACTTGAAAGCAATTTGAACCTCCGACAAAGTGCGTTGCGGACAATTTTCCGCTCCGAACAGATACCTCGCTAAGGCCGAATATTCGGTATTCGGCCGAATGTTGTAAACTATTTGGCCGAATACCGAATATCAAAAAAATAGGCCGAATAGGCCGAATACCGAATAGTGGCCGAATATTCGCGGCATCTCTACTATTTACTATCATTGAAAACTATAATTTAAAAATTTGATATCGAGACTGGGTATATGTGCAATGTGCGTCGTAAACATTCATTAAATCGTAAAACTTACGATAAACTTTTGACAGTTAATTTTAAGAACACACAACCAAAATGTTTTAGTTATAACATAAATGTGTGTGTTTTTCCATAACTTGACATTAGATGTTTAAATGTAAGAAATCTTACTTGATATTAGTATTTACGCATCGACATGAGTTTATTGACAGCGAATATTTGTTCAAAGTTTCGTTAGTTCTGTCAGTTTATTATGTCAGAAAATTGATGTTAAATGTTATAAAATACAATTTTATAGGCAATTTCATTTGTATTAAAGTAATTATGAAATTGTATTAATGCATGGGAATTTGCGCACTTTCGTAGATAATTTCAAAGTACATTTCAAAACTGCACACTTTGACAGATTTGTGTGCAAGTGTAAGAGTAATTCTGGTTTCGATTCTGAA
The DNA here is from genome assembly GCA_911387755.1 of Chrysotoxum bicinctum. Classification (NCBI taxonomy): domain Eukaryota; kingdom Metazoa; phylum Arthropoda; class Insecta; order Diptera; family Syrphidae; genus Chrysotoxum; species Chrysotoxum bicinctum. The sequence goes on along the minus strand of OU426988.1, from coordinate 201,794,288 downwards.
ATTAAGTTGGCAAGCAATCTCTCCTGTTTTCAATAGATGAACTCTAGTTCTGAACACCAATAACACTTTTAGAAGAATTTACACACATTAAGAATGCCTCAGGATTGTAAATCGAAAAGGCCAATAGTGTTTTGCACTGACAGTACGAATTAAATATTCGATATAGATATAATCTCATATAATCGAAACAAAAGTTCTCCAAATATCAATTATCATAAAGTATCAAATTCTACCAAAGAATAGAAAAAGTGCAATGATATCTCAAGTGCAATATTAATGTAACAAGTAAATCCATTGTTTAAATATGATGATGTCCATAGTCATGGACAAAACGTCGTAATAAAAGCAACTTTATTTTATCTGACCTAAAACCCATTAAGCAACCATAACTGATAGAAAAGAAGCCAAAACAAAGAAAATAGAGCGATGCCACTCCCTACTTCCGGTATCCGTTCAACTCAACCCAGCAAATCGAACTTTCAACTTTTGTGGTGAACTTCATTATTTACATGCTAAGATTTCAATTCTCGACCAACTATCTTACAGCCCGATTCTCCCCAAAATCAGTGATGCCTCACAGTCACAAGTCACAAAAAAAGGTGAAATTGATTTTGTGACTTTTTCGAATTCTGCCGCTCAGTCACAACTTGTGAGAGTCACAAAAACAATCGAAACTGTGATCTCCTTCAGGTCACAACTCATAAATTTTTAAAGTTTCTTGGATTGACATTCAGTATATTTTGTAAGAAAATTTTCTAGATTTGTGAATAATTGTTAGAACACAAAAATGGAATTGGACTTTGTTCTAGTAAATATTATTGCTGATCTTTCCACGAAAATTTTTTTAAGAAACTAATCGTATCAAGAAGTTTGCAGCGCCGGCGGCTTTTAAAAACTTTGTGAGAGATACAACCGATCCATTCGCTCTCCAAAACAATACATTTATAAGGTAATTTCTTTGTTTTGAATAATCAACTGTTCAAATAATGACACTTAAAAATCTCACCGTGCTGTGTGAGTTTCGTTGTGATTTTCGTTGTGAGTTTTCTTGAGACGATTAGGGGGAGAATACCAAAATGTTATCGAATCACAACAATCCTCACAAGGAATAGTCACAAGAGCTTGTGACTTGTGACTTCTCACAAGGGGCAGAATCGGGCTGTTAATTGGATTCAAAGGTAAATGTTGATGTGTGCACACCTTTGCCGTGAGTCCCGAGTCCCGTCACTCACAATTTTTTATTTCTTAATAGCTTTTTACCAAATGTTTTCATCAATTAAATCTTTAACTCAATCCAATCATTCTAAAAGATAGTTAAACCAATACATGAATGGCCGGATACATATCCATATATATTAATATTATAAACTTGCTTTCATGTCTGCATGATGAGCTCCTTTGAGTATGCAATAATTGTTCTCTTCAAAGAGTTATTGCCAATGTTGATTTATCGAAGTATTACCTAAAACTTTTTTCATTCAATTTCTATATCGAAACGAAAACTTTGTCACAACTGTAGATCGTGTAGGTTCAATTCTTTTTAAAGTTAAAGAGCTTTAGTTTAGGTTTTAGATCTTTAGTTCTTTTTATTTTTGTAATAGAAGAAGTAATATTAGAACCCTGTCATATACCAATGTCTTTTTGTGTTTCTGATTAAAGGACAAACTTATAACTAAATTTAAGCTTTATTTTCCTCTTTTAAAGATTATATTTTATAATTGTATTTAACTGGCTCAGTTTTGGTTGTACCCTTGACTTTTTATTCAGCCTTATCTTTTTGTATTGTCTTTGTTTTTTTACATACATACATATAATTATCTCTTGGAACTTAGAAGTTTAAAAATTCTAAGGAATAACCAAAGCTGTTGCTTGAATATCTGTTGAATCTTTTTGATCGAAAACACAAAAAAAAACAATCTCAAATATCACTTTATAGATCGTTATACACTACCATCCTCCCAAAATGGAACACAATACAATGATGATCAACAAAAGCTCTTCATGCAGTCTGTGAATTATTGGTGCAACAAATCTGCTGCCGGGAATATGCGATCCTTTAGAGTAAAACCCTACGATCATGTGAATCTTGGACACAAAGAATAGGATACTGAAATGTAATTACTAATACGAAGAATAATTGGTTGTTATCTTGTATCTACATATTTGTAATCGTTGTTATGTTTTGTGATTGTTCAAATTTTTTTCTTTAGTTTTTAGCTAAGTAGTTTAAAATTGTTTGACATAACGTTGTTATAAGTATTTTTATAAATTATGACATTTTGACATTTTACGATGACTATAGTTTCACTTTTAATTCTTTTTTTTTATTATAAGTCGATGGATTCTTGCGTAGAAACTTAGTAAAAACAAAAATAATAATAACTTTAATGTAACCCAACTAAGCAAACTAGAGGCACTTACTTTGATAATAATATATTTTTTTTATTAAAATTATGCATAATAGCTTTAGGTCGGGGCTTTTCATTGCAAGCATATACTAAATGTAGTAAAAATAATAAAATACATTTTTCAATATACATTTAAACAACATTTTTAGCAAGAGCGAAACTCAAATTTGATCATATTATTCAATTTATTGTGTGTATTTTTTGTTTAAGTGAACAAAACATCACTTAAGGATATCGGGATCATCTGTTAAGGTCATCTTGAGAAAACTCAAGACTCAATGGAAAAATGTTATGTTAAATTTTTGTTTCTTTCTTGTTTTATTTAAAAGATAAAATCGCCGCGTGAATGCACGAACTAGTTAACTCAATTTTCTATGTTTTCATTATGTTTAGTTAACTAGACTTTTCTTCCACAATCATTACTTTAAATCTCAATATAGTATATTTCTGAAGGGTAAAAAAAAGGAAAATTCTTATCATTCTGAGACATGCATAGATTGCTTACTCCAAAATCATAAAAATCGAGTTAACTATTTCTTGCAATCAGTTGGTGAAATATTGAAATTATTGAGTCTCGAATATTGAATTTAGCGAATACAAAGAAATTATAGAATTTTCGTTCACTTTTGCTTTTCTATAAGAAAAGCACTCCCGAACGCAGCTCATTTACATTTTACGTAGCTGAAAATAAATGGTAAAATAGGAATAAATAAGTTATATAGACGAGCACTTTCCCCTAATGGTAGTCTAAGCGAGTTTTGTTATTAAGAAAACTACTTTTTGTAAAGTATAATGAACGATTGCTTACTAAACTGGTTTTTAAAGAACTTTCTAACTGACTTTTATTGGTCAGATTCGTTAGGTTTTCTTTCACTTGTGCTTAATTGCAACAAAGCCATCTCATTCAATCTTTCTTTCATAAAATATTAAGAGTAATTTTAAATAAGAATAAGGCTGAGTACAAATAAATGATATATTTGACTAAAAGAACTGCTTATAGAGTCCAAATTATCCTGCACTTTTTTATAAACTTTAATGCAATGCATAATTTAACTCAGATTTGGCACAAATACCTTCTAAGTCAATCACCACCCTACATACTAAAATAATACTTTCTTCTCTTTTTTTTAAAAATTTCGAATACAATATTCATTCGGGGGATAGTTTTTCATTAAGAATTTATTCGAGCTCCGAAGTTAACCTCGAGTATTAGCACCAAATTTTATGAGTTAATTCGGAAGCTCGGATAATCCTCATACTGAATAACTGAACCTTAATTATTTCTCCTAAGGCTCAACGTATATTTTTTTGTTATTAACAATTCTTAGGCTTAAATCAAAAATTGTCACTAACGTGCTTGCCTAACTATATAGTTTAATCAAAAACATTGAACCCAAATCCAATAATTATTTTAGGACTTAAAACACAACATTTTTAAATTTTTTTAATTGCAGTTTGGTACACAAATTTGATCACCTAAATACCCTATCCCATATATGTATATTTCTGTTAAAAAAGTATACACAAATATATACTACTACCTACACAAATTGATGGGCAATACTTTATGACGTTGATCAGCTCAACCCCAGCCGAATTTCTTTCTATACATTTTTTCATTTAAAAACTAGAAAAAAAATATGTTTTTAATTTTAGTTAATTTTAAAATTAGGACAAATTTAAGAAATCAAAAACAAAAAAAACTGTGATCAAATTTGGGGGTCGCTTTGTAATTTATTAATTGTTTAACATTTTTTTTTGTTGCATACATAGATGCAAGTTTGATTTTAAATTTTGTTATATTATTTCTAAATGTTTTTTTTCTTACCCTAAATGATTTAAAATTATCATAATTTTTACAGTTGGTCGATATTTGCATGCCGGCTCCGTATTTTAAATATTTTAATTTATACAAAGTTAGATGTAAAATTATATACTCATATCTCTTAGGATAAACAAAACAAAAAAACATTATCTGAAACAAATTCTTAAAGAAAAATTAAGAATGTTAAATTGTTCATTTACGATTTGATCAGATGATGTTGCAATGCAAAAAGGAGAAAATAATTAAATTTATACACACATTTTATTGTTAGTTTTTATAAATCCTCATAAATCAGCAAGCATTGAAAATATTTATTGATATCGTACAAAAGCTTGTACATGTTAAGTTTCCTTCTTTTTTATACCAATCGACATATTTTCATAATAAGAATCTAAATTATAATCTTAAAGAAGAATTTAAACATAAATAATACGAAAATACTCATAGATATTTATATATATACGAGTATTAAAAAATTAAACGATAAATGAGTTAATAATGTCAAAACAACAACAAAAATATACAAACGACTTAAGATGTTGATTTCATTGTATTTACTGTAAATATTTAGTATTGTTTTTTTTTATTAATTTATATTTTTTCACATAAACGTTATAAGTGATTTTTTATCCAGTGCGCCGGTAGATTATGATTATTGTTCTTTTTTTCTAATTTTTCATATATTTATTTTATAAATATTTTCATGACATGAGTATATTCTAGTTTAAACTTTTACGTTGATTTTATTATTTTTGCTTTAGACACAATTTTAAGATTCGTTTAAAGATAATTTGTAGTATTATTTTGTTTGGTGTTGGGCTTATGTTAGTTATTTTTGTTCAGACAAAAAATATTTATTTATAGTTTTGTATGTTGTCATATTGTGTACCTTTATATTGAAGAACTATTTAATAGGATTTAGCTTTTTTTATTTATGATTATTTTATTTTTGTTTTATTAAATTTTCATTTGCGCTTTTAATATAGTAACAAACTAACCTGTTACCACAGTTTAATTGAAAAAAATAAACATTAAAAAAAGTCTAACTACCAAATTCATTGCATACATTTATGGAAATAGACACTATCCAGACCATAACTTGCGTAGTTATTTATTTCAAACATAAGAATAGGGCGATTTTTTATTTATGTTGATGCTTAAAAGTTTGAAATTACAATAAATATTGCAGCAGATAAATGGAAAGATTTAATTCATTTTGAAAAATATTATTTAATATCAATTGTAAATTTTCTCATTAGAAGAAAAAAGTTTAGAGGTACTGTGTTCAGTTTGAATAAGTTTGAATCTGATTCTTGGCGGATCTCTTACTGACAGCTGCCATTGCTCATTTAGATCACATCAACTTTTTCGTATTCTTAGTATTTGTATGAGGTCTACGTCAAAAAATGTAGCTCTTTCTTCAGGAATTCCTGTTGCGACTCTGTCATTGCTTCCAACCGCCACTTTCATCTTTCTACGTATTTGCGATTCTTACACATTAACTGACATGAGATTATTGAAATAAGATATTTGACAGTTTTTTTTTTTATATTATACGCGCACTCAAGGGGTTATGTTGAAATAAAATGGAAGCCAAAAAAAACAAACATTTAAAGAGAGAAAATAACGGGTGGCGACATCATCTTCAAAAATCTTGTAATCAAAAGCAAACAGGTTGCCAAGTGGCATACTGGCTACAATAATGGAAATAACAATATGCGTTTAAGGGTTCCTCGCTTAACAAAAATTACTCATTTCATTCCCATTTCGCAATTCGAATTACTAAAGCGCCCCCTTTAGTTTTCAGTATAGACTGAAGCTTATATTTTATGCAGAGTGAGGGCTGCCCTAGTTTATATTTCTTACACGTTAAAAATTTATCTAAATTGAAGTAAAGAATCTTCACCACAAACACAGAACAGTTACAGATAAAGGTATATAAGGTTTGTTTAAGGAACCTGAGCTGCAAAGATAAAAATCAGAAAAAAAATAAAAAAACAGAGCAAGTCACATGTGATTTGTATCTGATTTGTTCATCCGCGTAAGATGATTCAACTGAAAAGAAATTAATCAATTCAAACTAATTTTTTCGAATTAAATATGTGTTACTATTATCAAATTATCAAACATTCTTAATAAGCTACAAATTCTGACATTTTCTACTTGTACACTGTTTTTGATTTACATTAGGTGTGTTTTATTCACTGCTGCATAGCTAGCGCAGCAAAATTTCCCTCGACAAACAACAACAATTTGATTGCTGGCGAAAAAGAAGCCATTCAAAAAATGACAGAAAATGGCGCTATGCATATATGTACATATATGTTTTGACATCAGATGCTGATATTTTCTATAATAATGGCCAACATTGAAATTGACATATGGAGTGAGTTTCATCGTTTTATTCACACTTGAATGCTGCGCTGGCTATGCAGAAATGAATAAAACACACATATTATTCGTTGAATGAATAAAAAAATTAGCTCAGAAAAAGTTGTAAATTGGAACGCATTTGGCAGCACTAATCATATTTGTGGCATAAATGTCAAATTCTTTGAGAAGCGACATCTATATTTTTATTTCGTTGGATAGATATTTAGGTATACCATGAAATCACCATTAATATATCAAATTAACTGAACGTGACTCTCACTTATCACAAATCGTTCGAGAGAAAACTTCTCTGCAAAGTGTGTTCTATGAGTTAAAATAGTGTACCAAACTCTTTTTCCTTCTAAAAAAGTTGGCAAATGGCAAATCTTGTAAATGGTTGGAAATCGATCCGCTTTTTATTCTCATCACTTGAGTATTTTTTTTTTTAAATTTTAATAAACCAACATATTTATTTTGAAGACGCAATTAAATGAAGTTTGAAATTGTAATTGTTTTGGAGCTCTAAAAACTTTCTTCGATGTTCCCAATTCCAGCAGACTTTAACAGATGAACTTAGATATAATTCTTAAACAGTCAATAACTCGCACAGATAATGAGCAAAGTTCATTGAACTGCATTTAAAGAACTTTCTTAAATCCCTTATTATTAAAGCTGTATTTATATTTAAAAAACAAAACTGCATAAGTAAATCATACATAAACAGAATTCGCTCTAAATTAACACAGTGCCATCCGCTTAATATAGCATTATATACTTACCAAACAATAATACCAGTCTTAGTTAATAAAATTTAATTTAAAATAAAATAATAACAGCTTATTTATACAAAATTTACTGGCTTTTATACATATACACATATATTATAGTTTTTTTGTTTTATTTTATTTTAAACACTTTTTTTTCTTGCTCAGCAGGATTTCGGGTTGAATCAAAATGGTGCTTAGTATATCATAATTATTAAATTTATTATATAAAATTACTTAGCTTAATTTTTATTTTAAACAAAAAAAATATATTAAAATGCAAGCTCACCGAATTCCGTCCAATATGTTTTTTTTAGTTGCTAGTCAAATACAGTTTTTTATTTTTTTTATTTTTATGTTTTTAGTTATCTTTGTAAATTTACAAAAAGAATACAAAAAATCAGCATGATATTAAATTTTTCTAAGCATATTATCTGACATTTTTGTGTGACTCTTACTTTTTCTCGTTATACGTTTAGGATGTATTTTTGATTTAATTTTTAGAACTCCTGGTATGAAATCACTTATAAATTAAAATAAAAAAAATATTCATTCCAAAGAATAAAATAATTAAAAACAGGCAGACACAAGAAAAAGATAAACAAAACTTAATCCAATTCGAAAGAAATACATTTTTTTTCAATCATTTTTAAGCAGTAGAACAATTTTTTTTTTCTTAATCATAAAAAATATTTTATAAATTCATGAAAATTACAACAAACGAAACTTATACAAAATGTATTTTTTTCAAAGTAGGAGCACTTAAACAACACAGACGTTTTTCTAACAGAGAACATCCGTATCAGAGGGCTGGGGTCTCTCATAAACCACCAAATTTTATTGAAATTCAGTAAAGAAAAATCAAAACAAAAAATAAAATTTAATAATTTTGTAGCTCAGTTTTGAATTAAATTTATTAAACAAAGAAATTAAATTTACTCACGAACGAACAAAATAAAATCTAATAAAAGAATCTCAGTGTTGCTATTAATAAAAAAAACATTAAAAATAAATTATTTGCGCCAGATCTGTGAGAGACCCCTTGCAACAATCAAAATAAAATATCAACTTTCTTGAAAGTTTTCAGCAGACAGGTTAGTTTGTTAATTTTTAATAAATTTTTTCAACTTAATTTAAGTAAAATATAAGCAGAAAGAAATGATTTGTTATATAAAATCAATTCTTTTTTTTTATATGTTTATAGTTTTACTTGATATTGTAAGATATATTTTGTGGCAATATAAAATCAAAGTTTAAAACAAAGTACGAAAAAACCCTATGAGATATTGAAAGAAAGCCGAACAAAAACGTTTTTATAAGAAAAAGTATATGAAATATATTGTTTTAATGTTGACTTGTGCCTTTGTGAATGTGTTTTTTTAATCAAATAAGAATTTTAATTTTAGATAATATATACAAATTAAGATTTTATAAATATTTTTAAACTATTTTATACTCCACGACAACCACAAACAAAAATCATAGTTTTAAGTTTTGAATTCCTCTTCAAAATAAATTTTTAAAAATGTTGTCTTTGTTCTTTTTATCTATGAAAAAATGTAATTATTGTATAATAGAATAATAATTTATAGCAAATAATCAAAAATTAAAATAAATGGGGAAGAATTTGATAGTAATTTTTTCTATGATTGTCATGACAAAAATACAAAATAAAAAATATAAACATACATATATTTATAATCGATAAAGTTCTATAAAATTATAAATAAATAAAGATCAATGATTGTTAAATCAAAATTTAAAACAATTTAGTTTTTTTTTATTTAACTTGATTATTTTGTCTGCCTTCCTGTCTAAACATTAGTTTTTTCTTAATCAAAATGTTAGCATTTTTAACATTAAACCAATTACTTACAAATTTTATTTAAAACAAGTATAAAAAAACCTTTTCCAATTTCCCCTTTTTAAATAATTAAATCAAAAGAATGAAAACTTTAATACAAATTCAATATTTTTTAATATCATTCATCTTTATTAACAAAAACAAATCTAATATTAACATAATAATCAATAATGTAACATCAAATTAGTTTTTAATTAATTTTAATAATTAATATTTTAATTAGAAAATTTGGTGGCGATACTCGCCAACAATTTATACTAAAACAAACAATTTTGGGATGAATGAACTGGAGTTTGTGCATTAAATTAATATTCTTTAAACATATGATAATAGATTGATAAGATTAACTTTACATTCCTTCCTAAAAAACAAATACTTCAAAATAATACATACTTTTTTTTCAAAAATAACAATATTGGTTATGGGAAATAATTATTAAATTGTTTAATTAAAACATGTTTGCATCGCTTTTATATGTTTTTCTTTTGTTTCAAATTTAAACAAAAACATAAATTAAAAAAAAAACACATATACAACCTACATCGATTTCATTAATTTGGTCCTATTCTAACATCCAGCACAATATAAATCATAATATAAAAAGAATTTAACATTTCTGTTTAAATAAAACTGTTAATTAAAAATTTAAAAAAAAAAACTGCACACTACAAAAATAAATAACATTTAATTTGTATGTAAAAAAGTATGATATGCAAAGTTATTTTTGTCATAAACTATGTATTTCATTTGAACTTTCATTGTTAACATTTAATTAAGGATTATCTTTAATAATTAATTCTTTTTCCAACAACAACAACAAAAAAGTGCAAGAACATTTTTAAACTTTATGTTATATAGTACTTTTTTCTTTATAAATAATATTTATAAATAATCTTGCTAAATTTAACTAACCAAAGGCCAAGTTAACTAAACGACATTTTTTATATATATAAATATACATAAAATTAATTAAATACTTATATTTTTACATGAAATCGAACAAATATCTAATCTCAAAGCGTTTTTTTTTCAAACAAAATAATCCATTTTTATAAATACTGCACACCTTTCAATACTCAAAAAAAATATCATAAATAAATGTTTATGTGTTTAATTGTCTTGGGAAATCTCAATTATTAAAAAAAAAAATTAAATCTATGTTATTAACGATGCTTAACTGAATTAAAAAAAGTAACATTTTTATATCGGTGGCAACACTGATACCTGATATGTTGTTTATGCCCCCGGAAATATGCAATGACACTTGTTGTTAACGACCTTAACGGCTTGGGATAATTAAACACATAAATTTATTTGTTCATGGTAGAAGCTGAAGTAAAACTATAAATTAACTTTTCAAAATGAATTTCGTATATATGTAACTGGGATGCTTGCATGAGTTAACTTTAAATTAAAAATTAAATTAAATTTTAAACGACTTGTGACCAGGGTTCGGACTTAGGTTTTTAATTTTCGAAGTAGATACGGAAAAAAACTGAAGTAGATCTAAAATTTTCGAAGTAGTTTTAGGAAATTAAATTATATAACATAACATTTATAAGTAAATTCTGATTTCAGACTTTTAAAAAAATTTTAATTAAATATATGTAACTATTTTAAAGTAAATTTTCCATCAACGAACTTGTACGAATTTTATAAGTTCAATAGGTGGCTCATAAATATCTTTACGTTTTTCTGTAAGTAATCTCAAAAACATTAAATTTTCTACAGTGCCTACGTTTAAATGATTCCTAAACTTGTTTTTTATGTAATGCAGAGTGATCAGCGCTGTCTTTAAAGATGTTGGTTTAGAATTTCAAAGAGAAGTAGATCACAAAAAAGAGAAGTAGGGAAGTAGAATAAATTTTTTTCTCAAAATCGAAGTAGATCTACTTCGATCGAAGTAAAGTCTGAACCCTGCTTGTGACACTGTAGTACTGTTCTTTTCCAGAACCACCAATGGACCGATATAGTTTATAAACAAATACAAACAGATCCAGTATGATTGTCAGTAGATGCGAAACTTTGAAAACTTGTGATAATTTGAAATATTTTCAAGAAAATTGCTTGGACTTACTGATTATATCTGAAATTAAAGACCGAGCTACAGTTAAGCTCACAATCACAACCAAACACTCGAATATGTCGCTGGATGATAAATGTTATAAATATTCGATACAAGTTTGACTTCAGTTCCGGCAAGATTATTTTATTCGGGCTTTTAGCCAAATGTTATGTTTGGAAACCTAAAATATCAGCTTCACTAATTTACATTTTCAATGAGTCGAAACGATCATAATAGCGTACATAAAGCCATTTTTACTGACAAAATCAATATGTTGTTCTCAGTAATATGAATAAAGAGTATCAGTCAATCTTCAACGATTTTCTCAGTATTTCAGAATATGATCCTAGTTCTATCTGTAAACTATCTCAAGATAGTCCAGGGCTTGTATAACACTAATTTATCACCGACAAAACCAACCAAGTGATCTATTATAATTCATATTTCATATAGTTCATATATGTACTTGTAATTCGACCTTTCTTTTCTATTTTTTCATTCGACATAAGCCAGAATATATAGTGAAGCTATGTACATATATCAGAAGCAATACTGCATTATATACACCACACTGATATAACTTTTGTAGGAACACATATTCAGATTTTATGGCAGCGGACGCTCAAAAAATTTCCATTTTCCTTTCTCACAAAGAAACCAAAAGTATCATCAGATTTTTTTATTTGAAAAGAATCCAATGTCACGGCTTGACAAAGTGAGAAATTGTGTCTTGTGAAAATATTGCGCCTTCTGAGATCGCAGAAATATAAACTCCCTTAATATTTATTTGACAGATGCAATGGCAACTGTCACATTAATATTATGTCATTAAGGCCATTTTGACCATCATTTCAATCCTAATGCTTTTACTATACTCTCAGCCAGACTCTATTGACGGTGGCGTATTGCGAAACTTATGAAACTGTTTTTCCCATTCTTATCACTGCTTTTGATTCATTCATTCTTTTGCTATTTTAATAACTTAACTTCTATTTCTTCATGACAAATACAACAAACGGCGGACGAATGAACAAACATTCGTCCATTTTGACATTTCCTTTAAATAGCTTTTTTTTATATTCGAAGCAAATGACATTTCAAACAAACAGATACAAAAATGATTTTGAGGTTATTAGCGCATGAACAATAAGTTTGGGAGTTCTTAACGACTAATTTATTTTCTCGAATTTGTCTAATTTCACCGATGAAAAGGGAAATTTTAGTATTCCAACATTTGTTTAAATTAGTTTTCCGCCATTTTGTCTAGTTTTTGTGAGGAATTAAGGCATATACTTACATGTTTTAAATCTCATTTGTCCTTTTATTCGTCCGTGTAATTCTTTCAAGGAATCTAAAAGATTTGACGTTTTAAACACGCGTGTTTATTTACAGTGTTGGAAAGAAAGAAAACACTCGAATTGGATCAGACTTAATTTAATACTAAAATTTCCCTTCTTATCTAATCTGTTTATAAGTGCTTTTTTCTATTGGATTTCTGTATAATTCAGATAATTTTAGATTTATAGAATAATAAGAAAATAATGAATTTTAAGTGATTGTCTAAATGAAATCTGGAATCAAAAATCATTCCAAAAACATCAATCCGAACTTTTGGAGCATGAGACTATAAAATTGATACTTTGAACCGACACAAAATTATTCACGAAAGAAAATGGTCTTTAAACCGCTGTGACTGTCACACAACCATTTTTTTCATATAGTATTTCTCAAAATTAAAATTTGGACTTGGGGAATTCATATACTCCTATTACGATTGGAGATTGATATTTGGTATTTCAAAACTCATCTTATTAAAGAACTGGTCAACTATTAATTGATTATAATCGATTTTCTTGTAATTCACAATGGTCTCCACCATTACCAATGATCAATTCTTTTATAATTAGGATATCAAATATAGAATTTCAGTATTTACCAATTTATCAATTGATAATTGACGATCGTAATAGGGATTATACTTATGACTGAATAGAAAAACTCATGCTTGCATTCCATTTGAACACCAATAGCATTTTATTTCATTAATTAAATTAACAATATTATATATTATTACTAACATTAACACATTTGTTTATATCTATTTTTCTTCTATATTTTTTTACATGCTAACCAACGTGGTACCATGGTAGATGATCTAACCCTGAACGTATATTTGAAGCGATTGAAAACTGTTATGTGCAAAGCAACAACAACAACAAACAAATTTATTAACTAACTCATAGCTGGAAAATTAATTTTCAAAATTAAAAAAAAAATATTAATAAAACAAAACAAATGAATTTATGTGCACAGATCATAATATTATAATCCCCGTCTACAAAGATTCATCAACAAATATGCTACACATTACCCATCCTTTTCGTCACTTTTTTGTGTTACATCAAATTACATTACTGTCCTTTAACCTTTGCTCCTCTAACATACCAAATTTATTACATCAAGAAAAAACCTTAAGTTTTAATCGCCAAAAAAGGATCAGTGGAATAATAGACATTATAGTAACCGTTAGACAAGTGGATCTCCTGCAAATTGAAATCAGCGGATATTTCATCAAAAGCAATATCAATTCTATTTTAATTGTGGAACATACAAAGTTTAGAATCTTCATTTTTGTTTTACATTAAGAATGTAAGTATAAAAATAAAAAGGTTTATTTAAAAATTATAAATTTAAATCTTAAATAAATTTTAATTATAACAAAATTAAAAAACAATGTTACAAATTTATATAACATTTGAAGCTATAATATTAAGAAATAAAATCATATATTTTTATTAGATTGTTGATTTTTTTTTTTCAATTTAAACTTAATATCTATTTTAAATTTGATGTTTTTCTTTGTTAAAAATTTTAAACTTAAACATTAAAAATAGTTGATCAATTAATTTGACAGTAAAAAAACTGAAACTGAAAAATAAAACAATACGAATAGAAAAACTAAATTTGATTAAATCAACCGCCATATTTAGTTGTTATAGTATTTTTTTTAAATATACATACACATAATATATACATTAATAGATGAAAAGTATTTAATAATTTTTTGATATTTATTTTTTTAAAAGAAACTAAAATATCAAATATTAAGGCAGTTAAAAAAATTTGTATAAAAGAAAAACAATTGTTAAGGATTGATTTAAAATCTATATAAAAGTTCATAAAATTTTTAACACTTTCTACAAATAAAAGAAAGAAAACATACAAAATAAAGAGTCAAAATGCTCAACTTTTCTAAAAGTTTAAAAAGTTAAGCAAGTTTACATAAATGGATTCGATTAATGTGTCTTAAGATACTTTAAATTTCTGTTAAAAAAATTAACTTAGCAACTCATTTTCGGAATTTGAATAGGAGAGTTCATACATCTGAATGATATCGTATTTGTGTCCCTAATACTAAAGATTAAAAAACAACCTAAAGAACTGTCAAAAGCATAATAAAAATGATTGTATTCGTATTAGAGGTACTCAGGATCTGGTGCCACAGGTCTAGTAAAATTGTTAACTTTTATTTTATGTCGCTAGATCGTGAACGCAAGTTTCTTAATGTTTGTCAAATTTTAATTAATTTTTAATTACAAAGAAAAAGCTGAAAGTATTAAATGACATTTACTGAGCTGTCAAACAAAATTATAAATTTTTACCATTGAGATTAGGGTATAGAAAAAGTGCAAATAACTTGCAAGACTTTAATCTGTATATTTTGTTGTTAGAAGAAAATATAAGAAATGTTACACTCTAAAACTTGTACAATACAACTAGACCCATTACACCGGAACGTGAGTACCTGTTTTGAATCTAATTAAAGTTTGTGCAAACCGAAATGGTGGGTGTGGCGATGAAAAAGCGAAACAAACAATCCATAGTGCAAATGTTAACCAATGGAAATAAGGAAAAAATCATCCGCGCCATTTGGGAAATTCGTTCCACTGCTGCGTTCAGTCTGGTTATAATTATGGAACATGCACTGTTTGACAGTTCTAAAGATTTGTTTTAATTATCGAGACAAGGAACGCACAAGCGTGTGATTCGTTCGATTTCTTAGTGGTACAAAAAAGAATACATATCGCAAAATGAAACAACTTTTGATGGTCTAAATGCTGTGTTTTATTTAGGTATGATTGAAACGTCAACTAATTTAAGTCTGTAATGCAAATACAATAAATTAACTTTCTTTTACCTGAATTAGTTTTCGATAATCGATTACGAAATCTAAATTTTCTTGTTAAATTTTGTCCGCCAAAGAAATGTATCGCATTAATATCTGCAGGCAGATCTTTGCTCATAGCCATCATTACCGAAATTGGTTTGATTTGCGCGGTAAAAGTCATCTTAACGAAATACGCTCGATGAAAAGATTTTAGACCTTTTTCCTTTTTTTGAAGCCCTAACTCGGAAACCATTATCAGTTGACTTAAGTGACATTTAATTTATAAAGAAAAAATATTTTTTAACAATTGTTTCGAAATATATACATAAAAACACAATCATAATATATTTTAGAAAAAGGAAAATATCATTGTATAAATAACATTTATTTAAACAAAATTACATTAACTTATAAAAAACAATTCACATCATTGAATATAATATACAAACGAAATCAAAATATTTTATTAGAAACCATTGCATTCATATTACTTATTGTTTAAGTTACACAAACATAAAAAAATGGAAATAGTTGAAATAATTTAATTAAAAATTATAAATATTGTCCAAATAAGAAAAATGTGCCTTAAGAATTATTAATAAATGATTTATTGAATTATTTAGATTATATAACAAATATCGTTTGTAGAATTTTTTTTATTTTACTTTAAGTATAATTATTAATTAACAACAAAATTATTTTCTCTTTAATATTTATGAATTTAAACATAATAGTTCATTTTTATTTTAAGTTTAAATATATTATACGATTATGTGTATCCATATTTTCATCTTATGTGCAATTCATTGTTGTAAAATACATTTATTTTCTAATAATAATAAAATATTAAACAAACTGTGCATTATATCATTTCTATATACATAAATAAATACGTCATCATAATCATATTTTATTTTTTTTTAACATAAAAGAAGAAAAATAATAGTGAATAATTAAAATATATATATCTATAATTTACAAAAAATGGAATTTTTGCAATTTGTATTTTTCAAAAATCAATCAAATCATACGTATGTATTAGATTATATAAGGGTTTATTTAAGGCTTTTAATAATTATATTGTTGTGTTTTATATATATATATATTTACATAAAATCTTTAAATATTTTATAGATTTGCTTTGATACATTTAAAATTTAATTTCATATTAGATAAAACATAAAATGTTTTTTCTCTGGAGATTTTATATATTTTTTTGGATACATGTGTGAATATTGTACAAGTAAAATAAATCATAAATTCAAACAAAAATACGAATACATCCATTCGAGAAAAAAAATTATACAGAAATAAAATAAATTACAATAAATTGTGTTAAATGTTAAGTGAAATAAATGAATCTAATAAACACTTTCAATGAGTTCAGATTATGTTGCTTTGATATTTTATTTTCAATCTCAGCAAGCCCAACAAGGTGGTATTTATAAATTCTTTAAAATTTTGGATTGACCGGAATCGAATAGAATTGGAAAGCTAAATCTTTCACATTCGAAAGATGTGTTCACAGGGGCCCTATTTTGTATTACAAAACGAGCGGAAAGTCAACGATACTGAGGAATACGATATTCACGACAAAGAGCGATTAAGTAAAACGAAAAAGGCGTACAAAAGATGTTGCCAAACTTAACCGAGAAAAACATTTTTTTTTGAAGCGCAACCAACTACTCGACTATTAGGAATGTCAAAAATTGACATAAATAAATGAAAAAAAAATATAAATCAAGAAAACGAAAACGAAAGTTAAACGATAGGTATATGTCAGTCATTAGAACTAACGAGTATCGTTAAAATTAAACGATTTTCGTTAAACATAATCGCATTTCAACGATAACGAAGTAATTTCAACGATAATCGTCTTACAAAATAGGGCCCCAGTAATTCGAAAATAAGGATTTGATATGCGAATATCATTGGTTGGTTTCTTAATATGACTCCTATCCATCGCTGTCTGAGACATGGCGGCATTCCATCCACTACGATCCCGAGCACACTGCTTCCTGTCGTCTAGGCCAAGTGTTATGGCATTGGTGCTGATTTGGTCTTCATTGTCCTCTCGAATCTTGGGGCTGAAATTCGAAGATTCCCTTGGTTGAAGCCAATACAGTCGACGTGTTTTGACTCTTTGGACTACATACAGATCTTGTTGTAGCTCATAGAGTAGTTTGTACCTTCTCCTTGCACATACATAGGACCAAGTATGAACTCTCCTATTTGGTTATCGAACTTTGTTCAAAACTCGGCGCGGTAAAAAACAGCTGGCAATGTGAAGGTTTTGTTAAGCTAGCACTTTTACCTCTGGGGAGTTTTGAATCCATTTTGAATAATTTGTCGCCGGGCCTCCATTATGGCATCTTTCGTGAGGCGAATGCATAATACGAGGTAAATAAATTCCTAAACTATTTCGAAGTTGTTGCTATCAATATTGACTTTTTGTTCCTATTGGTGAAGAGACATGTACAAACCTCGTCTTGCTCTCGTTTACTTCAAGACCAACAAGTTTTTTTCTTCAATTGGAAAGAAGGGCTCTATTACAGACCGTTGTGAATGACCGAGGATGTGAGCCTCATAACCCCATAGTTTGACAGATTTGTTGGAAATAATGTTAACGCCTGTCCTGCGCAGATCCAGAACGCGAACGATGCTATATGAATAGTTCGGAGAGTCTAATCCCTAGTTAAACATTGCATAGCGTGTTTTTCAATGTCAAGCAACACAGCTGCTGGATCAGTTTTCTCGAAATATCGAAATTGGCCACTCCACTAGAAATTGTTTTCCAGGATTTAACAAAGAGTAAAAATTTGATCTATGGTTAATCTGACGGGCCGGAAGCCCAAAAATTAAATTCGCCTTTTTGATTGGGTATTTGAAGCTGAAAGCTGAATGAATGCATTTACTATTCCCTGTGGTTGTGGTTGGTTAAGTAGGCCAACTTCGCAGTTTCGATGAGGCTGCGGTCTGATCTTAAAACCAACAGTCAGTTGCTTGTTTTTTTTTATAAAATCTCCGAGCTGGGAATCTGCGTACGATATTTTCGTTTTTCCGCAATTATCTTTATCTTCTGGATGCTTCTGGATTTTTAAAAGAAAATAACAAAAAGATGAGCAATAATATCATGCGCCGTATAATACTCTTCAAAGTTGTCTTATCATATTTATCTTTTTCAACTATTAAACAAACTCGAAACTTCCTAGCTAAAATCTCGAAACTTCAAAGCCTTAAACTGTATTTAGACTTTCGGTGTTGTGCTCTGTGTACGTTGTTCGTTGTTGCTCGTACGCGGAACAACGAGAATGTAAATGATAAAAACGAACAACGAATGAAAAACGTACTAATTCAAAGGAGCTCGGAAATTTCGGTGTTCGTTGTTCGTTGTTACCCGGACAACGTGTGTTTAAATGCGAAAACTTTTTAAATGAACATTGTATTGCAGTGCCGTGCAACTTGTAGGGACATTTTTGAAGTTTTTTTTAATTAGTGAATGGAGCATCAGAAGACCTCATTATAAATTGGGGTACCTATAGGTAAATAAATATAATATTTTGTCTTTGGGTTTTATCTTTCTAGTACGAATAATAATACTTTAGATATAATAATCAGAGGAGCATGCAAAAAAGCACGATATTATTGCGCTAGCTTAGAAAATAAAGCAAGATTTGTATGCTATAAATGTTTCCTTTTCAGCAACCAACCATTCGTCCAACAGGATCTTCTTTTTTTCTTTTTTCTCAACTATTAACAGTGCCGCCACTGCCAAAAATGTGTTTGTTGTTAAGAACGAACTGAAAAACAAAACCGAATTAATGTAAATGCTTCTTCTCTGCACGTAGTTGAGAGAAGAACGAACAAAGTACAGCGAATGAAGAACGAAAGTCTAAATGGGGCTTTAAACTTTGTTCGTCCGAAAAACAAAAAATAAAACAAATCTGCTACTATATTTGTTTGTTAGTTTCGTTTGTCAAGTGATTTTGAAGCTAATTGTTGTATTTAAAAAAAATGGTTTCGTAAGACAAAATCATTCACAATTTCGGCGACACTATAATAATTAACGCTCATTCACATAAATTACTTTTAAAAGCAAAATGGAATGAAAGGCCAACTAAATTTATTGTAGACTACACCAATTATTATGATCCCTCATTTTATAAATATAATATTAACTAACAAGTTATATGTAGTTTCTTGCTTTATTTGAATTCATTAGCAACTTTCTATACTCAATATTGTGTTTCATCACCTATGGCACAAACGAAAATAAGCAAACTCGATGAAGAAGGAGAAAAAGAAATGTCAAAAAGATGCAAGAAAGCCATAACGCATACTTATAATACGCATAATAATATACAAATGCGTTGATGCAATTTGTTCCGCGAAGAATTTGTGTCGGAAGAAAACGGAAAAACAATTGCATTAAGCTGTCAGAAATTTCACAAATAAAGCACCTGACCGCACTTCAACGCAGTTCGCCGGGTGCGTTAAAATAATGTCGCAGAAAAATTCCGAACAGCTGTTCGGAAGAATACCTCGATGCAAAAATCCTCCGTATCGTACAAAATCGGATAAATTTCCACTCCGAACGGATACCTCGCTAGGGTCGATTATCACTCTCCTTTGCACTTCATTGAATCTTGACAACTGACAATTTTGGCGGTTGACACTTCTAGGGGGAGATATACTCGTTAAATAAGGCTAAGGCAGCCGGAGATATCCCGATTGCCGAACTCCTAGCTAAAAAAAAATACATCAAAATAAAATAACTTTAATAATCATTCCTAGATACCTTGAAGTCTCTCCATTTAACTAACAGATCTTTTGAGACGCGTATCACAACAGGAAATGGTGTTAACACCTGGTTATGGTCAACACCTTGTTAAATGGGTGTTTCGGGCTTAAAGCCCGTTCTTTATTGGCTGTACATTGAACTTTATTTGTTCTTCTCTCAACAACGAAGATGCATTTACATTAATTCGATTTTGTTTTTCAGTCCGTTCTTCACAACAAAATGGATAACAACACATTGTTGGCAGTGGCGGTACTATTAATAGTTGGAAAGGAAACGCTTATCCCAGAAAAATATAATAGAAGAACTAAAAATCCAGCCAGACGATTTCCGAAAACATTTAAGAATGGCTGAAAAAACATATGTTGAGCTTCTTGGTTTAGTTAAACCACTTATTGCAAAAAAAAAGTCAGTTAATGAAAATCCATATCAGCACATGAACGACTGACTGCAATATTGCACTTCCTTGTTACAGAAAGAAAGTATGCATAAGGACTTAAAATTCTCATTTCGTGTTTTTTCGAAAGTATTTTTATTCGTACTAGAAACATATATCCCATAGACAAAATATTTTATTTATATACCTAGGTACCCGAATTTATAATTAAGCCTCCTGATAATTCGTTCACTAATAAGAAAAAAACTTAAAAAAATGCCCTACGAGTTGCACGGCACTGCAAATCAATGTTCATTTAAACAGTTTTCGCATTTAAACACACGTTGTTCGGGTAACAATGAACCCCGAAATTTCCGAGTTCCTTTGAATTTGCATATTCTTCACTGGTTCTTAGTTCGTTGTTCGTTTTTATCATTTACATTCTCGTTGTTCCGCGTACGAGCAACAACGAACAACGTACACAGAGCACAATGCAGCTTTAGATAAAAAGGAAGAAATTACGGAACTTCCCAAATTAAAGATAGATAGGTTGATTTATTAAATTTTATTAAAATTAAATTTTTTCTTATATATTTTTATAAACTTTGTTTGTATCAAAATCGTTTTTGCATGTCTTTGCCATCTGCCTGAAGAGTTTCTTTTTAAAGCATTTAATTTATTTTAGAAATTAATAGTTTATGTGTCATATTTTAGGGCACTTAATTTGAATCCTGTTAACTATTCCACCCCTACCCACTTTACTAAAGAAGCTGGTACATTACTACATCTTTATCTTGCTAGTGACGTTGGTAAGGTAATTCTTTACACCCAACTTTTGGCACCTGGCTTCTCCAACCACGATTTGATTTTCGTGTGCTTGGATGTAGCGTGTCAGGTTGAACAATAATGGTTTCAATATCGAGATTACAAAAATATTAACGCAACTCAATTGGTGCATAACTTCGAGTGCATAAACTGGGACTCATTATACGTCATGCAAAACGTAGATGAACAATTAGGTTTTTTTTAGTATAATGTGTATCAATTTTTCGATCAGCAGGTTCCCTTAAAGACTCGTGTAGTTAAACATGGAGCTCCACCCTGGCTGAATGGTGACATCACTGGCATGTCGGGATGCCGCTTACAGTCAATGGAGCCGATACAATTTGGAGGACTTCCACAAATCTTATTGCAGACTTCGCAACCAAGTCGCCGTAATGATCAGAACTGCAGAAAGGATTTACTACGAAAACAAACTTGGAAATTTAACATCTGGCAAAAAATTATGAAATAACTTGCGGGAAATCGGCATAGGGAAACCATGTAAGAGGTTACTTGACGACATCGATTGTGATGCTCTCAATAAAAAATTCACCACCACACCTTCGTCGCTGGATGTAACTTCAACTACTGTTTCTCACCTCAATAGTGCAATTGGAAAAGTCTATGGTAGTCTTCGTGCTCTACAGTTCACTCGAAGTTTCATCCCTACAAAAACTAATTTGCTCCTTGCCAAAACTCTTTTACTACCTATTATGTTATATGCATGTGAAGTTTTTTGCAACTTGGACTCTGCCACTAGCCGCAAAATAAATGTTGCATATAATAACATTACTCGCTACGTCTATAATCTGCGACGGTATCGAACTTTGCCTAGTATACCTGGCTGTAGTCTCGACAATTTAATAAACTTGAGATCGGTGAGCTATCTGCATGAAATCATTCAAACTCAACAACCGGATTATGTACATGACAGACTGAACTTCCCTAGTTCATCAAGATCTTTTTTCCTTAGACAACCTCGATTTAAATATTTCATTACTGAGCGTTAATTTTTTGTCCATGTTACACGCCTTTGGAACTCCCTGTCCACTGCGATGAGAAGTATAAGAAGCGCGAATAGGTTTAAATCTTTAGTTTTCAATTATTTGGCAAATCGTTGACAACATTAATTATGAGAGTCCTCATCTTTATCATTTTTCTTTTCTCTTGTTTTCTCCTTCTTTTTTATTTACATTTTCATATTTAAATTATGCATATGTAAATAGAATCTCTCTTTTTTCTCTTTTTAATTAAATTTCAAATTCCTGAATTAATTTAAAGGCTGCAAAACTTTATAAGACTTACATAATATATGTCCTACTTTGTAAGCGATTTTGAAATAAATAAATACAAATACAAATACAAATTTTGATTAGAGATATCTGTAAATGTTATGAGTAAGTGTTGTAATTTATTAGTACGTTTTCACAGTTAAGGAGTGTTTTGACTTCAGCTACAATTTTTACATCGCTGCCTAGATGGTATCTTCATATTTCCTTTAGCAAGTGGCATCTCCCAATAATATGAATAAAATCGTCACGCTCTGAGAGGTTTCATAAGTTGCAGTAAATTGGTAGATCATATCTATGTATGTGGTACATAATTAAGTCCTTATAAGATGATCATTTTCAAGATCCACGTTCTTTAAATTCTTGGTTGTTATTTTTTTGAATAGTATCTTTCACATGGTTGAACAAGCTTTAAACAGATCTATGCACTGATGAAGTGGGCCTATCTATGCAATCAGTTTTTGTTTTTCTTATCTACCATCGAAATAAGATTGCACAACTTTCGAATATCTACTATTTTGCGAAAAAAGTAGCTCCACAAAAATAAGGAAGATCCTCCAACTTTCTGCCACATAGAATTTTAGATTCAATTGTCTTCTTTCCCATTATTTTAGGAATTCTTTCACCTGATATTTCGAGAATTTGTATGACATAATCAAGGTGAATACTTAAAAATCTTACGAATAATGGAGACAGTCCCATTTCGATGTTTATCATATATATAGTTCGGTGGTGCGCTAGATAAACCAAAACATCCTTTGATATAGTATCTCTACAGTTTTTCAACAGTTTCCAACTGATTGCATCTCCAAAATTGTACCGCAAACATCATAACAGATTCTACTACAGTTTTAAAACATTGCGCTTTAAAATATTGTGAACAAGTTTTTTTAGATAAAAATTTCTTCCAATGGTGTGTACCATATTGAGATTACTTTTAATCGTCATTGCCAGGTATTTGAATATTGTTAACTATTTTAATTGATTCTCCGTTGAAATTCCTTTTTTCATTTCTGCGGGTTCTCCCAGTTGCTTTTTTGAAGATTATTATTTTTAATGAGGTTAATTTCACTATCAGTTTTCTTAACTGGTACGAATAAAGACGATTAATAATCAATTGCAACGTACCAGCAATTTAAACTCCATTAGGTAAGAAATCAATGAGATACTCAATATACAAACCAAATAGGTTCGGACTTTCCGATGTATTTATCATGAGGAAACTTTCTAAATATGTGCTTAAGTTTCCTTCGAAGTTGCAAGAAATTTTTCATCCCTTTTGCATCGGTATCTCTTTTTAAATCCTGTCTTACTTTTCTTAACGCTCTCACTGTGGTCAAACATTTTAAAAGTAGTCATAATACAATTACATCGATATTTATAAACTCATTATAGTGAGTACATATAGTCCAGTCAAATTAAATTAATTAATTCGAAATATCTACAAAAAATACTGCGTCGAATTTTTTTTTTGTTTCTTAAAGAGTACCTATTGGAGAGTGTAAATCCAAAAAGTTCGAACAAAAAACGCCCTTGCGTTGTCCGCCATTTTGAAAAAGGCTTTGGAAAGCTTGAACTCGATTTTCTCGGCTCCTATCATATATAGAGCTGTATTTTTTTTTAGGTTTGTACGTTAAAATATCTTCTTCAACTTTTGTTGAGAAAAAAATTTGAAACCTCTTTCCAAAAAAAAGTTATCGACGAAAAACTGTCGAGATTTTGAAGTAAAAAATGGTTTTTAACGTTTATCTCGCCTCATGTTCATCTGATCAAAAAAATACTTAAGTTGTTTTTTATAGATCACTTTATTTCCTACATTTTGGTATATTTAAATGTGCGACAAAAACTGTAGGAAATATAACCTGTCAAAATGGCCAATAGCCTGCGAAAAATTTCTTACATACATATATCCGAAAGAAATATAATTTTGGTCCCGCAAAAATATATTTGATTTTATTTTATTTCAAATCTATTTTTAAGCGCACTATTGAATACCTGTCAGTTTTTTATCATATCTCATATGCTTCGGAGCAAAAAAGTTTTAAATATGGGTGATTGTTTTATATGTGAAAAGCTATTTGGTAACGAAAAAGTTTCGGTGGTGAAAAAAAAGGTGTAAGTACATTACAATCGTTTGCATTTAAAAGAGGTAATATCGAACATGCGCGTATGCTTGAAAACGTTGATAATATAACGGTTCATGTTAATAGCTGGAAAAGTTATGGAAATGAACGAATGGCTAAGGCAGAATTTAAGCGTCGGAGTGAAAGTGATGCAACTTTACCGTTAGCTTCTTCCTCATTTTATCAACCGAATGATGCAAGCCAATTCGATTTCGAAAATAAATGTTTTTTCTGCATAGAAGAAATTGGAAGTTTTGAACAACAGACAAAACATCCAAAAGAGCGACGAAGGGTAAGTCACAAAGTTCATGACATCTTAACTCGTGATAAGATAGTAGGAAAACTATCAGATCGAAACGACATTTGTTCGCAAAACGTTATTAAACGTTTGAACGGTATCCCTGAAATTCTTATCGTTAATGCCCAGTACCATTTTGAGTGTTATCGGCGATTTATGTATCTCCCACCCCCGACTCTAAGTCAAATAAAAGGGAGACCAGTGTCGGAAAGTATTGATTCCGCCATGGAACGCATTTATACCTTCCTTCAAGAAAATTGTGATGAGTGCCAATTCACACTCAATGAATTAATTGACCAAATTGGAAAAGAAAATGCACCAGATCGTCGTACCGTTAAAACGCGATTAAAAAACAAATACCAAGAGGATATACTTATTTTGGATATGAACAAGCGGGAAACTATTGTTTGCTTCAAAAATACCGGTCATAAGTTGCTTGCCGAAGACTGGTATAAAAAAAAAAAATCTAGTCCTGAAGAGGAAAGGTTGCGCGATATTCGAGAAGCTGCCGCTATTATCGTTGAAGATGTGCGTTCAAGGGCTTACGACACAAATATGTACCCACCCACCGATAAATTGATGACCAATGCTGATGATCACGTACCGGAAACCCTTCGCGTTTTTTTATCCGAAATGATTTTAAAATCAAAAAAACGTGATATCAAAATTTGGGAAAGAAAATGCACATCGATCGCACATTCCATTATATCTGCCATACGCCCTCGTTCGTTCGTTTCACCTGTTCTTCTTGGTATAGGAGCTTTTTTGTTCAAGAAATTCGCGTCTAAAAATTTAATAGATGTTTTATCCTCGGTAGGGTTTTCAGCATCTTATAGCGAAATAACTTTATACGAGGCTGCTTGCATTAGACGCCCTTCACGTGAAGCCACGCCTCATGCCTTCTCTCAATTTGTTTTTGATAACGCAGATTTCAACACTTGCACTATCGATGGGTATGGGACTTTTCATGTCATGGGTGGAATTCAATGTGGTGGTGTGGAAAAGAGTTTGAACTGTTTTTTTTTAAATTTCATAATGAACATAATCAAATTTGAAAATTTTCAAACGTGAGTAATTTTTTTTTTTTTTTTAATTTTTGCAGGCTATTGGCCATTTTGACAGGTTATATTTCCTACAGTTTTTGTCACACATAAAATTTAAATATACCAAAATGTAGGAAATAAAGTGATCTATAAAAAACAACTTAAGTATTTCTTTGATCAGATGAACATGAGGCGAGATAAACGTTAAAAACCATTTTTTACTTCAAAATCTCGACAGTTTTTCGTCGATAACTTTTTTTTGGAAAGAGGTTTCAAATTTTTTTCTCAACAAAAGTTGAAGAAGATATTTTAACGTACAAACCTAAAAAAAAATACAGCTCTATATATGATAGGAGCCGAGAAAATCGAGTTCAAGCTTTCCAAAGCCTTTTTCAAAATGGCGGACAACGCAAGGGCGTTTTTTGTTCGAACTTTTTGGATTTACACTCTCCAATAGGTACTCTTTAAGAAACAAAAAAAAAATTCGACGCAGTATTTTTTGTAGATATAAAATACTAATTTGATTGGACTAATAAGGTTATACGGCCCTTATAATGTCTCTAAATGCAAAGTTGTTATTTTTAAAACTTATGTGACGTTGAACAGAGGCATTATAAGCTAAACGCGGTTGGAGCGTGATCAGTCTCCTTTCTTCACCCATGGAGCAGATAGGCAGTGGCGTAGCGTACCATCTCGGCGCCCGGGGTGGGAGACCCATTTTGCCGCCCCATTCAATACTAAATTAAAATTAAATTTCGAGACATCATTTCACAGGCAATGAAGTATCTTTTATTGAAAGTAAAATAGAATTAGCGGTTTCATAAACGGATTTTACGAGAATGAGGCTCGTGAGACAAAGCTGCATCTGCGGATTCATCCCCATGCATGCGTTTTTTCCTGCGAATTGTACTCGTTTTGAGATCGATTCCGAGTTTTTTCCAAAAAGTCTTAGAAAAGTCGATTGCGGCTTGGACGAAACGGTTCTGCTCTCCACCAGGAGAGCTTTTAAAACGCAGAGTTTCTGAGCACACTTATCCACACTCAGTCCACATTGCTGCAGGTAAATCTGTGCGTCATCTTCTTCAGGTAGCTCTGCAGCTCAAAAGCTAAGAAAAGTGAGGAAGTTGAATGACTGCATGACGGTCAGAAGAAGACTGGCTACCGATCCGTCAATTCTTCCAGTACCTCAAGAACTTCTACAAACTTATTTTTAAGCGTCTTTACAGCTTCACGAGGTTCACTTTTTCTGCAGGCTTGTGACTAGATCCTTGAGATACTTCTGGTGAGTAAACTTCGTCTTGACCCTGCTCTGTGGTGGGACCAGAACGACTTCCAACTTCGACGGCAGGCACGTCTTCTTCTTCTGCCCGTAAAATAAGTTATGCATTCCCATGAATATTGGCCGGAGGACAATTCTAGGCCACTCACGATTGTAGATGGAGGAATCTTACTTACATTGGAATCACTTCCGCTGCTGCTGGATGCCGCCGAAGACGTTAACGTAGCTTTTGAACCAGAACTAGAACTGAAATATTTCGCGTCTTCGTGTCTGCTTCTTTCTTAGCCTTTTTCTTGCGGTATTCCGCGCCGCTTCCTTTAACTCTTTTCATTTTCAAAAACTAGTTCAAAGGTTGAGTGAAGTACTAAGTGCTTAGTTTTAGAAGATTCAACAGTATTTAAACTATAAACAACACAATCGAAATAACTTTCTGTGATGCGGGAGGAAGCAAAAATATTGAGCTGGCTGAGACTAGAATAACGTTTCCGTCGAATCCTAGTTATCTTATCATATCTCACATATGCATATCATATGTTTCGGAACACTCCCTTTCAGTTTCGCGAGAGTTTCGGAACGTTTTGTTTTAGTTTCGCGATCAGCGCGACAATACGGAATGCACTCTTACGGCCCTACTCACCGTCTACGAATTCACGAAAGCGGTCAACGACGAACCACAGATAGGGTGGCAAATTTCAAATTTACATCATTGTTGTTTGTTGACTTGTCAAACGATCTGTCATGAAACATATGATTTCTACTCTACCCGCATCACCGGCGACATTTTGCCGCCCCCCTAGGCCTGCCGCCCGGGGCGGACCGCACCCCCCGCCCCCCCTACGCTACGCCACTGCAGATAGGTCATGATGGGCTGTACGTGAGCTCAAAGAAGATTACACAAACAATTTTAATGTAACTCAGTGATTCTCTTTCTTATTTCAGTGGCAATTTTTTAAGTTAAGGTGCCGCGCAAACAGCAGCAGGCACCAGTGTTTCTGAAAAAGCTCTCCCATAAGGCCTGTCCCTGTACTGCAAATATAAATTGAACAGAGTATAATGATCTCTCTGCACGCATACTTCTTCATCCGGTATGTGTGCTTATTGATTTATTGAATTTTATCCTCAATAAGTTTTCAAAGGAGTATTTTCAGCTAGGATAAAACGAATAACAATTTGTGCTAGACATATTGACATACATATCTTATCTGATGAATCAAAGTTAATTGTTCGAATACTTTTAGCTTTTGGTAGTTCCATTTTTGTTTAATTAAATCGACCGACAGACAACAGCTGAGTGTTATGAAGGCTAAATGTAATAGATTCTTCCTTTTTGGTCCTATATTTGACAAAAGCTCATTATAACTATGGTGGGTAGGAAAATGTTTTATAAATACGAATGTGTATAGTGGATTAATAAGTCCTTATGCATTGCATAACTATTCACCCGTTTAGCGAATTCTAATAAATAAGGCTGTTAGTGTGCGCAAAACTATGAAATAAATCAGTTTCTTAATATTTTTATTTGAGTGATTTTTGGAAACGATAACAAATTTTCAAAATATCCATCTGACTCTTTTTTGCCTATACGCACAATTTATCTTCGACCAAGAGGAATTGAATGGAAGATCTGAATATATCTAACAATTTACAAATTATTGTGAGGGACATTCCATTTTGTCTATAGATTCACTGATTTATTACTTTACTTATCTCAATGAAATCAATAAAACCACACAAAATAGCAAAGTAGTAAACTCGACTCGATTGCGTGCTTATTGAGGTCGTTTTTTTTGTCCTCTCGTTACTTTATTCCCACAATGCACGTAATTATTGTTTTGTATGGCAAGTTTGTTTGATTGAAATAAAACATACTGAGACGCTGCTCAGTCAGAAAAATTATATAAAGTGCATTTCTCGAAGCTGCGAGTAAAATTGTTGTCAAATAAGAAAAATGTTTTCCCATTTTTGGCTTTATCATCTGTTTGAACACTTTAAGGGTCACTGTTTATTTTATTTTCAACGAAATTATTTCACCAAAATATGTATATAAATAATTACTTTTGTTTGCTTAATTATGCACCTAAATTAATGTCGTGACATTTTAGATTATTTAAAATCTGTCAGCATAACAAAGTTCGAACCTTTGTCTCCTTCTTATCAAAGTACAGCATTTTGATCGGTCCAGACGTCCATAGTCTTTTCTAAATAAACCTTTGTTTGACTTGATCCCAGAATGTCAATGAAAAGTTCAGCTAGTGACATTTGAAATAATAGTCAATTGGAATAAATTTCAAAAAGTAATTTTGTCTTCATTGCATATAAAGATTCAAAGTCCAGGTGATGATTTTTTAAATTTATTTGAAATACTCAAACCAAAGTTCTTCACTCATAATGACTTTAATTACTAATAAAACACTTTTTAGTGTTGCCGTGTAAATATGGCTTGGAATTTTTCTCCAAGATAAAAAAAGATGAGGATTAATCTCTTAAGTTTTATCAGACCAAAAACATAAATGTTAAAAAAAGAGCCAAGTTTTTCTAAACAAAAACTTTTGTGTAACAAGTCAGCCGTGTCAGTAATCATTAAATAATAAAATTTCTCTATTACATTGTAGCTGTTTCAATATTATTCTACTTTAAATATTCGGTATTAAACCTTCATAAAGTAAAAACTTGGCGTTCTTTTAGATCTCAGTACTTTTCACGGCTGACTTGTTACACAAAGGTTTTTGTATAGGATAACTTGGCTCTTTTTTAACATTTATGTTATTGGTCTGATCTCACTCCTTTTTGCAAAGATTTTAATATTTTGCCATGTCAAAATCTCGAAAGATACGGAAAGATAGAAGGGTGGACTCGTCCTACTAAAATCAACTTAGTTGATAGCTTCCTATATCTTTTGGTATATTTTCTTTTTGTTATTGGTTGTTTTGATTTGCGCTTCCATTGTTTCTGCTTGTCCTGGCAAGATACCTATCTAACACTACCATACCTACCTTAATTATAAATACTAGTACCTACATCCGCTCAAAGTAAAAAAAAAGCAATAATTGTTGAGGATGCGATGTTGTTTTTGTTGCAATCTTAACTCCTTTTTTTAAATGAAGGTAACCTACCAATTAATAGCCTAATTAGTGGTTTTATTATAGTTCACATCAAAGTTAAGTGTTTTTTTATGTAAGCTCATAATTTTTTCAGGTATGCAAATGTTTTCTTTTTTCATACATGTTAAAATAACATAGAGTACCAAATCGAGCACTCTAACTCTAAGAAAAGTCATGAATTTTCAAGATGCATGTATAGTTCCAAAATTACGATAAAAACAGACTTCGAATGAAAAATCTTAGATTTTCTATGTACTCGTACTCGTACATTAAGCTATACCGCTCTACAAAATTTCATCATTCTACAGCAATCGGAAGTGCTCCATATAAATTAAACATTTTCTCAGAAAGTGGGCGGATACCATGCCCCCTGAACGGAAAACCTCAATTTTCATTTTTGGTCATTTATATACAACTAGCCGACCCGTAATCGCATTGCTTCGTAAATTGTAATTACGAATATTTTCTTAATATTAATATTAGCATATGAAAACATTTCTCAATGGGACTGAGCATATTTGCTACAATAATATTAATTTTAGTTTATGTGTATAACATACCGTATCGAATTAGATTCTCATTCACACTTGAAAAAAAAGAGCTTGTTCATGTTTGTGCATATTGTTATAAATATAACAATACAGGGGTGTTATTATGAAAAACGATACTCGTTCAAAATAAGGCGTATTCGTTAAATTGCGATTAGGAAAAACGATTGCAGTAGCACTTAATCGTCAAACTGCGATTAAGAAAAACGAGAATCGTAAAAATGACGATACTCGTATTTTTATTTACGAGTGCCTTCAGCTCTCGTTCAGCTTTCGTTTTGGCGTTAGTTGTCAAATGTCATTTATTTTTTTATTTTTGTTTGGTTGGTTTTTGTTTTGTTAAGTGAGCAAAAAAATGTAAGTAAATAATAAATAAAATTGTGAAAAACATAAAAATAAGTTATTCCTAACCTTCTAGGCCTACAAGTAATGCTAAAAATTATCATTTTTCGTTTTTGCCTGGCAACTTTTTTTGCTTTCTATTTTCGTATCTTGTAATCGCTCTTCGCCATGACTTTCGTTTCTTCGAGTTTCGTTTTTTCTGCCGTTCGTTTCGTAATTCATAATAAGGGCCCAGAAAATAATAAAATTTATTTCAAATAAACGGGTTGACTACTTTCTGAGATCACTCAACCCAAACTGGTTTCGCTTTTAAAGAATAGTTCATGTGCACGGCACTGTAGTCATTTGAATGTCCATTATTGTCACCCAAAATGCTATTGAGTGTATTCAAGTAACTTAAAAAATAAAATGCACGACTGGATCGCACAAACTTGTTCTTATGTAAAAGTACTTTGGAATTTAAAATACATTTTATAAAGATTTAATGAGATAAAAATGTTCAAATGTATGGAATTGCCCTCTGATTAATCTTTTTAATATTTAAGTAATTTCTTATATAACAAATTTCCTTAAAATTTTTCGAGAACAAAATTTGGGATGCCAAATTTTAAGTATTAGGTAGTATAGAATTTAGAAATAGTTTTTTTTTCGAATATTTTTATATACAATAATATTTTAAACTTAAGGGGGCTCCTGTTGAAAATTTTTGGTTAAGATCGTTAGAGCTGTTGATGAGAAAATCAAAAAATCAAAAAATCAAAAAAGGTTCTATGACAGGTACCGATAATAACATTTTGCTTCAAATTTTTTTTTGACAAAAATGTAGTCCATGTCTAATGTCCATAATATCACACAGTTTCGATATAAATAAGATTATGCATTACGGGTGTATGGGGGGTACCGTTAGTTTTGGAGCTAAGAAAAAATTTCAATTTCTCCTCTAGGGAATCACCGAAGACCCTTAACTACCGAGATTGAAGAAAATAGGTCTAGTGGGTAAGGCTGTAGAGAGAGGTTCAGACATACAGACGCACTGAAACATGTTTTTTGTGTACTAAATTGTCCTTAAAATTTGTATAAACAAAATTGATATGTAAGTTATTAGTATTCAATAAAATACATTTTATAACGTAATTTAAAAATTTATTCGTGTATCCGTTTTCTAGATATTGAATTTTCAAAAAAAAATTATATTAGTTTTTTAAAAATCAAAAAACTATTTTTTCGAAAAAAATTTTTAGATTTTATTTTTTCGATTGTATAGAACTTCAAGCATAAAAATTTTGGTTAAAATCGTTAGAGCTGTTGATGAGAAATTCGTAAATCAAAAAAACCGTTCTATGACAGGTACCGTTAATAACATTTCCCCCCAAACATTTTTTTTTACCAAAATGTATTCCGTGTCCATAATATCACACCTATTTTTTGTTTTTAATATCGTTAGAGCCGTTTTCTAGATAAATAAGATTATGCATTACGGGTTTTAGAGCTAAAAAAAAATTTCAATTTCTCCTCTAGGGAATCACCGAAGACCCTTTAGTACCGAGTTTGAAGAAAATAGCTCCAGTAGCTTAGGCTCTATATCGAGGTACAGACATACAGACATACGGACATACAGGTATACAGACAAAATCTCGAGTTCGATTTTTTTTTTCAAATGCAGAACTTGCCCTATAGTTAGTACCTATTACCTATATCGCAAGTAAAAAGAGCCCACCCCCACATTGCTCAGCGTTGGGACGATAGAATTAGAGAAACGAAAAAAATGTGTGTGTTTCGGTTAGTTAGATAACCCAGTAGGAAATTTCAAAAAATTCATCGGTGAATCACCAACTTTTTCCTTGGTGAATGGAAGCTACACCCCATGAAAACATGGTGAAAACATCAATGAAATTAACATAGGGATTGGATTGGCGTTCACCAAGTAGTGAATTTCATGGTGACTGTTTAGTGAGGAAATCACCAAGCAAGTGTATTTGGTGTATTCCAAAGTGAATTGTAGTTGATGAAAAATACCGTGAATTCACACCAGTGATATCACTAGGTTAGTGGAGTTGCTGATATACTTGGTTACTTCACATTGGTGAAAAATGTGATGAATATTCACCAAGGAATTCACTTTGCAAAGTTGAACTGTGTATTCATAAATGAATATTGACCAGTGATTTCATTAGGCAAGCAAATGTTACTCATTCATTGGTGCAAAATGACCTGGTGAAAAATGTCGTGAATGTGCATAAAGAAAGTCATTCATGTTTTTATTATCTAATTATTTTTTACTCATAGCTAAATCTTTAGATAAAAATTAAAAAAAAAAAAACAGTCATGTAAATTTTAAGATTTTATTGAAAAAAATTAAATTAGATGAACATAAAATAATGAATATTATTGTGAAAAAAGCGAAATACATACATAAAAACAAACAAAATAAAAATTAAATTAATTGGGTATTAAATGTGAGAAGTATGAATTTTTAATGCATCTTCTCTTTTCTTCTCGGAAGCAGCTTTCTTGAAGTGCAGGTTTTTTATTCTCTTAAACCCTTGCTGGATAGCCTTTCGATAGAGAAGTTTTGCAGAAGGGCCATCTCTTTTTACCGCATCTGAAAAGAACAAGTGGATAATATTAATAGGAATTAAAAAAATTAAATGAATTGAAAAAAACAAGTGGATAATATTAATAGGATTTAAAAATAAATGTTAATTAAAACTTACTATATAAACATGCATTAATGTTTATGAGCGTCTTAAAAGGATGTTTTCCATTTGTTCCGTCATAGTTAAAGTCCATTGCAATCTCTGACGAAATAATGTTCTGCAGAGCCTTTTCCAAACCCCCGCCAGATGAATCGATAATTTTCTTGAAAATATCGGTCTAAGAAAATAAATAGAAATATTAATTTTAGAAAATCTAATCTTTCGAAGTAGGATTATAGGTAGATATTATGTATTTATATTTCTTGCGAGAAATGCATACTTACGTATTTCTGTGAATCCTCCTCTGCTCGTTTCTCAACATCGTCCAGATCAGGGATTGTTTTTATCTGGAAATTTAGAGATATTTCTTTCGAGTTTATAATATCGGCCCTTATGATTTGTTTGATGTTTGCTGCCAATTCGCAGATCCCATCCTTAAGCTGCTCCACGGTGGCACACAAACATTTAATATCCGCTCTCATTTCTTCGATTATGATATCTTGTTGATTCTATAAAAAATGTAAAGTAGATTTTTTGAAATTTAATTATGTAATTTAATAAAATAATAAAAGTTATAATTACCGTTTTCTTAAAAATCCGCCTTGGCTGCTTAGTGGGTGAAAATTCAATGGATTCCATTGCTGACTGCTTAGATCCGGAAGCCTTCAAAAATAAGAGCAATAAAAAAGGATTAGATAATTGTAGAAAAGGTTTTGTAATTTAAATGAAATTACCTGAATATTTTCCTTGTTCATTTTTGTTTCTTTGGTAATTTATAAAAATTATTTATGGTTACTAATTTCTAATTCTTTTCGAAAAAATAATACTTTAAATCTTTTTTTATTTCGAAAAGAGTTAGACTTGAAAATGGAGTTTTAAGTACATTCGTGAAGAATGGGAATTAATAAAAGATTGAATTCATCACTTGGCAAAACAAGATATTTATGGGATATATCGCTAATGCTAAACTTCTCATCGACTACCCATGAAGGAAGTTTATTTGCTAAAAATATACCTAAGTCTGTCATTGAATTTACGGGTTGGAAAAAAAAAGGTCTTACATTAGCTATTCTTTTACCAACAATGAATTTTGTGTCCCCTTCTTCCGAGAAACTTGAAATTTTAATGTATATGGAATCTTTTATGCAGCAAAAGTTGTCTGGTTCTTTTGCAGACAAATATAAATCATTTGATTTAAAACATTTAATAATTCCATTTCGATTTTTTATCATAGAAGAAAATGAACAGTTTTTAGTTAAATCATATTGAATGTATTTATTATGGATTTGTTCAAGAATTTTTGTTGGTTTTTTAACCATTTTTTTCAGAGGAAGCATGAAATTTTCAAATTTATATGCTGATAAGTCATGAAGAAAGCCCAGTCTTCTAACATCTTGAGCTATATGTAACAAACCATGTACATTATAAGTAACGCTTTTTTCAAGATAAATATTGGGAAATAGTTGCACAAAGTGCTCGAAAATATCCTCGGCTACTTGAATATTGGAAACAAAATTTTTGGGACACATCAAAAGTCTATATGCACAATGCAAAAGTAAAAAGTGATAATATATGTCGCTGTCAACAATATCTTTTAAGACCAAAATGCCGGTATAGAGAGTAAATTGACGGAATTCAGTGGCTTTCCAAAGGGATAGATCAGAAAATGCCCTTGGTTTCCTTGAAAATTCTCTTGGAATACAAGAAGCTAAGGAAATCATTTTAAAAGATAGCATTTGTCTACACTCTGCGCTTAATTTTGGTTTTGTTGTTTTGTTTTGAATAATTGCATTAAGCATTTTTCTAGAAATACCTAAATCCACTAAATGCATAGGGTCAAGCGGAAACTGTGAAACCATTCCGATTCCTAGTGATTCCAGAACACTTTCCCTTGAAAAGAAAAAAGGTTTATGGTGGCTCATATGACTCCTCTCTTTGAACGTTGAGTCCGTTCTTAAGTTGTTTCCAACAGTTGTATTGTAGGTTACAACACGATCTACAGTTTGACCAACTTGGTCGCATTTAGAACAACCATTAAAAGAGTTATGTGACACTACACCACAAACAAAAGCTCTAGCAGGAGCGTCACAGACAAAATATTTAATTTTTACTTTAAGGATCTTTCCGTGAAGTGTTAATCCGTTTTCTTGAAGAAGTTTAAACTCTTCAGCAAAATCATGAAAAAAACTATCGACGCAACGGGGTTTTGAAGACCCTAAATATACTCCTATCATGAAAACCTTGATGGAGGGTATGTTTGAAATATGACCCAATATAGGCCAAAGCTCAAGTGAGCTACTTTTAAATAAAGGCACACCATCTGTTCCTACAACTAAACTTATTTCATTTACCGATGAAACTATACCTGCAACTTTTTTCAAATTATTTTCTATACCGAAATGGCAATAATGTCCAGGAGCTACTGTTCTTATTATTAGTCGGTTTTCAGAAGATCCTAACAACTTTCTTACACTGACCGGTACTTGTAAATTTTCACTTTTCAGAATTTTTAATAAGTCCTCAGTACAATTCCGTGAAGGATTATGTTTAGTAAACCAATGCTTCAGCTTTTCACACAAATTATTACTATTTTCACATTGATTTGAAAAGATATTAGAGCTTGTCTGTGGAGCATTGAAACTACTGTTTTCAATCTCACTCTCAATGTTACTTTATATTTGCCTATTTCTATCTACAGTTTCTAAAACTGGAGCGCTATTACTAGCAATCGCCTACTTAACTTTCCTATTAAAACTATCCCTTTCTTGCTTTGCCAAGCGTTTCAAATTGCTCCTACCAAAACTCATTTTTAATTTAAATTTATTTAAACACAAATTTTACCAAATTAACAAAATATTCACTTTTTAACACTTTTATATTGACTTTTAGAATTTATTTTCTTTTACTCTTTTCAATAACTATGTTCTTTTAAAAATTGGCTTTACGCACTTGTTGACACTGTGAACAATGGACTTCAACTGAAAAAAATAAACAATAGAAGAAAAGGATTTTATGTAATTAAAACAACGGCGCGTGGCGCGTCGCCCCTTGCCTAATTACTGGAAAACCCAAACGCATTTTGTATCTCTTCTGTTTGTCGAAAAAACAACAATGCTTGCAAAAAAGATCACTTACCCCGGACACTGTGCTTTGTTGTTGGAAATAACTTTGTTACTAGAAGCAAACCAGGCTGAGGATCGCGAACCGAAGTTTTTATGATATGTAAAAAACCCGAACATTGCAATCCTTCAACCATCCGTCGCCATCACCGTCGGTCGTTGTTGTTGGAAATAACTTTGTTTCTCGAAGCAAACCAGGCTGACGAACGCGAACGGCAATTTTTTATTATATATGTAAAAAACCCGAGCATTGAAATTCTGAAACTGAGGCCAATCTCCGTATAACTATTTAGTTGCAGGTATAGAGAAGAGAAGAAAAATTAACAACACAAAACCCATCTCCATTGAAAAACTCATGCTTCATCGTGAGTGAAAGATTTTACAAAGAAAAAGATAGGGTGGATTGTATGATCATAGGAAAAACGCAATGCCTTTCAGTAAGGATTTCATTGCATGCTATTCCTCAATGATTCGAGTGGGTGAATTCCTTGGTGATTTCACACAAAATTTTCATTGGTGAGCAAATTTCCTACTGGGAAACAATACAATACAGAAAAATTGAATATGTAGGTAGGTAGGTAAGAGAAAAAACGTAACTATTGAATGGAACAGATATTAAGAGAGAGAGAGAGTATGGGAACGGGAAGAAAAGAAAATTAAAAATGTTGGAATGATAATGACATGAAACAAAGCAGCGACCTCGCGATTGTGATGAAATCTAATTCCTGGATAAAATAAATTCAAAAAGTTTATAATTTTATAATTTGTTTTTATTTATTTCTCAGGTTGTATGTGTAACTAAGAAGTGATTTTGGGCTTAAAATTTGCGCAACAATATTTACTTTATGAAGCAATGCTAACCTTTGTCGATTATTGTATAGATTTTAAGATATGAGTGGTTGTATAAGTCAACTAATGAAAAAAAATGGATACAAAATGTAAAATTATTAATATTTAAGTTTGACAAAAATTATTAATGAAAAAAAATTATAGCCATAAACAATCTTATAACAATATAGAAAATAATAAAATTTATTTCAAATAAATCGGTTGACTACTTTCTGAGATCGTGCGTTACGAACTTTAAAATGGTTTCGCTTTTATATAATAGTATAGATTTGAGCCATACCGTTCTTCCAAATTTCATTGTTCTACTGCAATCGGAAGTGTGCCATATTATTTACATCAGTTCTGAGGAAGTGGGCGGATACCACACCCATGAATGGAAAACCTCAAATTTTATATTTTTTTTAGTGCAAT
Source organism: Chrysotoxum bicinctum (assembly GCA_911387755.1). Taxonomy (NCBI): domain Eukaryota; kingdom Metazoa; phylum Arthropoda; class Insecta; order Diptera; family Syrphidae; genus Chrysotoxum; species Chrysotoxum bicinctum. The sequence continues at coordinate 201,755,727 of OU426988.1, read as the reverse complement.
TTAACGGTTTACCAAATTTCATCGTTTAACAGCAGTCGGAAGTGCTCCATTCAATCAACACCAATTCGGAGAAAGTGGGTGGATGCCACGCCCCCTGAATGTAAAACCTCAAATTTTTGATGTTTGCCTCTGCTTGCATGAAAAAACCTGCCGTTGTGCAAAATTACAAGACAAGATTCTACGATGTCGGGAAAAGCTCCATAATTTTGATGATCTGTCAGTCAGTCAGTCAGTGAGTAAGGCAGTTACGGTTTTTGTGATTTTTGAGGCCTTACATCTCAGGAACTGCTTAGCTAGAAAATTGAAATTTGGTGAGGCGCCTGTGCCTGACTAGCTTAGCAAATATTCGGAACTTTAAGTTTCTGACTTCATTGGTACTGAAGATAGGGTGGGGTCAAAAATCGATTGAGTTTGTTCCTTAAAAAGGGTGTAGTGTCAGAACTTGGCTGGGGACCACCGTGCCCTTTCATGTGACGAAAATATTAAACATAATAAGTACATAAAATAGGTTGAACGCTCGTATAGCGGCTTCAGTAAATTGAAATGTACAAACATAATACCGGGTATGGCGAATTGCATGGTGTATGGCTTTGATTTTTTATTTTGTGTTTATCAATTTGTCGTTTTAGGTAATATAAACATATGCGATTTTCGAAATAACAGTTCATTTGTTAATAAACCAAACAAAAAAAATTAAACAGGAATTTAGCTAAGCTTAAGGAAAAAGCTGATGTCGATTGTTTAACATGAAAATAAATCAAACATAGAAGTATGCAATGTGAGAAAGAAATAATTAATTTTTCTGCCGATTATTATCCAATTGACAATAAGTTTTCAATTGAAACGTGCTCGTGGTCGTACAGCAATGTCTCTAAAGTATTATTTAAAAGATCAGTAAAAATCTAGCTGAAAACAGAGAATCGAACAAAACTATCATAATCATTTGTAATGAATTTAAATTTTTGGCAGTCAGGAGAACGATGTAAAATACATATTTTCTCTCGCTCAATACTAATTTATTAATGCAAGCCAACGTCTTTAATATCCAAGTCTGTTTGAATAACTTAGTTATACTTGGAGATGCTTCTTAAAAGATAGCCTTAAAGAAATCAGAACAACCAGGTATTAATATGTTTTAGCCGTCTCAAGTTTCGCAACATGCAATGTCCAACTTTCTTCGATTACATGGCAATGACGATGCCTTCAGCATACAAGAGAACAATTACGTAAGACTTTCAAATAGTATATGTATATCTCATCTTCCAGATCAATTCAAAACAGTAGTGACCTCAAGAGACAATCTTGTTTTATGCTTGTTGTTGATGGGAATGAATTAAAATATATATCGGGTTTTTCAATAAGAGTGCTACAAAAGTTTTTTAAATAAAACAAAAACGGTTTTGGATATCAATGAAATTCTTTATTCCTGTGAAAGTACGTTCGATGCCATTATGTATGGAACTCGATTTGTTTTGCATGGCCACCACGGGCACGCTTGCAGAAGTCCAGATGCTGAACCCAATTTTCGACTGTTTTCAAGCATAAATCGGCCGATACTGCTGCAATTTCACGTTCGATATTCGTACAAAGTTCATCAATCGTCGCTGGCTTGTTGGCATAGACCATAGACTTGACGTAGCCCCACAGGAAATAGTCTAACGGCGTCAAATCACACGACCGAGGCCTGTGGATTCAAATTTTTCCACTAGACGCTCAATTGTTGATCTGCTAGGATGATTATGACGACCATAAATTGGATTTAGCGCTCTTTTAACTTTGAGGCAACTGACTCCGAATTTCGGTAGTAAATTTTAATAATTTCGACTCGTCGTTGGCTCGTATATCTTTTCATCATAAAATGGCAAACCTTACTGAAGAGAAATGTCAAAAGAGCGGCAAGAAATATGGCGTCGTTTGCTGTCCCTGTCGCTCTACTTTTGTAGCGTCCCTGTTGAAAAACCCTTTATTTCCATTCATTACTATGAATGTGTTTTCTTTCTAACGTTTTTGCTAAGACTCAAAAAGTAACCTTCGACTGTGCTGTATTCTTTTCGATAACCAGTTTGAAGTTCGCATAAGAGGTTTCTTCATTTAACGAATCTGTAAGACATTTCAGTAAAATTCCTGACAGGATAACACTTGCCTTAATACTTGTATGAATTTCTACCGTAGAACATGCCCAATAAGATAAACGTCAGTGAAGTGTTTTTTGTGGTATTTGATCTTTAGATTTTTACATAAAACTTTGTTGGATTCACATCGGCTTAGGATTATTTTGAAATTATGAAATTATGTGGGTCGGTTTAATGATAGATCTTAAAAATATGGTTGAGCATTTAATTCTTTAAATTTCAAATCAGATTTAAGATTGAGCCACTGTACTTTTGCGAAACAGTAATCAATAATTATTAAACACGTAGTACCCCTAGTTTATACATATTAAAAATTGCCTTTTCCTTCACTTTTCTTTTGCCCATATAATAGCCGTGTTTTATTATTGCCAATGATACATATAGATTATCCTTTGAAAATTAAACAATATGTATCATAGTGGTAACAGTGTTATATGTCCACCTCTTTTATGTTTTTATGTTTGTTGATTTACCATTATTTCTTGTCTGTAGTTGTCAATGTAGTTTACAATACCGTACACTCAAAAGCCATCTACCCGCCAAATAAAGGACCAATTTGTTGATATTTGAAATAGATCCAGATAGAGACACTATCTGGAATTATTTTCTAAAATACTTGTTAAAAATTAATCCAACTTCGAATCCATAGATCCGTCGATAATGAAAAACAAAAAACAACGTTAGCCCAATTGTTACCGTTTCAAGAAATATTTACGTCTGTTGATCTTCTTAATATATAAAATTAATGTTAATAATCAATCTGTTAGATTTATGACGAAACTCTTCAACACTTTTTTGAGCATGTGTGTTTTACTATAGAAATCGTACTAAAAGCCCAAATTTTCTCAGAGGTCATTTCTCAATCAACTTTATTGGTGAGGAACTTATGTGTACTTTCGCTTTTTAAATAGCCTGAAAAAACTTCTGAGAGACACACATCGCAATTTTACTTTGCAGGAAATTATTTTTTGAAAAGTTGTAAAAGCGATACCTAAGTGATTGGTGAAATAGGCCGCTGATCTCATGCTACAGTGGACGCACAAACACACTGACGCGCAAATCGAAGACGGATTTGATGACGATAACAACTTTTTCAGACTTTTCCATAATTGTAATTCTATTGATTAAAAACTCATTTTTTTTAAAATTAAACCATTAAACAGGTAAAAAAAGAGACTTAATAAAAGAGAAAAGTTGAAGTTAGTTAATAAGTAAAAATAAGATACAAATATCCGATTACAACTTGTTATTCTGGATTAAGTTAAAAAAAAAATACTTTTTATAATTTTGTTCAGGTAAAAAGGCCAAATAAATCATAGTCTACCCTAAGCTCCATCAAACAGAAGCTTTAAAAAATAACTCCGTTACAGTTTACGAGTATATCGACCGCAAGGTCAATTTCTTGAGTAAGCCCTATAGCCTAGCCATTAGTCACTGTTTTTGAACAGCAAAGTGATGAAGGAATTAGTCTTACGCTATTCCATTCGACTGAGGAATATAAAAAAGTGATTGTTTTGGCTAGGGGACATCAAATTTACCTAATTAACATATTGCACTGCTGGTATTATTAAGTAACTCTCAACTCATTACTACAAAAGCTGTAGACATACAACAACAACAAAAAGTACCGAAGCCGGAGACTTGGCAGCATGCTGGCTAGTAGCATCGACCATAACAAGTTTTAATTTATTTTTGCACAACTTTTAAAGTTATTTAGTAAAAAAAACACGAGTCGAAAACAATTAGCCAGGTGAGTTTAGTTTGAGACTGGATTCAACCGACTTAACATGTTAAACACTTAACACGCAGTGAACCTAGAAAATTATTTGAAAACAAAATAAACAAGTGAAGGTAAAAAAGTTATTTCAACAAATTATATCAAGTGCTGGTGCTTGTGAAAAGTCCTAAGAACAATAAAGTTAAAGCTAAGTCAGGCGATTTTTTAAATTATAACTATTCTCCATGATGGGCAACTCTAGTTCAATGTGTAAGGACAAAAAATCGGTGCAACATCGCGGCCATGATGGGTAGGTGCACTTTTATCTAATTTACATTAATGTTAATTTTGATATTCATTTCGATTTCGAAAAGTGCTTTTGTGCTTCAACCGTCTAGCTCTGGTCATTGTTTGTCGCTCTAAAATACCCTGCGCGCGTTCGCTAGAATCGACTGTGAGTAAAGATACAAAAATAGAATCTACAAAAATAATGCAAAATATAAATATTTACACAGAACTGATGACGCAAAGAGATAAAGAAGGGTAGAAAATGCTCGTCAACACAATCTAGAAAGGAAGAGAGCTTTCAATTCTGTTATATACTCGTAGAGTTGATGTTTATTGATTTACTTGTAGCATCCACTCTGTAGTTTGATTTGTTGTTTAATTCGAAACGGAGTTCGGGAAAATTTTAATTATTTTATTTTACTAAAGCTGTGACATATGTACGGTTCTCAAATCTCCCACCATCTCTCCCCCATAGTGCCCCCAAAAGAGTGCAATCATTGTCATAATTCACAGTAGTTTAAAATCGTGATCTGTGAATTTCTCAAACAATTATATCTAAGGTACAAGGTTAACATTAACGTTTCCAACAAAAAAAAAATGGCATTCACTTCAAGGTCATCAACACTAACAACAAACTGATTAATTAATTTAACGTAAATTAGCTTGAATTTTTTTTAAATTTTTGCGAGAGCATGCAGGCAAGGTGTTATTTGTGATTCAATTTAGATTCCATGGTGACCCCGCCACCAAGCTCAGTACACAATGAGTACATAATCTTTGTTTCCTCGGTTTTTTGTTTAATGACAAACATTAGAATGTTCCATTGATTCACAAACGCAATGACATCATTTGTTTCAAAACATCAAATTCCTACAGATAAAGATGAGGATACATATATGTAGATGCATGCATAATAAATGTATGCATAATATTGAATGCTGCATGGAAAATTATAATATTAACTTGTTTATGCTATATCGAATACAGGCACGTCTCCAGAGGAGAGATCGTTGGACTGAAGCCTTCTTTAATATAATTTTAAAGGATAGGAGTAAACGTTAACAAGTTTAAGGTGAAGACAATCAGTGCGAGATTAACTTAGCTTCAGAGGTACATAGTTTACCAAATCTGGGCTCTATTCCAACGCTATTACATCAGTTAAATCAACTACATTCTTCAGCTATATCAGTTACATTTAACTTTTTCAAGCAACCAACTGGAAGTGTTGTATGATGTAGCTGGAAAATGTACTTGATGTTGTTGATGGTTTAAAATTTGACAATTTCATAGGTCGGGACTATCTAAGAAACTCTATCTTAACATTGCATACTCAGTAATGTCAGCTCTGGATACAGTCGAAAATAATTTCCAGAACAGGATCTCTTTCGTTACATAAGCATATCTCTTGTAGAACAAGCATTTGTTGTTCTTTTACCGACTGAAGAACAATAAATATTTATAATTTATGTTTAATTTAAAAAAATACTAAAACTGGCATACTTTCAAGTACATCAATTATTCTTCAATTCTTCAAAAAAAATTTCGTCTGTATGAATGTAGCAAGAATTTAGTATTAATTGTATTACTACAATGAAGCCTAAAAAGCTGTAAAATACAATCATACATTTTTCCAATAATTCATTTAATTCTCCGCATCTATACTGATGTATTGAAACTTAAAATCGAACGTATTTATGAAACAGAACTGATGTAACAGTCAAAATGGTACATTGTACTTAATGTGAGTTAAATCGATTTAAATTCACAAAAACTCGTACTGAAAAATAGAACCTTAGGAACTATTAAGTATTTGTTCTAACCAAGGCTTTGGGTATGAGCATCAGCTCTATAACGGAGTCATCCCATTTTAATGTTTGGCCTTACCTTACCTCATTTTAAAAAAGTTATAGGGTTAAAAATGTTTTTTTTAAAGTCCCCAATGATGTGTAAAATCCAGCCTTTGTACTGAGAAAAATTGTTAATATTTGTATTCCATTATTAGTTGTTTATTGATTATTAAATATCAAGAGAGAATATTAGCGAAGTAATAGACCATTTTTGAACTTGTTCCTAATCTTACATACAACGAATCTTAATGATCAACAATACATACATATGTATGTACATATATTACATTTAACCTCAATTTTGAATGTAATACTATTTAAAGCTTTGTTCTTACGTACACAAATGTTTTATGTAATGAAACAAAATTTCGGCTACGCATCTGACAAAATACGAGTAAATATATACTGGAATTGATAATTGTATGCCCACAAACAGAAGGAATGAACGCTGATAAGGGAAATGAGTTGTTGTTATGACGTATTTATTGTTCTTTATAAACAATATATAAGCTTCATAATATGAAAGAAAATAATCTGATGTTATGATTAGAGTATCATAATAGTTTATCGGAAACATTTCGAATGTTTTGGAGTAGGGTGCTATTTAAACAAAATTTTCTCCAAATTTTAGCCAAATCTAGATTTATCTAGCTAATATTAACCCAACTATTTTATTCAAAGAGGACGCAGCTTCAGCTAGAAACTAAAATTTGTAAGCTTACTTATCTGTCAGTATTGGCGCACAACAGACCATTTCGACACATTATTTTCGAGTTAAATTTTGAAAGATTGTGTTATTTTCTATTAATTTAATTAACTATATGTGACCCTTATTTTGTTTAGGGTTTTTCAATTGGTAGATTTTGGCGGCCATGTTGTTTTTGGTAACATCTGTTAAATCTGTTGTATATTATTCACTTACTGATACTAAATCACCATGGCCAGTAACACGATTTAACAGCATTCCCGAATGATAAAACTTTATTATTAAAATGAGTGTTCGTTAATGCAAACGTTGCGTGCATTTTTTCGGTAGTCGTCGGGGACCTTCATAGTCGACTCTTCAACGTTTGGTGGCCAAATTTAAAGCGACCAGTTCGGTAATCACTCAGCTTACATTCGTACGCAGAGTCGGCTAAGAAGATCGCCTCACTTCGTGAAAATGTACAAATGAACCGGAAGCAGTCAATTCCTCGCCGTGCTCGGCCTTTCGCAGACTTCAACTTGGCAAATTTTGCGTCGGTACTTGAGCCTACACCCGTAACCTGACCTAGGAGCTTCAGGTTGAATGGCTGTGTTAACAAGCGAAATTGATATCGTATATGGGGTGACACAGACCCACTCGAGGTTCACTAGGTGACAATGCATGCTCAAAATTACCGTTTGGAGTGAACTTAGGGCCGGTGACTTCATTGGTCGTTTTTTTTTTAACGACCTTGGTGAGGCGGTCACAGTCAATGGAACGAGGATAACTAATTCCTGATGGCCCATATTGAACCAAATGAGCCTAGACGACCCTTTTTCAAATACCCCTCGCAAATGATTTACTTCAACCGAAGGGTTTAAAATAATTTATTTGAAATGATCTTATGTCAAAATTTAACCAAGTTTTAAGCTGACGTTTGGAGGCGAAATGCGGGAGCTAAAATTTAAGTGCGATCTGCGTACTAGGCTTAAAGGTACATTATAAATTTATCAAAATTGTTGAGCCATTTTCGACCAAAAATATAATCAAGTCAAAAATGATCTGCACCAAATTTTACGCAAACGCTTATTCGTTAATTATCTAGTTCGATGTACCTACAGCTGGGCGCAGAAACAAATATTAAAACAATTATTAAAACCTCAATTTCGCTTACATAAATTAAACAATGAGTATTTGTCCTTTAAATTAGAATACATTAAAAAAAATCACCAATAGCAAAAAGTTGTTACTAAATAGGTCCCGGCTGTAACTTTTAAAATAACTTACGATTTTCAACATTTTCACTTGCGAATCGGCAAGTAATGCATTCGTAGAAAAAATCGAACTCTAGATTTTGATCAAACTTGACATTACATTCATAGGGAAGGCGAAAAAAATGGTCGCGAAATTCTGTCTGTCTATCTGTTCCACTACAGCCTAAACGGTTCGGCCGATTTTCTTAAAACTTGCTAGAAAGCATTTTTAATTTTTTCGCCATACGTTTTTCTCTTTTATTTTAAGATTAAAAATAATGGTACTGGGCATACGATTTTTTTTAATTCACAAAATTTTAGTAAATTTCAAGTGAGTAATACTTAAAAAAAATCTCACTTACTTTCTCTTATGTAAAAGGGCTTTGGAATTTAAAAATTATGCATTAATAGATAAAATAAATATAAAACATGGATTTAATGAGATTAAAATGTTCAAATACATAAAATTGCAGTCTGATTTTTCGAAAAGTATCAATTTATACAAACAGAGTTTAAAAATCGTTTTATTATTAAATTAATTTTTTATATAAGAAATTCCTTTAAAATTTTTCAAGAACAAAATTTTGGGATGCCAATTTTAAGTATCTAATAATAAGGCTTTATGAAATAATTTAAAAAAAATCGTTTACACGTTTTCAAGATACTGGTTTTTAAAACAAGAAAATTGGAATTTTTTTTTTCAAAAGATATTTTTTTGAATATTTTTATATGCAATATTATTTTAAATTTAAGGAAACTCCTGTTAAAAATGTTGCTTAAGATCGTTATAGCCATTATTGAGAAAGTCAAAAATAAAAAACCGTTGATACCATTTTTGTCTAAAATGTAGTCTTTGCCCATAATAGAACACATAATTTTTTTATCAAAATCGTTAGAGCTGTTTTCGAAATAAATAATATTTTGCATTACGCGTGTATGGGTACTGTTAGTCTTGTAGCTAAAAAAAAATTAAATGTATCCTCTAAGGTAAGTACCGAGTTTGACGAAAATACCTCCAATACCTTAGGCTTTAGATCGAGGTACAGACATACAGACAGGCAGACGGAATCGTCCTGTCTACTTTTTTCGTGTTCTCTATTATCGTAATGTCAACTTTGATCAAAATATCGAGTTCGATAGGGCAAAATTTGCCCTATAGTACCTATGTATGTATTTCACAAGTAAAAATGGCTTTCGAAAATTGTATTTTCTCGTGAACTGCACCTTAAATTTTGATTAATTTTGTTCGGTCTCGCTTAATTTTTATAATCTAAAATTCAATAAAAATAAAATGCGTGACTTTGTCGCACGAACTTGCTCTTATACAATAGACTAAGAATCTAAAAAATGAATGTTATTGGAGAAAAATGTTCATAAGCATAACATTATTTTTTTTAAGCCTATTAGAAGTAAGATATAAAAACAGAATACCATGATATGTATTTCTTAGGGAAATATGAATGCACGAACTAAAATTTAAGTTGTTGTAGAGGTTTCGTAAAAAATAAGCTTTTACATTATATACAAAATTTTTAAAATATTTTTATGGAAAAATTACAGTACGCCAACATAAAGTTTTTATTACTGTACGAATAGATTTTAAATTTCATTGTAATAATTAGCCATTGTCATAAATCATCAATACATAGCCAAGTTTAAGTTTTAAAACACAAAAGCAAATTCGTTCGATCCACCTGTGGATCTTAGTGCTTTCTAACTTAAAACAATCAATCAAAGTTGATATGAAACTCAATATTAGAATAAAAGACATTTTTATATCTATCAAATTATTATTGTACATAGTTTCAAATCTAAAAAAAGTAGTGGAATTTTTCGCCAATTCATATTATGTTCATAGTAATCACTCAAATAGATTTAATTGATTTTTCCCTCCCTTCGACTCACTAATGCGATTATAAAACGACACAATACAAAATTTTACCCGCAGAATTCTTTAGTGTATTTTGTGAATTCGAAAACGCAAAACATTAGCAAAATTTCTGCAAATTACTTCGTCTAGACATTAAGTTGAAATCAATAGTGAAATTTAATAAAAATAAATCTTTATTATGTTAATAAATTGACCAATAATATTTTGAATATTTATTGTTTGATTTTTAATTAGGCTTTTTTCATCTCGTTCCTCTTTATGCAAATAAAAAACTTTATTTTATAGTTTTTTCCCTACGTTTCGTTGGAATTTCCCAACTTCTTCAGAGGTTGTTTTATTTTTTATGAGATATTTGTTTCTTATTACATTTAAATTAAAAACACATTTAATTTATATAGAAAAATACAAAATTGAAAAACAAAGAAAATAAAAATATAAATTAGTTAACATGACACTACTGGCAATAACTTTTAAAGTTACTATGAAATAAAGTTTTTTATTTGCATAAACAGGAACGTGACCAAAAAAGCCTGATTAAAAATCAAACAATAAATCTTTATTGTATTCTCAAATTTTGTTGCTGTCATTCTGTTGTTTTTAGTCAAAAATAAAATTAATAAAGTGCCTGCTCATCAAGAGTATACGTAAATTCTTCGTTCAAGGTCAATATTGAATCAGCTGACTTTATGATGTGTACCTAATTCATATTTTTTTTTCATAATTTTTTTCATCAAATAAAGTCATTGACGCATCGCGTTATGGTGGTAAGATTAATAACACGGCAGATAATATAATTTAATTTGGTCTTTAAAAAAATCAGGTATCACACACTTAAAGCGCGTGACAGTTTATCAAATAAGATTCACTACGCATGGCACAGATAGTCGATGTTTATCACTCTCACATACCAAACAAAAAACTTTATTATCAAACTGATTTAATTTGAATTCCTTTTGTTCCTCTATTTCGGATTCGAAAAAATATCGAAACCTGTATTAGTTCACTATGAGCATTGATTTTTTTGCATTGCGATTTAATGCGAATCTATTACGTCAGGGTTTTTCATCATCTTATGCTTTTTTGTACGTTTAGGTATTCACGAAGTCATCTTTACTTCATTCATTGAATGAACCATAAAAACAGGATGAACAATTCGTGGAAGAATGTTTGAATTTCACAACAATTTCTCAAATATTTCCGAAGGGGAAACGTGACCACTGACAGCTGTTTCACGACTTTTATTTAGTTCTTGTGAAATATGTTGACATAGGACCAACTTCTAATTTACAACTAAATAATACTGTGTTTCCTTTTTATTATAATAAATAACTCGGAGAATAAATACATAATTTGTCATAATTCGGACGACAAAAAATAACTTTTAAAAGATACATGCATGCATACATTGTCACATACCTATACATAATGTACATATGTATTTTTACGTGAAATTGGTCAGTTTATACTCGTAGTTTTCTGAGAAATACATACATAAATGTTTAAACACGATTGCTCATTCAAATTTCTATTTTTTGCTGTCTGTCATAAAATTTAATGAAAACAAATATTTTAAGACCGTTTGGTCAACAAAATATTGACTAAAGAAAAATTATTGTGAGACTTCTAAAAAATATACACTCACAAGAACTTTTATCACGGAAATTTTAAATAACTATTGTGAATAGACAGTGCTAACCGGTCATGAAAACATTTTCTTTTCTCAGTGTACCATTTTAAATCAAACAAATACTTAGTTCATTACTTGAACTAAATATAAGTAAATCTAATGTTCCTATGTAATCCAACAAGATGCCTTTTAGGCCAAAGTGCAAGTCGTTTTACATCGAGGTCATTGCATTCAAATTTGATCAAGTAAGTATGCAATATTTTTTTGTTTCTAATTAAATTCTATTTGTATCGAACTTTAGTAAAATATTTTTGATTTTATTCGAGCAAAAAATCAAGTTGTAAAACAACACAACGAAAAGTGAACATTTTTTTTGAAATATCATCTGAAATCGACCAACAAATAATATCATGAAAACTTACAAATATGAAAAATGTTACAATGAAACTAGAATTTAAGATCACAAATATTTGTAAGTTTGTTTTATTGTTCTCTTATTTCTAAATCGCATACAGAATGGTATAGTTTTAGTTTTGTTCTAGGTTCCTAGTATTATCAAGAGAAAGATCCTTACGTCTTACGGCCATGTTAAATTTATCTGCCAATATTGTCAGAAACGTCATTAAACAATGTTACTTATTCCACTCGCCTCTATAGTATCAAAAAATCATCCTTCAGAAACAAGTGGAAACTAAATGTCTAAGGAAGATATTTATAAATCTAAATCGAAACATGACGTAGTTTGGGGATGTAGCAAATTTCGACAGATCAACCTATTTTTAATAAACGAACATCAGCCATCCGTGTGAACTGACAATTTCTAACTTGCCAACATTTTTAGTAAATTAATTGCCTAGCCAAAGACGGCGTTATTCAGGAAATAGCGGTTCAAATGTTGGCCTCGAGGTCCACCGTAGTTGAAAACGTCAACTCAACGTCAGTTTGATCGTCAAAAGATAATTTACGAACACGCTCTCTGGATAAGCAATATTTTTGTCTCCAACTCGTTTTTTTTTTATATAGAGCTTCTCCGAAATTATCGAATATTTGACTTTAGCAAACTGCGTTATCGAAAATAATACTTTTACATAAAAATTTCGTTTTCGGTCTTGGAACAGTTGTCTGTTGTGGCCTTAAGAACATCTTACACTTGCATATCGGTTGCAAATGATGTTTCCGAAAATTAGCGAAGATTCAAAACTTAGTGTAGCCCCAAAGAAAATAATAAAGTGGTGTTAATTCGCATGATCACAGTAGTCAATTGATGAACGGTCGCCTTGAGATGACCCAGTTCCCAGATTTCTTCTTTACAACTTCAAGCGTTGGGTTGCTTGTATGTATGGTATGTACCATGTTGAAACCGCAGCTTGGATATATCGAGATTGTCGAGCTCTGGGAACTGACAGCAACGATCTTTCTTCCCGAATTTCGAAAGAAATAAGGTCTTATGATACGGCATTGCCATAAGCCCCAAACATTTCTTTTTTTTTAGATACATTGATGCCTGGTCGAGCAATTGTAGATGGTTTTCACTCTAATATTTTTAATGTTGCTTGGTCACATGACCGCTAAGCAAAAAATAGGCCTGGTCTGAGAAGATGATTTTTGTAAAAAATCCGGACCTCTGATCACCATTTCCAGCACCCAATTAACGAAGGACGCGATGATCGCCACTCTTGATATTGCGAACTATACTGTCACTCTGTCACTCCCTGGGGCTTATCTTATTCCAATAGCACGTATTTAGCTTATTAAATACCCAAGTCGAAAATGGTTCTCGTCGGAGAACAAGTCTCATGTTAACGCAGCAGCAAATATTCTTTCTCTAGAGAGTTGTCTGCCTTAAAAATCAAGTAATGAAAATCCTTGGACGATCTGGGGATAGATGTTCTTTAACGATACGTTAAATGGAACATCTCAAAATATCAAGGGCACTCGCGTGTTTTCAAAGTAAAAGCCTTTGAAATAGTTCTTATGAAGTTCATTTCCTCTCGTTGATTTCTCTGAGGCTCAATTCTTACGCGGTAAATTCGCATGGGATCTGTACCGCGGGGAGCGATATTGAAATATAACGGTAAGTTACGTTGCATTCTAACGATCGAGTGGGCATTTATAAAACAGGTTTGCACACAAAAAAACACGCTACATTATCTTGGTGATTGAAACGAAGTGCTAAAAAAGGAAACTCTTCTTCGTTGGATTAGAAAATAACCTTTCAAGCCGTATTTGTATTGTATGTTGTAGTTGTATTGCATGTTTGAGTCTATTATTGATAAAATAAACACTGATGTGCCCCTATCTTTCGGGTATTCACTATTGATCTTTTGTCTGAAACTTCTAATCCATTAAATAGTTTTGCTGATGACAGTACTCTCAGGTTCTCATATTCGATTCTAGATCCACGTCCTTGTCCTTTGGATGTGGATTTAGAGTGGCAACGAATCATAAGCTAATTTAATTCTGATCTCGATAATACTGTCAAGTGAGGAACCACAACGTGGATATTAATGCTTTAGAAACTCAATGCTGTCTCATATCGTTGGAAGAGTACCCACGTCCATCCCACTTTCCCTAAATGGTACTTGCATCAAGAAAACCAAATAGCTTTCAGTTCTCAGTGTGTACATGATAACATTCGACTTAGCCAAAAACGCTACTTAGTGTTTAGTTTTCCTTTGAAGACGCAAGATATTTTTCACAGCTTCGGATCTCGATGTAATCTTTAAGACCTATATTCGTCCAAAGCTTGAGTACAATTCCCATATGTGCTCCACTAACCTAATTGGATATACATAATTCAAAAAGAGCTTTAAAACTGATAGGTAATAGAACTACAATGAAATAATATGCTTTTATCGAGCATAGCCGCAATGTTTCCTGTCTTTCATTATTTTTCATTTGTTCGATATTTTTTAAACTTTAACTAACTCAACTAAACTTCGTTATTTTCATAAACAAAGTTCAAGTGCATTCCTTCAGACAATGTGTATGAGTTTACCTTTGGACTTAATTTCAGACGTCTTGTTATATTGACAGATGCTTTCTTCATCCGCACTACACGAACGTGCAATGCTTCACCCGGCTCAATATTTCCCTCCGGTGGATTTTATCATAAAAGTAATAATTGCTTTTAAAAAAGTACTCATACGCCACAGTGTACTTGGTAATTTTAAATGATTTCTTATTAACAGATTAAATAATTATTTACATACATAAAGCCCATTTATATAATTTACATATCTATTTAAATTTATATATTTATATATAATATATTTTATAAGTTATATGCTTATATCACCCTGGTTAATGTCATTTAGTTATATCTTGATCGTGACCAATTATAATATTAAGATAATTTTTATGAACAAAAGTAAATCTTAAAATAGATATCAGAAATGTTCAGTAACACGTCTTTTGATGAATATTTAACTGCTAGTTTATTTATAATGATGATGTTACTGGAATTTAAAGATATAGAAAATATGTCTCGTTAAGTTTATGATTGAGATACAAAATTTCAACTTATTCTTTAAAATAATTTTTTTTTAACTAAATCCAGTCCCAAGCAAAATTTACTTGTTTCAGTAACTTTTGTTTGATTTTTATTGTCGCCATCACCCATGGAATATTGTGGTTAATGCGGTTCATTGCATTTATAAACTTGTTATTAGAAAATAATTCAAGTGTATGTATATGATTAGATTATCTAATATTTTCAAAAATTATTGTTATTGCATACGTATAATTTAAGATATAACGGACATTTAAAATTAATTAAATAACTACACGAAGACCAGTGGAAAAAAAAAATTTTAATGTGAAATTTTAAGTTTTGAAAGTATAAAAGGAATGTATAGATAAACTGACAAGGCTCTCCAAAGAGCGAGGGGTATTTGCTCAGTTGAGAACAGAGTGATAATTATATTTTAATAGATTTCTTGTGAGCTTCGAAGTTTTTCAGAATAAGATATTACAGATATTTTGAAATGAATCGGATTTGATTCCTCATATTTTCTAATTAAAATATCCTTTTTCACATTGCAATGTGTGTACCCTAATTTTTTTGAAAAAAAAATCCTCCATTGTTGAAGTACATAACAAAACCTCAAAATTATAGAATCTTAATAATGTACAATTTATTTATGATTTTAAAATTAAAAGTCTTTGGACCCGACATCTGTTGGGGAGGAGATATTTACGAAAATGTAGATTTATGCTCGGGTTACGTTTGACGTTCTCCTGGAAAATTTTATAAAGTTGCCTGAGCAATGTTCTTTTAATAGGCGTTTTTTTTTTGGTTCAGAATAGATCTCTGAACAGAGTCCGAGTATGTCGAGCATCTTTTGAACCAAGCATGCTCGGAGTTGTTTTTGAAACACAATCAAACAATTAACTGTCACCCACCATTTGTTTTTAAATTTCCTTCTTACAAATGCTTGTATTAAGCATTTAACTCTATCTGCGTAGTTATTTTATTATGAACTCATAGAGCGCACTTTGAACATGCTTTAAACGAAAAAAGAAACACACATTCGAAGCTCTTTGAAGTATTTTTTGAATGATGAAATATTGAGTTAATTTTCAATACGTGGCGCTGTGAAACGTTGCAAGGCTAAGCTATTTGATAAATAAATAAAAAGTACAAACTCTTTGCAAAGAATTGTAAAACTGTTAAAAAATCTATGTATATAAAATCGTGTGAAGTTTAATGCTTCGAAAACTCAATCTTGTTTACTGTCGTTGAAACTCCTTAAGCAATTGTCCGCCAAGTACTCGGATAAGGGCATTTAAATGTCCTCAACTCAAGTACAGCTCACATCTTTGGACAGGTACAGTCTAAACTTCTTTCCATTTATTGGATAGAATCTAGAACAGCACATTAAAATTGATAGAAAACGGAAAAAACTAAAACATGTATGTGGGTGATTCTACAAACGATGGAATTTTCGGCGGCCCCAGAAATATTTTGAAATCCGTTCAATTATTTAATCTGATTTTTTTTTATAAAATTAAATCTCACTGATATCTACCTGGCCTAACAATATTATTAGGGTGACCTTATTTTATATTGCTCAAAAAATTCTTCAAAGTGTCCGATTCTCAGTCCCCTGACGTGTCCCCAGTACGTTTTCGCAAAGGAAAATTATTACCGTTCTCTTATTTCAGATCTCATTTTAAAATGAATCCCACCGAAGTTACGCCAAATAATACATCTTTGCTACGAAATAGATAAATACTTTTTAGTAATTGATTTTATTACAAAAAAACTTAATTAAATTTTGTCCCCCGCTTTTTATATCAGTCCCCTGGCATATTGAAACAGTCGAAAATATCAATAACTAGGATGTCGATCAGATTTCCAGCACTGACAATTTGAAGAACCAAGTCTCCTTACAATAAAATCGTGGCGCAACTCGATTCTGTTTCTTATGTTAGTATAGTGAAAAAGACATTTGTGCACGAAGTCGTGGATTGTCCGTTTAGTTTCTCAGTCCTCTGGTGAGTTTTTACGACACAAATTTGTATGTAAGTAGGCATCTTTTTTAGCAGTATAGTATAGGTTTGATGAAACTGTAATATTTTATATATTTTTTTGATTTTTTAAATAAAACCTTAATATCGTTTTTGCGCAAAAACCATGAAAAACCTCAGTCCCCTGGTCTCAGTCCCCTGGCTAATAAATAAATAAATGATATTTTATTCAGAAACCTGAGAATTTTTAAGTTATGTTGAACTTCGAACTTCATTACGAAATATTTTTAAAATTTTTAAAAATAATATAATTTATTTTAAATTGATTTTAAGTAGAAAAAAAAATTTATTATAATATATTATTTTTTTTTTAATAAAATGCTAAGTTATTATGTATTAACCATGAATTTGTATGTTTATAAAGGCTAATTAAATTAAATTTCCATATTTTAGTTTGTACCCAAGAGAAAATACAAAAAAAACTAAAAATTTATTCAGTCACCTTAAAAAAAAACTCAGTCCCCTGAACATCCTTTTTCAAAAAATGTCCTTAAAATCGTAATTTTTAATTTTTTTACTGGCCGCTTTCAACAACGCAAAGAGACGTTCTAAGGATCAACTAGAACAATTCTTACGACTTTTGGCTTCCAAAAATGTCGTGCCGAAATTTGTATCATTTTATTCCATTGTTTGTAGAATCACCCATGTATACCTATAAAATTTAACAATGGATGCAATTAAAAAGAAAAAAATAAATAACATTTTTTTTTGGCAAAAATCATACAATCAAATTAAATAGATTGACAAAATAGAGAGAAAAGTAAATTAAAAATGAGATAATAAGGCTTTCCCCCTTATTAAAAAAGGCTGAAATGATAGAGTAGACACAAATTTAAACATACTGTCAAAAATTGTCTCAGTTGGGTCTTAAAACGTGTATTAGGTGTGTTTTTTTTACAGCTTTAATAGCCGACGATAAATAAAACGCATCGAGGCATACAAAAAAACTTGGCAGCACTGTGCTGTGGAATGGCATTTTAAAACAAAAGAAATCTCATCTCCTTCTCTTTCTCATATCTTCTATCGAACATTTTTGACATTTCCATCCTTCGTCGCTATCTTTCACCATAGAATAAGAAATACTTCTTATTCAACGTCTTTCACAAATTAGAGAATGGACAAATTTTTATAAACAAGAAGCACAAAATCGTAATTAACAAAAAAGTAAAATCCTAATACGTTTGTATACAATTCATCGCTTTGGTAGCACAGTTTTAAGCCTCGATAAAACTATGTCCCGAAAATTCTCGGGGCATCGCTGATGCCCATAGTCGCTTAGTTGTTGTTGCATTTAACATGTGAATTGTTTGCCCCAGGCATCGTTTTTTTATCTTCGCCTATTGAAAATGTAAAAAAAACACACCTATTGTTGGGGATTCTCTTGATATGGCGAGGCAAAGAGTTCCACAGACGTGAAGCGTTAATAAAAAATTGGAGCTCAGAAGTTAGGCTGAAGAGGCCCTCGTAATTGTCTCAAAAAGATAGGGTGGCTGGGTTGTGAACAGGATATCACGGAGCAAGAATAAGGTGCGAAACTAAAAATATTTCTACAGTGGCATGTTAAGTAAATAATTCGAAAAATGTACCTAATGATGTGTTCAAGGTGACATTGAGCTTTCTTTTGTAGGCATATTTACAACTGGGAAGAATTAAACTTTTTGTTGGGTTTAAGGCCAGTACATTAGTCTTAGCTCAAAGTGCTACTTTTTTCGAGGGCCTCATTCACGCGGCAAACACAATCTTCAATGATGCCAAGACCGCAGCCGAGGTACATTTGTAAATCGTCACAATACATTATCATTGACGTAAAGCGAAAAAAGTAATGGACCAAGAATGGGTCCTTGTTTAACTCCATTCGTGGTAGGGAGAAAATTGGATAAATCGTTACCTATTTCAACTGCTTGCATTGCATTCTATTGGATAAATAGGAATATATAAGTTTTACAGCATCAGGCGAGAAATTATATGGCTAGCGAAGTTTATCTGCAAGTTTTCCGCGTATAAATGTAACGAATGCCTTTGTGAAATCCAGGAGAACTAAAAAATTAGCTTTATCTTCATTCAGTGCTTGAAAAGGTCCTCAATTACATCCAGCAAAGCGGTGACACAGTTGTGGTTCTCTTAAAAAACCACTCTGACTTGCACTTAGAAAAGAAAGCTATGACTCAAGTCGGCCTAAAATCATTACATTTAGCATTTTTGGGTATGATTAAGACTTTCGCTTCTTTCCAATCGGAAGGAAATTCCCCTATTGTAAATATGGTGTTGAAAATATGCGTGATATGCCGCAGAACAATTAGAAGTATTATCTTTCAAAAAGAGGGGTGCATTTATTTCGAGACCGATGGCATTTGACCTTACTGAAAGTATACTTTCAACGACTTCAACACTGCTAACCCTTGTGAACCCAAAACTAGAAAAACTAAAATTATTCGAAGAAAAATTAACTGGAATCGCATGGTTAGAAGGATTAGGCATTGAAGGAGTTAAGACCATCATTATATTTAATGAATTGCCGTCAACATTCTCATTATGATTATGTTTGGCCTTACCAAGCCCAATATTATGCAAGCTGAACGAATTTCCATCAAAATTTTATTGCGAAGTGTATTATACATTTGTCTAAGTTCAGGAAGATGATAACGTTTGTACGAGTTGTAAGCTCAATTTTGCTGCTGTATTAAGATGGGTATTTCTTGGGTAAACCAATTAGGATTATCCGACTTATTTTGCTTAGTTTTAACTGAAACATACTGTTAAACAGCTGAGCAACGTTATCATTAAAAAACCGTATCTGCTCAGTAGATGAAGACAAGTTGAATAAATTATCCCAAGCTCTATTTCTAGCATCCTATCTTTTATAAACAGGGTCGGAATTTTTCATATCTTTTTTAATTTATCGCTTCTTTCACAAGGAATAATCAGTCTAATAGCCAGTTGCATTTCTCCCACAATCAGTTCACTTATGATTCCCGTATCGCTAGGAATGCTCATCAGTTAACACTCGAGTCTAATTTTTGACGCATCGTCATTAACAGAGATTCCTTTTTCTTAGTGACATAATACGATTATGGAATAATCAACTCAGCACGGTTTTCGTTATGGTTGACACAACCCCAAATAAAAAAATTTAATGGTTTAAAACACTAAGGATCTAACCAGCCATTCAAAAGTTCCATTTCGAGAAATCACTCGTCCAGAAAATTTGTCATGCAGTTTAGTGAATTGTATCTATTTCAAAGCGTTGTAAATCAGTCTTTTAATTAAAACCTAATTTTTAGTCTTCGACTGATGAAAATAATAAGGTCTTCTTTAAAACTGTTTAACATGTTATATAGTGAAATTGATCTCTATTTATATTTATATATAGAAATATTATCACTACGAGAAAGTGTTAAAATTTAAGGGAACTAAAAATTAAATTTCTTCTCTGATATTGTCTGTGTGCAAAATTTGTTTGTTGCAGAATTTTCGAACGCAGTTATTAAGTAGGAATGTGTATAATTTAGAAGTACCTTTTTGAAAAATTGGAACAAAATTCATCGAAGCATTAGCGAGATAAATATGTGAGAATAATCCAAAAGATTTTTTAAAAAAATGTCAAAATCCTATTTCCCTTATGAGTATTTTTCTTTTAAAACAAAAACCGCAATCTTATAACAGTTTCTAATACCTATGGACATCAGAGGTAGGACGTTTGATCAAAATCGTTGAAGTCATTTTCGAGAAAGTTTGAAAAATTATCGTTCTATAAACAAGCGCGCAAACACCAATTCGAATTTATCGTCTAGCATATCAAATCGGTCCATAAGTTTAATATTTAGCACGATGTAAAGTGGACATAAAGATGCACTCTGACGCATAGACTGACGAACATCTCACTGATGAAATACGAGATATCGACTAAAAACTTTTGCTATTTCAGATTAAAGGAACAAGATTTCGTTAAAATCTCAATGAAAACTCTGAATTTTAGCTAAATCTAAATGCTATTTTGCTCCAACTAATCAATGAAATTTAAAAACATTTAAGCGGAAATCTCAGATCTCAATTTGATGGTAACATAGTATTAAATTGAATTAAAACCCGGATTTTTTGCTTACCCTGAAGTTTTTCTTATTTGATATTCTATTCATACAACCTCTATTCAACATCATTGCTAAATATGACTCACCGAGTTAACTGCATAACATTAATAAGAGATAATAATTTAAAGCCTTCAGCAATCCACAAGTTCATTTTTGTGGAAACTATCATTAAGTCACGCACGCCTTCAAATAAATCAAAAAACCGCCATTATCTAAGTGAAACATTTTAACTTTCAGATAACCTTCTACCTACTTTAAAATTTATTTCAATAAAAATAAAATTGATAATTTATCATCTTTGATTCGCAACTTACTCATACATAGATATCTATCTACTTCAATTTCCTTTACAGTGAACAAATATTCCCCTCGGCAAATGGTTCTCATAGTGCCACCTCGAATGGAAATCGCGACCGGGACCGGGACCACGACCAACACGACCACCACCACCGCCACAGCCAACGCATTCCCAATCAACTTAACCAACACCACCTGTTGTCCAGTGGACCTGGCAAAATGAACTCGCCTTCCAATCGGCAGCTGCAACAGTACGAACATCAAATTTATAAAACAACAATTCCGGTGAACAACCATCAATGTCAACAATATCAAAACTGTTCCAATATTCAGATGAATCAATCAGCTGTTTGCGGCATGACTGCCGGCACCGGCATAACGAGCAATGACGTCACAAACGTAGGAATCCCCTCTCACGCGTCACATTGCTGTTGTCACAACAACAACTGCCATCAAGTGCGCAATTCTGCCACCTTCCCGCATCTCGATGGCAACACCACTGGCAAAAGATTCGTATGCCCTACAAATACCATGACAGAACCACACCACGAAAATCATACGACCCTTGTTGGATATGGCTGCGGTGGTGCTGGCGGCGAGCTCACAGACGGTGTGGCAAAACTTTGCAAATTTAGTTCCAATCGAAACACTCAGCAACCGACGTCGTCGTATTCGTATTCTCCTGCTCTAGTGGACGCAACTAGAACTACAAATAATAATAATTCAAATTTTTATTTTCAAAATAGTCATCGTTCCTATAGCAGTTATATTGACAAATTACGAGGCATTCCCACAAGTACGAGTAGTAACGAAGATCTAACAAAAATGGCATCAGGACATAACCGTGATCGATTGGGATTGTGGGGAACCAGTGGCGATAACGAAGTTACCGGAACTCTATCTGGCCTGGATCGTCTGCAAAAAAAGCGATACAATAAGGTGAGTAGTACCAGTAGGATATTAATATGTGCAATGGAAAATTTCCAGCGTTAAAGTGCTCTGGTGTAGAAAGGTTTTTAAATTGACCGTAAAAATCGATAAGTGACAGTTTGAAAAGTGAATTTTACGAATATTTTCTCAGCGAAAAATCGATTGAAAAAGTTGACAATTCTATTTGTTTGAATTATGATTCAAAAGCACAAGAAACAAAGAACGAATGCAACATGTTTGAATAAAAATTTGAATAAAAATGTATTTGAATATTAATGACATCTAAAAGGCATAGTTTAAATGAAAAGACTTTTCGATTAATGTGTCTATTGTGAGCGCGACTGCCGCACGATCGAATTTTAATTCAACGGTTGAATAGAAATGTTTTTTTTTTTTTTTTTTGCTGAAATTTACCCAAATAATTTATTTCGCAAAATTACAAATGTTGAAAGAAACATAATTCATCCGTTTAAATGAGAAATACATGAATCAGCATTTCAGCAATCGTATATATCTAATTGGTCTATGGTAATAAGTTAAAAGTTGCGAAAGGTACCTACCACCTATAAATACATAAAAATGTACTTTTGTTTAGAAAGGCTTATGGGTAGGTAGGTAGCTATATAATTTATATTTTTCATGCTATTTTCGTTTTGTAGATAGGAAGATAAGTTTAATGGGAAAATAACTACCTAGGTACGTTAGGAATGGAAACTTTTTACTGCTTGCTTTATTTTAGATAAATAGCTTTATTTATACTTTCATACTTAAGTGACTCGAGGTGAGTTCATTATGAATTTATTTCTTCATTCATTTATTCGAATTTATTCTGGATGGATAGCCCCAACCCATGCTCGGTCTGAGTGTATACGAGTATTTTAATTTGCAGCTGGTGTGGCCAGGTTCTGTTTGTTTTTTTTTTATTTGTAGTATTAATTTATTTAAAGTTCTGTATACTGCTGAAATAAATGAGCCGAGTAGAAGACTGCACTATTTAATAGGACGTGTTATTGATTTAAAATAGCTTTTAACGGTGTTTATTTCACATAAATTAATATTTCGTCTCAATGACTTCAAATTAATCAGTTGACAATTGATGTTGAATTAATTATATTACCAAGGGATATTTTCTGTTGCCATCAACCTCTTGACAAAGCTCTAAAATCAATTTAAAATTCAATCTACATATTTAAATACAAGTTAATATTTAAAACATATGTACATATGTACTTTTAAAATATTTTCATACTATTTATTTTAATTCATTGATTGCTCATATGAAGTAAGGTACAATATCTTATAAATTATTGTTAAACTTAAGTAAAATTAATTATTATAAGAGCTACTTGTGCAATAATGAAAGATGAAGGTAATAATAAGAATTTTATTAATAATAAGAATTTTATAAATAAACAAAGTTTTTTTTTGGCAATTATTAAAAAAAAACAACATGAAAAGTGTTTTTTAAGAGGATTTTTAAACTGAAATTAATTATTGAGTCTTATACGGTGTTAAGTTTTTATTAGTGTTGATTCTGTTGAAAATTTTCAAGATTGATTGTAAATTAATTGATTTCCCATAAAAATACAAAATTCCAATGACATGATTTCAAGCAATTTAGCATTTGGAAAATACATAATGTCTTATTATGTTTTGTCTTCATGGAATAAAAAATAAAAGTAAAAATAAATTTTAACATTTTATGATTGGCAGCCATTTTCCATCAATTATTTGATAGTTTTGATTAGGGCTTTTCGTAATTAACAATTATTATTTTATAAGACTTAAAACGCATCATACGTCACTTGGCCGTCAACTGTTTAACTAAACATTTGGTGGTGCAACAGTTTTATAGAAAACCAGGACCTAGTGACTTATAACTTTTAACCATTCCTGTGTGCATAAAATGGAGGGGAACTGCATTTTTCTGCTGAGTCTGAACAGCTAAGATCGACAACAGTTTTCATGGCAATAGATACTCTTGGAGAATTTGTCACTTCTTCGCAAAAGGCAGTAGACTCCTGAAAAACATTTTTACAGGAACGGATAATCAAATCCAACAAATTACCCATTTTTAAAGACAATTTTTAAATGAAAATTCTTGTTGTGCTACTTAGTGATGGCAGGTTATAAATTGGAAAAAAAAGTATTTAAAACGTTTTTAGGGGGGATTTTACAAATGGGGGACAAAAGTTTTTTAAGGCCTTGTTGAAGAACGCACAGTTGAGGACTACTTTACCAAAATATTCATAGTATAGTAGACTTTATCAATTCTTTTTTTTTTAACTGTATTTTCCACATCTTTATAACACCTTTCACGATCATCAATTGCTGATTGATAAATATTGAAATTTGTTATTTTCAAACTCAAAGTAATACACATGTAACCAACTATTCATTGATAATTGTGAATTTTCTTTCAATTCTCAATGGTCTGCGTAATTCTCAATGGTCAAACATTTTATCAATTGACTAGCTAAATACCCGATTATCATGTTTTTCAATTTACAATTGATAATTGATAATTGTAATAGGGATGAATTACCTCGTTTATTTTGAAACAATATTCACCCGTATTCTGAAACTCGTATTCGACTATAGTCGTATGTTGGTATTCCAAGAGTCGTACATTCGACTTCACTTGTACTAATATCGGGAAACACCGCAAAACATCGCATACGACTTTTCATATTTTATCATTATTCCAAATCTCGTATTCGATTTACTTAAAGTCGTATTTGTGTACTTTATTACTCGGGCGGACCTTTCGATAAAAATAAATAGCCTTGGGCCACCCATGCTAAATGGTCCAGCTTGTCTTAAAGTAAGAAATATTTAACAAATTGTAATACATGCCTCTTTAGGTCTGCAATGATCAAAGATGTATTTAGTTAAAACAGAAACTGCATCACAATAAGCAGCAATTTAAAGGCACAGGGGTGGTGAAATTACAATCATATGCTAGACCAAATTTGAGGTGTGCATTGATAACATTTTAAATTTAAATTGTTAATCCCCAAGGATCAAACATTGGAGTTTTTCAGCCTCCTCCTGTAGTCGACAGTCGACACTATAAATGCTGAAGATGAAACTGACATAGTCCAAGAATATAACGAGTCAGTAACACCACTCGTACAAACAAAAAACAAATAAAATAGAAGAAGAGCTATTGCAAATCAATGGAGCTCATCAGAATTTCATTATAAATAAAATAATTTAATTGAAAAAAACAACAAATGACTTTTTCAATTCAAATTTATTGATTTTGACAATTACCTACGGGCGACAATATAAGTTATTTCTTTAAGCTTCTCGTACGCTTGACTTGAAAAATAACGATTTTGATACTAAACGAATTCGAGTTCGACTACGAGTACGAGACAACATACGACTTATAGAATATGGGTGATTTTTGGGAATACAATTCTTGCGTTGCATTTGTCTAGAACTAGTCAAATTATGTACCTTAACCCCAGAATAAATATAATTTTTAATTTTAAATTTACAAGTTGCAATTTCCTTATTTGCTTTGAGAAGATGATGTGTAATTTCAACATAAAATTCTTTTAAATATAAGGAAAAATTTGCATGACCATAGTGTTAGTTTTTACAAAACGTATGCTATTTTAACATGGTCTTCTGAAAATCGTAATTCAACTATGTACATATCTTGTTGATTTAAAGTTAAATCTAGTTATTTCAACAATTATTCTTATGGGGTTTTTCAATAAGAGCATCTACCCACTCTGAAATGAAATAAACAAACAATTCTTTTTTCTTTGAAAGGCACATGCCATTATACCGGCCACTGCTTCTTACGGCCGCAAGTATAGGAGTGGTCCAATTTTCAATGACTCTTTCGCATAGACCCGGCTTGATTTGAGCGATCGCCTGCGTAATGTTCAACGTAAGGGCATCGGTCGATTTTGGTTTATCCGCATAGACACGCCACTTCAGGAAACCCAATATTGGGGTCGTCCTCGTCTTCCAAACGCTCCGAAGCTCAATTAGCGAACAAATGGCGTTATTAATGGTTATGAAATGAACTTTGAGCTCCTGGGTTAGTTGGAAATTATATGGGTGTAGGTCCAATTCAAAATTCATCAAGTTGAAGTCTATCATTTGGATAAAATCTTTAGATCATCATGTGCCTGTATGGTCACCCCAAAGTCAATGACGTATTTTATCATTCCCTAGACTTACTCTTAGAACGTGAATTATTCAATCAAATCTACCCTTACACTATTTAACATATCATACGCTCACACGGTCATACCATATACATAGTTCTATTGAATTGCATTTTTGTTGGGAAAATACAAAATCACACGAGACGGATGCTTCATGTTCATGCGCTCTAACGTAAACGTTTCTCACTTCTCACGGAAGCAGATGTTTTTTTCGCGTTTGTTGTTAGGGTTGATTTATTTGTTGATGGAATACATTTTTGCAGGTATATACGCATGTGTAGACTAGATGGTTTGTATCTTAATCTCACCTCATACTTTACTGAGCCAGTTCAATATGTACAAGCACAAGTATGTAAAGCTCTTTGAAAAGTTTTCCAATGTATGGGTGACAGTGAACAAGGTCATTTAAAGTGGTGTATTTATTTGTCTGGTTCTGTTATCTGTTTTTCTTTTTGATTCGAAAGAAGAGAAAATTAACGTTTAGGAACGAAATAGCTAGACATGGCATTACCTCATATAAAATTCATGGTATTGATAAGTCGTCACCTTTGGTTGAATCAATTTCAATCACCTCACTTTTAAGTAGGTAACATGAAATAAAATTTTATATTAACGTTATGCACTGTTATGTGACATTTGTAAGCAAAAATCGATTTCATATACCTATGACATGACGTCACGAACGAAGGGAAGACAAAAACTTGTCATCCAGACTATGTGTATTGGCATGTTTGTCTATCAGATTTCTCACACAGAATAGAGAGTGTGTAGTGTAGTCGCGACTTGCACACAACAAAATTCCAGGATTTTCCAAGGAATTTTTTCTGTCGTTAATATCTAGAATAAGAAAAAGTCCGACAGGCTCAAATCGCATGACCTTGGTGGCCAATTCACTTCACTTTTGCCAAAGATAACCTAACCTTTAAATGGTTTACGCAGAGTGTCAATCGTGGCGTCCCTCTTGTGGCATGTAGTGCCGCCGGCCGCCGCCGCGCCGTCCTGCTGGAACGACATGCCATCTAGTTCTATATTTATATTGTTAATTTTGGGCCATAAGAAATTGGAAATCGTCGTTGTGTAGCGCTCGCCATTGATGGTAATTACATCTTCGAAAACGTTAGTCAAAAATGCAATTGCAAAAGATGTTCTTACACGACACGCACACTGCAAAAGTCAACTGTTCGAAAATTTTATGCAAATGCATTATGTTCGAAAAAGCAGTTTGCTTCAGTCATATTTTCGATAACATCATTTGTGGCGCAACTCCACAGTAAATATCGAGTTGGCGTTTATTTGATGTTTTTCAAAACTGACGTACATTTTTTTTATATTGGATTGGTTTGGAAAGATTTAAGGCTTGCTTTGATTGCTGCATTGTAGAATGGACTTCAAATTTAAAAGTTTGATTTGGCACTTTTGCCGTAAATGGTTAGGTTAGTCTTTATCCAACTTTAGAGCAAAAATTATTTTCATAACGTTAAATAGGGCGTTAGTGTGAACATAACATAGGTAATTATAAGCGTATTGTACCAAACACCATGAATGAGTTTTCGTAAGGAAAATCCAAATTTAATTTTTATCTGCAGTACTGAAAAACAAATTAGAAAAAGATAGGTAAAAAACTGTTGATCGATGGAGATTATATTGAGATATATGTATAAAAATAATAATGGACTTTGCCCAACCAAAGAAATGTTCAATATTATTAAAAATTTAAATTTCTTAAAAAACATAAGCAAATACCAATTAAGACCTTCAGCCTACACAAAATTTGAACTTTTTAACCAAACAAAAGCTTATAGATAAGTTGGAATAATTGTTGTTGATTTTCAAATATTGTTATTATTTTATTACTTTGCGACCGAGATATTAAATCAACATTGCACTTTGATTTTAATTCACAATATAATATAGTATGTACCTATTTATATACAAGTAACCTATTGGCTTAAGTTTCAGAAATAAACCAAGAGATAATGTAGGTAAATAATTAGAGAATTGAGTTCTTAAACTAAAGCATACCCTTATTTATTCCCTTAATAATAATAAATTTTAGTATTTGCTAATTAAAAACTTATTTCGAGAAATTGATTTTTTTCCATTTCATGCTTAGCAGCCTTACTTGCATTGGTGAAAGTAGTAGATGTAAACAACAATGCCTGCTGTTAACAACAATCGTCTGGGTACTAAGATCGAAGTACAAAATCGTTGTATGACCGTTAATTTGCTATTTATCTCAGTACAGTCATAAAGTGATTTGTTTAAAAAAAAAAGTATGTTTACTTTTAGACAATTATAAAACGCTATAGAGGCATACAAACTTGATTTAACTTTGTTTTTTGTAGTCTGACATGTGTTTTTAGCAGACAGATATCGTCTGTGTCATATAATGATTTTATTGATTTGTTTAATGAAAAAAAAGCCGGTAAAATACAATTTGAGTAATCTTATCTTTGAGGAATATCTGTTTTTTTTTTTAATTTAGCAGTGATTATTATAGGGATTTATTTTTGTAGACAATAACATGTTTGTTTAGCATTTGATAAAAATTTAAGAATATTAATTTTGATAACAGTTAATAGGGCTGTTGATCTTAATATTTATTCGGCGTTTATTATTATTTTTGAGAACTTAATGTAAAATGTTGATATAGGTGATTATTACGAAGTCATTGAGTTCAAGACCTTTTCCAGAATAATTCAAATTGAAAGAATCTAAATAATTGAATTAAATTATATAAATTATAAAATTATTATGAATTAAATATAAAATAACGCAGTGCATTTCCAATACTCGCGTCGGCTTCTTACTATCACATGTCATGGTAATTTGGCAACAGTAACGGAATAATGAACAAGAGATTTGACAGATGTCATATCTCACCCTACAACCTGTAGTGAAGGGACAATGTGCAAAGTACAGAACATATGAGAGTTATCCCATACCTTCTGGGATACAAGTTCAGTAAGATGTATGATTTTTTAGTTTTAAAATTAAGAAAATCTAATCAAAAAGGAGAAGCACATACTCAATTCATACGCACTATTAACATTCTCAAAAGTTCATATTTTTGATCACCAGACCTCATTCTTTTTATAACACAAGTTGTTAACTTTAATTAGTGTGTCAAACTATAAATGTCATTAAAGGCTCAGAATAATTAGCTTAAAATCTACTAAAATTGATATTTTTTTTTTTTTTTTTAAATGTTTCAACACAGCGCGGGAATTATAATTCAATATATGCAAGCTTGCACTTTGCAACTTGTATTAACCATGTATTCATATTTATTATTATTTTACTCGTATCTTTCTTAAAATGCAAGATTGCACTTTGCAACTTGCAACAATGTAGCATTATAACTCCATAAGCACCTTCTGTGCATTTGATATCTTTGGCTTTTCCAAAGAACATTGTAATTTAAATCTTTTGTTTTCTATTTAAAATTCCTAAATATTGTTTGGCACCTTATGTGCAAAGAAAAGAATATCGATGTATTCAGTCTATGTTGTTGGTTGAACGAATAAAGATCTTTTTTTTTTACAATCGCTGAGCGTTTAAATTCTTAAGTGGCGCAGTCGGTAGGATAGCATACACCTGTTTTAAAATACGTGTGAATATTTATCGTTAATAATTCAATATCGGCAGTATACTGATAATAGTGCGTGTTTTAATAAAACAAAATACGTGTGAATATTTATCGTTAATAATTCAATATCGGCAGAATACTGATAATAGTGCGTGTTTTAATAAAACAAGAAACGGTGTAAAGACTTTATTTAAGCAACATTTATATCGGGAGTACACTGATAATAAAAGGTGCAAGAATCTACAGCAACTGAAGAACTCAACACAACTGGCCAGAGGAAATGGCTTTTTCCATTATATTGTAAGTTTGATTCATGTTATAGAAACCATATAAATTCCTTACTAACTTAATAAATTCAATGCCAAACCAATATAGAGATAAATTAAGACCAAAACCATATCATAGAGAAATTATAGATAACGAGAACTTAGATAATAGTGAAATAACGAATAGTGAAAAATAAATAGTAAAGCAACAAATAGTGAAGTAAATCGCGAAAATATTGTAGGTGCTAGTGATAATTTAAACCCATTTCTGCCAATAAATCAAACAAATATGGCGAATAATAATAACAACTCCGCTCAAGTTGACCCATTTTCTGTACTTAGAATCCCAGACGCAATTAAGGACTTACCAAAATTCGATGGTAATCCACGTCTTTTATACGATTTTATCACAAATGTAGAGGAAGTCCTCTTAATTGTTACATCTATAAATAATCCTACCTATGGTAGAATTCTTTTACGGGCCATCCGTAATAAAATTGATGGACCTGCAAACGAGGTTCTCAATATGTATGGCACACCCCTAGAGTGGTCTCAAATTAAGGCTAACTTAATTCTTCATTACGCCGATAAGCGTAATGAAACCTCACTAATTAAAGATCTGCATAATTTACGCCAACAAAATAAATCTGTAGAACAGTTTTATAGCGAAGTAATAGAGATTTATTCTACAATAAGGAATCACATCCAAATTCATAATAATGATCCTAATGTTGTGAAAGCGAAAGGAGACTTATATAGTGAAATGTGCTTAAACATATTTTTATCTGGATTAAAAGAACCGATAGGTTCTACAATAAGATCCATGAAACCTAATTCCTTAGCAGAAGCGTTTGCTTACTGTATTAAAGAACAAAATATGTCTTATTTTAGATACGAACACAAACCTTTGCCAAAACCATCCATCCCTGTACAACCAATGTTCAATAATCAAAGATTCGCTCAGTCGAATATGAGACCTCCAATTATCCAACAACAGTATCAATATCAACCCCAACAACAATACAGACCTCAACAACCACAACAATACAGACCTCAACAACTACAACAATACAGACCTCAACAACCACAACAATACAGACCCCAACAATTCCAACAATATAGACCTCAACAACAACTTTATTATCAAAAACCAATTAGT
Organism: Chrysotoxum bicinctum; assembly: GCA_911387755.1. Taxonomy (NCBI): domain Eukaryota; kingdom Metazoa; phylum Arthropoda; class Insecta; order Diptera; family Syrphidae; genus Chrysotoxum; species Chrysotoxum bicinctum. The sequence goes on along the minus strand of OU426988.1, from coordinate 201,724,236 downwards.
ACACAATATACAAATATTGTTCTCCAACCAAAACCAACATCCACTAAAACAGAACCAATGGACACACTTTCGGCTCAAACATTAGTTAAGAAATCCCCATCTGGACAAACGAACAATTTTCGACAAAACGCTCAGATCCATAATATTGACGAGATAGATAATCAGATAGAAAGTACGAACGATCAAAATAATTATGTCCAAACAGAACTTACAAATTCCAGTGATTTTCAAAATTATTATACCCAGGACTATTACCCACAACTAGACGCATACTATGACAACTCTAACGAAAACTTCTTAAATAATCCTGATTGTGAAGAAGAGACAAATTTTCAGCCTCTTGCTTCAATACACCCATATACTTAGACATTAACAAACACGGACATTCTCTTCCGTACATTCACATATCTTCACCCTTCGGAAAAAAACTGAAATTCTTAATAGACACAGGAGCTTCCGCTTCATTTATAAATCCTGAATACGTTCACCCAGACGATGTTAAAACAACTACACCCACAGTAATTACTACTATCTTAAAGAAACATAGTATAGACAAACAAGTAGAATTTCCGATTTTCCTAGAATTTCAACAATCTGGTGAGTTTAAATTTCTTATATATAAATTCCATGGCTATTTTGACGGACTATTAGGACTTGATGCCCTTAATATACTTAAAGCCAAAATTGATTTACCTAATAAAACATTAGTAACAACAAATTCAAAAATTCCACTTTTTTATAAACCCAATTTTATGTCTCAAAAATTTAAAATTCCTGCACATTCTAACTTAGTAGTCAAACTTCCCGTAGACAGTCAAACAAACTGGTGACATTCTCGTCCCTGCGACAAAAATTGAACCCAATATAGATATTATTGAAGGTATCTATTCAGCCGAAAATTGGCACGCTGAACTTGAAGTTCAGAATAATACACCAATAGACAAAATTCTTTTCTTACAACACCCACTCAAAGTACAACCTCTTACAAATTTTGAAACAAGAGAATTAAACAATTTAGACATTCAAATCGAAGATTATGATAGACAAAATGTAAACGATATCTCTACAGAAATCCGGTCAGAACACTTAAACCCCGAAGAGAAGAAATCTATTTTAAAGCTTTGTCGTAATTACTCAGACATCTTCTATAAAGAAGGAGATAACCTAACATTCTCAAACGCAATTAAACATCAAATCAAAACTAATGACGAAATACCAATATACACAAAGACTTACAGATACACATACGTTCATAAAATAGAAGTTCAGAGTCAGATTTCAAACATGTTAAACCAGGGCATAATTAGACCAAGTTTTTCTCCATGGAGTTCCCCAGTTTGGGTTGTACCCAAGAAAATAGACTCCACAGGAAAACAAAAATGGAGGGTAGTAATCGATTATCGCCGTCTTAACGACAAAACTATAGACGATAAATATCCGATACCCAATATTAACGAAATTTTGGACAAACTAGGCAAAAGCCACTATTTTACGACACTCGATTTGGCCAGTGGTTTCCATCAAATCGAGATGGACGTCCGAGATATTCCAAAAACGGCCTTCACGGTTGAATGTGGACATTATGAGTTTGTGAGGATGCCCTTCGGGTTAAAAAACGCCCCATCCACATTCCAGCGATTGATGGATAACGTCCTCAGAGATTTCATAGGCAAAACTTGTCTCGTTTATTTAGACGACATTGTTGTCTACTCAACATCCCTACAAGAACACATTGAGAACTTACAAAAAATATTTGATAGATTACGAAAAGCGAATCTTAAGATACAGCTAAGTAAATCCGAGTTTTTACGGAAGGAAACCGCGTTTCTCGGACACATTATTACAAGAGAAGGTGTTAAGCCAAACCCCGACAAGATAAGAGCAATTAAAGAATTCCCGATACCAAAAACAACAAAGGAAATCAAATCCTTTCTTGGCTTAATGGGTTACTACCGGAAATTCATTCGTGATTTTGCAAAATTAACCAAACCTCTCACTCAGTGTCTTAAAAAAGGTGCCGAGATAAATCTCAATGATGAATATAGGAAAGCATTTGAACTGTGCAAGGATATTTTATCTAATGATCCACTTCTCCAATACCCCGATTTTTCTAAGCCATTCGTGCTAACCACAGACGCAAGCAATATTGCCCTCGGTGCCGTATTATCCCAAGGACCTATTGGAAAAGATAAGCCTATATGCTTTGCGAGTAGAACCCTGACGACATCAGAACTCAACTATTCGACAATAGAAAAGGAACTACTTGCTATTGTCTGGGCAACAAATTATTTCCGCCCTTACCTTTTCGGTAATAAATTTAAAATAGTTACTGATCATAAACCATTGCAGTGGCTCATGAGTTTGAAAGAACCACATTCCAAACTTGTTCGTTGGAGATTGAAACTTGAAGAATACGATTATGAGATCGTATATAAGAAAGGTATTCTTAATTCTAACGCAGATGCTCTCAGTCGTATCAAACTAACAGACAAAATTGAATTAAATCTTAATGATACCACAGCCGCTACTATACATTCCGCCGAAGAAAACCTAGATGATGGTATCCCTATAGCAGAAAGACCCCTCAATGAATTTAATTTACAAGTTATATTCCAACAATCGTCAGATGACCAACCTCGAAATCTATTAAAATTAATATTTAAGAATAAACAAAGACGAATTTTTAAGAAAGAATCATTTTCTGAAAACGATATTATTTCATATTTCAAAGAATATCTTCCTCCAAAAAAACTGGTTGCAATCATGGCAGATGATGAAACATTTAAATTGATTCAAAAAGTCTATTCAGAACACTTTGCTAGGAACAAGACTTTCCGTGTATTAAGATGTAAGAAACTTTTGACTGATATCACAGAAAGCGACGAACAAGACCAAATTATTTCCAACTACCATATGAAATCTAACCATAGAGGCATCACAGAGACATACCAGCATTTACAACGTGATTATTTTTTTCCTTACATGAAAGACAAAATAACTAGAACAATTAACAACTGTACTACCTGTCAGACCCTCAAATACGAAAGACGACCTCCTATAATAGCTTTCGGAAAAACCGAAATACCCTTAAAACCACTTGATATATTACACATAGATATATATACCATCAATAACAAGAGTATCCTCACTCTTATTGATAAGTTTTCCAAATTTGGCGCTGCCTATACTTTACCAACCCGCAATAGTGTTAGCATTGTTAAACAAATCCAACATTTTATCAGCATCCACGGTATACCCCGAAAAATCGTATGCGACCAAGGATCAGAGTTTACATCTAATCTCTTCCAAGACTTCTGTAAACAGTTCAATATCGAGGCCCATGTCACCTCCTTTCAACAAACTACAAGCAATGCTCCTGTGGAAAGGATGCATTCAACTTTAACCGAAATTTATAGAATTATTCAAGAAAAATACAAAAACAAAGATCACGAGGACATACTTGACGAGACTATTATAACTTACAACAACTCTATTCACTCTTCAACCAATTATACACCATATGAACTTTTCTACGGACGTACATACGAATTCAATCAAACCTTGACATATAGTGACAAACACGACTACTTACAAAAACTCAATGCATTTCAGAGAGAACTTTTCGAATCTATTACAAAATTATTAGAAGATAAAAGAAATAAAACCATAGCAAAAAGAAACAAAAACAGGGAAACCCCAAACAATCTTGAAGTAGGAGAAATTATCTATCGAAAAGAATGTAGAAGAAATAAAACTACTCCACGATTTAAAAAACAAAAAGTCCAAACTAACAATAAACTGACAATAATTACTAATGACAATAAAAAAGTTCATAAAGCTAGAATAAAAAAGAAAAGAAAATTTCAGATTACTAATGACAGCAACAGCAATACAAGGACAACGACTGGAGATACATAACTTGACAGATAATTACGGACTTTTACCACTCCGACTAGGACATGCCAAGGTAATAGAAACCTACAAACGATTTATTCATATCATAAACCTGAAAGATTATGAACAAAGTATAGAGGAAATTCGTAAATCCCTGGATACTCTAGAAAATGACCAAACTAACATTGATACAGTAAAAATAGCAAATATTAAATTCAGCCAACTAGAACTCAAGCTTCAAACACTTTTACCCAATCACAAATTAAAACGTGGTTTAATAGATGGATTAGGAACCATTATAAAAACAATTACCGGAAACATGGATGCTAATGATGCAATAAATATTAACGAAGAAATCAAAAAACTAAATTTAAATCAAAATATTTTAGGAATCGAAAACAACCAACAAATAAGTATCAATAAGAAAATGATAGAGAGATTTGACAATATTACTCGCCATATAAATGAACAACAAAAAACGATAGAATCATTCTTATATATTTATAATTCCAATATAAATAATGTACTCAGAACAGATCAAGAAATCCTGAAACACCTCCAATACGTTCACAAGATTATCTTCAATATTGATTTGCTTTACAATCACTTAGTAAACATAGCAGAAGCTATAACTTTAGCACGATTACATATAATTTCGAAACAAATATTGAGTAAAACTGAACTGAATGAAATAAGAGCTCTTCTTGAGAAACAATCTATTGATTTCTCTTCGGATGAAGTAATTTATGAAATTTTACAATTACAAGCGTATTACAATAATTCAAACATTGTGTTTAGCATTGAAATCCCTATTACTTCCCAAGCAAATTATTCCTTTTTCCATCTCATCCCCCTCCCTATAAACAAAACCCTGTTTATATCTACTTACCCATACGTTGCTATACATGAGTCCGACGCACTTTATTTTGGGAAAGCCTGCAACCTCATAGAAGACATCTATCTTTGCGAAAGCAAAAACAAACAAAACACTAAGTTCCCTGAATGCGTACCAAAGATCATAAACAACCATCCAGCTATGTGCAACCTGTCCAATGGTTTGGAACCCAACCAGATACTTCAACCCGAAAATAATTACATACTCCTAACTGATGTTCGAAATATTAGTGTCGAAACAACATGCGGCATCAACAAATATAATATATATGGCACCGCACTTTTACATTACAAAAATTGTTCCATAACTATTAATAATATAACTTATGATCCAAATGTAGATATTTTTTGGGATAGCATTGTGATTCATCCTCCAACACGCAGTCAGATCAACTCACCCACTATAAACCAACATCTTTCGCTAAACAAACTCCATCTGGACCAGCTTAAAAATAGAGAAGAAATCCATCTACTTACCACAAAGTCAACAGCCCACATCGCATCAATTTGGGTTTTCCTAATTCCGATGACAATCATATCGATATTCATCTATCTTCAAATCAAGACTCGGAAGAATCCCAAAAATGAAACTCCAAGGACAGAAGACATTCAAAACGCTCCTTCGAGAGGCAACACCCTCTGGCAGTCGCTCCGCTAAGGGGGGAGGAATTATAATTCAATATATGCAAGCTTGCACTTTGCAACTTGTATTAACCATGTATTCATATTTATTATTATTTTACTCGTATCTTTCTTAAAATGCAAGATTGCACTTTGCAACTTGCAACAATGTAGCATTATAACTCCATAAGCACCTTCTGTGCATTTGATATCTTTGGCTTTTCCAAAGAACATTGTAATTTAAATCTTTTGTTTTCTATTTAAAATTCCTAAATATTGTTTGGCACCTTATGTGCAAAGAAAAGAATATCGATGTATTCAGTCTATGTTGTTGGTTGAACGAATAAAGATCTTTTTTTTTTACAATCGCTGAGCGTTTAAATTCTTAAGTCGGGCGTGAGGTTAATGAAGAGAAAGAAGGATAGGAAAGATGTGTGGCACGATGCTTAAATAAATTGAATTTGAGAAAAAAGAATTGTTTGTCACGGGATTGCTACTCTTGCTACGAACTGTGAAACTCTCGCTTTTCAAATACCATCCACTCCACATTGCAACGAATGAATTATTCGTGCGCGACTACCCTCGTAGTTCGCGACGAATACAAAATGGACGAATGTTTTTTTATTCGTCGACCGTTGGTCCTTCTCATTCTCATATCAATAGTCCATAAGTTAATTTTAATATAATTTGTGTTCTGATCAAATTTTATTTTGAATATTGTTTGGATCCTGCCCACAATCAAAAAAGGATTTCTTATGAAATTAATTAGTCTTAATCCATATACTTAAACTACCTTAAAGTTATATTTTACAATAGTTTAAGAATTTAAGAGAATGGTTAAGCCGGATGTAAACGAAAATGAATCGGAAGGGACATCCTTTGAAAAATATTTACTAGATCGATTACTTTCAATAAATTTGCGTTCAGGAATTTAACAATTGATAGCTTAAACATAACAGAATTCATTGACAAAAAGAAATGCTCTCCACAAAGTGTCGCTCAAATTGAGTTTTTTTTTTGTTTCTCTACAGATTTTGTTTAAATTTTTGGCCTTTTGATTGTAACGCGACTTTGTTTCAAATTCAAATAAAAAAAAAAACTGAAATATTTAATAGCTTTTGCTCCAATAAATCAATTTTCGTTTTGAATTTTAAGTTAAATTATTAAATGATTTGCGCAAAATCAATCATCCATTTTTTTAATACCTTTTTTCTAAATAAAAAAATGATTTTGAATGATGGAAATCTTTATTTGTATCTTTTCAATTTTTTTGTTAAGTGGATACAAAACTATGACTTCCAGTGATTACTATTCGTTTTCCCGTTGAATATTCTTCTTACGGGTTGTGATTGTGTGAAGCTTGTTGGCATGAGCCCTTGACTTCAAGTAACCTCAAAGAAAAGTCTAGGATGGTTAAATCGGGTGATTTTGTTGGTCATCGCCAAAACGGGAGACTACGCGACCAGGAAACGCTTGCTTCAGAATATCCATTGTGGCTAGTGCTGTGTATGCGGTTGCTGCACCATCTTGTTGAAACCACATGCTGACCAAACTCCACTCATGCAATCCCACGTGTACGCCGCACTACACAATGTCTTTCTGTGGAGGTAATGGCTCTTCGTGCACCACAAGCAAATTTTCAGTGTCCCAGAAAAGACGATTTTGCTTATTGACGTATCTGTTTAAGTGGAAATGCACCTCGTCGCTCATGATGATTTTCGAAACAAAATCTTCCTCTTCGGAAGGCTTGATAGAAATTCACACGCTACGGACGGTCAGCACGCATTAACTGATGTATAAGTCTTTCTCTAAAATTCGTTGTAGGGTCCGTTGGGCGCGACATGATAAGGAAATCGACGTCAAAATTCACGCTGCGCTAACGCCATCGACCGACTATTGGTCAACAAAATTGACACAATTATTCCACGCCCTTGCGTCGGAGTAAAGCGCTCCATTAGCTGTCTTTTTGTATACTGCAGCTGTCTAGTTCACAAATGTCTAATTCTACTTACTACGAAATGTCCTTACATAGGCACTATTCAACCTCCAAACACACTTAGCTTATAATGCATCTATGACTGCGATTTTTATTCGTTGTTTCTCTTTTGGCTTCCTTTCAATTGCATGGATGCTTTAAAACGCAGCGATTTTTAATAAAAGTTAACTTTTTGTCTACTGAAAAGGAGTCGTCCCTCCGCACTCTTTACTCTACTTAGCAAATCGAAATTCGCTGAACAAATGCCAAATAGAAATGAAACATACCCGAGAAATAAAGAAAAGCACAAAGAAGTTAGTAGGACAACTCTGCAATTTTTCAAATTTTTAATACCCCAGGAATTTTGTGTACCTCCGCCACCACATACGTCTCTCGCCGACGCACGGCGAACGGGCAGTTTATGACTGCTTATGATGAATGTTTTCGTCCTTATTTCCTTACACCCCGACTCCACAAGATATCTGTCTCTCCAACTCAATTTCTGACATCTCTATCTCTACATTTTCTTATTGCTTCGCTGGGCAAATTATATCATTATTTTTCATTTCTATCCCTATTGCATTGGATGTGTTTTGTGCGGACAACAGAAATTACGAGTAGCAAAAGGTAAAACTAACAAAAATTATATATATTTGCAAAGAAAAGAATGCGCATCTACCTAAAGTATAAATAAATAACACCAAACATAACTTAAGGCACGAACAAATGAATAACATGACACGTTAATGTATTTACTTACAAAATAAAAAAAAAATATTTGCCGACGGAATACTTGACAAGAACCAACCAAATGAGAAGACACGAAATAATGAGACAAAAGTACGAAAAAAAACCATCTGTCAAATTTCATATCAGACGTCTATATCAAGACAAAACCGCTGACATAGATCGAGTACTTTTTCAATAAAACAAAGTTTACTTTTATTAAAAATCAATGGTGCAAAGTTTTAGCCGAATTAGTACGATGTTAAAACTTTTTAGTATAATACTTGGTTAAAATGATGATTTTGTAAATTTTAATTGAGTTTATCATCATGCTTTCTTTAACATTTTATTAAAGTTTTATAAAAAAGCTTTTTTAATTTTTGTTTTTAGTATTATGCTAACTTCAGATGATTCTTTGACATTTACAAACTTCAAAAAAGGTGTACTTTTTTTTATTAGTGCTCAGAAGTAATTTAATAAAAAAAATAAATTTGGTACAATATTAAACAGTTAAAAAGGCGCAAAACTTTAAACAGCGTATTATTAAGGTATTAGTATGATACAACTTAAAAAATTTTGCTAACTTTAAAGTATTATTATTATTATTATTTATTTACATATAATTTTAAATTACAAATAAATAATTAGGAATAGAGGGCATAGCAAAACTAAGGCTTCCATCCCTCACAACTTCAAAGTAGTTTACTAACTCATTCTTAATTTTAAACATTTTTAAACTACTAAAGCAATTTTCTTAATAAATATGTAGCTTCTGAACACACCTGAAACAATGATTGTTCGTGTTAAAACCTAAGTAAACGGACCTCTTGTGGCGTTTGTAAATAGCACGATACTAAAAAAATAAAATAGGTAATCGACGACTTTAACTTTAATAAAAAGGTAGAGAAAGCGTGATGCTATAATCGATTAAAACTTGCAAAATCGTTGTTTCAACCTAGTTTCATACTAAAACAGCTTTAACATCGTACTAATTGAACTAAAATTTTGCGCCACATGTTTAAAGCTATGAAAGAGTTAGTAAACTACTTTAAAGTTAAGAATAATAACAGGTATTCTTACAGGACACTGCAAACTTAGAAGACACCTTAGTTTACTTGGTGTGGTAAGCAGTGCCACTTGCAGATTCTGCAACATGCATGATGATAAAGTTAGCAGATTGTCAAGAAGTATCTTACTAATACCTTAAAATTAGGCTGATTAAAATGTGTTTATTTAAAATTTAAGGACCAAGATTTCATGGGGTTTTCAACGAAATCTCAAAAAAATTTCTCGATTGCAACGAAATCTCAACTAAATCCTATTGCTATATTTATTCGAAATCACAATATTTATCCGCTATAATCTCAGATTATCGAAAAAATCTACCAATTTCAGCCACAAAAGTAATAATCATTTTTTGACATGTTTAATATAATGTATGGTAAAATAAAATCGCAGGTTATCTACCTTAAAAATGTTTTGAAATAATTTCAAAAACAGGAGATCTATCTAAACTAATGAACGCAATTATAGCTGAACAGTTGACAAGTTTATCAATTAAAAAGTAAACATTCAACTGCTGCACTTACTACTATGCTTACTTGTTGAATTGCAAAATCTAATTCTGCCTATCAACAACAACACATCAAATATTTAATTTGGACTGGCCATGTGCGAAATGCAATTAGAAACATAACGCACTCTCTTTTATAAACCTTGTGGGTATAAATTGCATGAGCAATGTTTTTTTCCAGACGTTAAAATAATTACATCAGTCGTTCAGCTAATGAATATTGCAATTGCATGACTAACCGAAAAACTGGAAGCATTTTAATACCTGTAATAAAACTAGAGCGATTTTAATGTTTGGGTATGGTGGGTTGTACGAGTACGAGACCTGAATGACATTGAACTTGAATCAAAGCTGTCGCTTTTTATGTTTTGCTTTGTGAAACACTGCTCTCAACTGAAAGAATTCAAGGTTGTAAAGGCACGATTAAACTTCACTTCACATTTTTGATTTTGCAATTTTTTGTTTGATTAGAGGTGTGGTCAAAGACGATAAATGGGCTGATCTTGGGCAATGGAAATTATAAACTGATGGGAAACAATTATTAGCGATTAGTTGCTTATGTCAAATCAATATTGTCAAAGTTCATTTATTTTCTTTTTAACTTGGGGGTTTCTTACTTTATTTCTTCAATAGTTTACAATTAAAACGTATCTCTCTCATGTTTTGCAAAATGTGTATATTCCAGAAAAGACCTTTCTCTTACCGTTTCGATCTCCTTCGATACAGCCAGGCAATTTTTGACACGCTTTGTACTTTAATTGGCAAATGGAATTTTCTTCTTAATTCAATTTTACCTAGCCTGGTGGTGGCGCTGAAATAAGCGCTAGATTTTACAGTGGAGAGTAGAACAGGATACAAAACAAGTAGTAAAAAAGAGAATATTTTATTGTTAAATTTAGCAGAGACAAATCTAGCAAGTAAAGTCCCTATACTTAGGATGTCGCCACAATATTTCGTCTTCTTGATAGTACCTTTGTATATAAAACTTATAGTACTATCAAGAAGACAAAATATTGTGTCGACATCTTAAGTATAGGGACAGTACTTGCCAGATTTGTATCTGCTAAATTTAATAATAAAATGTTCTCTTTTTTACTACTTGTTTTGTGTCTTATTCTACTCTCCATTTCTCTCCTTACAATGAGAGAAATAGTTAAACAAACAGTTTTTCATTTCTTCCAGCCGCTCCATTTACTGCGCGCATTTTTTTTTTAGTCATAATTAGTCTTTTTTTTCAATTACAGGGCCTTGCATTTACACTTGAAGAACGACAACTGATGGGCATTCAGGGTCTGCTGCCTGCTGTCGTGAAAACTCTAGACGAACAAATTAAACACGCCCTCATTCTGTTAGATCGTTTGGAAAACGATTTAGACAAATACATCTACCTAAGTGGCCTTGCTGACCGCAATGAACGATTGTTCTACAATGTCCTTGCTGCTGACATTGGAAAACTCATGCCAATTGTGTATACCCCTGTTGTAGGCTTGGGATGCCAGAAATTCAGTTTGGTATTCCAAAATCCAAAGGGAATGTACATTACCATCAAGGATAAGGGTCATGTTTACAATGTTTTGAAGGTAATTCTGAATATAGAAAAATATCCATTGGGAAATCGATTTTAAGAAGCTTTTTATTTTTACTAGAACTGGCCAGAAACTGATGTTAGGGCTATCGTTGTAACGGACGGAGAACGCATTCTGGGCTTAGGTGATCTCGGTGCCAACGGAATGGGTATACCTGTTGGAAAATTATCCCTCTATACAGCATTGGCTGGTATTCCCCCACACCAGTGCCTTCCTGTAACTTTGGATGTAGGAACCAATACTCAGTCCATATTGGATGATCCTCTTTACATTGGGCTTCGACAAAAACGAGTCACTGGTGCCGAATACGATGAATTCCTGGAGGAATTCATGCAAGCCGTAATGAGACGTTACGGACAAAACTGCCTGGTGCAGTTCGAGGACTTTGGAAATGCTAATGCATTCCGTCTCCTATCCCGCTATCGGGACACAAACTGTGTCTTTAATGACGACATCCAGGGAACGGCTTCCGTCGCATTGGCGGGTCTCCTGGCTTCACTGAAGATCAAAAACACAAGTCTCAAGGAGAATACAATTTTGTTCCAAGGTGCTGGTGAAGCTGCTCTGGGAATTGCAAATCTTTGCGTTATGGCCATGCAACAAGAAGGTCTGAGCGAAAAAGAGGCAAAGCAACACGTTTGGCTGGTAGATAGTAAGGGTTTAATTGTGAAGAACCGCCCAAGTGGTGGCCTCTCAGAGCATAAGTTACACTTTGCTCATGAACACGAACCAGTCGACACTTTGACAGAGGCGGTGAATGTGATTAAACCAACAATATTGATTGGAGCCGCCGCCATTGGAGGAGCATTTACACCAACAATTTTGGAAAAAATGGCGGAACTTAACGAAACTCCAATTATTTTTGCTCTCTCAAATCCCACCATTAAAGCAGAATGCACTGCCATTCAAGCATACACACATACAAAGGGTAGATGTATTTTTGCCTCAGGCTCACCATTTGATCCCGTGGAATACAACGGCAAGACTTTCTATCCTGGCCAAGGTAACAATTCATATATTTTCCCGGGAGTTGCATTGGGGGTGATTTGTGCTGGCATGTTGACCATTCCGGAAGAGATATTCCTTATTTCTGCCGAAAAATTGGCTGAAATATGTTCAGATGAGGATCTGGCCAAGGGCAGTCTCTATCCACCACTATCTGCCATCACTCAATGTTCTATTCAGATTGCTGTAAAAATTATGGAGTATGCTTACAAAAATGGTAAGTTCTACCTTTACTATTTACATTATAAGCTGGTTCAGAACGATTCTTGTATATATTTTATAGGTCTAGCAACAGTTATGCCCGAACCCGCAGACAAAGAAGCCTTCATTAAGTCCCAAATGTATGAACTCAACTATACACCAGCAGTTCCCGAAGTATATCAATGGAGTAACAAGCTGTAAAATGTTTCCAGGGACTCATAAGAGTCTCAAATATTATTATAATACACTCACAACCACCAACCATTAATTTAACCAAAAACAAAAACCAATACACAAGTAAAATAAAAAAAATAGATTATTCAGGGAGGGGAAAAGGAATTGGTTCAATAAATAAACTCAACAATTTTGAATTTTATACCTAACGGAAAAAAATTTGGACTCATCTATGCATGTACATACATGTCAATAGAGGTTCTTTGTATTTCGATTTTCATACATATATTCATATTCGTTTAGTTTTTTTTTCTGATTCTAATTAGTTTTGAATTTGTTAGATTTTGTTGTGTTTTCTTAGTATATTATTATTGTTAAATAAAAAACTAGTTTTATATGATATAAGTGGTTTGTTTTAACTTATTTTTTTGATTCTTTTTTAGATATTTTTAAATAACGGATGAAGAATAAATGCAGTTGATATAAAAAGTGTTTAATTTTTGTAATTTTCGATATTGACTTAATATTCGCCCTTTAATATTGTAATATTTTTCCTTGGTTCGTTAAATAAAACTTATTACTCTTTTTAGTATTTCTTCTTTATTCACACTTTCCAAACCAAAACAGTAAATCTCAATTTATAAACAACTCAAATACTTTTATTCAAATTTAAATCACACTTGTTTAATAACACAATCCAATAAGCAATACTTTTGCACACTTTCATAATCCAAAATCAACTGTGTCTCGCTCACCGTGAACACTCCCTTATATACTCAAATTAGTTGTTCTCGAAAGTTCTTGTCTTGGAATGTTCTAGATGTTTGGAATAAGGGGAAATACATTTGACATTGGAAAAGAGCTTTTCGTTTCTTCCATAAATTAGATATGCAGTTTTCCAACAGATGGCACTGTAGTAGTATAAAGCTCTGTTCACAACATTGCCCCCTTCTTAAGATTGTTCGTTCCGAACAATTCTATCTCCACATTCGCCACTGTATCGGTGCAGTCGATCGCTATGCACAACTTTTAACTTTCCTCTTGACCCTCTTTGAATTCGGTAAACGACATCATTGATTTTTGTTGTTTTGTTGAAGCTTCGGCGACAATCCCTTTTGACGATGTGGATTATACAGCCATACACGATCTCCTACTTGGAATCCTGTCGTGTTTGCTCTTGTCTCGTACCTTGTCTTCATTCGATCGCTGTAAGCGCTCATTCTAGTCCTGGTCCTTTCGTGGATGTCGATTAGCCTCTCTTTTAGGTCACTCACGTAATCCCTTGTTTCCTTAGACTCTTGTGATGGATGTCCAAACCTTATCTCACTAGGCAGCCGTATGCTTCTTCCAAACAGGATTTCAGATGGCGTTTGTCCTGTTGAGCTATGTATTGCACTTGTAGGCCATCAAAAATAGTGGTATGTGCCTATCCCAGTTTCTTTGGTAGTCGCCTACGACTTTAGTGAGGTGTTCTTTTAAAGTCCTGTTGAATCTCTCGACCATTCCATCAGATTGCGGGTGAAGTGGTGTGGTTCTCGTTTTCTTAATGCCAAGGAACGCGCACACCTCTTGGAATATGTTCGACTCAAAGTTCCTTCCTTGGTCAGAATGGAGCTCCATAGGCACACCGAACCTGCTTACCCAGTTAGACACAATCTGGTCAGCCACGGTCTTGGCTTCTTGGTTCGGGATAGCGTATGCCTCAGGCCATTTGCTGAAGTAATCCATTACCACCAGAATGTATTTGTTTCCATCATTCGTTTCCGGAAATGGGCCAGCCACATCAACAGCAATCCTTTCAAAGTGAACCAACATTATATTGCATCATTTTTCCTTGCAGTGTTCTACCAGGGCCTTTGGTTGCAGCACAAGCGTCACAATTTCGGCACCACTTTTCAACGTCGTCTCTTGCATGCAACCAATAGAATCGTTGCCTCACCTTTTCTAAAGTGTTATTGACTCCAGAATGGCCTCCTGAAGGTCCATCATGCATCTCTCGAAGAACCTCTTTTATTTTCGATTGAGGTAACACAAGCTGCATCACATAGGATTTACCATCAGCGGACTCCCATTTTCGCCGAAGAAGACCTTCTTGCACATGAAGTGAGTCCCATTGTGCCCAATAGGCCTTTAAAACTGGACTCCTATCGGAAATGTCATTCCATGCGGGTTTTTCTTCATTTTCCTTCCATGCGAGAAGAGGTTCAATGTCGGGGTCTTCTTGTTGAGCAGATCTTATTTCTTCATTGCTCCATCCACAAATGGGTTCAGCCTTTATTCGCAGAATGTTGATGGATTCCTTTTCTTCTTGTCGCCTGCAATGCTTGCAATCTATTTTACAAGGTCTTCGGGATAGTGCGTCGGCATTTGAGTGCAGCTTTCCCTTTCGGTGTTGAATTTCGTAATCGTAAGTCTGCAGTCTTTCTATCCACCTTGCGACTTGTCCTTCTGGGTTCTTGAAGTTCAACAACCAGATAAGAGCACCATGATCGGTTCGTAGAAGAAACTTCTGTCCATAGATGTATTTGTGGAAGTGTTTCGTTGCCAAGATGAGTGCCAATAGTTCTCTTCTGGTCACACAGTAGTTCCTTTCGGTCTTCGACAGTACTTTGCTGAAATAGGCGACAACCTTTTCTTCGCCATTGTGCACTTGTGACAGAACAGCGCCGACTCCCACGTTGCTTGCATCAGCATCGATGATAAAAGGCTTGCCTGGAGTCGGATAGATCAGCACCGGAGCACTGGATAGACGGTATTTCAATTCTTGGAAGGCTTTTTCACACTCACCTGACTATCTAAACTGCTTGTTCTTTTCCGTAAGCTGATGCAAACTCTTCGCAATTCCGGCAAAGTCCTTAACAAAACGTCTATAATAAGTAGCAAGACCAAGAAAACTTCGTAGTTGATGTTTGTCCTGTGGTGTTGGCCAATTTTTGACGGTGTCAACTTTTTCAGGATCGGTCTTGACTCCTTGGGACGAGATGATATGTCCCAAATACTTTACTTCAGTCTGGAACAGTGCACATTTTTCTGGGTTCAGTTTAAGGTTAGCCTCTCGAAGTCTCTGGAACACACCCTTTAGGTTCTTACAGTGTTGGTCGTATGTCTTTCCGTAAACGATAACATCATCCAAGTAGACAAGACAAGTTTTCCACGTCAGACCTTGAAGAACGCACTCCATCAAACGCTCAAATGTTGCCGGAGCGTTGCAAAGACCAAATGGCATCACGTTGAACTGCCACAGCCCATTACCTGTGGAGAACGCTGTCTTTTCTCGATCTTCAGGATGAATTTCAACTTGCCAATATCCACTTTTCAAGTCCAGTGTGCTCCTTCCATCGCATCTAAGGTGTCATTAATTCTTGGCAGGGGGTAGCTGTCTTTCTTGGTTACGTCATTCAACCTTCGGTAGCCAACACAAAACCGTGTACTTCCGTCTTTCTTTTTGACTAGGACCACTGTTGACGCCCAAGGACTCTTGGAGTTCTCAATCAAACCATCCTTCTTCATGGTGGTAATCATTTCCTCAGCTTCACCTTGTTTGACCAGTGGCAGACGTCTTGCGGGCTGACAAATGGGTCTTGCATCTCCTGTATTTATTCGATGCTGCACCATTTGTGTCCTTCCATATTTTCCGTTTGGTGAAGCAAAAATGTCAGCATACTCGTTCAGAAGGCTTTCTGTCGTTTTAACCTGATGTTGGTCTAGATTAGATGAATTTAGTATCTTTGCCTTGATGCTATTGAGCTCCTCAGGGTCTAATGTCTTTCTCGGTGTTTGAGCGTCAATTCGTGTTATGGCTGCGACAGATTCGCACTTACCGATAACTTCTCCTTTCACTAACTTTACATCGTACGGTTTGGTGTTGAGTATCCGTACGGGGACCATATTGTTCTTCGGAGCCACAAGCAAGTGTCTTCCCAATGATGACGTTTTGGGAAGAACAATCTGGGCCTGGTTTCACCATTAGGTATCGATGGCGTCCACACTCACCTTCTACTTTTGTCCAAACGAATACCTCAGAACAGTGGCGTAGATAGCTTTTCGCTATGGGGGGGGATAGATCTAGTTCGCTCATTTTTTTTAAAGTTTTAATAATTAAAAAAAAAACAAATAACAAGACTTCATTGAATTCATTATGTATGCCATAAAAAAATTATATTTTTTAAAGATAATATATTATACGCATTAATTTTAATATGAACTAGAATAAATATTGATATACAGTGCCTTGCATAAGTATAACCGCACCTGTAAAAATGCGTTTTGTAGAAAATTAAAATGAGAATGAAACTTTACTATTTTTGTTATTGAATGGCATCACTAATCAAGTAAATTGAGAAGAAAAAAAGTTCCGTTATTTTCTCTTCTGGTGTTTAAAAATTAAAAACAGATTTTTATACAACCGCACAATGCAAACCTCTCTAAAGCTTCATTCAGTTATGTGCTTCGAAATGACATGAAACAATGCCGCGTGGTAAACATTTAAGCGATACGGAAAAGGTCAAAATTCAAGCTTTTCGGTTAACTGGCCTAAGCTTAAGGGCTGTTGGTAGGAAAATTTAAAGATCCGATCGTGTCGTCCGAAATTACTTACAAGATCCAGAATCTTATGAGACGAAAATAAGACCCGGGCATCTGCAGAAGCTGACACGTCGAGATAAGAGGCGTTTAATAAATGCTGCATCCAATTCGGCGCATTCTTTGCCAGACGCCCGTGACGGATTGGGCTTAGGAATTTCGGTTTCAACGGTTTTTCGTGCCTTAAAAAGCAGTAAAGTGATTGTTCGGTGCAAAATGATGCCAGCTCCAAATTTGACAACAGTCTACAAAAAAAGTAAGAATTTGCCCAGCAAAACATGAAACGGAATTGGAAAACCATAAGTAACATTCCATTAATTTACACTTAACTCTTGTTATTCCAAATGGCATAATTCAATGAATGTTTTTTTTTTTAGATTATTTTAGATTATTTTCAGTGGCGAAAAAAAGTTTAATCTTGATGGGTCAGGTGGTTTTAACGGGTATTGGCACGATCTGAGAAAGGAAAAAAGTTTGTTTTCAAGAGGAACTTTGGCGGTGGCAGTTGTAAGGTTTGGGGGGCCTTCTGCGACCGTGGTAAGGTTGCATTTGCCTTCACCTCTGCAAAGATGAACAGTTTAGCTTGCACCCAGGTGCTTCAGGATAATTTGGTACCCTACTTAAGACGATTTCGTCGAGTTCGGCATGTCTTCCAGCATGATAATGCCCCACTTCACGTTAGTCGTCAAAGTTTGGAATGGTACGAATCGAATAACATACATTTTATGGTGTTCCCGGTACGTTCTTCAGATTGTAACCCTATTGAAAATCTTTGGGGAATTTTGACCCGCAAAATGTATGCCCATAATAGGCAATTATACAGTGTTGCTGAGCTGCGAGAGGCGATTGTGGAAGAATGGAACTGTATAGACGATTCCATTTTAAATAACCTTGTCAACAGTATGTCAAAAACAATTTTTTGATTGGTCGAAAATAGGGGCAGCAATGTCCTTTACTAATTTAGCCGAAAAAATTTACTTAAAAAAAGAGGCTGGGTGACCCACACTGATAACTTCCCATTTGTGGTCTTGAAAACTTTATATTTTTTTTTTTTTTTCAAATAACCAAATTTTCAGCGAAACAAACTTTAGATGTAAAATTCAAACAAACATTATTTTAAGATTGAAAAGCATTCTAAGCATTTCAAGCAGTAGATGGAAGATCAAAGTAGATGGTTTCATAGTGTAATTGTTGTTGCGGTTTTTCCGGATTGAAAGGCTGTGATCTGCACTGGATATACAATGACTCCTGTTTTAAAAATCGATGACGCTTGTGGCATACTATGATATTAGGAAATTTGCTTTGTTTTGTTGATGATGAGGATACTTAGTCGCTGATTTTATGTTTTTTTTACATAAAATGTGTTTAACTAATTTTAAACTTTTCTATTTAAAATGTTAAATTTCTTGTAATAATTACGAAGGTTGGTAGGTACATATTATATACTGAATTATAGATTTACGTGTTTTTTAATATATCTGTGTTCCTACACCTAAGAAAACCTTGAGTAGAATTTTACATCTTTTTCATGGACAAAAAGATAAAAACATATTGTGACGTTTTCTTCAATTTTACCATAGCTATTAATGGAATTTGAATATGTGGGACTTGGGTAAAACTGAACAACCTTATTCATATACGTATGTACAGTACATACATTCTTTTAAAAACTAAGTTGATAATAAAATTATAAAATTATGTATTATATTATAGAAATTACTTTATTATTTTAATTGAAAAAAATTTAAAAACGAAATATTCAAATATAAAAGAAATGGTTTGGTTATTGATGGAAGGGTACTTACAAAATATATCCGCTCTAAAACTAGATATATGTCAAATATAAACCATTTGTTAGAAATTGTATTATGTATAAAATTAAATAATGGCAAAGTCAATATCATTGCTCGTTCTGAAGATATTCTAGTCGAAAGACAAATATTACCACTTTTTAGTAGATTTTGTTTATATTTTTGTTAAAACTGTCAATTTGATACTTGTCAAAATTTAACTATATGTTAATAACTATTGTATTATGTCGATACCTTCCCGTAAGAATGTACTAAGCGACACTTTTTTTCGAAAATGACTTTTTGATGAGGAAATATACTATATGTTAAGGGCCACGTTTTGGCCTGGGTTTCGCCAACCTATTATGCATGAAAAGGAAACGAGTACAAATAAAAAAATTTATCAACTGCCATGTTTTCTCATTAAAATAATGTTTCCCCCTGAAATTTGTATTATCCGCCAAAAAAATTATGCTAAGCGACATTAATAAAGATGTCATTGTCGTGAGCAACAAAAAATTTTGTTAGATGTCACTTAGTTTAACCAAAATTGTCTCTTAGCACACTATGATTCAACTAGAACTTTCTTCGTTTTTTTCGTTTCCTGAACAATTTTAGAAATGTCACTTAGTATACATTCTTACGGGAAGGTATCGATGTATAAAACAACATACTTTAGAAGGCACTATCGGTGTTCATTCCCAAGAAATTCGACTTGAAATACAATTTTAACTAGTTTTCACAAGAATTTTTAATAGTTTTTTTATTTAAAAAAAAACTATTAATTCAATATTTGTCAACATTTTTGTTGCAAAGTAACTAGTTGACTTCATACAACAAGGCACCCTGTATTTCTATATTTATATTTATACCAATCAATTATTGTAAATGTCACAATACCATATGAATCTATTAATTTCCGGGTGTCAAGTACACATTATTAAAGTAACCTTTGTTAAAAGAAGATCTGCTTGAGTTTTTATTAAAATACTTAAAGTCTTTTACTTATTTGCCATCACCGAAACTTATCTCATTATAATTTCGCATTAACATTTGGAGGCCCCGGCGAGATATAGGCTTTGAATATTTTGTGAAAATTCAACACATTTTGGTAAATTTACGTGCATTGTGTAATCACGTAGAATGTCAGATGATGATCTTGATTTGGGCACCAAGTCCACAAAGGAAAGTTTAACATCAAGAGGTAAAAAGACAAATTCAGAAGAAACTGAATCAGGAGCTGCAAAGAAGTTAGACAAAGCGCTATCAGCTCTAAAAACACGTCGTTCAGTATGTGAACAGCAAATGAAACGAATAGAGGAGTACCTAGCACGTGTTCGATTGGATCCACTTTCTACGTCAGTCGCAGAGATGAATATTCGCTCCGAAGCACTGGACTTGGCATTTCAAACGTTTAAGAGTGTCCAAGGAAAAATCGAAGAAAGAGATTTCGACGAAATTTCAAAACCCAATAGGTCAATCTACGAGGAAATGTACTACCTAGCAGCATCAGCTCTAAAGGTTCTTATTGCAAAACAGGATGAGAAGCAAAATACTTTAAGCAATACAACAATAGATCGGGATGAAAGGTATGATTCAATTAAACTACCAAAAATTGAACTTCAAGAGTTTTCAGGTGATGTAACCACGTGGATAAGCTGGTATGACGAATTTGTTTCATTAGTTCATAACAATGAAAACCTAACAAAATTCGCCAAGTTACGACATTTGGTTTCCAAGCTTAGCCCCACTGCCAGAGCACCAATAGCAGGTTTGAAAATTATTGCAGAAAATTATGAGGTAATATTGGATAAATTAAAAGAACGCTTTGAAAATAAAAAAGTAATTGGTCAAGAACATATTAAATTAATCTTTCAACATCCTAAAATTCTTAGGGCAAACTCTGCTGATTTGAGAAATCTGATGGATAAAATGAACAACCACCTAACGGGATTAAAGAACATCAATCGACCTGTTGACGGCTGGGATGACCTCATAGTACACATCATAACTTCCAAACTTGATCCAGAAACAGCTTTAAAATGGAATGAAGAATCACCTGTTGACAGATTGCCGACGCTTATCGAATTAATGTCATTTTTGAAGAAAAGGTGTCAAATTATTGAAGGTAATGCAACTCCAATTATACTAACATCAAATTCAATAAAACACGATACTGGAAGCTCTCCTAAAATTCATAAACCACCAAGGTCACTTATGACAGTAAAAAACGCATGTAATTTTTGTAAAAAACAAGGCCATTATATTTATCGCTGCATTGCTTTTTTAAATCTGCCCGTACAAGAGAGATATAACCAAGTCTCATTACTTAAACTTTGTCCAAATTGCTTAAAGATTAACAATCATTCAATATCTGACTGTCCATCCAAAACGTATTGTCATGCTTGTGGTAATAAGCACCACTCTTTACTTCACCAGAATCAAACATTACGAGTATCAAGCAACCCCACGTTGCCCTCCTCAGCTCTAGGTAGTACTTCGTTTCCAAACCAGTTTATTCCTAATCGGAACACTTCACCAAACAATGAGGCTAACTCACATACTCTACCTGTCTCAAATCATATCTACTCTTTCCACAACAATTCAGGGGAAAACAACTTATTGGGTACAGCTATTGTTTACATTATCAGCAAAACAAATCAATACATCCCGTGTCGCGTTTTACTTGATGGTGGCTCTCAGCTTAACATGGTTTCCGAGCGCATCATTCGTATTGCTGGAATTAAACGACGATTTGCACCAACAGATTTTATGTGCGTAAACAATAGTTTAGGCAATTCAAAATATAAATGTTCCATTACAATAAAGTCGTTGTTTACTACATTTTCCACAACTCTGGAGACTTTAATCATGAGTCAGATAACGGGGACGCAACCTGAGGTCAAGGTCAATGTGGACGATTGGAATATTCCAAGTCACATTCGGCTCTCAGATAGTCTTTTCAATTACCCGCAACGGGTTGATATGCTCTTGGGAGTTGACATTTTTTACGATATTTTGGAAGTAGGAAAGATCAGGCTTGGTCCAAATCTACCTACACTTATTAATACACTGCTAGGCTGGGTTGTAGCTGGACGGTTGCCAACCTCATCAACACCAAACAGCATCAGTCAATGCAATCAATTACAAATTACTGATCATGCCAATCATGAAGATATGCTCAACAGCACATTAAAGAGCTTTTGGGAGATTGAAAATTTTGAGTGTTCAGATCCCATACTATCAAAGGAAGAAACGGAGTGTGAATCACATTTCTGCTCAAACGTTATTCGTTTACAATCTGGACGATATCAAGTGAGGCTGCCCTTCAAAAAATCTCCACTCTATTTAGGAAGCTCTTATGACATTGCCCTAAAGAGATTTCTGAGTCTTGAGAGAAAATTTCATAAAAATAAAGAGCTTAAAATACAATATACTCAATTTATGAATGAATTTATTGAACTATCTCACATGGAACGAATTGAACATTTTAATTTTCACCAGCCTCATTACATTATACCCCACCATTGCGTGTTTAAAATGTCAAGCTCAACCACCAAGCTTCGAGTAGTCTTTGACGCTTCATCAAAGACAAGCTCTGGAGTTTCACTAAATGAACTTTTGATGGTGGGTCCGGTTATTCAGCCTGATCTATTCACAGTAATATTGCGATTCAGGTTTCACTCATATGTATTCACTTCTGACATCACGAAAATGTATCGCCAGGTGGTTTTACATCCAGATGACCGAAAATATCATTGCATTCTTTGGAGATCAAACGAAAGTGACCCAATTCAAATGTACCAACTCACTACTGTGACCTACGGTACAGCACCGGCTGCATTTCTCTCTACTCGAGCACTTCAGCAGTTGTCTATCGATGAAGGTTTTTATTTTCCGATGGCTTCGAAGTCAATCAACTCAGATTTTTATGTTGATGACGTGTTGTCTGGCGCCAATTCATTAGAGCAAGCACTCGAATTACAAAAACAACTGTCGGCAATTCTATCTAAGGGTGGATTTAACCTAAAAAAGTGGTGTGCAAATCACGCTGATTTATTAAAGGAAATTCCTGAAGAAGATCGAGAAACTTTATTCAAAATAAGAAGCTCCGATGCAATAAAGGCTTTAGGAATATTATGGAACCCCTCATCTGACAGATTCTTATATGAAATCAATACTAATATTCACAAATTTATCACGAAGAGGACTGTTTTATCAGAGATTGCTCAATTTTTTGATCCTCTTGGGCTAATCAATCCAATCATTGTATTAGCAAAGATATATATGCAACAGTTGTGGCGTTTAAAATTAGATTGGGACGATCCTCTTCCTCAGGAATACCAAGATCGATGGATTAGCTTTAGAAATCAATTACAGAAGTTGAATGATTTGGAAGTAGATCGTCTTGCTTTTTCAAGGGATTCTCTCTATGAAATTCATGCGTTTTCTGATAGTTCAGAAAGCGCGTATGGATCATGCGTTTATATAAGATCTATTAACCAGGCAAACGAAATAAAGGTCAATTTATTATGCGCAAAATCAAAGGTTGCACCAACTAAAAAATGTTCTCTTCCAAAACTTGAACTTTGTGCAGCGGTCATTATGGCACAACTTGTCAAACGCGTTCAGGTTATTTTCAACTTCATTAACTTCGAAAACATTACATTTTGGACAGATTCAACCATCGTCTTAAGCTGGATTAAAGAAGAACCAAGCAATTGGCAGACCTTTATTGCAAATAGGGTATCGATCATACACGAAAACTCCACATTTAGCCAGTGGCGCCACATTCCGACGAAAATAAATCCTGCAGACATACTCTCTCGAGGTTCGTATCCATCAGACCTATTTGAATCAGAACTTTGGTTTCATGGGCCACCATTTTTGTCTTTACCTTTAACAAATTGGCCAAAATTCGATTTTAATTTGGAAAGCGATGAAAATAAATTGGAAAGGAAAAGAATCAAAATTGTTCTTCACAGTAATTTTATACAAAATGAAACTGATTTTATCACTAAAATTAAGTATCACAATAATTATACTTCGCTACTGCATGTTATTGGCTATATTTTACGCTTTAGAAACAACTGCAAACAAAAGGATAAGCATCTTCGCTTGTTGGGACCATTAACAGCTGAAGAGATTAGACAATCTTTAACTACAGTTGTAAAAATGGTTCAAAGGACATCATTCACTGCTGAGATACTTACGTTACAAAGAGCAAGGGTTCTTCCACCAAAGAGTCACATTCAATCCCTTGCACCTTTTATTGACGATATAGGTTTATTGCGAGTTGGCGGACGTTTGAAATTTTCTGCGTTGGATTATAATAGCAAGCATCCAATTTTGCTACCAAAAAAGCACGTTTTTACATACGCAATTCTACGACACCTACATATAAAAAACCATCACGCTGGTCCTCAAACTTTGCTGAGCATCGTTAGGCAAACATTCTGGCCTATTCATGGAAAAACAATTTGCCGATCAATCTTTCATAACTGCATCACCTGTTTTCGAGCTAGTCCAATTAAACAACAACCTTTTATGGGTGATCTACCCGAACTACGTGTTCAAGAAACTAGGCCCTTTAGTGTCATAGGCATTGACTTCTGCGGTCCGTTTCAAATATACTTCAATCGTCGGGGGATTATATCAACGAAAGGCTATATTTCAGTTTTTGTTTGCTTTTCAACAAAGGCAATTCATTTAGAATTAGTCGAAGATCTAACAACAGCAGCATTTTTGGCGGCACTTAAACGATTCATTGGTCGTCGTGGTTTATGTTCTGTTATATACAGCGATAATGCTACTAATTTTGTCGGCGCTAAAAACGAGCTGAATGCATTGTACAAATTGTTCCAGAACCAGCCGCATATGAACAACATCTTAAATACCTGCTCCTCAATGGGCATAACATGGAAAACAATACCTGCACGTTCTCCACATTATGGTGGCTTATGGGAAGCTGCTGTAAAATCCGCTAAGTTTCACCTCAAAAGAGTTTTGCAAAGCGTTAAACTAAATTTTTTTGAATTTAACACTTTAATCATTCAAATTGAGTCTATCCTTAATTCTAGGCCTATCACACCAGTTCCTGAAAGTTCGACTGACATGCCAGCTTTAACACCTGGACATTTCATCATAGGTACAGCTTTGAATGCCATTCCTGAACCAGATCTCCAACTCACAAATGTAAACCGACTACAACGTTATCAAAAGTTACAGTGGTACTTGCAACAATTTTGGAACCGATGGTCGATTGAGTACCTCCAGAGTTTACAGCGCCGAGTGAAGTGGACGAAACATGGCAGTTCTTTAAGCATTGGTGACGTTGTGGTACTTGAGGACGAAAACTTACCTCCTTTGAAGTGGCGATTTGGTCGAGTCGTAAGTGTACAACCGGGTAAGGATGGAGTCGTCAGAGCTATAACAGTCAAAACAGCAAATGGTGAAACACAGAGAGCAGCCACCAAAGTAAGACGTCTTCCTATTGATCAGCCATTGTCTTCTCAAGGTGGGGAGAATGTTGCAAAGTAACTAGTTGACTTCATACAACAAGGCACCCTGTATTTCTATATTTATATTTATACCAATCAATTATTGTAAATGTCACAATACCATATGAATCTATTAATTTCCGGGTGTCAAGTACACATTATTAAAGTAACCTTTGTTAAAAGAAGATCTGCTTGAGTTTTTATTAAAATACTTAAAGTCTTTTACTTATTTGCCATCACCGAAACTTATCTCATTATAATTTCGCATTAACAATTTTACCAATTGTACAAAATTATACTATGTATAAAATAATATAAATTAGAAGTCAATATCACTACTAGTTCTCGAGAAATTTGAGTCCAAAAACAATTTTTACCAATTTTCAATAGACTTTTATATAGTTTTTTATTTTTTGTAAAAAAACTGTAAACTGATTTTTTTTGAAATTTTCACCAGTTGTCAAATACATTATTTTTCGTAAAATAAAATTATTTTGTGTTTCAAATTGTTTTCCGTGTTCTGGGTTATGAAATTTTTTTTTTCAGTTTTTTTTATTTAAAAAAATAACGGTATGTTAATTTTTTTTCAAATTCATACCAAATCT
This sequence comes from Chrysotoxum bicinctum, assembly GCA_911387755.1. Lineage (NCBI taxonomy): Eukaryota > Metazoa > Arthropoda > Insecta > Diptera > Syrphidae > Chrysotoxum > Chrysotoxum bicinctum. Next base: position 201,698,111 of record OU426988.1, on the reverse strand, counting down.
GTATGACTTTATAATAAGTACATTAAATTTTATTTGAAATCTATAGCATTATTTTTTCGTGAGATATTTGAAACTAACCAAAATTTTTACTTTTTTTTTAAACCGTTATAGTGAAAAAACTACTCACTGAATTTTAATAAACGCCCTTTCAGCCTCTTTTGAAGTTATTATCTATTAAACAAAGTTTATTTGAAGTCGATATCTTTACTCGTTCTTGAGATATCGACGACGAAAAATGGTACAAGAACGTACGGACGTACGAACGTACGAACGTACGAACGTACGTACACACACACACACAGACATCTCTCTAAAAATGATTGATATAGCCTCTAGGGACCTTGAAACGTCGAGAAATGTTAAAAATTCCAATTTGACAAATCGGACCGATAACAATAACTCCCTATGGGAAGTTAATAAAAAAAACAGATCAAAATAAAAAAGCGATTATACTTTTGCAATAGAAAAAAAAAACTGTTTTAATTTTTAACCACCAGAAGAGAAAATAACGGAACTTTTTTTTCTTCTCAATTTACTTAATTAGTGATGCCATTCAATAAAAAATAGTAGGGTGTCATTCCCATTTTAATTTTCTACAAAATGCATTTTTGCAGGTGCGGTTTTACTTATGCAAGGCACTGTAGTAAGTAAAATAATATTAATTTAAAAAATAAATCACAAAATAAAATCCAGTTTTCTGTTCTGTCTGCTAGTATAGGTATTTCGCGATGAATAGCTAGAGCAGCCAAACCATTCAAACGATCCTGCAAATAAGTAAACATCAAAAGCTTATCACACTGTTATTAAAATAGACATATTTTTAATAATCTCACTTCGTTGGTCATGCCTCTTTGTATTGTTTTTATCCTCTTTACTGACTGGAAAAAGTTTTTTGCTAAAACGCACAAAATAAATGAAATCGAATAATAAATGTGGAAGTTATGAAACAGTACGTGAAGGCAGACCATTTCAGTTTTATTCTTTTTTTTATAATTTTTATTGAAAATATGACGTATGTATATTGCTTACACTTTTTTTTTTATGTGGCGTTGAATCTTCGCGGAGCTACATCCAGCAGTAGTCACTCATCATCCCTTGGTCCCAAAAGCCCTCATACCTCTTTTCCATGATTGCAAGGTCCTGGTGGAATATTTGTTTTTGAAACACTTATCTGCTAAATACTCACCAAAAACATGGAATGAATAGCATAATCTTTTTCGATCAATTGACGATAGTTTGAACTTCTGTGGTTTCCCCAAAAACCATGAACTACGTCTTGAAAAGCATTCCATGCTCTTTTCTCGTATTTTATATTTTTAGACAACTCAAAAATCCGGTGTCACTAAACAAGTTTTTTATCTGTGGACCAACGAATATTCCCGCCTTAATTTTTTCGGTTGACAGCTTGGCAAACTTTGTTTTGATATATGTCAATCCTTTGTTTTCTTGATCTTTTGCAAGCCGTCAGTCTCACAGTGAGAGTTTAAACTTAAGTTCTGCTAAACCTTGATTGGAGCTTAAATTTTAAGTTCAACTCGTCCGGTTTCACAGTCTTATTTGACTTTCAGTTCATTGAACGTGGTTAATTGTTTTCTCTGAATCGAAGAAAAACAAACAAGGAAAGTTAGCTGCGTTTCAAATGTTCGAAGTTGTTGTCAACCTGAGTTTTAAACGGCATTTAACTCAAATTACAAAATGAACTCTGTTCCAAGACTATGAAACCAAATTTATTGTTGAACTGAAGTTAAAACCAAAAGTGGCGTTTAAACTTCCACTGTGAAACTGAGGGTAAGGCTTTTGCTCTTTCCTACTACATGAAAAGCTATTCATCTGCTCTGCTATCCCAAAAACACAGAAAACGGCAGTAGGTATTTTGTGTAGCCACACAGCAGGCCAGTACGTCACTACTGCTGAATGCAGCTCAGCGAAGATTCAACGCCACATAAAAGAAGAACTGTAAGCAATACGTCATATTTTCAATAAAAATTATTAAAAAAAAGAAAAAAACTGAAATGGTCTGCCTTCACGTACTGTTTCATAACTCCCACATTTATTATTCGATTTTATTGATCTTGTGCGTTTTAGCTTTGTAAAAATAATATCTTCCACCTGAGATCTTAAAAGTATTTTAAATATTTTTTTGTCTATCCTTACGGAATGACTTAAAACAAGCGATTTTCTAAAAACGGCGAAAAATTGTGTTTTTTGAAACTTTGAACGGCTTTTTCTTAATGATTGTTGGGCCGATTTACACAAATTGTATACTGCTGGAAAGACAAACAAAATATCTGTTCAGTTCAAAAACATAAAGAATATGTTAATTAGTTTTACCGTTTTGAGAATTGGGCTCATACATGGAAAAGGAGCAAAAAAAAAAAACGGTTTTTTGCTTATATCTCGAAAACGCTTCCTTGGAAAAATAAATGAGTGCCATTTTCGTGTTCAGAGAGTCAAAATTAGTCTAGAAAAAACTTTTTTTTGGAGGTACTCGCTACAAACCAAAAATTTCAGAGTGCGTTTCTTTAACTTATTTGGTTCATGACTGGTTATGTTGAACAATTATCGATCCCAATGGGGGGGATATATCCCCCTGATCCCCCCCCCCTATCTACGCCACTGCCTCAGAAAAAGTAGGAATAACCACATCTTCTTTGATGACAGTCCTTAGAGTTGTTGTTCCTTCGTGCTCATAGATCATTGGAATCTCTGTATTCTGGTATTTGAGTACCTGGTTACCAATATCCAAAATTACTCGATGTTCTTTCATAAAGTCCATTCCGATGATGCACTCGTCACATATATCTGCCACCAAAAATTTGTGTGAGAATTCTAGATCTGCAATTCGAATTCTAAGTCGGACTTCACCATAAACCCTAGCTGCTTCTCCTGTGGCAGTTCTCAAACGGTAGCTATTGCTGTTGTGTAGCCAATTCAGGTGCACTAGGTCTTTTCGCACAATGGAGGCTGTGTCGATGGTGACCACACGTTTGTTGCCATTTAAAGTTGCCTCGACGGTCAGACTTTTATTGTCTCGTTTAGTCTGGGAGACCTGGATGGTGTTTCTGGGGCCATCGATACCAGAAATCAGCTTCTGCCCCTCGAAGTTAGTTCTTACTTGTTGGGAAACTGTTCGGGAAGTAACACTGGTGTTATTGTTACCTTGTTCTGGGTTTGAAACTCCGTGTCCACAATGTTGACAAGCTCTTCTTGGTGGTAATCGACATTGACGCTGTAAATGTCCGGTCTTGTTGCAATTCCAGCACTTTGCAAGTCCGTTTCGTTGGTTCCTTTGGACATCAGTTCTTTGGCATGAGCATTCTTCGACGATGGCTTCTCTAAGTCGATGTACTCCGTGAGAAGCTTGCTCTGCTGCTTCCATTGTCAAGGCAAACGCTAATGTTTCAGAAAGCGTTCGTTTTCCAGCAGTTTGCACGGCCCTTTGAAGATGTATGTCGGAAATATGGAACAAATGCCTCAACTGCAAACTGGTTACAGATTTCCTCTCCAACATCTGGATATGCAAGATGAACAAGCCTTTCAATGTCCGCTTGCAGCTGTTGTAGAGTTTCGCCCCTCTTCTGAACTCTGGAATTGAGTTGCACTTTGAAGATTTCTTTCATGTGGCTGTTAAGCGTTTGTCTATAGCCAAAACCAAGGAATTGAAGTCGCCGCTCTTATCTGCTGGTATGGTTTGCAACAACTCAGCAGCTGCTCCTCTAAGAGTAAGAGTTAAGGCTATATACTTGTCAGCCTCATCCCAGCCATTTGTTGTGGAAGCTGCCTCGAATTGCCTCTTGTATATAGACCAAGAAGTTTGTCCATCAAAGGTTGGAGGTTGCATCTCTTTTTTTCTCAAAGCTTCCCCAGAACTTTCCCGAATCTTTATGTTTCGAACACGGTGTAACTCTTTTGAAAACGTCTCCATTTTGTTGTCGACTAGCAATGAAACACGTTCATCTAACGCTTTTGAAAACATCTCCATTTTGTTGTCGACTTGATTCTCCAGCAATGAAACACGTTCATCAAGTGCAGATACATTATTCTCGATGTTAACAAGCTTACCTTCTAGCATGTTCCCCTGCTCTTCCAGAAGGTCTTTTTGTTTCTCCAGGCGTTCGAGAACATTCTTTTGTTCGTTTTTCTGTTCATTTCGTTGCTCTTCGAGACGTTCGAGAACATTCTTTTGTTCTTTCTTTTGTTCATTTCGTTGATCTTCGAGACGTTCGAGAACATTCTTTTGTTGTTGAAGCAGAAGACTAATCATATTTGAAAATCTACATTTTTACTTACGTCTGCTTCCTCAGCGCCAGCTTCATAGATGAAAATGTCCGGATCTTCATTTTGTTGTTTCAAATATTCGGCCAAACGCAGAACAAGCTCATTTTTCGATCCTGCTCTAGAAAGTTCTCGCTTGCCTAATTCACTTTTCAGCTCATTACAGTTGAGCTCTTTCAGTAACTTGCTCATTTTTTTTTTTTTTTTTTTTTTTTTGCACACTTCACTGCACAATAAGTTTTATTCCACTTTTCTGACACCAATGTAATATTTTTCCTTGGTTCGTTAAATAAAACTTATTACTCTTTTTAGTATTTCTTCTTTATTCACACTTTCCAAACCAAAACAGTAAATCTCAATTTATAAACAACTCAAATACTTTTATTCAAATTTAAATCACACTTGTTTAATAACACAATCCAATAAGCAATACTTTTGCACACTTTCATAATCCAAAATCAACTGTGTCTCGCTCACCGTGAACACTCCCTTATATACTCAAATTAGTTGTTCTCGAAAGTTCTTGTCTTGGAATGTTCTAGATGTTTGGAATAAGGGGAAATACATTTGACATTGGAAAAGAGCTTTTCGTTTCTTCCATAAATTAGATATGCAGTTTTCCAACAGATGGCACTGTAGTAGTATAAAGCTCTGTTCACAACATTGCCTCCTTCTTAAGATTGTTCGTTCCGAACAATTCTATCTCCACATTCGCCACTGTATCGGTGCAGTCGATCGCTATGCACAACTTTTAACTTTCCTCTTGACCCTCTTTGAATTCGGTAAACGACATCATTGATTTTTGTTGTTTTGTTGAAGCTTCGGCGACAATCCCTTTTGACGATGTGGATTATACAGCCATACACGATCTCCTACTTGGAATCCTGTCGTGTTTGCTCTTGTCTCGTACCTTGTCTTCATTCGATCGCTGTAAGCGCTCATTCTAGTCCTGGTCCTTTCGTGGATGTCGATTAGCCTCTCTTTTAGGTCACTCACGTAATCCCTTGTTTCCTTAGACTCTTGTGATGGATGTCCAAACCTTATCTCACTAGGCAGCCGTATGCTTCTTCCAAACAGGATTTCAGATGGCGTTTGTCCTGTTGAGCTATGTATTGCACTTGTAGGCCATCAAAAATAGTGGTATGTGCCTATCCCAGTTTCTTTGGTAGTCGCCTACGACTTTAGTGAGGTGTTCTTTTAAAGTCCTGTTGAATCTCTCGACCATTCCATCAGATTGCGGGTGAAGTGGTGTGGTTCTCGTTTTCTTAATGCCAAGGAACGCGCACACCTCTTGGAATATGTTCGACTCAAAGTTCCTTCCTTGGTCAGAATGGAGCTCCATAGGCACACCGAACCTGCTTACCCAGTTAGACACAATCTGGTCAGCCACGGTCTTGGCTTCTTGGTTCGGGATAGCGTATGCCTCAGGCCATTTGCTGAAGTAATCCATTACCACCAGAATGTATTTGTTTCCATCATTCGTTTCCGGAAATGGGCCAGCCACATCAACAGCAATCCTTTCAAAGTGAACCAACATTATATTGCATAATTTTTCCTTGCAGTGTTCTACCAGGGCCTTTGGTTGCAGCACAAGCGTCACAATTTCGGCACCACTTTTCAACGTCGTCTCTTGCATGCAACCAATAGAATCGTTGCCTCACCTTTTCTAAAGTCTTATTGACTCCAGAATGGCCTCCTGAAGGTCCATCATGCATCTCTCGAAGAACCTCTTTTATTTTCGATTGAGGTAACACAAGCTGCATCACATAGGATTTACCATCAGCGGACTCCCATTTTCGCCGAAGAAGACCTTCTTGCACATGAAGTGAGTCCCATTGTGCCCAATAGGCCTTTAAAACTGGACTCCTATCGGAAATGTCATTCCATGCGGGTTTTTCTTCATTTTCCTTCCATGCGAGAAGAGGTTCAATGTCGGGGTCTTCTTGTTGAGCAGATCTTATTTCTTCATTGCTCCATCCACAAATGGGTTCAGCCTTTATTCGCAGAATGTTGATGGATTCCTTTTCTTCTTGTCGCCTGCAATGCTTGCAATCTATTTTACAAGGTCTTCGGGATAGTGCGTCGGCATTTGAGTGCAGCTTTCCCTTTCGGTGTTGAATTTCGTAATCGTAAGTCTGCAGTCTTTCTATCCACCTTGCGACTTGTCCTTCTGGGTTCTTGAAGTTCAACAACCAGATAAGAGCACCATGATCGGTTCGTAGAAGAAACTTCTGTCCATAGATGTATTTGTGGAAGTGTTTCGTTGCCAAGATGAGTGCCAATAGTTCTCTTCTGGTCACACAGTAGTTCCTTTCGGTCTTCGACAGTACTTTGCTGAAATAGGCGACAACCTTTTCTTCGCCATTGTGCACTTGTGACAGAACAGCGCCGACTCCCACGTTGCTTGCATCAGCATCGATGATAAAAGGCTTGCCTGGAGTCGGATAGATCAGCACCGGAGCACTGGATAGACGGTATTTCAATTCTTGGAAGGCTTTTTCACACTCACCTGACTATCTAAACTGCTTGTTCTTTTCCGTAAGCTGATGCAAACTCTTCGCAATTCCGGCAAAGTCCTTAACAAAACGTCTATAATAAGTAGCAAGACCAAGAAAACTTCGTAGTTGATGTTTGTCCTGTGGTGTTGGCCAATTTTTGACGGTGTCAACTTTTTCAGGATCGGTCTTGACTCCTTGGGACGAGATGATATGTCCCAAATACTTTACTTCAGTCTGGAACAGTGCACATTTTTCTGGGTTCAGTTTAAGGTTAGCCTCTCGAAGTCTCTGGAACACACCCTTTAGGTTCTTACAGTGTTGGTCGTATGTCTTTCCGTAAACGATAACATCATCCAAGTAGACAAGACAAGTTTTCCACGTCAGACCTTGAAGAACGCACTCCATCAAACGCTCAAATGTTGCCGGAGCGTTGCAAAGACCAAATGGCATCACGTTGAACTGCCACAGCCCATTACCTGTGGAGAACGCTGTCTTTTCTCGATCTTCAGGATGAATTTCAACTTGCCAATATCCACTTTTCAAGTCCAGTGTGCTCCTTCCATCGCATCTAAGGTGTCATTAATTCTTGGCAGGGGGTAGCTGTCTTTCTTGGTTACGTCATTCAACCTTCGGTAGCCAACACAAAACCGTGTACTTCCGTCTTTCTTTTTGACTAGGACCACTGTTGACGCCCAAGGACTCTTGGAGTTCTCAATCAAACCATCCTTCTTCATGGTGGTAATCATTTCCTCAGCTTCACCTTGTTTGACCAGTGGCAGACGTCTTGCGGGCTGACAAATGGGTCTTGCATCTCCTGTATTTATTCGATGCTGCACCATTTGTGTCCTTCCATATTTTCCGTTTGGTGAAGCAAAAATGTCAGCATACTCGTTCAGAAGGCTTTCTGTCGTTTTAACCTGATGTTGGTCTAGATTAGATGAATTTAGTATCTTTGCCTTGATGCTATTGAGCTCCTCAGGGTCTAATGTCTTTCTCGGTGTTTGAGCGTCAATTCGTGTTATGGCTGCGACAGATTCGCACTTACCGATAACTTCTCCTTTCACTAACTTTACATCGTACGGTTTGGTGTTGAGTATCCGTACGGGGACCATATTGTTCTTCGGAGCCACAAGCAAGTGTCTTCCCAATGATGACGTTTTGGGAAGAACAATCTGGGCCTGGTTTCACCATTAGGTATCGATGGCGTCCACACTCACCTTCTACTTTTGTCCAAACGAATACCTCAGAACAGTGGCGTAGATAGCTTTTCGCTATGGGGGGGGATAGATCTAGTTCGCTCATTTTTTTTAAAGTTTTAATAATTAAAAAAAAAACAAATAACAAGACTTCATTGAATTCATTATGTATGCCATAAAAAAATTATATTTTTTAAAGATAATATATTATACGCATTAATTTTAATATGAACTAGAATAAATATTGATATACAGTGCCTTGCATAAGTATAACCGCACCTGTAAAAATGCGTTTTGTAGAAAATTAAAATGAGAATGAAACTTTACTATTTTTGTTATTGAATGGCATCACTAATCAAGTAAATTGAGAAGAAAAAAAGTTCCGTTATTTTCTCTTCTGGTGTTTAAAAATTAAAAACAGATTTTTATACAACCGCACAATGCAAACCTCTCTAAAGCTTCATTCAGTTATGTGCTTCGAAATGACATGAAACAATGCCGCGTGGTAAACATTTAAGCGATACGGAAAAGGTCAAAATTCAAGCTTTTCGGTTAACTGGCCTAAGCTTAAGGGCTGTTGGTAGGAAAATTTAAAGATCCGATCGTGTCGTCCGAAATTACTTACAAGATCCAGAATCTTATGAGACGAAAATAAGACCCGGGCATCTGCAGAAGCTGACACGTCGAGATAAGAGGCGTTTAATAAATGCTGCATCCAATTCGGCGCATTCTTTGCCAGACGCCCGTGACGGATTGGGCTTAGGAATTTCGGTTTCAACGGTTTTTCGTGCCTTAAAAAGCAGTAAAGTGATTGTTCGGTGCAAAATGATGCCAGCTCCAAATTTGACAACAGTCTACAAAAAAAGTAAGAATTTGCCCAGCAAAACATGAAACGGAATTGGAAAACCATAAGTAACATTCCATTAATTTACACTTAACTCTTGTTATTCCAAATGGCATAATTCAATGAATGTTTTTTTTTTTAGATTATTTTAGATTATTTTCAGTGGCGAAAAAAAGTTTAATCTTGATGGGTCAGGTGGTTTTAACGGGTATTGGCACGATCTGAGAAAGGAAAAAAGTTTGTTTTCAAGAGGAACTTTGGCGGTGGCAGTTGTAAGGTTTGGGGGGCCTTCTGCGACCGTGGTAAGGTTGCATTTGCCTTCACCTCTGCAAAGATGAACAGTTTAGCTTGCACCCAGGTGCTTCAGGATAATTTGGTACCCTACTTAAGACGATTTCGTCGAGTTCGGCATGTCTTCCAGCATGATAATGCCCCACTTCACGTTAGTCGTCAAAGTTTGGAATGGTACGAATCGAATAACATACATTTTATGGTGTTCCCGGTACGTTCTTCAGATTGTAACCCTATTGAAAATCTTTGGGGAATTTTGACCCGCAAAATGTATGCCCATAATAGGCAATTATACAGTGTTGCTGAGCTGCGAGAGGCGATTGTGGAAGAATGGAACTGTATAGACGATTCCATTTTAAATAACCTTGTCAACAGTATGTCAAAAACAATTTTTTGATTGGTCGAAAATAGGGGCAGCAATGTCCTTTACTAATTTAGCCGAAAAAATTTACTTAAAAAAAGAGGCTGGGTGACCCACACTGATAACTTCCCATTTGTGGTCTTGAAAACTTTATATTTTTTTTTTTTTTTCAAATAACCAAATTTTCAGCGAAACAAACTTTAGATGTAAAATTCAAACAAACATTATTTTAAGATTGAAAAGCATTCTAAGCATTTCAAGCAGTAGATGGAAGATCAAAGTAGATGGTTTCATAGTGTAATTGTTGTTGCGGTTTTTCCGGATTGAAAGGCTGTGATCTGCACTGGATATACAATGACTCCTGTTTTAAAAATCGATGACGCTTGTGGCATACTATGATATTAGGAAATTTGCTTTGTTTTGTTGATGATGAGGATACTTAGTCGCTGATTTTATGTTTTTTTTACATAAAATGTGTTTAACTAATTTTAAACTTTTCTATTTAAAATGTTAAATTTCTTGTAATAATTACGAAGGTTGGTAGGTACATATTATATACTGAATTATAGATTTACGTGTTTTTTAATATATCTGTGTTCCTACACCTAAGAAAACCTTGAGTAGAATTTTACATCTTTTTCATGGACAAAAAGATAAAAACATATTGTGACGTTTTCTTCAATTTTACCATAGCTATTAATGGAATTTGAATATGTGGGACTTGGGTAAAACTGAACAACCTTATTCATATACGTATGTACAGTACATACATTCTTTTAAAAACTAAGTTGATAATAAAATTATAAAATTATGTATTATATTATAGAAATTACTTTATTATTTTAATTGAAAAAAATTTAAAAACGAAATATTCAAATATAAAAGAAATGGTTTGGTTATTGATGGAAGGGTACTTACAAAATATATCCGCTCTAAAACTAGATATATGTCAAATATAAACCATTTGTTAGAAATTGTATTATGTATAAAATTAAATAATGGCAAAGTCAATATCATTGCTCGTTCTGAAGATATTCTAGTCGAAAGACAAATATTACCACTTTTTAGTAGATTTTGTTTATATTTTTGTTAAAACTGTCAATTTGATACTTGTCAAAATTTAACTATATGTTAATAACTATTGTATTATGTCGATACCTTCCCGTAAGAATGTACTAAGCGACACTTTTTTTCGAAAATGACTTTTTGATGAGGAAATATACTATATGTTAAGGGCCACGTTTTGGCCTGGGTTTCGCCAACCTATTATGCATGAAAAGGAAACGAGTACAAATAAAAAAATTTATCAACTGCCATGTTTTCTCATTAAAATAATGTTTCCCCCTGAAATTTGTATTATCCGCCAAAAAAATTATGCTAAGCGACATTAATAAAGATGTCATTGTCGTGAGCAACAAAAAATTTTGTTAGATGTCACTTAGTTTAACCAAAATTGTCTCTTAGCACACTATGATTCAACTAGAACTTTCTTCGTTTTTTTCGTTTCCTGAACAATTTTAGAAATGTCACTTAGTATACATTCTTACGGGAAGGTATCGATGTATAAAACAACATACTTTAGAAGGCACTATCGGTGTTCATTCCCAAGAAATTCGACTTGAAATACAATTTTAACTAGTTTTCACAAGAATTTTTAATAGTTTTTTTATTTAAAAAAAAACTATTAATTCAATATTTGTCAACATTTTACCAATTGTACAAAATTATACTATGTATAAAATAATATAAATTAGAAGTCAATATCACTACTAGTTCTCGAGAAATTTGAGTCCAAAAACAATTTTTACCAATTTTCAATAGACTTTTATATAGTTTTTTATTTTTTGTAAAAAAACTGTAAACTGATTTTTTTTGAAATTTTCACCAGTTGTCAAATACATTATTTTTCGTAAAATAAAATTATTTTGTGTTTCAAATTGTTTTCCGTTCTTAGAATATCTGGGTTATGAAATTTTTTTTTTCAGTTTTTTTTATTTAAAAAAATAACGGTATGTTAATTTTTTTTCAAATTCATACCAAATCTGTATGACTTTATAATAAGTACATTAAATTTTATTTGAAATCTATAGCATTATTTTTTCGTGAGATATTTGAAACTAACCAAAATTTTTACTTTTTTTTTAAACCGTTATAGTGAAAAAACTACTCACTGAATTTTAATAAACGCCCTTTCAGCCTCTTTTGAAGTTATTATCTATTAAACAAAGTTTATTTGAAGTCGATATCTTTACTCGTTCTTGAGATATCGACGACGAAAAATGGTACAAGAACGTACGGACGTACGAACGTACGAACGTACGAACGTACGAACGTACGAACGTACGAACGTACGTACACACACACACACAGACATCTCTCTAAAAATGATTGATATAGCCTCTAGGGACCTTGAAACGTCGAGAAATGTTAAAAATTCCAATTTGACAAATCGGACCGATTACAATAACTCCCTATGGGAAGTTAATAAAAAAAACAGATCAAAATAAAAAAGCGATTATACTTTTGCAATAGAAAAAAAAAACTGTTTTAATTTTTAACCACCAGAAGAGAAAATAACGGAACTTTTTTTTCTTCTCAATTTACTTAATTAGTGATGCCATTCAATAAAAAATAGTAGGGTGTCATTCCCATTTTAATTTTCTACAAAATGCATTTTTGCAGGTGCGGTTTTACTTATGCAAGGCACTGTAGTAAGTAAAATAATATTAATTTAAAAAATAAATCACAAAATAAAATCCAGTTTTCTGTTCTGTCTGCTAGTATAGGTATTTCGCGATGAATAGCTAGAGCAGCCAAACCATTCAAACGATCCTGCAAATAAGTAAACATCAAAAGCTTATCACACTGTTATTAAAATAGACATATTTTTAATAATCTCACTTCGTTGGTCATGCCTCTTTGTATTGTTTTTATCCTCTTTACTGACTGGAAAAAGTTTTTTGCTAAAACGCACAAAATAAATGAAATCGAATAATAAATGTGGAAGTTATGAAACAGTACGTGAAGGCAGACCATTTCAGTTTTATTCTTTTTTTTATAATTTTTATTGAAAATATGACGTATATTGCTTACACTTTTTTTTTTATGTGGCGTTGAATCTTCGCGGAGCTACATCCAGCAGTAGTCACTCATCATCCCTTGGTCCCAAAAGCCCTCATACCTCTTTTCCATGATTGCAAGGTCCTGGTGGAATATTTGTTTTTGAAACACTTATCTGCTAAATACTCACCAAAAACATGGAATGAATAGCATAATCTTTTTCGATCAATTGACGATAGTTTGAACTTCTGTGGTTTCCCCAAAAACCATGAACTACGTCTTGAAAAGCATTCCATGCTCTTTTCTCGTATTTTATATTTTTAGACAACTCAAAAATCCGGTGTCACTAAACAAGTTTTTTATCTGTGGACCAACGAATATTCCCGCCTTAATTTTTTCGGTTGACAGCTTGGCAAACTTTGTTTTGATATATGTCAATCCTTTGTTTTCTTGATCTTTTGCAAGCCGTCAGTCTCACAGTGAGAGTTTAAACTTAAGTTCTGCTAAACCTTGATTGGAGCTTAAATTTTAAGTTCAACTCGTCCGGTTTCACAGTCTTATTTGACTTTCAGTTCATTGAACGTGGTTAATTGTTTTCTCTGAATCGAAGAAAAACAAACAAGGAAAGTTAGCTGCGTTTCAAATGTTCGAAGTTGTTGTCAACCTGAGTTTTAAACGGCATTTAACTCAAATTACAAAATGAACTCTGTTCCAAGACTATGAAACCAAATTTATTGTTGAACTGAAGTTAAAACCAAAAGTGGCGTTTAAACTTCCACTGTGAAACTGAGGGTAAGGCTTTTGCTCTTTCCTACTACATGAAAAGCTATTCATCTGCTCTGCTATCCCAAAAACACAGAAAACGGCAGTAGGTATTTTGTGTAGCCACACAGCAGGCCAGTACGTCACTACTGCTGAATGCAGCTCAGCGAAGATTCAACGCCACATAAAAGAAGAACTGTAAGCAATACGTCATATTTTCAATAAAAATTATTAAAAAAAAGAAAAAAACTGAAATGGTCTGCCTTCACGTACTGTTTCATAACTCCCACATTTATTATTCGATTTTATTGATCTTGTGCGTTTTAGCTTTGTAAAAATAATATCTTCCACCTGAGATCTTAAAAGTATTTTAAATATTTTTTTGTCTATCCTTACGGAATGACTTAAAACAAGCGATTTTCTAAAAACGGCGAAAAATTGTGTTTTTTGAAACTTTGAACGGCTTTTTCTTAATGATTGTTGGGCCGATTTACACAAATTGTATACTGCTGGAAAGACAAACAAAATATCTGTTCAGTTCAAAAACATAAAGAATATGTTAATTAGTTTTACCGTTTTGAGAATTGGGCTCATACATGGAAAAGGAGCAAAAAAAAAAAACGGTTTTTTGCTTATATCTCGAAAACGCTTCCTTGGAAAAATAAATGAGTGCCATTTTCGTGTTCAGAGAGTCAAAATTAGTCTAGAAAAAACTTTTTTTTGGAGGTACTCGCTACAAACCAAAAATTTCAGAGTGCGTTTCTTTAACTTATTTGGTTCATGACTGGTTATGTTGAACAATTATCGATCCCAATGGGGGGGATATATCCCCCTGATCCCCCCCCCCTATCTACGCCACTGCCTCAGAAAAAGTAGGAATAACCACATCTTCTTTGATGACAGTCCTTAGAGTTGTTGTTCCTTCGTGCCCATAGATCATTGGAATCTCTGTATTCTGGTATTTGAGTACCTGGTTACCAATATCCAAAATTACTCGATGTTCTTTCATAAAGTCCATTCCGATGATGCACTCGTCACATATATCTGCCACCAAAAATTTGTGTGAGAATTCTAGATCTGCAATTCGAATTCTAAGTCGGACTTCACCATAAACCCTAGCTGCTTCTCCTGTGGCAGTTCTCAAACGGTAGCTATTGCTGTTGTGTAGCCAATTCAGGTGCACTAGGTCTTTTCGCACAATGGAGGCTGTGTCGATGGTGACCACACGTTTGTTGCCATTTAAAGTTGCCTCGACGGTCAGACTTTTATTGTCTCGTTTAGTCTGGGAGACCTGGATGGTGTTTCTGGGGCCATCGATACCAGAAATCAGCTTCTGCCCCTCGAAGTTAGTTCTTACTTGTTGGGAAACTGTTCGGGAAGTAACACTGGTGTTATTGTTACCTTGTTCTGGGTTTGAAACTCCGTGTCCACAATGTTGACAAGCTCTTCTTGGTGGTAATCGACATTGACGCTGTAAATGTCCGGTCTTGTTGCAATTCCAGCACTTTGCAAGTCCGTTTCGTTGGTTCCTTTGGACATCAGTTCTTTGGCATGAGCATTCTTCGACGATGGCTTCTCTAAGTCGATGTACTCCGTGAGAAGCTTGCTCTGCTGCTTCCATTGTCAAGGCAAACGCTAATGTTTCAGAAAGCGTTCGTTTTCCAGCAGTTTGCACGGCCCTTTGAAGATGTATGTCGGAAATATGGAACAAATGCCTCAACTGCAAACTGGTTACAGATTTCCTCTCCAACATCTGGATATGCAAGATGAACAAGCCTTTCAATGTCCGCTTGCAGCTGTTGTAGAGTTTCGCCCCTCTTCTGAACTCTGGAATTGAGTTGCACTTTGAAGATTTCTTTCATGTGGCTGTTAAGCGTTTGTCTATAGCCAAAACCAAGGAATTGAAGTCGCCGCTCTTATCTGCTGGTATGGTTTGCAACAACTCAGCAGCTGCTCCTCTAAGAGTAAGAGTTAAGGCTATATACTTGTCAGCCTCATCCCAGCCATTTGTTGTGGAAGCTGCCTCGAATTGCCTCTTGTATATAGACCAAGAAGTTTGTCCATCAAAGGTTGGAGGTTGCATCTCTTTTTTTCTCAAAGCTTCCCCAGAACTTTCCCGAATCTTTATGTTTCGAACACGGTGTAACTCTTTTGAAAACGTCTCCATTTTGTTGTCGACTAGCAATGAAACACGTTCATCTAACGCTTTTGAAAACATCTCCATTTTGTTGTCGACTTGATTCTCCAGCAATGAAACACGTTCATCAAGTGCAGATACATTATTCTCGATGTTAACAAGCTTACCTTCTAGCATGTTCCCCTGCTCTTCCAGAAGGTCTTTTTGTTTCTCCAGGCGTTCGAGAACATTCTTTTGTTCGTTTTTCTGTTCATTTCGTTGCTCTTCGAGACGTTCGAGAACATTCTTTTGTTCTTTCTTTTGTTCATTTCGTTGATCTTCGAGACGTTCGAGAACATTCTTTTGTTGTTGAAGCAGAAGACTAATCATATTTGAAAATCTACATTTTTACTTACGTCTGCTTCCTCAGCGCCAGCTTCATAGATGAAAATGTCCGGATCTTCATTTTGTTGTTTCAAATATTCGGCCAAACGCAGAACAAGCTCATTTTTCGATCCTGCTCTAGAAAGTTCTCGCTTGCCTAATTCACTTTTCAGCTCATTACAGTTGAGCTCTTTCAGTAACTTGCTCATTTTTTTTTTTTTTTTTTTTTTTTTGCACACTTCACTGCACAATAAGTTTTATTCCACTTTTCTGACACCAATGTAATATTTTTCCTTGGTTCGTTAAATAAAACTTATTACTCTTTTTAGTATTTCTTCTTTATTCACACTTTCCAATTCAAAACAGTAAATCTCAATTTATAAACAACTAAAAAACTTTTATTCAAATATAAATCACACTTGTTTAATAACACAATCCAATAAGCAATACTTTTGCACACTTTCATAATCCAAAATCAACTGTCTCGCTCACCGTGAACACTCCCTTATATACTAAAATTAGTTGTTCTCGAAAGTTCTTGTCTGGGAATGTTCTAGATGTTTAGAATAAGGGGAAATACATTTGACATTGGAAAAGAGCTTTTCGTTTCTTCCATAAATTAGATATGCAGTTTTCCAACAGATGGCACTGTAGTAGTATAAAGCTCTGTTCACAACAATATATACAGAGCATTGACATACTAGATATGGACTGCTAGTAGCTGATTACAGAATGGTCCAACGGATTACCAAACGACACTAGCCCTCGTGCCGACACTGACGGAAAATTTGAATACTATGAAATGGAACCAGTGCTAAAGGGGCTAATGTGCAAATAGTCCAATTGCCAAATCTGAAAATTTCCCTTTTTAATTTTCCCTTTTTCATTTATGTTTTCAACGTATAAATATATACTGCAAGACAGTTTTCGTTGCATTTACTTGTATTATCTATTAACAAATATTATTATTGTTTGTAAAAATACTTTTATTAAAGCAATTAGTTTCACTTTTACAAATAATTTTAATTTTTATACTAGAAATCAAGAGATAAGCTAAGATCTTTTTGGCTAGAGCGAAAATATTTGCAAAAAAATTAGTCCGTCTCTTTTTATCCTTGGGTTTGTAAATTTTCAATTATTTCTTGTCTTTTTTCTTTACACTATAGCTTACACTACCTTACCATAAAAAGCCATCTATTCGCCAGTGTAATAACTGATTTTTGGATCTTTGAAATAGATCCCGATAGAAAACAGGATCCCAAATTGTTTTTGTAATACGTATTAAAACTTAATCCAGATCCGGATCCAGATAGATTTGTCAATAATAAAACGCATCTTATCTTAAACTAGAACTGTAAGGCTAGGCTCACACATTCAATTTTTAGTTTCTCAACTGCTTGGTTCGAGCAACTAAAAAGTTTGTGTTTTGACACAAACTAAACGATTGCCTAAAATGAGTTCGCTATTTTGTGTAACATATATAATTATATGCACCTGCGCGGCCATAAAATCATTAAGTAAACCAAAATGATTCATAAAATAGTTTAAAGGGGATTTTTTTCGAGATCCCTTAGCACTATTCTCAGCCGATTATCTCTCTAACCATAGACTAGCACCGTTTCTTCAAAGCAATGTCAATAGATGTCCTTAGTTTCTATGAGTAAACATTTCTGTTGGCACTAGTAGAACAAGAGATGGCGTTAAATATGTTGTTTATTTTTGCCACTAGTGTCGGTACGAGGGCTAGTTTCGATTGTATCCGTTGGACCATTTTGGTTGCAAATTTTGTATGAGAATTATACACAACTAGCAGTCCATATATAATAAGTCAATGATACAAAGTCTTATTGCTATTTTCACAGCTTAATTTTATTCTGTACATCACTTATCTGTCAATATTTAAAGCGCGATATCTGGACCCTATTTCTCAAATCATACACATCATACATTGTATGATATTGGCTGTTCTGCTGCATGATTTCTGGTTCTCAATTTTGTTGTATGATCCACTGCTGCTGCTGCTTTATATGCTTTTACACAAAAGCGATTTTTAATCACTGTTTCCTGTTTGGCTTCCGTTCAATTGCATGGATGATTTATAACAGCGATTTTTAATAAAAACTTAACTTTGTATAAGCGAAAAAGAATATTCTATCAGCACTCTTTGCTCTAATAAGTTAAGCGAATTCACTGAGCGAACGTCAAATGGAAAATGAAACATACTCGAGAAATAAAGAAAACCAGAAAAACAATCATCCGGAAGTTAAATCACTCACTCAACCGGACCACTATACTCATCCGACAACATCTACACTGTGTCAAGCTAGGCAGCTTGTTGATTGATGCTGAAACACTAGCCAATCCAAATGAGTGATCATTCGGACACCCGCACCGTAAACTTCCGTTCACTAGATCAGTATCGAAGGAGCCAAACGGAGGGCACGGCACAGAAATAACCAAAGTTCGTCCTATAGCCACTTCGGTGCCTTGAGATAAGAGGTCAAGTGTTTTTCATTGTGCTCGAATATTTGGCCAGACCAGGGCATTGGCAGATGAAATGGAGGAACATTTCCTTTTCCAGTTCGTCCCCACAGCTATGACAATGAGTTTTCTGAGGAATGCCTAGTTTGACTGCATGCTCTCTTATTGGCCAGTGTCTTCCACAGGAAGCTACGATTCTGGCCATGTTTTGCCTGAGTCAGAATATATCACATCAAGTATTCGGGATTTATTATACTAGGTGGGCCAAATCGTTCTAGATATAATGCAGTTAAACTGCTCAATATTGCTGAATATTGCTCTTTATAACTCCGAGCGGTATGTTGAATTTTCCTCAATAAAGCTATGAAGTTCTGATCCATGTCTGGACAATTCCTCCACCCCTTCATTTCCATCAATGCTACAATGACCACAAAAACCCAGATAAGTGGGACATTGTGGTTAATATTGAGACTAGCAAGTTCATTACGGCATTGCTGAAACTGGACCAGTTTCGAGGATGATGTACTAAAATTAATGGCCTTAAAAGCCACCTGAGTGGCTGTGATAATATCCGTATTCCGGTTCGGGTTTGAATCTTGTTTGAGTACCTTGCATGCTTCCCTGATAGATAGTAATTCAGAAAAACACTAGCAAAGTCGGTTAGCCTAAGCCTGGCTTGTATTCTGGTTATAATTTTCACAATTGAAATAAATTAAACATACCTAAGATCGTATTTTCAAACTGACAGCTGCAATTTGTTTTGAAATTATTGCAAGTAGAGGTTAATTTGCCAAAAAAATTAGATTTGTAAAATTGATTTTCAATCGAAAATTCCAATCGAACGCAAAAATCGGCATTGACAGATCTAAAGCAAAAATGAATTGATTTAATTATTGAAAACCACACATAAATATTGGCAGTGATGTTGGAAACAACAAAATTACAGCCTTATTTTTAGAATATACAAAAAACAGTTGAATAGCTTAAGGACTTATTCATCCACTATACAAATTCTTATTTATAAAACTTTTTTTTACCCATTGAAGTAAATTACTAACTCATTCTTAAGCCTAGTACGCAGATCGGGAAAAATTATGTCTCCCATACATTTTTTTTCCTGGGATAAATTTTGTCTCGGATATTTTTCCGAGCAGTACGCAGTTCGCGCGCAAAATTCATACTATTGTGAATTGCTGTACAAAATGTCTCCACTAAATTTTGCCAGGAAAAAGAATGACACAAGCATTATTTTGCGGGACAAATTTTGACAGCCACAGTATTTCCGAAAGTGATTTTTGTAAATACTGGTTTTATGTAAAAGATGCTGATGCTTCTCTTGAAAGCATCGAGAGGAGATTTCAAAAAGGTATGAACGACTTTTGTAAGACAACCCGTTTCAAAACACTACAAAACACATTCAATTATTTTTAAATTCTCCAACTTCAAACTTTTGCGCGAGATTTGGAAACTTTTTGTAGAGATTAAAATTGTAGAGATAAAATTTGTCTTGTCTCGATCGGCGTACTAGGCTTTAGATTAGAATTGAAAAGAAACGAAGTACTTTCGGGAAAAACAATAGGTGCGTTTTATTATTCACAAATCTATCTGGCTCCGGATCTGGATCTTCCCTTGAAAATAAAACGACACGGATCTTAGTGACAGCAGTGTTATAAGTCCGTCTCTTTTTATCCTTGGGTTTGTAAATTTTCAATTATTTCTTGTCTTTTTTCTTTACACTATAGCTTACACTACCTTACCATAAAAAGCCATCTATTCGCCAGTGTAATAACTGATTTTTGGATCTTTGAAATAGATCCCGATAGAAAACAGGATCCCAAATTGTTTTTGTAATACATGTTAAAACTTAATCTAGATCCGGATCCAGATAGATTTGTGAATACGAGTAATAAAACGCACCTAATGTCAATGAGACTGCTTTTACACGAAAGCGATTTTTAATCTTCAGGTGCGTTTTATTATCCACAAATATATCTGGATCCGGATCGGGATCATCACTTGATAATAAAACGATACGGATCTTACTGACAGCAGTATTATAAGCCCGTCTCTTTCTATCCTTAGGTTTGTAAATTTTAAATTATTTCTTGTCTTTTTTCTTTACACTGTAGTTTACACTACCTTATCATAAAAGCCATCTACTCGCCAGTGTAATAACTAATTTTTGGATCTTTGAAATAGATCCCGATAGAAAACAGGATCCCAAATTGTTTTTGTAATACATGTAAAAACTTAATCCAGATCCGGATCCAGATAGATTTGTGAATAATAAAACGCACCTTTCGTTTCTCTTTTGGCTTCCTTTCGATTGCATGGATGCTTTTAAACACAGCGATTTTTAATAAAAGTTAACTTTGCTCTATTGAAAAGTAGTCATCTCTCCGCACTCTTTACTCTAGTGAGTAAATCGAAGTTCACTGAGCGAACGCCAAATAGAAATGAAACATACCTGACAAATAAAGAAAACCACAAAGAAGAAAGAACGATAGCTCTGCAATTTTTCCAACCCCAGCAATTTTGTGTACCCTCGCCACCACACACGTCTCTCTCCTACGGGCTTAAAAATTGCATGGAATTATTGCTTCGTTTAAAAGCATTCGTAATTGAAAATAATTTTGGTTCGAAGTGTTACAGTTACCAATTATATTGGCATCACTTACATTTTAGATTTTGTGTTCGTTTTCGTTTGGTAGAATGCAGCGGCATCCGCTGCCCGCTGACGCCGCGTCAGAGTAGCGCAATGGCTGAATAATACACATACCAAAACCAAATGGCAAATTGTCAAGTGAAAGAAGGAAACTACACCAGTAACCAATTAAAATACCGAAATTTCATATTATTTAAAGCCGCAAAAAAGAAATCAATTTGCATCAATTCAAATTAATGAACTCTGTTCATATTTGTAAATAATTAAATCTTAAAACGAGTGACTGGTCTTACAGCCAGCAAAATAAAAATCGGCATTAACATTGGGCTTGTGAATGTGTTTGTGTATTCTATTGTTCTATCCATCGTGTAGAATTTAAGTGCAAGTGTATGTAAAGCAATTTGAGGTTAGAAAAGAAATGAAACAAAATTCTTACGCATCCAAATTTTGCCGAATCTAGATAAAAATCAAATTGAAAATGAAGGTAAATATTCAATAATTAGACTAGTAAGTGTTGATGTTAAATAAAGTTTTTTATTTGAAGCTCGATTTATCGCAACAAATATCTGAACTCAAACAAGAGGATGTAAGTATATACAAAAGTCCTACATAATTATTTGCATACATATAAAATCATCACCTTCTTCAACAATAAGTTTTTTTTTTTTTTTATTACTAACCAAAGGAAATCACCCGAAAGATCATCCAACGAATTCTCTATTCGAAACGGCTTCTGGCCGATCATGTTGAGTCCTTAGAACACTGCCTATTCTTTCTGCAGCAGCAGGAGACCAGTGTGACTGAAAAGAAGCCCCTGGAAATTTTCACTGCACGAAACACATGTGTTCTATTAGGGTCAACTATTTTGGAGCATTTCATTACACCCAAGTCGCTGAAACTCACTTTGATTCCATCAGTTCTCTTCACCACCAGCTTTAGTGCTTTGTTTCTAGTCAAGAATGTCTTCATATTTCGTAACAAAGTTGTTGAACGTGAATTGGACAATTTGATTCGCAGCATAGATGAGTTTGGCAATTGCATTCGACGCAATATGACTTATTTCAATGAAGTTCTTGTCATGAAGGCTTCGGAGTTAATTGAGTGAGTACACAAATCTAGTTTGTGAAGAAAAGCAAAACAATAGATAGTTTTTTTTCTAATTTATTTAGATCGAGACAGATTGAAAGAGCATGGGACTGTATAACATCAATTAAAGAAGTCGTGGAAGTTCTTTTTGATGCTACGAGAAAATTGGAAATGTTACATCCGATTCCACTTAGGTTCACAGAACATTATTCACCAATGGAGGATTTGAAGGAGTGCGACTACTTCAGAAACAACATAACAGATTATAGCCCTAAGAACATTAAGGTGAGTTCAATATCAACTAACATTTTATTTCACTGAAGCAGAAGAGAACATTTGTTTGGTATGATAATGTATTTAAATTGAGTTTAAATTTGTTCATTACTACTTGATCTTGCAACGAGCTGAGTCGCGCCTTACTTCATTGCATTGTATAGGGTGTGATATTGGTTGCTAATCCCTACAAAGTGTGGGCAAAATACAAGTTTCTTTTTAAAAATGCAATAAAATAAAGTGAAAATGAATGTTGTCCATGCATTATGGAACACAACGTCGTTCAAGTGGCTGCCTCGGCTGGAGACAATCACCCCAATTACCGATGTCGCTTCGTTTTTTCGACGTCTCTTGTTTTCCCTGTCGTCTCGTTTTTTAAATGGCATTCCATAACTATCTCGACGCGATTATTTTCTAACAGATTTTAAAACGATGAAAAAGTAACAAACATCTGTCAAATTCAAAGGAAAGTCTACATACAAAATTATTGCTCGATGTTCAATTAATGAACAAATGCAGTTTTATTTTTAATTATTAGAAAATAAATAAGTAATTAAAATGACAAGTGTTAAAATGTATTACATTTATTAGTTTCTTTTCTTTCTATCCCATGTTTATAAATTATAAGTGTTTCCTCTTGGATCTTAAGATGTTTTGATGTTTTGTGTCTCTCCTAGCAGTGTCCTCCTTTAATTTGTTTGACTTATATTCCTCTCTTCTTCCTTTGTTTATACTTTCGTTGATACCATTTAAGGTTATTTCTTGGAGTACACACTTCTTCTCCAAAAGCGTAGTTCTTTTTTGTTTAATTTAATAGCGGAAGCTTGCCGTCGTTTCTTTCCTGCTGGTTCTTCAGTTTTATGTTGCTGTTCTTGTTGCTCCGGAAATTCACTCGCGAATTCGGCGAAATTATCTTCCACATTTAGAGTGATTGCTTCTAAATACTGAAGTGAAGTGCCTGCATCTGCCTGAGTTTGTGTTAATGCAGGCTCAGATGAACTTGGCAAGGGATTTGGAAGTAGCTGCTTTTATTCCTTTAAATTGCGGATTATTTTATTCTTCGCCACAAACATAATGAGAGCAAAAACATTAAGAATTTTTCTATAATTATGGAATAAGCGATTGCCAAGCATCTCCATCTCTTACTGGAGGACGTTTTTTGTATCGCCTTTAAAAACAAAACCCTAACTGCTCGTCCTCTTCATCAGATCTACGAGCGTCTGGAATTGGTTTTCATTTGTTAATTACAACATTTTAGTATATAGTATAGTACAACAAATATAGACAAATATGTACTTGTTTTATTTATCGTAAATAAATTCGATAAAATAAATTATTTAACAAGAATACTTGCAGTTTTGCGACCTTCCACGTCTCTGTCGTGTGTAAATTTTTGAACGAGATATCGTCGTTTCTTTTCTTAGTCGTCGTTTCCTTTCGTCTTACAGAATGCAGAACGAAAGTGTTTAACGACGTTTGACGTTTACAGACGAAACGACTTGTGGAATGCAGATCGTGTCAGGTCGTATATTTCGCTGTCGTTTACGACATCGGTAATCGGGGTGAATTGGACCTTGTAAGCGAATAACCCTTTGTGCAGAATTCTCCTCAGGCTGCTACGTGAAATGGTGAAATCGATGGCGAGTTGATGTTAGTGAATTGAGTGTCACACTCTCAGCTACAACAGCCACATTCTCGTCTGTGCGCACCATACGATGACGGAGACCCATGAGTGTCCACTAGCATACCAGTCTGACCAACTTTTTGCACAAACTTGCGTACAGCAGGCGCGGAGGGTGCTTCATTTCATCCAAAACTTCTTTTCAAAAAAAACCCAATTTTTGGGCTACACCGCACTCTGGAAAAGTTTTCAATATTTCCCAAAATTGTAGCGACTCAATTCGTTCCGCGCAGGTATGATACTAACTTTCTGTCAAAATTTCGAGCGGGAAACAGCTGTCACTGTCAAAATAACTTATGACTTAAAAAGAAACCACTTGATAGCCCACCCTGTATATACCACCTTGCTGGCATCATTATTTTAAAAATCTTCCAGATGAAGCCTACGTCTTTAGGATAGAGCAGAAAAAAATAAGATGAAGAATAGATTCTTTCCCGCCCACCTTTTCAAAATACCTCACACCTTTGTTGCGTTTTCTCGATTGTGAAGTTGATGGCAGTGCCGATATAATCATAGAAGTGATTTTTCTTGAGTATAAAACATAAAATGAAGCTTTCAGGTTGAGAGAAGTAAGTTTGCGCTCTTACAAACCAACCCAACTGAGGAAAATTTGGAAAAAGCATAAACAAGTCAGAAACTATTGTAATGCTGTTATAAAAAGAACCAAAGGGCAAATTCCTAAACGCATATCTTGCGCAAATTCTGCTAAGCAAACAGTTCCAAAATGCAAATACAAAAATCTCTGCTAAGCAGAGTGTCCCAAAATGCAATCGATGCTACTTTCTTAAGCAAATGCAGAGGCATTTGTGCAAATGTCAAACATTTCTTGCGCAATTCTCTTACATATGCGTATTCTGATTTTCTATCTGCTTTGCAAGTGTTTTGCTTTGCAAATCTTGCGTTTAGGAATTTGGCCAAATTCTTACATGACTAGAAACTAAGACAAAAA
Organism: Chrysotoxum bicinctum; assembly: GCA_911387755.1. Taxonomy (NCBI): domain Eukaryota; kingdom Metazoa; phylum Arthropoda; class Insecta; order Diptera; family Syrphidae; genus Chrysotoxum; species Chrysotoxum bicinctum. The sequence goes on along the minus strand of OU426988.1, from coordinate 201,673,189 downwards.
ATCCTTGTCAAAAACGTTAAATATTCAAATTCATCTTCGATTCCAACGCCCATCTATAACGACAACCCCATAACTAGGTCTTCAAAACTGTTAGATCTACGTTGCCTGACTGCAACATTGCCCCTCCTGTACTTAAGAACGTAACGTAAATCATTCAGGGCCATTTGCTGAAACGAAACTTAAATATTTATCAATTAAAAGCTCAAGTGACCTCAACTCCAAGGTACGTTTCGGCCAGGTACGACAGTGGGCTCATCAGTTAGATGCTGCCGTACAATTCTAAGGCTAGGACCGCACTTGCGTTTTTTTGTCGAGGCGATTAAAAAGTCGTAGTCACTAGTAGTGTAGTAGTAGTAGTCATGCACGCACTTGCGATTTTTTTGCCGCGCGATTATTTAATCGCGAAAAATAAAACACACTACTTTTTTATGTGAGTGCACGCATTTGCTACAAATAAGTAGCGACAGAAAAATCGCTTGAAAAAATAGAACTTGTTTCATTTTTATAATCGCTACGATTTTTAAGTCGCATGTGCGTGCATTCAGATTTAAGGCCATGTGTCTTACTTTTTGCGACTAAAAAATCGTGGATTAAAAATCGCAATTTCTCTTTGCGCCTGTAACCGTCAAAAATAAAGAAAGAATAAACAGAAATAGAGTAAGAGAGTAAGAGAAAAATGGAGCTGCCGGTAGGTAGGAGCTAGGAGGTAGAAGTCAGTAGTTAGGAAGATTTTGTCGTGGTCGGACGTATAAATAAAGATCTGAGTGTTTATCTACAAATGAGTGTGTGTTTTATTGTTTAGTTTATTAGAATCGGAACCTGACCCTTAAAATAAAATCAAATTCAAACCCCTTAAAATTTCAGAAATGGTATACCCCAGTAAGTCCATCGCGAAAAAAAAACTAAGTACGATTACGAAAAAAAAGAGAAGAACTCGTCGCCAAATGAAAAAAATAAGTACGCTTACATTGGCCCATCGCGGAAAAATATTCGTTTGATAAGTGAACAAAAAAAGAAATTGAAAAATATATAAATTGAGTTTATAAAATCAAATCAAACGGAAAATATTCAATATAAATCTAACGGAAAAGAAAAAAGAAACGAAAACCTAAAGAAAAAACAACCCCCGTTTGCTAATAAAGAAACTCAACCAACATCAGTGTGTGCGTGTGTGCTACGTGTGCGTGGTTTGAGTCATCGGCGCCTGTGTGTTCTGTGTACGCGGTCCCTATATTCATAACTATACCTGCTTGTGTTCGTTATCTGTAACGAAGAAAAAATCAAAACTAAACAAAACGAAACAAAACCAAACCACGATGGCAGATGCAGAAAATCTAAAAAATTATACTGTTGCGCAGCTAAAAGCGTGGCTGAGGAAGTTGGGGAAGAAAACCAATGGAAATAGGGCGGAGCTAGTGCTGAGAATGATGGAAGTATCGGAGCAAACACGAAACGAAGCGCTCTCACACACCAACGATGACGAAAAGATAGACGAAGGAGAAATTGTAATTGAGGTTGACGAGAGCAATGATGTGAATAATAGAGAAAACGAAGCTGACGACAACGATGAAGACGAGTATCAGGATGCAGAAAAAACGACAGAAAGACAAGCACAAAAGACTGAAGAGAAAAAATATAAAATGGAACAAATGAAGAGGGAAATCGAATTACTGAGGAAAGAAATAAAAATAAACGAACGAGAGAATAATTTACTGAAGAGAGAAAATGAGTTGCTGAAGAAGAGAAACCATGATGAGAAGCAAAAGAATGAGCGACAAATGAATGAGGACAGATGCGAAAATATAAACCAAAAAAAAGAGCTGGTTGGATATTTTAGCGGAGTAGGGGAGTCGTTTGAACATTTTGAACGTCAATTGAAAAATGTTCAGATGATGTACAAGCTAGACGACAACAACATGAGGGTACTCGTATCATTGAGGCTAAAAGATAGAGCACAAAAATGGTTCCACTCACGAGAGGACATGACGACAGTAACATTTAATGACCTAGTTACAGAAATGAGGCAAATTTTTGATGACCGTCCCTCGAAACTAAGACAAAAACGATTGTTTGAAGTCAGGAAGTGGGTACAAGGAGAGACCTTCCAAAGTTACTACCAAGAAAAAAACCATACTTGGTAATCGATTAAAAATTGACGAGGAAGAGATGATTGAACATCTTATAGAAGGGATACCGGATGAGACACTTGCGTCGGGAGCAAGGCTGCAGTGCTTCAAGACGAAGGCACAATTATTAGAGGCGTTCAAGTCCATTAAGTATCCAACGAAGACGAAGACACCAACAACATCAGCAGCAGTACGACCGGCGACCGGAAGCAGTGGACAAGTCCGGTGCTACAATTGCAATTCGATGGGGCACATGGCTTCCGAATGCAAAAAAGAGAAGAGACCACAAGGAGCGTGTCATGTTTGTGCGGGAATGGGGCATTTGGCGGCCCAATGCCCGAAAAGAAGACCACCATTGAACAGACCAGCCATCGGATACGTTAACTCGGACTCCGACGACGAATTCGTAAGAAATATAGAAATTGTATTTGTATGTAGTATTGATGTATCTTTTTTATTAAATTCATTACTAGATACCGGCAGCCCAGTAAGCCTAATCAAAATTAATCATATTAATGAAAACTTAATTAATAACATTATATTTTATAATGATAAATCCTATTATGGAATTAATAAAAGTCCTTTGTCCATATTCGGACACATAAATTGTTGTATTTTGTTTGAAGATGAATATATCGAAATGAATTTACTGGTTGTATCTGAAGATACTATGCAATACCCGGTTATTTTGGGTAGGGATTTCATGTTTAAAGCTAATTTAAGATTAAGAAAAGTTGAAGATAAAGAAGTAGAAGAAGTTAATGATGAGTATACGAAAGAATGTAAACGAATTTTAAATATAATTAAAAATAATGATGAAAGTTATGAAGAGAGTTCAAATGATAAGAATGAAAAATTTAAAGTAGAATTCGATGAAGAAAATATAATTGTTAAAAATAATGAATTATCGTATAAAACTAAAGAAAGATTCTTTGAAATTATAAAAAAATATTATTTGTACTGTTCTCGCCCCGAAGTGCCTGAAGTTAAATACGAAATTAAGCTTCGGTTAAACGACGAAAAGCCTTTCCATTGCCCTCCTAGGAGAATGTCATACTTTGAAAAGGAACAGGTACAAGTTATTTTAGATGAGCTTATGGAGCAGGGAGTTATTCGAGAAAGTAGGTCGGAATACTCTTCACCAGTTGTGTTAGTGAAGAAAAAGACAGGAGACATTAGGCTATGTGTAGATTACCGAACTTTAAATAAGGTAACGCAGAAAGACAACTATCCCATCCCATTGATAGATGACTTACTAGATGGGTTAGTTAATAAAAAGATTTTTACTTTGATAGACCTGAAGAGTGCATTCCATCATATTAGTGTAAATGAAGAGTCAGTAAAATATACTGCCTTTGTGACTCCTATGGGTCAATATGAATACTTGAAAATGCCCTTTGGGTTAAGGAATGCACCATGCGAATTTCAAAGGTATATTAATAAAGTTTTTGAAGATCTAATAAGGAAAGGAAAGGTAACCATTTACATTGACGATATAATGATAGCAACAGAATCTGAGGAAGAACATTTGGTGATAATGAAAGAAGTTTTTGAAAAATTGGTACGGAACAGGTTACAGTTGAGGTTGGATAAATGTCAGTTCATGGTATCACAGATACGATATTTAGGTTACTACATTACAAATGAGGGTATCAAACCGGACGATAAAGGAGTGCAGTCAATAAAGACTTTCCCAGTACCTCAGAGTGTGAAAGCAGTCCATAGTTTCTTGGCCCTATGCTCATATTTTAGGAGGTTTATTAAAGATTTTTCGTTGATTGCTCAACCATTATACAGCCTGATACGAAAAGACGCTGTATTTAAATTCGGAAAAGAGGAGTTAGATCGTTTCGAAGAGTTGAAACAAAAAATGAGTGATTCCCCTGTTTTAGCGTTGTACAATCCTAGAGATGAAACTGAATTGCACTGTGATGCGAGTGCGTTAGGTTTCGGTGCAATTCTTTTGCAAAAGAAGACTGATGGGAAATTTCATCCTATCTTTTATTTCTCAAAGCGAACTACAGATGATGAATCAAAGTACCACAGTTTTGAGCTCGAGACATTGGCCATCATTTATGCGTTAAGAAGATTTAGGGTTTATCTTCACGGGTTTAAATTCAAGATCATTACTGATTGTAATTCTCTAACCCTGACTCTTAATAAAAAAGAAGTCAATCCAAGAATCGCAAGGTGGGCTCTCGAGTTACAGAATTTCGATTATGTGTTGGAACATCGAAATGGTACGAAAATGCAACACGTTGATGCATTGAGTAGGATATCAAATGTATTAGTTCTTGAAGAGAATAATTTTGAGCAGAATTTATCGATCGAACAGAATAATGATGAGAGTATAAAGAAAATTAGGGAACAACTTGAAAAAGGAGATAGTAAAATGTATGAAATGAGGAATGGTCTAGTGTACAGGAAAGTAGGAAAACAAATTTTGTTTTATGTTCCAGAGTCTATGGAAAATAATGTCCTCCGGTTATATCACGATGATATAGGTCATATTGGTAGGGATAAAGTTTTAAACAACATCCTCAAAACTTATTGGTTCCCTCAAATGAGTGAGAAGGTTAAGCAACACATCAGCAATTGCTTAAAATGTATAACATTTTCACTCAAGTTTGGTAAGCATGAAGGCCTGCTTCATAATATACCCAAAGGAAGCGTTCCTTTTGAAACAATTCACATCGACCATTTTGGTCCAGTATCACTGAAGTGCGGGAACAAAAAGTATGTATTCCTGGTGATTGATGCTTTTTCTAAATTTGTACGACTGTATGCCGTGAAAACTACAAATAGCAGAGAAGCTATTGCTTGTGCTCTTGAAAAAAATGTATCATGTTTTGAACAGTGGAAGGAGCTGGCTGAAAGAACTGAATGTCCTCTACATCTAGAAGTGGGAAATTCTATGCAGATGAAAGCTGAACTGTATAACATCCTTAATGTTCTCGACGAAAAGATACACGAATCATTCATAGAAGAAGCGCGGTCATCCATCTATAGAGATTACTACTCAAAATTGATACATGACTCAAGCAGGATAAGCTATTTTGATATAAGCGCCGGAGTTGACCAAATATCAACACTTTTTAAAGCAAGAGGAGAGCTTTTGCCATTAAACTATATGCCACACCGACCAGATCTTCCCATTCAATGCAGTCTTTGTAATATGAATACCCGAGAAGATATAATGCACTTCACAGGTGTTTGCCCAATACTTATCGAGCTGAGAAAACTTTATCTTGGAAAAGCCATTTATACTACAAATGAAGTTCTTGAAATACTCAATCGAAGAAACTGGACGGCTTTGTATACATTTGTAAAAGCTGCGCTAAGTTATAGAAACCAAATTTTAAGAGAAGAATTTTAACTAATACAAATACTCAATATCCTATTTATTTTTATTTTTTTTTTTTTTTTGTTTTTCTTTTATTTGTTTAATACAAAATATCAAAGTTATAGTTTATACGCATTTAATGCACAATAAGTAATAAAGTATGTTATCATAAAATTGTCAATCTGACAGACGGCTTTTGCCATGTCATAAAAGATTTGTAAAAACTTAAAAATGTGAACAATGTATAGAATACTAAATTGCAATAAAATCTTAAATCTAATCTAAAAAAATCTAAATCTATTGCTTGTTTGAAGAGTTATTTTAACTCGTATAGTCGCCCGAGAGTGGTTGTTTCAGATCGAGGCAGTGCTTTTACATCTGAAGAATTCAGACAATTCTTAAGCACCAGCAATGTCTCTCATATAAAGATTGCCACGGGTTCCCCACAAGCAAATGGGCAGGTGGAACGGGTGAATAGGAGCCTCGTTCCAATGATTGCGAAAATGACCAGTGCAGGTGCAGTGATGACATTAGATGGAGTATTACCAACTATTGAGTTTTCAATGAATAACACAGTTCATGGAAGTACCGGGACCTCTCCCAGTCAATTGTTGTTCGGTGTTGACCAAAGAGGAGTAGTTATTGATTTCCTTAAAGAGAGTTTACAGAATGAGAGTGACCAAAAAACTGATAGGAATTTAGATCAAATGAGAGATGATGCCAGGCAAAAGATAGAAAAAGGACAGGAATACAACAAAAAGATGAAAAATAAAAATATGATTCATAAAGAATATAAAGTAGGAGATTACGTGGTGGTGAAGAACTTCATCTCTACTCCAGGTGCATGTAGGAAGATAGCTCCTAAATTCAAAGGACCCTATGAGGTGGTTAAGGTGTTAGAAAACGATAGGTATTTGTTAAAGGATGTTGAAGGTTTCCAATTGACGCAAATTCCATATGAGGGTATATGGGAAGTGGCTAACATCAAACCTTGGATTAACAATAATTTATAAACTAGGCGTAAATCGGGGCGATTACATTGTCAGGATGATCGATTTGTAACCGTCAAAAATAAAGAAAGAATAAAAAGAGTTAGAGTAAGAGAGTAAGAGAAAAATGGAGCTGCCGGTAGGTAGGAGCTAGGAGGTAGAAGTCAGTAGTTAGGAAGATTTTGTCGTGGTCGGACGTATAAATAAAGATCTGAGTGTTTATCTACAAATGAGTGTGTGTTTTATTGTTTAGTTTATTAGAATCGGAACCTGACCCTTAAAATAAAATCAAATTCAAACCCCTTAAACGACTACGATTTTTAAGTCGTAGTAATTTAAATCGCAATTGTGGGCATATACATTTGAGTACATGTGTTTCATTTAAGTTTACGACAATCGCATCGCAAGAAAAATGAAACAAATTGCGACTTTTAAATCGTCATGATTTCTTGGTAGCAAGTGCGTTCATTATCATTTAAATTCATGTGTTCTATTTTTGCGACTAAAAAATCGTGCGATTGAAATCGCAAGTGCGGTCATAGCCTAAGACGCAAATATTGGTCGATGTTTACCGACTCTTATAAAATTTAAAGCTTTAATAGACTGAATTTTATTTTTCTAGGGGAATTTGATTAAATTCAGACACCTAGAATAATAATGTCCGTGGTCAGACTATTAAATTAATGAAGATAGAAAATTATTTCTGTTTAAATGAAGTGATTGAATTAAACTCAATTAAAAGCTCAAGTGACCTCAACTCCAAGGTGCGTTTCATGCGATGCATTATTATTATTATTATTCTAGGTGTCTGAATTTAATCAAATTCCCCTAGAAAAATAAAATTCACAGTCTATTAAAGCTGTAAATTTTATAAGAGTCGGTAAACATCGACCAATATTTGCGTCTTAGAAGGGTACGGCAGCATCTAACTGATGAGCCCACTGTCGTACCTGGGCGAAACGCACCTTGGAGTTGAGTTCACTTGAGCTTTTAATTGAGTTTCATTCAATCACTCCACTTAAACAGAAATAATTTTCTATCTTTATTACTTAAATATTTATGTTCAACCTAAGCGCTTATGTTCTACTTTTTCCTCTACGTAAATTGTCACATAAGAGTTTATGTGGAACATAAGTATTTATGTTATGTATCAGCAAATTTGCTTCAATGCGATAGGTATATTTCCACTCGCCAGAAAACTGTAGGTTCCCTCCATTCCTGCTCACACAAAACCGGAGAGTTGTAAGTCACAAGGTTTGGTTTTTTTACGCGCCGTTGACCTTTTATTTCGTTTATGGAAAAACTTTCAAGTGTTTCGCTTATTATTTGGGACATTCAGTTTTCTGATAGTTTTGAAATGCTGCGGCAAGGGATTTCACAACTCACATTGAATTGAATGCATCTGTGATCAGAAAACGAGTGTTCTTTATTTTTCTAATTCATAGTCATGTGATTAATCGTATCCGAGAAAGGAGTTACGTATAAAATTTCTTGTCGTTTTCTGGTAACGAATCGAATAGTAATATTTTTTTTTTAATTAGTACCTATACTGTATTGATGAGAGTTTGAATAACTCTTCATGATGGGATCGATCTTCTTTCGTTCTGTCTCAGCTATGAATCTCATTATTGTATGATTGGCTTTCAAAGCCAATATATCTAAATAAAAGCCATCGCAATCAAACTACAAAAATTGTAGTTTACTTGGACTCATTTCACGTCACTGCCATGAATTATTTTTGGAAGTAGATTTTGGGTAGTTTTTTGGTGCTATCGGAATTATTCTCTTTTATCGACGTAACTGTTGGGATAGGGATATTTCCTTCTTCCGTTTCATTCATTCTCGATACAAAATATTTCATTTCAGTGACTATGTAATCATGGCGCTAATGCTGATTTCGCAGTGATCTCTAACCAAATATTTTCGCAAATAAATAAATCGAACCAGAACATAAAAAAATCTCTTTGTACTCAACTGTACTTCAAGCAGAAAAGGTTAACTCTTATTCACATGAGCCCTTCTGCACCCAAACCAAAACGACTTTTCATGGAAAAAAGACATACATTTCAATTTTTGAATTGTATTCGATATCTGGAAATAGTATGCTTCTTTTGCGGTTATTTATTTAAATTAAAGTTATTTACATAAACTATTCCGCAAAATTTTTTATCTTAATCATAATTAAATTTATGTTTTTGCTTTTATTATTCCAGGACTTTTACAACATTTTTGCCTACGTACAATCACAATACTTGTTTCGATTGGCTCTGACAATTTCACAAAAACCATCACTATCTCATGTAAGTCGAGACCTATCCAATGTTGAATACCAAATCCGTCAACTAGTGAAAGAAGAAGAGACTCACTTTAAAAATCTTTCAATTGATCTACGCAGAAAGAAACAACTCGAAGCAAATGAATTCAATCAAACAAAAACAATGCGTTGCAAATCTGGACCCGTAGCCGTATTGCAAAGCTCATCGTTGAAATTAAGTTCCTGTATGGTGGCAGTAGCCGAAGAATGTCAACAATTAGACGACGCCCTACAAAGACTCACTGAAACCGAAGCCGTGCAAAAGGATGAAAGCAAAGATCTAATTGACGTTGCAAATAGTATGCGGTCAATTGAGGGCACCTTGTCGGTATGTTTTGATGATTTTCACCGTTTAATGTTAGTTTACAATAAGTTCTTGAGTAGTAAACTAGATGATAGATTATTAGATGATAAGAAATCGTCGTCGGCAAGCGCTGCAATTGCTGATGGTAACGAAAGTATTTTGCGTGTAGAAATATCTCATGAAAATTCAGCTAACGATGGCGGTGTGAAATCAGATGATTTCTATGCCTACATGTTCGAGGAAAACGAACAGCAACAACCGGAAAATCAGTTCGATAACGAACCCCAAAGTGCCGATCGAGAGATTTTAAATTTTGAAAAACGTGTAACTAAGGGCAAATTCAAACCAGTCCTTAGGCAGCTAAAGAATCGCATTGATCCCATTCGTCAAGAGATGCTGGAAAAAGAACGCCGTGTTCTTGAAGCTAAGGGCATCAATGTTGATGAGCTTTTTGCCTCCGAAAGTAACGCTAGATCACAATCTGAACGTGGCAGTTCGGAAAATGAAAGTGACGACGAAGGTTCCGCCGATGAAGTTGAAAAGCGGAGCAAAAAACTTAAAGAACGCGACAATTTTGCAGAAATGAGAAGTTTTCTAGCGCAAAAAGAAGCAATTAATTTGTTTCGACTTGAGTTACCACAACAAAATGCAAAACCTGCAAACGAAGATATACTCGAGTAGGATCTAGTCGGATAAGTGTATAAAGAAAATCTTTTGAAAACAAAACAAAAAACACATTTTTGCATTTTTATATAAATATGTGGAAAGACATTTGAAATAGAAACTGTTAATATTTATTCTTATTTATTTATAACTTATAGTATGGCTTATATATATAGTAGTTATTTTTTAATCGTTGAAACTCAGAATGATACAATTCTAGTATAATTTCCTATAATTCTAAAATATAGAAATTAAAATAGATGTTTTAGTATAAATTTAAAAAAGAAAACAACAAATATTTACTTAAAGAGTGAAAGATGTTTTCCAAAATGTATTTGTAAAAAAAAACTATTAAGTTTCCTTAAGATGAATCCAAAAATATCGATTAATTTAATGCTCTAATTAGACCATTTCTTGTTAAACAATTCTAGCTAGGAAATCTTTTTTTGTTTTATAAAAAGCGTACAATATATTTTCAGCCAAAAAAATTCGTCAGCAAAAACCGCATTAGGTTTAGGTCGCACCTCTTTGTCCCGTATATTTTCCATATTCGTTTAACTTTGTTATGTACTTGAGTCTTTTAATATAATCAGAATAGTCGAGCCCAAACGGGGTAAGGCCAGTTATCTTCGCTTTGTTAATTTTTTTGAAATGAAATGCCTGTAAAAAGTCTTTAAAAATTCAAAAAATGGTTTTATCAAACTTAAGCTTATATACAGATTTATCCCAAATAATTTTATAAACATTTCGATTTCCGATTTCTTTTGATTCCGATGTACTTGGGTCCGACTTCTTTGTGTTTTTACGACATCCCAGGAAAACGACCCTTCTTTTTGCATTGACACAAAAACTAGCTAGGCATTGGTTTTTATGATCAGCAGGGCAAGGATTTGTATGCCCTTAAAACCCCAAATTGTATGCATACAATATGCTCCTTAAGTCTGAAAATATGCGCTTAAAAAATTAAAATATGCTCTAAAAAAAGTATGAAAATATAATAAAAACCAAAGAAAAATTAACAGAGGCATGATGCCCGATTTCACGAAGGACTTTTAAACATTTAACAGGCTTCTAAACCTTAAAATGGGATGTTTTACTTTCACCAAGAGCTTTTAAACTAAACAAGCTTTTAAACACCCTTATAAACTAAATGCCAATTTTTGGCTAAATAAATTTTAAAAGTGTCATTAAAATGTCATCAGATGTAGATAACAACAATTGAATATACCAGCTGAATGTAATACATATTTTAGTTTTCAATTTTTTTAAGATACAAATACCAATATTTAAATGATCTGTTTTTTATTTAGAATAAAATATAAAATAAATCTTCATCCAACGATAAAGTGCAATACATAGTTATTAGTCGAGCAAGAGTATTCCTGGGTTCACAGGAATCCATTCTCCGACTATGACTTCAAAATGAGGTTCCGATTTTCCAAAAGCATCTGTGGATCAGTTGTTGAATTTGTTTGGTCGTCATTTAGAACCTATACAAATCCCTCAGGGCAATAAATAAAGTGGTTATTACTGAAGCATTTTATGCCACAGAATCTTTCCACTTAATGCTTTCTCATTTTATCTCATACATTTCGCTTAATAGAAAGAAAAAATCAATTTCTTTTTTCAGGGATGTAAAGAGAACTGAATTTTAACAACAAATTCCTTAAAGTTTCCCTTTTATAAATTGGTGAAACTCGAAAGATTTAAGTGTCTGATGAAATTTAAGAGGATTTTAGTGTTTTTATGAAATTGGCCATCAGCCTTTTATTGAAAACAAAATAACAATACATTATAATCTTTCAGAATAAAACAAACAAAACATTAAATTTAAATTACATATGCACATAAAAATCTACAAACCTTATCAATGAAATAAATTTTGTTGGCATACACCATAAAATATTTCCTGAAATTTTCAAAGATAAAATTCTGCCTATTTGGCCTGAAAAAACATTTGAACATTGAAAAGGACCGTTCAACTTCAGTGGATGTCATTGGAGCATTTTTGAACGCAAATATCTCACTACCCGAAAAGTTTTCTAAAACCTCTTCATGTTCAGGATTTGACAAAACGTTTGAAATTTTTTTAAGTTTGAAGTACCCTTAATTTTTATTTAAAACATTTTCATTTTTTTTAAATGGCTTTCCCAATCTTCCATTAAATAATTGGGTTTTTAATGTATTCCAACCCAGAAGCTTATTTAAAATTTCATTGAGAAAGCCATAATTAGAATTTATTAATATTAAATGATTTTTTAGCATTGTTTTGCTCAATATTTCTTAAGTTTTTTTTTTTTTTAGAGAAACTGCATCGAGTCATCCAACTCATTGACAACTTCTTCAAAATTTGTGTTTTGTGGAGGAATATTTTTCTTTATACAAATTTTTTCTTTAAACAAATTTACGCGACTTATATTTCTATACCGCAATGAATTAAAATGAAAAACGACTGTTTTGTTTGGTTGGTGGATCGAGACTGAAGATCTCTTCTTTATTAATTCAATAATTATGACTACATACATAGATGGATTTCGTCTCATCAGCAGAATATATTTGTGTAGGATTAAATTCCAAGCATTCATATTCTGATGAATCAGGAAATACAATATTTATTTATCTCCTTATTATTGGAGTAATATGTGTTGGAGGGGTTATGAAACCGGATGGTAACATAACTCGCGCGATGGAGACAGTTTATGCTCTGTTCCGACCGGATGGTGAACGCGATTTCTTTGTCACGTAACAATACTGTTGATGATTAATTTCCTTACGAGTTTAAATAATTTATAGCATTCTTCCAAGTCTTTAAGCAGTCCTAAGCTTGCCGCTCTGCTAATAGCTTTCGCAATGGAATGTGAGAAGAGTTTAGCAGCGAGTTTTACCTTTTGCCTCTCGGGCCCCAGAAACGTCTAAATAACTTCGGTTTATTTTGGGGTGATCGTCAATTCGGTAGAGGTGCATGAAAGGAGCTCCAGAATTATTTCCTTTTTAATTTCCTTTCCTTTGATTAAGAAGTATTGGTCGACGAAATGGTTTCTTAATAGTTCTAAAAGATGAGGAATATCGGCAAAAACAATTTTTTTTTCTCGTCGTAAAGAAACCCAGAGAAACCAAGTTATAACTTATTTTTAGTTAAAATCAATTAAGTAAATAATTATACTTTATTTCACAAGAAATTGTAGAAAAATGTTTTTTTTTTTTTTTTAAATAATAAGTAAAAAAGTAAGTATTTACCATGGCTTTTGCAAAGATATTTGAAGCTCATTATACAGTCCTCTGTTTGCTCCCCTAGGTCATTTACCATTGCAACAATGGTATGCCCACATTCCGTTGTTGTCTTTATGATTGTTTTCAAAATTTCGGTAGTCATTTTGCAATCGAAGGAATAAAATATGGGTTGCTTCCATTTACTCATCGGTCCTGAAATGGATTTAAAAAACGATTTACATAAATATAGCTTGATAAGTTCCAGAACTTTATTAGCTTGATTATTTCCAGAACCTAATGAAATTTCTTACCTCTGAGCATTGCTACTTGTACATAATTAGCTGGTAATAGAGTTGTGTCTGTAGCTTTCTGGTAGCAGTACGACTTTTTGACCTTCATTTCGAAAAAAGGACAATACACACACTTTTTGCACTTCATCCATATCTGTTGTGGCTTTTAGGATTCTTACAACTGGTTATAAAATCTCAGGCAACAAATCGATTTTTTGAGCCCATCGCTGAAGAGTTCGAACTGATGGTAAAGGAAAATCCTTCTTCCTCAGAAGCTTATAATGCTCAAGCACTAGCTGAGTACAAAGTTATCGACCTAGCTATGTCAACTTCTGACGAACGTTGTTTGATCTTATCCGCAGACCATAGCTTACGTATCTGTCCATCTGTAAAAATAGTGGACAGTTTTTCCTCAATATTTTTTCTTTGCATTTTATTATCAGCCACCACTAACTCGAGAGAGAGAGGAGCCATCTTTCAATCTTTTGTCTTTGTATGAATTCATCAATGATCTTGCCTTCTCAGCTAAAGCATGATGTTCCCTTTGCTTTGCTTGGATCTGCATCCATTTTTCAATGTCATTCTCATTTAAATGATTTCTATTCGAAATATATCACATGTGTTACATGTGTCCTTCTTTGGAATGTAGAAATGCAAATTGTAGGTGTTGAAAATGGTTCTGTAGTAATTTTTTTTCACGGGAACTTTATCAGCTGTTCTACATTTTTTAACATAAGATAAGTAAAGTTTTTGCGAATTTTTGGTATTATTTCTTTTTTAACCTGGTTTTATATGAAGCTAAACGATCCACGTATACCACTTTCGTTTTACGTTTGCCCTTAAATTGTATCCTGTAAACCAAGTCCGACAATCGGGCTTTTATTAGAACTGGGCCTTCCCAGTCGCTTTGTAGTTTTGGTGATACTCCTTTTCTTCGTTTAGGGTTATGAAACCACGCCTCTTTTTTTTTATGTCATACCTCGTTTTCATGGCATTTGCGGCTAGATGCATGTTTTCTCGAGCTATTTCATGAGTCTTAAGCAGGCGTTTGCTGAGTTCTAGGGCGTACGAAGGTGCATTTGGAGTTCCAAAAGCCAGGTCAGCAGGGAGTTTTACTTATCGCCCAAGATTCAGGTAAGCTGGGGAAAATCCCGTAGCTTCATGCTCTGCAGATCTATATGCCAAAAGAGCTGGCTGCAAATGTCGATCCCAGTCGGTTTGGTGGCGGCTTACGAATTTGGAAAAATAATCCAAAAGTGTGCGGTTAGATAGCTCAACCATGCCATCTGATTGCGGGTGTAGAGGTGTTGTTCTAGTTTTTTCGTCACCAAGTATTTTCAATACCGCTTGCAACACGTCAGCCTCAAAATTGCGACCCTGATCTGAGTGTGCCTACGATCTGTGGTACTCCAAAGCGACAGAACACTTGATCCACCAAGGGCCCAAGGACTACTTCTGCTGTCTGATTAGGCTTTGCAATGTCCCTTCCAACTTTGAACGGTTGATGGACAAAATATTCCAAGGTATGTCCTGGCAAACGGTGCTAATTTACTTGATGACATCATTGCTTACGCCCGTACCTTCGATGAACATCTTCTCGTTTTAAATCAAATATTCCAGCGTCTCCGAACTGCTATTTTGAAGCTCAATCCCAGCAAATGTCACTTCTTAAGAAAAAGCGTGAACTACTTGGGACATATTGTCTCTGAAAATAGTCTTGTCACCGATCTTGAAAAGATTGAAGCCGTACAGTAATGGCCAGTTCCTCGAAATAAAAAGCAAGTGCGGAGTTTTCTAGGCCTCTGTTCTTACTATCGCCGTTTTATAGAGGGATTTTCGGAAATAGAAAATTGAAAATCAGAAATAAAAAAATTAAATTAAATAAATCCTGTTGTGCTCCAATTGTGTTATGATCCTCTTTTAGTTTTCCTTTTGTATTTGAAATAATTCACAACACATTTATTTTTTAAAATCAAATAGTTCTTCTTTATTTAAATTTTAGAGTGAAGCTCACTACTATAAATTACAACACAGAACAAGTCTGATTTGTGACTAATTTGTGACTAAATGACTGAAAAATATTTTCAGTTGTTCAAAGGCAAATTTGTATAATTTGATTCTTAGAAAAGCAAATAATTTTTGCTGATGGAGAATCAACGAGATAAGAAAATGCAACGAGATATGCATTTGATGACAAAAGAATACTTTTATGTTTTGCAAAAATGAATGTAACAAGATATAAGTATTTATCTTGGATAAATACTTGGAATGAATATTAGGGGGATTTATTGGGTTCATAACAATAATGGGTTCATAAGATAATTACGTGGGGATCGGCTGAGCAGTTTTGAGATCTCATTTGCGATTGCCGGAGATATAAAAACCGAGTAACTAAAATGTTCTTCTACAAATGTACTTCTGTAAAATGGTTCATTAATGTATCACGACATACCGAATTTGCTCATGACAGTTTCGGTTTGTCCGAAACCTCTTATGTTATGTCAATTTGTACAGGCATTACAGTCTTTGACAAACTTTCTCTTTGGGGCTCCAGAATTTCTTGTTTAGGTTTTAATTTCACAGTTCTGTCTTGAGGTTTTTTCTGAACTGCATCTTTATTTGTTGACAGCTTTCCTCTTTTCAATGCTATTAACTCTTCTTTAGTATCTTTTTGCAAGTATTACGTTTTTGTTGCGAGGCAAGAGGATGTGATGAGTGTAGGTATTAGGGATAGGTAGGACAAAGGAAAGGATAAGAAAACGAACAAGTAATATAGTATTGCCTAGCTCGGTAACGCGGCCTGCTTGCGAAGCTGGGCTAAAACTGGCCGGAAATGGGGGATCTTGTCCCCGAAACTAGACCTCACCTCCCAACAAAACACTTATCAGGCCTAACAGAAAATTATTGAAAACGGGCGGACTGATTACCACACTAAGGGCGCACACTAGGAATTCGATGGACAAATTTGAATTCCCCCGTAAACAAAGGTACGACATCATTTACGAAACATACATTTTTTAACTTTGACAAAACGTTATAATTTTTGTATACAAACAAGCGAATCATCCATCTATCTTACCATAAGTACAATTTATTATAAACATTTCAAATACCTCTATTTGTCCCCCCTACCCTTAAAGAGCTCTTTGAAGATGGACGATAGGACTTTCAAAGTGAACCATTTACTACCTACTGTTTCGTGCACCTCTTATGGTTACAGGCTTCTTGAAGATCCTCAGCATAAACCGTTCCTTGGTTTTTGAACCTTTGCAGTCGTCAATTTCCGAAAGAGAAGTATAATAACGCCGCTTTGTTTAATTCTCTGCCGCGAGTCTCTGCTGTTCGGAAACTGCAGCAGACGCTGAACAGGCAATTAAACAAATGAATAAAAGAATACAAAAAAATCCAAAAAAATATAAATTCCTAAAAAAAGAGAAGCCACGTTTGTATTTTAACGTAAGTCAAATATAACAGTTTTATATCAATATAAAAATATAGGAAAAAACTTAAAAGTAGAATTTCAAGAATTTAATGGATTAAAAAAAAAATTATTTGGGGAAAAAAAAATAATTACAAATTCAAAAGTATGTAGTGAAAAAAAAAAAAAACAATTAAGGTGGCACGATCTAGTGCGCGAGTTTTAAAGGCGCTGGAGAACCCTTCCGTCGAATAAAACTCTCAAACTAGGTTTATCGCGGTTGTGCAAAACAAGAGCATCGAATTCCTTAAGAGAGTGTTATGATCAAGGATAGGTGTTGTTTAAAGGCGGAGGATTGTTAAATTCTCAGGCTTCAAGTGTGCTACTTTTCTAATTGGCCAGTGGATTACCCGACTGCCTCTAGCGAAGTACCAAACGAGAATGAAAAATGTATATTCTCGGACTCGAATGATTAAAATATTTATTGGAACTCCAAAGAGCCTGATTGATTCCTTTAAGAAATCACCGAAATTAGAAGTTGAAGGAGCTTCCTTATCTTTATTATATGAAATTTTTGTTGCAGTAACGTTACTGCCTTGTTTTAAAATGTTAGCATAGGAACGGCTGGGTAGTGTATTATGGGTAATATTTGGAATTTGAAAGTCTAGTCTATTTGTATTCTCTACGGGAGAACGTCTCTTTTTGTTTAAATATTCGATCCGTTTAGGACATTCACTGAAACGACAGTGTTGAACGCTGTCTAAATACCCGTCTACCAACTGGACCTGAACGCAACCCTTAAAACGCATTCGAAGCACTTCCCCAAGAATTATACCATTCATGTCAACCCTTTATGAAGGTTAAATGGAGGTTAAACGAGAAATAAAGACTGGAAATTTATTAATTGAAAGTTATAGACGTGTTTTATTTTAGAGGTGTTTTAATAGCGATTTTTGAAGACCTTTTAGCGAGTGATTGAAAGTGGATTTAGGTCATTTATAGACAAAACATTTTTTTTTTTTTTTTTTTTATTACAACATGGTTAGTGACCTCTTGACTGGAGTGGCTGGGGAGTTGTGGGTTTGAATCGTTCTTCTTACTTATTTCTCTTTATCTTCGGCACATAGATGTCCGGCTGTACCACAGGGGGTGATTGTGTTTTGGTTAAGACACCTGGAGGTTCTGGGATGGATATCTTAGGCTCATTTGTTATGGTTGTAATCCCTCTTCTAGTCAGTTCAGCATAACTTGCCTCAAAACAGTTCACTGTCTCTTGCAACGTTACTAGGAGTTCGCTCATTTGCTTCATTGAGTCAGTGTCGACAGTGAGATTCTTAACTCTTTCAGACAATAGTACTAAAACCTCCTGGGAGAACTCCTTAGCAACGGAAGAGTCTGTTACTGGCCTGGGTGGAAGCTTTTTCTGAGCATCAGAGACAAGTATGGTGAGTTCTATGTAATTCCATGCTTCTATAGGGTCTTTCTCCATGTGGACCAAGTATTGGTTTATCTGGGTCTTGGTCAAATTGAGCATCAAGCTCTTTATTATATCTGGTCTGTAGAAGGCTGAAAAGGTACCTCTTGGAGGTTCTACAGGAGGTAGCGTAAGATAATCATCCACAACTCTTCCTGGATCCTCATTTAAGTCTGTCTTGGGATTAGGAGGGACCCTTGGAGCAACTATAGAACATTCAGTTACCGGTGGTGGAGATTTCGACGGGTGCATTGTTTCACCAGCTTTCCCAGAAGTGGATGCCGGTTCTTCTCTTGATGGCTGTAGCTTTGAGTCAGAGTCAAGTCCTAATACCCATAGGAAGGAGGGTGGTGATCTTGTCTTGGCACGTCCGATATATGAAAGGGTCTTTTGATACTTGTGCCAGTCTTCTGCATCCTCCTCTGTAACATAATCAGGAGGAACCTCACTGAGCAATTGCTTAGTCAGGTATTTTTTGAACGTCTCCATAGTCGTAGATTTGACTTCCAACAGAACTTCTGTGTATCGTGTTAAAATTGCATCAACCGCTTTGCTAAGGAGTGGGATGGGAGTCATGTGATGGGCCCACCTGTTTTTTGAATACAATTCTTCGAGCAGTAGTCCAGCATCAGTCGTCAATGTGTAATTGTAATTATGAGTCTGTAGTTGCGCATAACATGATACAGCAAGTTGTGCAGAGACAGTTGTCGCTTTTATTGTATTGAGATATTTTAAAACCATCATAACGCACAAATGATCCTGGATAAAGGCTTTGTAGTGGGACTGATAGAAGAATTTGAGAGTCTCAGAGAGGCTTACCTGTTGACTCTGAGAACTACGTGAAGGCAGGTCATGTGTAAGGGACATATTGTGAAGTGAGAAATAATTAATTAATATCTGATATTTAAGTGAATATATATAGATGAGAAAATTGTTAAATTGACGCATCTCTTTGTGTAAGATATATTCACGACTGTGCGGCATGCACTACTACGTATAAAATCTCGTAGTGGATACGCCAAGGAGTAAATTATATAAATTAAAACATAAAACACAATTAAATTTACTCACAAATTAAACACAACTCACATAATATAAGAAAGGAAAATGAAATTTAACACAACAATTGAATTAGAAACAAAAAAAACACAAATAGGAACAACGAGGTTGTTTTACATGGACGCCGACAAATAGAATACATAATACAATTCAAAACAGGGTGAAGTTGGTGCCGATTTGTAAGAAGGAAATGGGACGAGAGCAGTGCTGCCAATATTTCGAATGCAACTTTCTAGACTGGAATTTTGGATTTGGTCCATGTTACACGGAGCATATTTCCAGTTTGTTTATAAGATGCAATTTCGAAACAATTTTAAGATTTTGAATTTAATATGAAAATAAATAATTGATATAAAATTTTATTTTTTATTTGCCATTTACAAATATTAATAAAATCTTTCTTTGCGTGTGAGAGAACAACTATAACATGAAGATGATTTTCCTAATAACTTTGTGATACAGCTAAGCAGGCTCAAAGGACCGCAGATGACTAAAGAATCGAATCGTTTACTTTGTTCACTGGTGGGGGAGAATGTTGAACGCTGTCTAAATACCCGTCTACCAACTGGACCTGAACGCAACCCTAAAAACTGTAAAATTTATTAATTGAAAGTTATAGACTTGTTTTATTTTAGAGGTGTTTTAATAGCGATTTTTGAAGACCTTTTAGCGAGTGATTGAAAGTGGATTTTGGTCATTTATAGACAAAACAGACAGAATCTCCTTTTATACTATTTTGACAGCTCTGCTGTGAGCTTTTGTTGTTTTGATTTTATTTTCTTAGACGTGAGCTTTTGTTGTTTTCAATTATTCAATGTGTGAAAGCTTTAATTTTCATGGTTGCCACCTTAGTTTTACAAGAATCAAAATATAAGAATATATATAAAAATAAAATAATATATACTGAGGTGCTACAACGTTAGTTTTTGATTGACTACGTTGTAGTAATCTATACGGGATGTGTGTTTGTCGTAACACACTCAATTCTTGTTCAATGATGTGAATTGGTCTTTGTCTGCATAAGCAAAGTCAAGTCGCGATATAATTGCATCGAAATTCAGTACCGTACCATGATTAGTTAATATGTCATTTGCATTATTTGTAATTTTATTCCTCATTATTGTGAGGGCTGCAAAATACTCGCGGATAGCTTTCTTGTAAAGAGAAATACGGTTATAAGCTGCTTCACGCCAACTAACGTAAGACAATGAATTTCCGGGAAATTCTGGTAATGATTTACGTCCAATGTCTCATTACATGCGGCATTGTCCTCGATTTTTTGTGTTTCATACTCAGTCACAACTGAGCTATTTGTAACAATTTCTAATGCACTTTTTAAAGATCTAATCTCTGCTTGGAGAGATGCCGTATTGGCTGCTATGAGCCTGGTCACTGCTTCTTCTGTAATATTCATTGTTAAGTTTAAATTTTTATTCCTTCTACTATGTCCTCCAGTCTGTCAAAAATTTACCGATATTTAAAAATACTGCGATAGTAGTTTGCGTTCAGGTGTAGACAACAATGGGTGAAGAGTTAGGCCTGTTCGTGCATACGTTGAGTGTCGCCACTCCGTTTTTCGTCCAATTGCGTACTTGGGGTGTTTGTTTGTTCGTAATAGCGTGAAATAGCTAGCCATTTGGTCGGGACACATCAATTCCTTGTTTTGCTTGGTTGTACTCTAAGATTACTTCCAGCTTTTTTACATCCTGGCCATCACGAGCTCTTCTTCCAGTTGAACGTTCCTCCAAACCGTGTTTTGTGATCAACATCAAAACATCGCGTTTATCTCTCCATTTGGAATCAATCACAGCAGAACACTCGGCCAATAGTTTCGTGTTTGCGAAGCTTAGCTACCACAACATCTTTCGGATTGCCAACTCAATTTTTGCGATGAATTTGTGCGATGAATTTGTGCGACTTACCCGGATTGTATTGGTGAAAGTTAAATCTTCCACGTCAGGGAATCATTGACTCGTCTACAGCAAGTACTTCTCCTGGGGTCTTAGCCCTGACAAAATTTTGCTCCAACATTTCCAATAAGCACTGCAGATGTTTTCAAGAGGTGATCTTACATGTTTTGTGCAAATAAGTTTACAAAACTCTGAAGTCTTCATACCTAATGCCAATGCTGTTTGTTCTACATGTTTAATTGGGGCTAATCCATGCATTCCGATGTGAGTTAGACACGACCCATACAACACCCCTTTAATAGTTTGATTGGAAGTTGCTTTTGAGCTTTCCATGATGATTTTCCCGATCAGAATTGACACAATTTCTAGGATTTCAGGTGCACATGATTTGAAAAGTGTATACATACTTTCCGAAGATCTAATATGTATTGGAAGAATTTCTTTTGTCCAGTCGGAATATTTGTAAAGATCAACAAAATGATTGTTTAGTCGATTAATCATTGATTTTTGAGTTGAGGTTGGTGTTCTGGTTATAAGTTTTAAACAATGTAAACACATTAATCCCAAAATCGTTACTGAAATGTGTTGGTCCATGGTAAAAGAATCTTGATTATTTAGAGCGGTTATGTTCTGATATAACAGTTGCCAGAATTCACTTAATGTCTGAGAACTGTATGTAACAGGAAATTGTTCGTTTGGATCTACACCTTGTGATTCTGTCACTTCATCAGCTAATCCCGTGCCTTCTGTGGCAGTTGTTTCTGTTTCTTGGGAAACTTGATATTTATCAGTCGCAGGTTTGGTGAACTCTACTATAGTGGTGCTTGTGGCAGCAGATGTTGTCAGATCTTCGCCCTTGCTGTCCAAATATTCAGCAAATGTCTTAATCTCAGGGTCGTGGGTTCGCGCCCGACGTTGGGCGAGGTTGATTGAGATATTTCCAGCTCAATCTGCCAACTCCAATGAGGGGACTCAAAAAGCTCATAATAGTCTTCATTTTCCACATTTGGAAACAAGACTGTAAAATATACAAGCTGAGCTTGCATAAAAGCAGCCATTACCCCAAAATCCATTCACATTTTTACACCCAGTTGATCCCAAGATCTTTCTTTCACTGTTTTGTCACCTCTTACAAACATCCTTATCACACTCCCCAGCTGAATTACATCTATACACTTTTGATATAGTTGGTTGAGTTTTATAAGTAAAATATAAAGATCGTTTGTTATAATTTAATCTAATAGATGTTGTTTTAATTCTTATAGACATTATCAGCCAAATTAAAAAACCTGGAATAGCGAAGGCTTAGGACTTATTCTGAAGATTAAGTGCAAAATGTTACTAATAAAACAAAATGTGTACTAAGTGACGTTTACCAAGCTAAACAAAAATATACAAAAATTTATTTTGATTAAATATAATAATGGCTCAGCGATTTATTGAGTTCTTAAACCGCTTGGATTTATTGGACAACCAGCCTTTAACCATGAGAAAAAAAAAGTTGTATAAGACTCGATTTAATCCTATGAATGCACTTAGTGAGGAGGATTTCAGGAAAAAATATAGGTTTTCCAAGGAAAACATGAAGAAAATCATTGCTATAGTGGAAGTTGATCTTAGTGGGGATGTAAGAGGTGGACATACATATTCCTGTCGATTTGCAAGTCATGGCTTCAATCAGATATTGGGGTCGTAATGAGGTATAATTATTAGATGTACATAATATATAAACATAATCTTAAATAACATTTATAAAAAAATTAAGGTTCAAGAGGATTGTGCTGACATGCACCTTCAGGGTAGCTCCATCGCAATCGAATTCATTACAGTCAATTTTGAACTCATTGGGCATAAGATCGATCAGCTCCTGGTCTTCCTTACTTGGCGATTTAAGAGGTGGACCGCCGCCAGTTTTATTTCTATCTTTTTGATAGGCTGACTCTGCAGCTTTAATTTTGAGCTTCATGCTCTTCCACTTCAATTGTACTTGTGGAACATCACGAGATACATCGCAGGCCGAGTTGAATCTGCAAAAATATTTTTGTTTTTAACACTTTTTTTCTAATCAGAATACTTAATCAAACTTACTGCTCTTTAATTTGGTTCCAGCACTCTTTTTTTTTTTGGTTTGTATTCGTGTTTACGCATTTGTTTTCTATTATTGTAATTTTTTCTGCACATAAGGATTTTAGTAGGTTCTGAAAAATATAAAGTTAAATATTATTTTAATTGGTTTGTTTTATTTTCAAAAACGTACCTTGTCAGTTATGCTCCAATTTTCGCTGCGTTTCCTTTTTTTGATTTCCATTTTTAACAAAAAATAAAGAACAATGAACTGGCAGACACAATGAATTAAAATAATAAATTGAATTTTGTAAACAAATCAAGATAATTGTTACCGAGATATACATTATCAAACATGCATGACAGTTTCGTTTGACAACATCATATTAGAACAACAATTGTGAACAAGTTTGAGTGACAAACAATAAAACAGAGGGTACACATTATCATTCCTGTCAAACAGGATCGACAATGTGTACCTTGATTTAGGTGTGTTTGGCAACGTGGAATTTTTTACATATTTGTCAATGCTTTCACCTTTGCTCTTCAAAAAAGATATGTGGTCGTCTATCTACTGTATGGATTTACCCATAAATAGGAATTCCTGCTGTGAACTTGAAACTCTGAATTTGACAACACTCTTCTTTCCGCAATTGTCTTTTTTTCACAGATTTTTGTAATTTTTGTATTGCTTTCAATTTAAATGTAAAGTAAAAAGTGTTTGTCTATTTCCGTTTCATTTCGCTTTTTTCGATGATTTTTTGTTTTAATAAAATAGTTTCAAGTACTTTTCTTACGTTTTACTTGTTTAAATATTGTTGTGTTTTGAATTAGTTTAGTAAATGTTCGAATACTTAGCGGTATTTTAAAATATATTTTTTTTCTCATTTTCGGGATTTTGGTTTCCGAGTTATGTCTGTCTGGTTATAATTATTTTTATAATTCAAATAAAACTTACTAATCGAAAATTAGTTGGGGTTTTAAAAAATAAAATACACTTCGAAATTTACGTTTTTAAAAAAGATCTTTTTATTACATCTCCTCTTCGATGTTGGGTGATGACTGCTTCTATTGAAAAATGTTGTTTGATGATTTGGATGGTGATAATTCTTCTGTGGTGGTTTCTTCTTTGTTAATTTGCTGATGTGTGCTTACTTTATGATTGGTGGTCCCGTCTTTATTGAATTCTTTGTTTGTTTACTTTACGATATGTGAGAATATCAATGGGTCCATTATGTTTGCTGCTGTTATCTTCTGTGTGGGAAGCTCAAGTATAACTTATACTCCGGCCATTTTGCAAAAATATCATCTAAAGAACTAGCTTGCTGCACGTTTTGCATTGTAAAGTTGAAAGGTGCGATGTGTTCTACTGAAATACCTTAAGGATCTAAAATCAAATCGCTTAGCAACGAATGCTTCAGTTCAGACCTCTGGCAAAACTGCACTCGAGGTTTTGACATAGAATCAAAGTATTTGTTTCCCTTTTTACTTTCAGCTCGAAAGCTTGTCAAGAATAAAAAAGAAAGACCTTCTTCTTTGATGTCTAAGGCGAAGACAAATTTATTTTGAAATACTGTTCCTATTTATACTTACAAATTGGTTATCGGAATCGATCCATAATTCGATTTTCGACCTAACAAATAATCGATATTCAAAATCATCACAATTCGTACGTATGGGCTAAGGGTGAACAACCAGCTATCTTAAGTGGCACAAATCGCTCGGCTACAATGCTTAGTTGACATATTTTGTTTGTATATTTATGCCGTTCGTGTCATTAGGGAAATATGATACTTTTTTTGGTTGGTCATTGACAACGAGTCGCATATGTTTATTTCATGTGTATCTTTTATTACCCTGGCGTAGAAGGCAAAATAATGCATTGCATTGAATTTTGATCGTTATGTATCCATTGCTTAAGGCAATGCATTGCATATTGTGGGAATCGAGTGTCAAATATCGAAGGATGGTTCTATATGGAACAATTAATTAAGTGGTCGCTAGTGCGATCCCTTCACAGCATCCTATATTGACTGTATGCCTGCCAACAGCTGTCAAATTCCGTAACAGATAAGTTGTCATACTTTAAGCTACATATGCACTCCTCTGCATCAGTTTCTGGAACTGTTGGTTAATAATATTTAGATTATATTCTCATGTTTATTTGCAAATTTTGGGATACTTAATTTTATACATAGAACACAAAAACATAAAAGAGTGCTGAGTAATAAGAATGGATCTATGCAATAGCTCCTAATGCATTAACTCCTTAATTTAAAAAAAAAATTTTTTAAACTTGCTTAAGAACTGTAAGTAACCGCGAGCAGCAACAGATGTATTTTCTCCCCAACTTTGTACTGTATCATCAATTATGTATTCGAACACAGCAATTAAGTTCAATCTTTCTTTTTCCACTAAATTGAGTAACCGCGAGTTAAAGGACCACTTAACATTACAAACTGATGGAATTTTTTTGTTTAGTGTTTCTTTTAATAAAGTATCTCTCTTTGCTGATGTCGAAAAAAATGATCCTAAATTACTTAAAGTTGCAAAAAACTGCTTTGTGTCTTTAACACTTTGAACTGATTTAGAAAGCACTAGATTTAAAACATGAGCATTGCAGTGGATAAACAGAGCATGATTATATACTTTTTTTATCTGAGCCTGCACTCCATTGATTGGACCAGACATTACAGGTGCACCATCATAGGTCTGAGCAACAAGTTTTGCATCAATATCAAGTTCGTCAATTACATGTAAAACAACTTTTGTAATTGCATCAGCACTTTGGTCATTACTTAAATAAAAAAATTTATAAAAACGTTCTTCACATTCTCCGTTTTCCTTAACGTAACGAACTATTGACGAAAGTTGTGCTTTTCGAGAGATGTCTGTTTTTTTTTTTTTTTTTCTTCACCCACACTGAAGTCGGAAGAAGGGGTTGATGGCAAATTCGGGTGCCGATTGTGTGCCGCACGTGGCCGATGGTATTATGTGGAACTTCGATTGAAATTGGGTGTTTCAATCGGATCGTCACAACCAGTCGAGAATTTGGAAAGTGCTCGTGGCTGGTAGTACTTACTTTGATATGGGCGGGTGGCTTCTGGCAATCGTGGTTTCGCTAGTAGAGAGGCAAATGACGATGGACTTATGCGGAACGTCGATTGACATTCAATCGGTTCGTCACAGCCAGTCGAGGATTCCGTGAAAGTTATATTTTCTCTTTACTTACATATGTTCTTAGCTCTGCTCTTAGTTCAACAAACGATGGCCTTATGTGGAACGTCGATTGGCACTCAATCGGATCGTCACAGCCAGTCGTAGATGCAGCTATATGGAGCAATTGTAGTTATGCGGACGACCGACGACCTGGTGCTGGTTTCTGGTGGTATCTCGTTTAGTGAGCACGACGGTGGACTACACTGTTTGTGTCTGTAGCGGCTTCTTGAGACGGTGGTGGTTGCTGATGGCAAATTAGGGTGCCGATTGTGTGCCGAACGTGGCAGATGGTACTATGTGGAACTTCGATTGAAATGGGGTGTTTCAATCGGATCGTCACAACCAGTGGAGAATTTGGCGAGTGCTCGTGGCTGGTGGTACTCACTTTGAGATGTGCGGGTGGCTTGGTGGCTTCTGGCGATCGTGGTTGCTGGTGGTATCTCGTGTAGTAAGCACGACGAGGGACTGCGCTGTTGGTGTCTGTAACGGCTTCTTGAGACGGTGTTGGTATTTCGTGTAGTAAGCACGACGAATCGACCAACATTTGGTGTCTGCCTTCTTTTATATGGTAGTTTCCTGTTTTGTTTCGTTCGCCTCAATACCATCGTATTCCGCCATCGCCCGTTTCAACACCATCATTTTGCTGTAGCTATACTTTAATTTTAAAGCCAAAACACATACAGGGCAACAGCGAATTTAGGGTTTCTACAGGTGTTATATTTAAAATTTAAAATTCTATTGGCAAACTTAAGCTGAAATTTTTTTTGCTAATGTAAGGCATATGTTTTCTTCTGGAAGTTATAGCATGGGAATATAATTTAAAGTTTTTGTGCTTCGCTTCATATTTAAAACACCAATATTTTCTTAATGGCCCTGATTTTTGTAATACTCGTATTGTTGGATAATGTGTAATAATATGGAATTTGGGTTTTAATTTGTCTTGAAAACTTGAAGATATTGTTCATTATGCGTTTTTATTTTGCTCCTCAATGTTGATATCGACTCATCTGAGATCTCAAAGCATAGTACTATATTAATTATTTCTAGAAGGTTAAAAAGAAAGTTCCAAACGTCATCTCTTAATGGCACCATATCTCCTACCATAAGAGGCAGCAACTGAGCAAAAGTAAGCATTTCTTTTGCTGACATTGGTAGATGGCGCTTTTGTAAATAAGTTTGATGTATTTCATTCGAAGCATTTCCTATTTCTATAGGACCGTATTCAAATGTTTGTTTTCGTTTGTTTAAGGTTTCTAATGAAAAATATTTTTTTATTTGAGTGAAATGAATTATTACGTGACAAAGATCGTAATGGCATATTCCTTCAAAAATGTCATGCATAACTTCCACTCTGATTCAACAACATTGAATGAGGGGATGTTATTAAAGTAGTATTCACTGTTAATACCAGTTTCTTTGGGATTATTTTTTTGTAGGTCAAAGTTGTAGTTACTTATATTTCTCCTTTTATCAGAATTTTCGTACAAGCATCACTGGATTCATCTTTATTCAAGCGACAAAATCGACAAAATGTTCCAGAAAACGACTTGCTGAAACCCAGTAATGTGTTAAGGCCTAAGTTATCACCAAGTATAAAGTGAACGTGGAATGTATCCCCACCGGGTGGCCTTACAAGGATACCTTCTTTTTCAAGAAATTTTAACTCATTTTTGAGGGGTTGCAAACATTTTTGTTTTCCCGTATTTTTTTTTTAATGTCTTTTGATTTGATTGCTGCTGCTAAAAATATGTTTTCTAGTTTTGCTTCATTAAGGGGCATACAGGCAAATGAATAATAAAAGTTGCAAATTGTAACAGTGGCATCTTAATGTCAAGAAATTAATCTTTTACTTTCGCCCTTATGGCAGCACTATTAATTTTGTTATTTAAAAGTTGAAATCCTGGATAAAGAAAAGAGGAGTTTGAAATAAAGTCTCAACGAATACTAACGTGCATAATTTTCTCTAATTTTTAATATAAATCTTCCCATAAGATTTCCATTGTTACATGGCGCAGTCGGTAACTCGAACAAACAACACTTCCAAAATATAAACAAAAAACCGTGTAAAAAAAAAAATTGAACCAAAATGTCGCTTCTGGACAAATTGATTGAAACAACAACCGACGCTTCCATCCTTAACTAATTCACTCTTGAATTTCTGAAGACTGAAATTAAAAAAAGAGGATTGGAGGCCAAGGCAACAACTAAAGACGACGCAATTGAAATACTTATAGAAAACAACACCATGCTATCCAATCTTTTTCCTTCTACAAGCGCATTTATGTCAGACACTTCAAAACAAGTTCAACATGTGGTTTTGAATCCCGATATGACACAAACCATAGCCAGGTGCAACGGCGAAGATAGCAAGATAGCAAGTGAATACTTTATTAAATCAATTGAAAAAGCTGCAAAAATCAATGGATGGAGCGCTAAAGTAATGCTTGCATTCAGTACCAGCAAATTAACAGGAATCGCCAAAAACTGGCAAAACTTTGAAGGCGAGAACAAAATTGAATGGTCGACATGGCTCCAGGCTTTTAAGCAACGATTCATAAAGCCGCCCACACT
This sequence comes from Chrysotoxum bicinctum, assembly GCA_911387755.1. Taxonomy (NCBI): domain Eukaryota; kingdom Metazoa; phylum Arthropoda; class Insecta; order Diptera; family Syrphidae; genus Chrysotoxum; species Chrysotoxum bicinctum. The sequence continues at coordinate 201,644,235 of OU426988.1, read as the reverse complement.
ACGAGAATGGAACGAACGAGTCAACGCACGCATCCAACATCCAAACGAGTCCATCACTCAATATCTGTGCGGTAAGTTAGAAATAATTACTAAGGCCCCAAACGACATAAAGATTCCAATTGAAGACCAAATATCGTATCTTATAGAAGGTATCACTGACAACACAGACCGCCGACTCATGCGTATTGGAGCACCCACTACTTTAGATAAACTTTTTGAAATAGGCCAAACTCTAGATGATGATACAAAATATACTTCAAAATACTTTTCCAACGACAAAACCATTAATAAACCACAACCATATATAAACAACCATTCTCAACAGCACAATAATAACCCATCTTTATCCAACCAACAGTAAAGTTTTCCCAAATCTACGTTACACATTGATAATTTCAAAGGAAATAGTTATTTATGTCCACGTTGCAAAAAGTACTCGCATCCAATCTCTCAATGCCACATACCATGTACCATCTGCAATAAAACAGGTCATTCAATCAACAACTGCCCAAATAAAATTCCTTCAAAGCAAGCAAACTGTGCTTTAAAATCAAAAGGGGGCGACCGTGGTTTGCCAATCGTTGATGCTACTGCGTTTGAAGGAACACTTATTTCGACTCTCATTGACAGTGGCGCAGAACAGTCAGTTATCGACCGTGCGTCGTTCAATTCCACAAAATTATTGCATTCAGAAATATGACGGACCTACCATCACATCCATAGACAACGAATGTAAGCCAATAGGTCAAATAGATCTATTTGTATCTGTAGGTGACATATCCTGTAGCAGTTGTAAACAATACCCCTATTCCGCTCATACTTGGCAGTGATTGGAGAAAAGCTAACAACTTAACCATAATTGTTGAATCAAATGGCGATATCCAACTTCAAAAAAATTTAAACACAGACAATACTAAACCAAACATAAACTCCTGTATTTTCAAAAACATCCAAAACATTCCGTCCAGCCTGCTAAAAGAAACCGAGGAACAAATTTCATCCTTCACAAACCTTTCGCCTATCCACATCGCAAAATTTCAACAAATAGTTTGCAACAACTTACAAGCTTTTTCAACGGACGAAGATATATTAGGTCATTGTACAATAGGTGAACATTCTCTGAACACCACCGATGAGATTCCAGTTTTTAGAAAGCCATATCGTTATTCATGGAGTGATCGTAAATTTATAAACGAAACTGTAGAAAACTGGAAACAACTCAAAATAACCAGAGATTCACAATCCGAATATGCATCGCCAGTGGTGATAGTAAACCAACCTCACCATCCCAGTACACCACGTAGATTGACCGTAGACTACACCCACTTAAACAAAAAGTTGTTGAAAGACAATTTTCCACCACCACATATCGATGACGTCATAGAAAAACTGGTCCAAACTGATTCAAAAATATTTAACGTCATGGACATAAAAACAGTCTTTATGACAGTTAAGGTAAAACCCTCAGATATCCACAAAACCGCATTCGTGACACAAGATGGAGTATTTGAATTCATGAGAATGCCATTTGGATTGGCAAACGCTCCCAAAACAATGGAGCGCATTATGCGACAAACCTTCCACAAAACCAAGAACACGATTACATACATGGATGACATAGGCCAATCCGCTTCGAACATCGACATAGCCTTGGACAATTTCGAAGTTGCGCTAACCAAGCTGATTAAAAGTGGTCTACGTATTTCACTTAAAAAATGTCAACTGTTCAAAAGCGAAATCTTCTTTTTGGGATACGGCATCTCCGCAGAAGGTATACGTCCAGATCCAAATCGTATCAATTCTATAGACCGTTACAACAAAGAATTTAAAACTAAAACAGACGCCAAATCTTTTCACGCTTTCGCATCACATCATAGAAAATTCATTAAAGATTTTTCCAAAATCGCCCTACCAATACGTAATGCTTACAACCTTACACCATTCGTTTGGACCAAAGAAGCAGCAGAAGCAGTGGAAATTCTAAAGCTAAAATTGAAATCGCCACCAATACTAGCGCACTTTATGAACGACTGCGCAACTGAAGTTCAAGTTGACACCTCACTTACCGGACTAGGAGCTATTCTCATACAAAAGCAGAACAATCGAGAAGTCGTTATCGCATATGCTAGTCGTGCACTAGCTGACTCGGAAAAGAACCTCCATATAAACCAAATAGAAAGCCTTGCTATACATTGGGCCATAACCGACAAATTTCATATTTACCTTTATGGTCTAAAATATTTTACATTAATCACGGACAATTGGACAACTGCATGCTTATTACAAAATAGTAAATTCAACCGAAAATTTGCCAGATGGTTATTAGATCTTCAACCATTTAACTTCACTATCAAGCACAGAGCAGGCAAACACAATGTATGTGCTGACGCATTGTCAAGGATTCCAAACAACATAATAGTCCAACTAATTCTTAAATCCAACGACGAGACAAAAATTTCCACAGCTCAAAACAACGATCCGGAATGTCAGAACTTGGTCAGAACTTTAAATAATGACGCAAATACAAAACATGACGAGAAAATAAAGAACAACTACTTTATTCAAAACAACATATTGCTATACAAAAACAATAAGGGCTTCGGCCGGATCTATATTCCACTATCTCTGCAAAACTGCGTTCTTGAGATGTGCCACGACAACAGTGGACACATGGACCATGAAAAGACTTTCTCAAAATTGTCCAAGCGATACTTTTGGCCATCAGCTGCAAAGGATTGCAAGCAATATGTATCCAGCTGCCGAACATGTCAATTGTTCAATCATCGAACAAGCAAAAGGATTGGACTATTAAAACCAAGAAGTATCCCTCAAAGACCTTTCGATGTGATATCAATGGACCATTGCAGTTTCCCACAAGATTCTAAAGGAAACAAAAATATCTTGATTATAATCGATCACACAACTCGATATGTAATTGCAAAAAGCGTACCCGATGTCAGCTCCAGACACGTTATATCTTTGATTGAAGATAAAATAATATCGATTCACGGACCTCCAATAGAAATCATCAGCGATAATGCCACAAGCTTCACCTCAAACGAGTTCATAGAATTTTTGAATAAGTTTGGAATACAGAGCCTTACAACTCCACCTTATTGGCCGGAATCCAATGGACTAATAGAGCGCGAAGTACAAACAGTTTCTTCAATTTTACGAAAATTCATATCAGAGAGGGATATCGAACATTGGTCATCTTACATCCCTGAAATTACATTGTCCATCAACTCGAGCAAGCACTCCTCACTTCAGCAATCACCACACTACCTTCTACATGGATTTGAGCCCAGAATTCGAGACGAAGTTCTTCTAGGAATAGTGGAATGCAACACCGATAGAAGTCACCAACTCCTTCAACTACATTCGGACCGAGAACAAGCGCTAACAAATCTCAACAAATCACAGGCTCAGGACAAGATTCGTATCGATGGCCACAGAAACGCCTTTAACATGAAGGTAGGAGATTCGGTGCTGGCGCTGAATCCAATTAAAAGAAATAAACTTTGCCCATCATACGAGCCAAATCCATATGAAATCACAAACATATTGGGTGAAAACGTACTTAAAATCCGAAAACTCAATAATATTGGCCAGGAGATTTTCAGAATAGTTCATACCGGACAAGTAAAAAAATACAACAAACGAAATGAAGATCAGCTGTTAGTTGACACTGACATACAAAACAACGAAGAAGATGACGAAGAGGAGAAAGAAAACTCAACAAGCAGTACTACCAAATCTTCACAAAATGATAACAATCTAAAGGTGAGCACACATGATGGCGACGAATCATCTCGCAAACGAAGACCACCGAAATGGTTAGTAGACTACGAAAATTGACAGAGTCAATTTAAAAAAAAAGAAAAATCCATGTAACAGTGACATCTTAATGTCAAGAAATTAATCTTTTACTTTCGCCCTTATGGCAGCACTATTAATTTTGTTATTTAAAAGTTGAAATCCTGGATAAAGAAAAGAGGAGTTTGAAATAAAGTCTCAACGAATACTAACGTGTATAATTTTCTCTAATTTTTAATATAAATCTTCCCATAAGATTTCCATTGTTACACAAATAGAGTGCATATTGAGGAATGAGATCCGAGGGGGTTGTTAATTCCAAATTCGTCTGCATACAAAAAAAATGGAACAAGTATTTTGTTTGGATACAATTTACACTTTGTTTTCCACAGTTCTGCCTGAACAAAATTAATAAACTGATTACTTTTTTCCAAAAATTTCATGTAACTTAACATATTAGAATGAAAGTTTTCAGTTTCGAATAATGCTCTGAATTGTGAGCGAAGCGGTAATACAACGTCTTTCTCAATAACTTTAACTCACCATTACGATGATTCATATTTATTTCTTTATTAATCACAAACTCATTTACATCGTCCATGTATCCACCCTTTCTAAGACATTGAGTTAAAAGATAATCTTAATCACATTTTTTGAATGGATTTGTACATGCATTAATCACTGCATTTAAAATGACTTCATTTGACTGTAGTTTGTATCTAGCAAAGCTATCAAAAATTTCAAGAAGTGCTTTGATAATGAAATTTAAGGACGCTTTCTGTATTTCGTAAACATCTTTCCGTGAAAAATTGTCATTCGAGTGCGCTTTCCAAAAGCTTTTTTATCGCAATTTTTTTTCAAAAACTTTCTTTACCACAATTTATTTCGGTTGAAGCAGAATTCGCTAACGGACTATCAAGTATGATTTCATTTTGAATGAAGGCGGAGCTTTCATTTATCACTTCAACATTAGGCGTTATTTGTTTTTGAACTTTTTTTAGGTTTGAATACTTTAACATGTAAGCGTGTTATATGTCTCCTGTAACTGGAGGAACTCATGAACAATAGGGAGCATTTTTTGTCAAAACAACGAAAAGTACTGTTGGAATTCAAATCATGCTTTTTTCGAAGATGATGCATAAGAATGTCAATGTGCTCAAACTCTTTTTTGCAAACGAAGCACAACATTATAAAATCTCTGAAGTATTTTTAGAGGTTAATGACTTATTCGGTAGGAAGTAACAGATAATGAAAAACATAATGTGTAGTTATTATAGCTATCGTTACCTGATTACAAGAACTAGGTAACTCGGTCTTTTGAAATAAGCGCTAGTTTAAACAAAAAAAAAATAATCAAATTGTTTCTGAGAATGTGAAAAATCAAAAATTTTCTAAAAATTTTAAATCTAGAATTTTCATTAATTAAAAAACCAACACCCAAGGTTTTTAGAGGTAGGATACAATATAAAAGTTGCATATAGAAGTAGAAATTAAGAAATTATAAAACACAAGCAAAACCGATCATAGCGTTCGTTCGTGCATTTGTTTCTTTTTAAGTTACTGCTTTATCCAACAAATTAGGTTGATTTAAAAAAAAAAAACAACCATTTTTAATTTAATTTAAAATTAATGATGTGCTGGCAGATCGCATTTTTGTTTAAAAAAAAAAAAGAAAATAAAAAAATTACTACTTTGAGTAAATAATCCCACGCCTCTTTCCCCCAGATACCGCACGAATTTTATATTTGATCCTCCGGGATCACTTTTTAAAAAATATTAAATAAAAACTCAAACACAATTTTTATTCAAACTTTTAAATCTTTTATTAATCATTACTAAAGCCTCAGATCCCTTACCACTGGTGGGGGGAAATCGTTGGCTGAACGTTGAGATGAGAACTGTCACATTGAACTGACTCGAGTATCTTTATGCAAGCCCTTTTTGTGTATTACGAGTATCATTTGTCTATGCAGTGATGCTGCAAATATGGATTGACATGATACAAAAATATACTTTGGTTTTTTATGATTCAAAAGGGTTGAATCATTTACAATCTTTGTTTGGATTTCTTTGTTTAGATTCGTTTTCTTTGTTTATACTTTATTGGATAAATTTTATTTTACTCAAGCATATATGCTTGGTATGCTTTAATTAATTTTTATGTTTGGAAGTAATTTTATTATACTCAAGCAAATATGCTTGGTGGGCATTTAATATTTTAAGCGATATGAAATACGCTTGGTATGGTTTGGTTGTTATGATTGGGAAGCAATTCTATAACTCACGCGCTGGGTCCATCTACTCCGAGTACAAAAGCAATTTTTGGTTGCAATTCGTATCGGAGCTTATTTTATTAAATTTTATTAGACTAATTTATTGCCAACGCGAATGTTCAAGGACGATAAAAAAAATAATAAAATGAATGTAAACAATTTGTGAGCCATAAAACGAAGAAAATAAAAATTTAAAACTTAAAAAATTTATTAAAGTTTAATTTTATTTTGAAAAAAAAAAGTCGCAGCTCTATTAACAAGAAGATTCTTAAAATGACAAGTTTTATGATCTGATAAGAAATGCTATATGTATCTGACTTCGCATCTTACAATCAATCATGCCGTGATAAAATGGAAGAATTGTGACCATACCGCCTTATATTAACTTATTGCTTTTGTTTACTAAAATTTATATTTATAAAACAACATAAATCCATCAACGCAATATTGGTAATGAATAGTTTTTGTATTCTTTTGTGTACGCTTAATTTTTTTCTACACGTAATTAAGAATAAGATAAGTGCTACCACCTACATACTTCTCTTATAAATTTTTGACATACATAAGAAAAACCGATTTAATATTTTTGTTCACATGATTTGTTTTATGCAGAATCCTTTCCAAATAAAAAGAATTTTGTTAAACAGAAATGAGATGAATTTTTAACAGCTTCATTTGTAGATTTTTTGAAAATATACATAGGTGCTCCTGTAAAAAATGATCAACAGGTTAGGTATCTGCTTGTGATCTGATTACCTCCAGTTAACGTTTTGATTGAAATTTTAAGAATACATGAAAAGAAAAACAGATAAAATTATTATCTGTAAAATATAAAAAAGATTTTTGTGCAATTATATTTTTTTGATACCACGTGCTTAACTCTTAATATTTTTTTTTGTTGAAATGGGATTAATATTTAAAACTTGTAAGAAATAAGCAATACTGATTAAGTATACTGTTTAAATTGCTTATTTTTATAAAAATTAATTGCATAAAAAATAATTTTGTAGGTACAGACTACCCACAAAATTCCTTCTTGAAAGAATTTATATATAAGTACCTATAGAATATTGGGAACTTAACTTTTTAAATGTTTATCTTTCCTTTTTTTATTTTTGGTTTTCTTTATGTCACTTTTTAATTTCCAATTATTAGACAACGGCAACGACCAAGACCACGACCAAGACCTTTTTTAATTTGTATTTTGTAATATTAATAAAATTATGGCGACGGATACGCAACGCAACAGCAACGCACGAACTTTTACAAATGACCACTGAACAATGATCTCACACTTGAAACGACGCGACACCATTGAAATTGGTTTGAACTAAACGAATGCGACGCTACCTAGGGCAGTGCACCATTGTTACCGATTGACACCATTTTGTAGAAGTAATCTTGTGGTGTTTCAATGTGGCTACGTTTCATGTTTGCCTTTTTTGTGTGCACGTCCGCCACATTTTCACTACAGGGAAAATCAGATAGAAATTTCAAAGAAAATTGTTCCCACTCGGTAAACACACCTGGGAGTCGACCCAATATTTGGCAGGACCGTTCATTTTTTGTTGTACTGCGAAAAGCACGGATTGGTCATCCCATCTATTTGCCGATTTTAAAAGGTTCACGCGTTTTAAGAATGCATTTGCATTTAGAGATGGATCGAATTCGGGGAGCAAATTAATTATGTCGCGCATATTTTAAAAACATTATAGTTTTGTTTCGATTGCACATCACTATCGATCGCAATGTTATCGATTTTCGGTTGCACATCGCTATTCTGTAATATGTATTGTGGAACAGTTTGCGGCAATCATTGTATTCGCGAGGTTATTGTTTGTGTGTGTATTGATCGAAGTACACACATACGGATTAACATTCGAATATTGAGATACCGGTTGCAAGTTCACATTGAATGACGGCTTCGAAGCATGTATATTATGCATCTGTTTAGGGAGTGTATTTACTCTTAACATGGACGGTACGAAAGAAGGAGAAGGAACCGGTGCGAGTGTGTGGTACGTAGACAAGATTGATGGACACTTGGTGAATTGTGAAAACGAATTCGAATGCTGCGGAAGAGAAGACTGGAATTGGTGGTTGCGATGATACTGGTACATAAGGTGTTTGCGGAGGGCAATGCACAAAAGAAACAGCTTGTGAAAACACACTCGAAGTTGGCGGGAACGCGAGTTTTATAATCAAAAAATGAAACACAAATTAACTTGTATTCAAATCGAGGTCCAGAATAAGACTTAATTTTATTTAATAAAAGTACCTTATACCTAGCTTCTAAAATGTATCATGATCGTTGGTCAACTGCAACGATCATTGTTTATCTTTTTAATTAATAACACAAGATCCATAAGGGATTCTTTGTGTCGCTAAATAAACTGATGAAGGTTGGTGGCTTCTGTGAAGAAACTGATCAAGTTTTCGAGTTTCATGGAATCATTAAAAGCAAAGTAAAAAAAGAAAATTTGTTTCGTCGAGTTCTTCCAATAAATCAAAATAATAAGCTCATATTCGGAGTGCGGGCTAAAGCGGGCAGTAAAATAGAATTTAAGCATAGCGCAGTATGTTTTGGCCGGTTCGGGATAAAGCGGGCTGTAAAATGGAATTTAAGCAGAAATTAGTATGTTTTGGCCGGTTCGTGAGAGATTCATGGGATATACATATTTGAATTCAAATTATGTCCTTTTGGTACTATGGATGCTTAACAAAAGAGAAGAAAGAAGTATTCTCTAATAAAAAATAAAAATACAAAGTTTTTAATATGATTAAAATTTTTATTTATTTTATTTAAACTTGATAGGTTTTACAGTGTTAATGTGAAAAATTATCTTTATTTTATTTACAAATTTTTAATTTTAAAACTACTGAAATATAATATTTTATTTAAAGATACATATATACATATTCACTCATATTGGAATATTCTTATGCCCCCATGCATATGTGGACTTCGAATCAGCACAAATAAATCTTTTTGATCACCACAACTTAATGCTAACTTATTGATATTTTCAGTATATATTTTATGATTTCTACTTCTAAAGTTATACATTGATCTATATTGATCTTGTTTCTTAATTAAACAATTTCTATAATCTCTTAATTCTAAATTATTTTTTACATATTTTTAAATACCTTTCGCCTTTTTTGTAACCTCACCGGTATCTACTCTATAGCAATATAATTTTGCACGTAACCCAACGAAATCTAACATTATTCTCGAGTTATTCTCATCTTTAAATAGACCTATTTCCTTGCCATTATTTAAGGGAAAGTTGTGGATATTGTTGGGAGGATACTCAGAAGTATCAAATCTAGATCTATCAGGATTTATTACGTCATCATAGATATCAGCATTAAAATCGTCTGTAAATATAGAATAGATGACAGAATCTGTATCCATATAGTTCAAACGAATTTTGTTGTTAAATTTTGGTTTCATGTAGTCGTAGTGAAAGTCGTACATTAACCACTTTAATAGTTCAAGAACAACAAAGCCCAAGTAAATTGGTTTGATACTCCCTTTCTTCATTTCAATAGCACACATATTCGGTGAAAATATGTTACTACTATGAAAATTCGGATGAGCAATCAGCTTTTTTTCCATGGTCTTACCATAAACGCTATTATTGATTAATTTAGAAAAAAATCTTTTTCAAACCTATTTTTGGCTACTTTTCTATATTTAGTGTTAAGCAAAATATATATCTGAAGCCAGTTTGATTGATTAAACGTCATGACTGTGTGCACTTTAGTCACTATTAATCCATTAGACACACACTGCTGTAAGTTTCTTAAATGGATTGTGAATTTTTTTCTCGAATTAAGATGAGCAATAAGTTTAGGAATATTACATCCCGAGGTAATTATATTTTCAGGTCACAATGGAAGATCATTATACAAATCGTGGATACAAGATGGGTAATCTAAGTCTACTTCCAATACATATCCAAGATTATAGTCTTTAATGTTGGATATATACACAGTTGTATATAACTCAGAATTATCTCACTGAAAATTACCATAGGGAAGGGGTTGTGACATAGCCCACCTGGGGTCAACCTTTTGTAGGGAGAAAATGTTATATTTGAATCCCATTTCCAACTCGAACAACTTACCTTACTTACCTTATAATAAACATGTTTATGTACAATCTGTTTAAATGAATTTTATTTTTCTCTTTTCCTTTTTATTATTAATTCTGTATAAATCTAAAATATGATCAAAAAATTATTTAATTTTCACAAATTTTAGCTCGAAGGTTGTTCCAAGTGTTCTCACTATCTCAAATACATAACCTCCTCTACCAATTGCTGTCATACTGTTTGATCTAAGATCTGAATATCTACAAGGTAAAAAGACCTGTAAAAGTAAACATAAAATTAATTTGATAAAAAAGGGAACAACATTTTTAACTTACCTTATATTCGCCGAGATCTGCTACGACTCGATCACCCCACCTGGTTTTAACCTTTTGTATTGAGAAAATGTTATATCTGAATTCCATTTCCAACTCGGAGAACTTACCTTACTTACCTTATATTCCCCGAGATCTGCTACGATTCGATCACCCCACCTCATTTTAACCTTTTGTAGGGAGAAAATGTTATATCTGAATCCCATTTCCAACTCGGACAACTTACCTTACTTACCTTATATTCCCCGAGATCTGCTACGATTCGATCACCCCACCTGGTGTCAACCTTTGTAGGGAGAAAATGTTATATCTGAATCCCATTTCCAACTCGGACAACTTACCTTACTTACCTTATAATAAACATGTTTATGTACAATCTATTTCAATAAATTTTATTTTTCTGTTTTCCTTTTTATCATTAATGTTGTATAAATCTAAAATATGATGAAAAAATTATTTAATTTTCGCAAATTTTAGCTCGAAGGTTGTTCCAAGTGTTCTCACTATCTCAAATACATAACCTCCTCTACCAATTGCTGTCATACTGTTTGATGTAAGATCTGAATATCTACCAGGTAAAAAGACCTGTAAAAGTAAACATAAAATTAATTTGATAAAAAAGGGGAAGAACATTTTTAACTTACCTTATATTCGCCGAGATCTGCTACGATTCGATCACCCCACCTGGTTTTAACCGTTTGTAGGGAGAAAATGTTATGTCTGAATTCCATTTCCAACTCGGAGAACTTACCTTACTTACCTTATATTCCCCGAGATCTGCTACGATTCGATCACCCCACCTGGTGTCAACCTTTGTAGGGAGAAAATGTTATATCTGAATCCCATTTCCAACTCGGACAACTTACCTTACTTACCTTATAATAAACATGTTTATGTACAATCTATTTCAATAAATTTTATTTTTCTGTTTTCCTTTTTATCATTAATGTTGTATAAATCTAAAATATGATGAAAAAATTATTTAATTTTCGCAAATTTTAGCTCGAAGGTTGTTCCAAGTGTTCTCACTATCTCAAATACATAACCTCCTCTACCAATTGCTGTCATACTGTTTGATGTAAGGTAAAAAGACCTGTACAAGTAAACATAAAATTAATTTGATAAAAAAGGGAAGAAAATTTTTAACTTACCTTATATTCCCCGAGATCTGCTACGATACGATCACCCCACCTGGTGTCAACCTTTTGTAGGGAGAAAATGTTATATCTGAATCCCATTTCCAACAGGGACAACATCCTCGTTGGCTTAAAGCCACTGTTTTGGTTAAGCGAACTTTCCTCCCTCACAGCAAAATCATCTAAGGTAAAAATTGAATACTCTTCCTCGAAATGCTCGGCTTATGTAGCGTTTTTTAAGTGTACGCTTATACAACAGATAAAATTTAAGAGATAAGTTTACTGCCGTGAGGACTACTAATAAAGAAATGAGCATACTCGTAGTTTGTGTTTCTAAGTGTGGAGTTGTATTGTTATGCCACCAATTTGTTATTGGAAAAGAATTTGTTGTCCACCAATTTGTTATTGCGTTTTAAATAAAAAGAACACTGTTATGCCACCAAGTTGTTATTGAAAAAGAATTTGTTATCCACCAATTTGTTATTGCGTTTTAAATAAAAAAAAAGGAACACTTTGGTTTATATATAGTTTTATTAAATTTCTTAATATATTTTAAAGACAACCGGGCTTCACTAGCTGTAAAAACTGACTGACTATCTTCTTTATTATTAGCATACATAACCTCCTCTACCAATTGCTGTCATACTGTTTGATGTAAGGTAAAAACACCTGTAAAAGTAAACATAAAATTAATTTGATAAAAAAAGGGAAGAACATTTTTAACTTACCTTATATTCCCCGAGATCTGCTACGATTCGATCACCCCACCTCATTTTAACCTTTTGTAGGGAGAAAATGTTATATCTGAATCCCATTTCCAACTCGGACAACTTACCTTACTTACCTTATATTCCCCGAGATCTGCTACGATTCGATCACCCCACCTGGTGTCAACCTTTGTAGGGAGAAAATGTTATATCTGAATCCCATTTCCAACTCGGACAACTTACCTTACTTACCTTATAATAAACATGTTTATGTACAATCTATTTCAATAAATTTTATTTTTCTGTTTTCCTTTTTATCATTAATGTTGTATAAATCTAAAATATGATGAAAAAATTATTTAATTTTCGCAAATTTTAGCTCGAAGGTTGTTCCAAGTGTTCTCACTATCTCAAATACATAACCTCCTCTACCAATTGCTGTCATACTGTTTGATGTAAGATCTGAATATCTACCAGGTAAAAAGACCTGTAAAAGTAAACATAAAATTAATTTGATAAAAAAGGGGAAGAACATTTTTAACTTACCTTATATTCGCCGAGATCTGCTACGATTCGATCACCCCACCTGGTTTTAACCGTTTGTAGGGAGAAAATGTTATGTCTGAATTCCATTTCCAACTCGGAGAACTTACCTTACTTACCTTATATTCCCCGAGATCTGCTACGATTCGATCACCCCACCTGGTGTCAACCTTTGTAGGGAGAAAATGTTATATCTGAATCCCATTTCCAACTCGGACAACTTACCTTACTTACCTTATAATAAACATGTTTATGTACAATCTATTTCAATAAATTTTATTTTTCTGTTTTCCTTTTTATCATTAATGTTGTATAAATCTAAAATATGATGAAAAAATTATTTAATTTTCGCAAATTTTAGCTCGAAGGTTGTTCCAAGTGTTCTCACTATCTCAAATACATAACCTCCTCTACCAATTGCTGTCATACTGTTTGATGTAAGGTAAAAAGACCTGTACAAGTAAACATAAAATTAATTTGATAAAAAAGGGAAGAAAATTTTTAACTTACCTTATATTCCCCGAGATCTGCTACGATACGATCACCCCACCTGGTGTCAACCTTTTGTAGGGAGAAAATGTTATATCTGAATCCCATTTCCAACAGGGACAACATCCTCGTTGGCTTAAAGCCACTGTTTTGGTTAAGCGAACTTTCCTCCCTCACAGCAAAATCATCTAAGGTAAAAATTGAATACTCTTCCTCGAAATGCTCGGCTTATGTAGCGTTTTTTAAGTGTACGCTTATACAACAGATAAAATTTAAGAGATAAGTTTACTGCCGTGAGGACTACTAATAAAGAAATGAGCATACTCGTAGTTTGTGTTTCTAAGTGTGGAGTTGTATTGTTATGCCACCAATTTGTTATTGGAAAAGAATTTGTTGTCCACCAATTTGTTATTGCGTTTTAAATAAAAAGAACACTGTTATGCCACCAAGTTGTTATTGAAAAAGAATTTGTTATCCACCAATTTGTTATTGCGTTTTAAATAAAAAAAAAGGAACACTTTGGTTTATATATAGTTTTATTAAATTTCTTAATATATTTTAAAGACAACCGGGCTTCACTAGCTGTAAAAACTGACTGACTATCTTCTTTATTATTAGCATACATAACCTCCTCTACCAATTGCTGTCATACTGTTTGATGTAAGGTAAAAACACCTGTAAAAGTAAACATAAAATTAATTTGATAAAAAAAGGGAAGAACATTTTTAACTTACCTTATATTCGCCGAGATCTGCTACGACTCGATCACCCCACCTGGTTTCAACCTTTTGTAGGAAAAAAATGTTATATCTGAATCCCATTTCCAACAGGGACAACATCCTCGTTGGCTTAAAGCCACTGTTTTGGTTTAGCGAATTTGCCTCCCTCACAGCAAAATCATCTAAGGTAAAAATTGAATACTCTTCCTCGAAATGCTCGGCTTATGTAGCGTTTTTTAAGTGTACGCTTATACAACAGATAAAATTTAAGAGATAAGTTTACTGCCGTGAGGACTACTAATATAGAAATGAGCATACTCGTAGTTTGTGTTTCTAAGTGTGGAGTTGTATCCATCACGTCAACAACATTTAACACATTTGCTGTGCTATCCTTTACTTTGGAGGTTTTACCTCCCATTTAAAATTAATGTTTAAACCTCAATGACTTTAAACAGAAGAAACAATACCGAGCAAAGATTCCATATAATCTTTGTTCCAGTTTTTCTAGACTTGCAAAGAGTATTTGAGACGATTGATCATATTTTGATTAAAAAAAAACAGAACGGCAGAAGAATGCATCAAATTTTTTTTTAAAAGTAAATAAATATTGGATTTTTTTTTTGAAAGAAAAAAAAAATAAGTAATAGATTTTCGATGGTTTGTACAATAAACAGATTAGTGCAATGGATTTAAGCTTCATATATAAAGTGTTTTACTTTTATTAGAAAAATGTCAACACGAGCAATTTTAGGTTTACAAGATGGTGCTTCTCTTTTAATAGAACAATTAACATTTTTTTTCACGATGATTTATAGAAATTTCATAAAATTATTAAAAAAAATTCATGATTAAACTTTTCAATTTATGATACATACTTTAAAATGGCTTACTATTAACAATGTACTTACATTTATCTTCAAAATTAAAAATAATATGTTACCAATATTTATTTGATCAAATTACTTATGTACAATGTACATATCTGATATTCAACCGTATAATCACGTACTATATCTAGCATATTATCTGTATCTGTATCTGTATGTCAATATAACTACTCTATTTAAATGCAAAAAAAAAATAGATTTAAACTGAATAATTGATGAGCTGAGATCCTTGAACTTGGGATTTGAAGTTGAACATACCATTGAAGATCCAGGCTTTTCAATTTTAGAGAAGTCCGAGGAACTATTGCCGGGCTGGATTGATTTTTATAAAGGCAGCTATGTTTTGAAGATATATTCGGCGAAAGATGCTGTTTTTTTTTTTTGTTTTTATTGTTGTTTAAAATCCAGTTCATTTCATTTGTTATAAAATCACTTTATGTTGATATTGCATTCAGTTTTTTTTTTTTTTAGCTTAAATTTTTTTTAACATTTAACTTTTTTTTTTTTGCTTTGTTTCTCACGTTTTTTTTTAAGAATATATAATTCTATATGCTTTATTTTTTCGTATTTTTTTTTTAAATGTAAATGCCATGTAATGTCGCTTAAGCACACAATCGCACAGCAACAAGGCTCTATCGAACTAATCACCACTCGCGTTAATCAAATTGAAGAAAGACAACAAATGAAAGAAACCATGAGCGATGCACTGCTGCATGGCATTCCTATGTTACCCGATGGATGTCTTCGCACAATATTTAACACGATGTGCCTCAATTTGGGAACGACAAATCCTCCGAATATAAAATATATAGGACGTCTTCGAAAGCAATCATCTGCTCACCCGCCAATTTTGATTAAATTCTTCACACCGCACGACAAAAGTTCTATTTTGCGATCTATTGCACTTCACCGAAAAACTACGAATGGCCCACTTTTGCTGCGTAGCTTTGACAATGGACAGCTATACAAAAGTTATGAGAACTCTCCTGTGTTTTTACATGAATGCTTAACTGTTAAAAACCGTTCTCTTTTAAACCTGGCACTTAATTTCAAACGTGAAAAAAACTATTCTCCGTCTTCACTATTCGAGGGCTTGTTCACGTTAAGAAGAACAGTTCGGGAGATGCAGTTTTAATCAATGATTCACTGGAGTTGGAGAATATTGCCACAACAACGCAGACCAAAACAAATGCACCAGATCAAAATGAGGAGAAATAACATGTCAAATATTTATTATTTTTTGTTTACTTTTTTCTCTTTTTTTCTAATAATAACATTTTTCTTTTTAAATATTAATTTTTTCGAGTCAAATATTTTGTATACCTTTTTTCTTATTATTTTTCATTCCTTCTTTATTATTTTTGCTTTTTTTCTAAAATTTAAATTAAATTTGTTCATCTTCGAATTGGTTGTGCTGCACGGGGGTTCTTTGGTTGAGGGTTATCTCATTGAATGAGATTTTTCTTTGATGATGATTGATTTTAATGAGTATAATTCCATAGTCTCTGAAAGTAGTAATACAACGCGTTCAATGTTACATGTTTTTGCAAATCGGTTTCGGGGACTGCAAGTATGTCATATAAATTCACAGAGTCTATATCATAAGTTAGATGAGTTCCGGTACATATTTGAAAACTCTAAGGTGGATGTCATATGTATTTCGGAAACATGGTTTTGCGAAGACATGACTGATTCTCTTTATTCTGTTAATGGATTTAATCTTTTTAGAGCCGATAAGTCACGGTCGCCATGTAATGGCTTAAATAAAATGAGGAAAACTTGTATCTTCTTTTAGGTCTGAATAAAGACTAATTTTATTTATTATAATACATTTTCATCATACCATGATGAACATGAAATAATATAACAACTTTCTTACTTAAAACTATGCTGACTCCATATTCACACATTTGTGGAGTCAGCAAAAAGAATAATATTAAAGAACGAGTGCCGGATAGCACTCGTCACTTGATATAGGTGCATTCCTCCACGACCTGCAATGCACGTCGCTCATTGCATATCGTGGGAAGATTATGGTGTGCTGATGTGCACAATGTCGCTTCGCGACGTATCAAGTGACGAGTGGTATTCGTCACCTGACACGTGCATAAACTATGTGCACATAAACACACTACATTGTCTTCTTACAATCTTGAGAATAACTGTGATGTTCTCCAACAAATATTTGTCCGGAATTATTGTGTTGTCCGCAGCCCACTTAATCAGAGCCCTATTAATGATCTTTTCGAAAACCTTACTGATGCTCGGAAGAAGACTTATCGACCGAAGATTGGACGGATTGGAGTTGTCCTTTCCCTTTTTCGGGAGAGGATGTACCACCGTGGTCTTCCAATGCACTGGATAATATGTATTATTCAGCGCATTGTTAAAGAGTGTGGCATAAATGTCAATTGCCTCATTCGGTAAATGTTTAAATACAACGTTAGATATACCATCAACACCCGCTGACTTCTTATTCTTAATAGAACTGAAGATGAGCTGGAGATCCATCTTCGTCACTAACAAGTGACTTGTCCCCATTCGCTCGGCGATTATGGCATTTGCCAGGAGGAAGATTATAAAATAATCAAAGCATCAAGGCAAACCACCAAATTTGGGGACAAAGTGCTGGTTGAACTAGAGGAATTTAAATGTTTCCTGCCGAATAAATTCACCGATCTATCGGAAGAAGACATGGCCCAATTAAAAGGATACAGGATGAAGGTCATACAACCACCACCCGTGCGTTATGGGGCATACAAAATCATTTTTTCTGAGCCAACCAAGCGGGGAAGGAATGAGGATGAAGGCGACGAAGAAGCCCCCCGAGCAACATCCGTATGGGAGAAAACGGATGAGGATTGAAGATTAAAAAAAAAATGTTAAACCTAAAAAATGTTTTTTTATTTCATGCAAATTTTCTCTAATCTTCGTTTGTGTTTTTCTTTTATTTTGCTCGGGTAGATCAGACTACCATAAATCATCAAGCTCTGGCTAATGAGCTACACCATTTTTTTGTTAATTTCTCTGAGGAGCACGTATATGGTTCATTGATAACATCTCTTGTACTCTTCTTTTTTTTGTTTAATGAATGTCTCTAAACGCTGGCCACTTCAGAAAACTACCACTAAAAATTTCCGTTTCACACGGCGGCAAATGAATACTATGAATTGACGGATTTTGTTTGTCTTCCCCATCGCCTTTATTGCCCTCGAAACCTTTCAATTTGTTTTCTTGTGGCCGTGTGGCCTCGATAATGTCACTAAGAAATTCAATATAAGTGTCAGAAGACTTCTTATATTTCGCCTTCACCTCAAGGAGTGATGCCTTGAGCTCGTCATCAGAATTTGCCGCAATAATGAATCGACTATAAGCATTTTTTACCTCTAGCCATAAATCCTTTAATTCAACCCTATATGCCTCGAACACCGATGTTTGAAGCCCTTGAATGGGTTTTTCTTTAAATGATGCATGAAAATCGACCAACGCGTCGCATGTCAAAATTAAAACCTCTAGATTCATTTCAAGTCAAATATTATTTAAGCGAAAAAAAAACACACGCCGCACAAAGCAAACTACTAACCAATTTTAACTGTTAACCGTTTTAAACAACGTACGATTTTCTACCGTTGTATGTATGTGCATATATACATATATATATATATGCCGTTCCAATTTTACCGTGCATATATCCAACCCGTTATTTTTGAGCGTACCAATAATATAAAACCGAATGTTATATCAAATTACCAAATTGAATTCAATAAGATTTATTTTTCACCAATTTTCTTTTATAGCAAATAAGGAGACAAAAAAAAATTGTAATTGTACCTGTACAAATCCAAAAATTTACGATGGCTGCAATGATGACGATGCGTTTGATGATGACTTGACTTGATTATTGATATGATGAAGACTTGACTTGATTGAAGATGACGATGATGACTTGACTGAAGACGATGACTTGACTGAAGCGATGATGACGATGATGACTTGAATGAAGATGACTTGACTGGAACACCCTTTTGATATATTGTTCCCAATGGTGACGACAACGACGACACTTTCTTACTGCGCAATCTCACAGGCCGGTGGCCTCGTGGTTTTGGTGATAATTATTAAGTGCGTTGCACTAAATCCGCCGAAGGACCAAATGTTTGATTCGCTGGATTTTTGGGGATTTTATTCCTTGATCAACATATCAACTTTCCTTTTGATTCTGGATATATATAGGACTTTCCTTTTGATTCTTGATACGAGTATGTCATATACATATATCATAGACATACATATCTTTCTCCTCTGTCACCACTTTTTTCTTCACACATTATATAGATAATAATAACCAAATAATAACTTTTTTAGTTCTCTTTTTGTTTATAACTCTTATTTTTATTATACAAGTTAGAGAATTAAAGCAAGTTTATAAATTTAGTTTTCTTAAATTGAGATTTGAGATGACGAGCAGCAAAGTTGAAGGCAGACCACTCACCGAGAATATAAAATGTCGAATGCCATGCAATCGCCAATCCGGACCGGGAGGAATCGGAACAGATATCAGTGTTCGAAAATCGAAAACGGTAAGGTACATACAGAATGCACTGATATCTATTTCGATCCCTCTCGAGTTCCATTGGTAGATATTTCTACTCGAACAGAATGATTAAAACGCTGCAGTATTTTACTTTTTAATAGTTTATTCATTTAAAATTGATTTATAAAAATGCACTATTCTCTTAATTTTACTTAGATTAAATCTAATTTCATAACATGCACAGGTATCCGGTCCTTCTTCAAGCCGATTTGGAGAACAGTGTGTGGGACATCTCGGGTAATGAAAACTTTTGTAGGAATTTGAGAAATAGTCTTTTTCAAATCTCTTTATAAAAGAAATACTCTCCATATCTTCAGCAAAATGTTGTTCATGCACAATATGCTGGTTTATTTTTAAAAATGAAAGAAGCTCGTCAATGATCAAATTGATATTCAAGCAAGACATGGTTTTTCAACGAATTGAGAAAGAAAACTGAATTGAAAATTACAAAATTTTATTTACTTCAAAAGATGAAAGTTCTAATTCTCTTCATCTCGCTATTAACCTATGCAGAACGGTTCTTCTTCTTCTTAATAGGTATCCAAGAGTTATGAGATCGGATGGAAAACCGATCCATTTTACAAACATTTTATTCTTTTTCGTTTGAAGCACTTTTTCAATCAGATATGTATCGGGAAACTTTGTTTTTTGTAACTCTAGTTCATAGAATCCACCCTTTATTGGACGCCCTTGATAATCTTCTAACAGATATGTAAGTGGATTTGTGTGCTGTGCTTTGATTATCTTAAAGATTTCAGAAGTCCAATTTGGAGTGTACCCTTTATCAAAAACATGTTTGTATTTACTTATTCTTCTGTTTGTAAATTCTTAGGCCATCGACCTTTATTGAATATATCTTGCATAGCAACAGTGACCATTGCTCCAGTTTTATGTTTAATAGGTGTCGTCCAGGCAAATTTAGAAAATGTATCAATAACTGTGAGTAGATATCGGTAGTTTTCATTTTCTGACGAATACGGTCCCATTTCGACAAGATCAGCTTGCCATAAATCATCTAGGTCCTTGATAACCACACGCCTCTTAGGAAAATGCCTTCGCGTAGCCTTATGTAGTTCTTTGAAGAGTTCTCTTTTACTCATCTTTTTATGGAATGTTAAAAACAACAAAGTATTTGTTCTTTTATGTATGTTTATTCATTTCAATTTTGTAACAGGTAATTAGTTTTCTCTGAATTTTAATAAATTTAATTTTACAATATAAAAAAAATACTTATATAACTCGAATTACTCGTATATCAACTGTTCACTTTTAATCTGTTTTATTTTTAATTTTAAATTGAGCTAAACAGCGACCGCACCCTCAGATGGTTAAAAGCTGACTGACTCAATTATCCTTCCCCTTTTAACCACACGATCGCTGGCCACTCTCTCTCTCTCTCCGTTTTGAGAGGGTAGTTTCTTCTTCTTTTATGTGAAGTGAGGACTGAGGAAAGGGATCATTTTTATTCCTCGTGCAATGTCACTCAACACTTATTATTTCAACCTTTTATACAAAGCCATTATTTTTTTTATTCTTAACAATTTATTTTCTACCATATAACATGCACATGTATCTGGTCCTTCTTTACATTAGTTTGAAGACCAAGGGCAGTTAAGAAAATGACAACCATGATCAGAAGTTTTGAAGGTTACATTATTAAATTTTTTAAAGAATATTATCAAATTCAGAAGCTTCTCATGATGTTCATCAAGAATTATTTCTTGGTTAGCTTTGAGAAATTTTAAAATTATAGTTAATGTAAGGAATAGTGAATGACATGATTCGGTGATATCTCTTCGTTGACTAAAACTTTAAACATGATATTAGTTTAATTTTTGTCTTTTCTGGGAGATTTTATGATTCTATCAATTTCATTTTGAAAGTGTTGCCTTATTTGACTTATTTGCTGATCAACATAGTTTTTGGTAGTAGCGTCCCCCTGTTCGTGTGGTAGTTGAATGTTTTTTAATCGTTTCCAGTTCATGTTGAAATCGCCACTTTCTGTTTTTAAAAAACCCTCACCAGCTGGTCCAGGTAAACCTCGCTCTCCCTGTAAACCTGGCGGTCCCGGCTCTCCTTGTTTCCCTCGTGGGCCTCTCGGTGGGGTCCTAAATGAATAACGGCCAAATTTATCAACACTCATTATTATTTTTCTTTTATTCGATAATATCGGCTTCTTTAAGTTCTTCAATAATTGAAATAATTTCGTTAGAATGATTGTTATGTCCAGCTTGTTGTGAAGCAATAAGGAGTCTCAATCGATCTACAAGCTCATTGGGATCATCCCAAAATATATAGTCTTTTTTTATTTTTGATAATTGCATTAATCCATTTCCTGAAGTTGATCGAGGTGTTAATGGTGATGACTTATTAGAAGTATTTGTGTTGAATCCTAATAATTTACGTATTATATTTTTATACTTATAACCACGATTACCAAGTATTTGTTGCCGTGAATCATAATAGGGGTATTCACGATCTAATGCAACAGGTCTAGTATCATTGTAAAAATGCAAAAGTGTAAAATCTTACAATACCACAACAACAAAATATACGGAGTGCAATTTTACAATAGCGTCGCACTTTAGCTATACCCGAAACCTATTGCAACAGTAAAATACAACGGTGTAAGATTTGCAGTCGCATTTTTGACAGCTCAGCAAGAGCCACTAGCTTTTAAAATTGGCAGCTAAACTTGTGGCTCTTTTTATCATGAATTCGCACCCTTAGCTCTTTTAAGCTACCGAATTTTTCTTTAAGAAGACCGAAACAATGCTCAACTCTTACCCTATACTTGCTATGGCGTAAATTAAATTTTTTCCGTTTTGTGCTATCCAGTTGTTCTGAGTTGCTTCTGAATGGTGTAATGAGAAAGTCATTAAGAGTATATGCAGAGTCTCCAGCTATCCATTCTTGGGCAGAAACATAATTCTCTATTTCTTGGAAAATAGAACAATTTCTAAAGATTTTAGCGTCATGGCTACTTCCAGGACTTCCTACTACCACGTCACGAATTCTCAGCTTGTAGTCACACACTACTTGGGCTTTAATGGAGTAGACATGATTCCTTGAGAAATATGACTCATGGTCTAAAACTGGTGCCTCTGCAAGCTTAATCTCTGTACCGTCAATGTAGCCAATGCACAATGGTAGCTCATGATATGTTTCTGCTACAATATCTTTTCTTTCTTCAACGCTTGGCCAAAAGATATACTTTGATAACATCTTTAATATAACTCGAAAGATCCGATTCGTTATTTTACTCAATGTTCCTCCATCTCCAACTCCAAAAGTTGTTGCAATTTTTCTCACTGCAGCGCTTTCACCGGATGAACCCAAACGGTAGAGGACAATGGCTAGTTGAAGCTCAATTGAAAATTGCTTACACGAATGAGGTTTTTGAAACTCTTCATCTGCATATATTAAGGAAAGCAAATTTGAAAATTGACTTCTTTCCATTCTGAGCATTTGTCGAAAGCGATCGTTGTCTAATGAAGCTAAAATATTTTCACCCCAAGCAATGGATTTAGGTACTTTGCTCATCCAACCACGACGAGATGCTAGGACGAATAGAAGGTCCTCGTTCAATTCGTTAAGGATTTTATCCACAGCATCTTCTTCTTCACTTTCTGCATTTTCTGAAAATAAAATATACAATGCATCTATGTATGTAGCTTTTTTATGATTTTCGGCCTGAATTTTATTTGATACCTTCGATCCAAATAATTTTATCTGCAGCATCTTCTAATAAAAATTCTGCGATATTTTCTTTTTCTGTTTTTTTTTTTGGCATCTTTAACAAAACTAAATTCTTATAAAAATTAAATTTTCAAAACAAAAAACAAATGCCAAACTCATTTTGACATTTACTTCAGTGTTGCAAACAGGTGAGAAAAAGTGCGTTCACGGTCTACTAAAAAATAATAAAATTTCGCATTTTTACTAGGCTCGTTGCACCAAATCGGGAATACCCCTAATCTTTTCTATATGCATTAGTGTCATGTAATATGATCTTGTAGTTTTTTTAAATCTTCATTAGTGAAAATTGTTTTATCGGGGTTTTTCTTGAATATAAGCTCATATAACCTATTTGTTCCTTCAAAGGTTTTATTTTTAATTTCTATATCCCTACCGAGAATATTGAACTCAGCATTACCGATGTACCACTTTCCATTTTTTAAATGAATACCATACGTTTTATCAAGAGTGTTGGAATTATTTATAAATAAATCTATATATTTTTTAGTCCAATATAGATAATAAAGTTAAACAACCCTCCTTTAGAAAAATTATTCACACAATTGGAAATAATCTCAAACGTAAAAGCCTGTCAATTTAGAAAAAGCTATTAAAATAGCAATGTCTTCTGCCAAGAAAATAGTTCGAAAAAACATTAACAGAATTGAGGCGCCCAGAGTTATTAAAGCGTACCAAAAATTGGAGGAGTAATTCCTTTCCTTGTTCCTCTGTTTGCTGGACTTTCAGCAGTTGGAGCTTTAACGGGTAGAGCTGCAGGAGTAGCCAAAGCTGTCAGCGTTATCAGCATTGCTAAAAAATATCTAGAGGAGAAAAAACGTCATAACGAGAAAATGGAATCCATTGCTGTCGGACAAGGCTTACACCTTAAACCTTATAGAAATGGCCTTGGACTTTACTTAAATCCACAGTCAAAAAACTCCTAAGTTCGCTACCCAATCGTGCATTAAGTGAAATAGATTTGAGAAATTTTGCAAAGAATTTAATTCCGAGTTTTCGAAAAGTTCATGCGCGATAATTTACCAAAAACTAAACCGATGAGAAATGAGTCTGGAATTGTAAATCTTGATTCCTCAATTGGTCCTGAAACACACTGGGTAGCGTAAGGCAGTAAAATTGAATATTTTTATAGCTTTGGAAATCTACAGCCTCCTATTGAAATTATTAATTATTTGGGGGGGAAAAATTAACTATAATTATACTAAATACTCGTATCAAGATTACGACTCTTTTAATTGTGGTCATTTATGTTTAAGATCTTTATATGATTGTTTATTTTCAAATAAATAAATAGTTTTGTTTAAAAATAGTTTCATTGTATTTTTTATCAGCATGGCGTTGACACTTACGCTAAGCGGAAGAACTTCCCTCCTAATAGCTTAATATTTTCCACCTTTGAACCTGGATCAGGATTATGTTTGCGGGTTGATTGATTTTAACACGTACTCTATACCGAATGTGGATGAACGTAACAACTTCCTTTAATTCCATTTGATAATAACCTTGACTCAAATCTATGCATGAAAAATATGTTGCACCTCCAACCATATTAAATATGTCAGTTATATCATTGTATATAAACTTTATAGTATTCTCATGAGGCATTTTTTTTATCTTCTTGTCCGCTCACTAGAATCGCTACCATCGCTGCAGAAGCGCCAAAATGTTGCGAAGAAATTTGAGTAATTTGACATTAGAGTGAGAGTGAAATAATTTTTAAAGAGTAACTAGAATGAAAAGTTTACTTTTTGATTTATATATCAGTACGGTGACAAAGGGAGATGTAAAATACAGCTGTTTTCCTCATGAGAACTGTTATACTACATATATGCCAAGAGAATACAGACATTTTTTTTACAAAATCTTCGCTTTAGTTTTTGTTGTTTTTTTTTGTGCACCATCGACGTGTGTTGTTTTGATACACACACATATGTTTGTATGTAGGTACATTATTATTTTTCATTTTTCAGCATTGGTTTTGGAGTTTTGTGTTTTGTCTATTATAGTCATATCAAAGCAACGTTGCTCAATTTTGATATTACTTTATCAAAATACAACGTTGTAGTTTAAATAGATTTATAGATTCAGTAGGAAATTTTTTTTAAATGGATTCTTATTAGGATTTTTTGATTGGTATGGATGTGCAATTGTGCATGCATGCATGTGTTAATATATTAAGTAATTTATATTGATTATAATTATTATTATTTCTGTTGTTCAAAATTTTAAATGTTGTCATTTTGAAGAACAAAAATAATAATTACAATTAGAAGACACATATATTATTTTTGGTACCCCCGTTGGAACCTTCTTTTTGTTTTTGATTTTTTCAAAAACGGTACAACCGATTTTAATCATTTTTTTTTATGTTAAGGCTCCCCAGCAGTTTTAATATTATTGTGTATTCAAGTTATCAAAAAAAAAATTCAAAATTTTTTTTGAAAAACTCAATATTTCGAAAACCTCATGCTCGATTTTTTTAATACTTGATAAATAAAAGTTTCTTAGAATAATCAACAAGATATGAGAAAAAAAAATTATTTTACCTAAAAATAACGGTACCCTCCATACAAATCTTAAAAAATGGTTTTCGAAAATCGTATTTTTCTCGAAAACAGTTCCGAGAATTTTGCTTAAATTTATTTCTTTTGATTGATTTTTAAGATCTATAATTTAATAAAAAAATATTGAAAACAAGATATTACTGACTGTACCTACTATAGAACGATTTTCCAAAATTTTGAATTTCTCATTATCGGCATAATGGATTTTAATGAAATTTTTTAGAGAGAAGCTTCTATAAAGTTTAAAAAACATTGCATTTCAAAACTGAAAAATATATTTTATTTAGTTAAGAAACTTAAACGAAATTAAGATATAGTTTTCAAAATATTGAGTTTTCAAAGTAAAAAATCATAAAAGGTAAAATGTACAAAACAAAATTTCGAGTACTAATCTTCCCAAGAAACATTCTTAGGTGTAAAAAAGCTTTAAAAGCGCTTTCAGAGCTAATCTTAAAATATATTCCTTTCCACATCACCTAATGTGGTAGAATATTGAATGCGTTTTTTTTTTCGAGGTTTCCCCGGTAGGCTTATTCCTCGTTCTATAAATAAAATAACAAGATAATTATTAAAGAAGGAATATTTTTTTTATTTATGAAATGTATATTACAAAATATCAAATTAAATTAAAACAAAAATCGGAATAAATATAAGTTTAATTTCTTTTTGGTAACTTGATTTCCTTGTTTATTCTTCTTGTATCCAAGATGATCAGTCCAATTAGTAAAAACCTGGCGATGACTTCTCTATGTGGTGTGCAGCTTTTTGATAAATTCCTTTCATTTTTCTTCATGAATAAATCCAACCATGTTCCCACTATCTTTTCTCCGTCTTGTCTCTCTGGGAAATTAGTATCAAAAATACTTTGGAAATCATTAACAGTTTCTTCGAAAAGAATCGACGGAACTGTTAATTTTCCAAATTCAGAAGACGTGGTTACGGTCTTATATGCTCTAAGTTGAATTAACAAAGTTTGTTCCCTTTCTTTGTTAACTTCGTCAATCAAATACTGGGAGCAAACTTCGCAATTCAACTTATTTTTTAGCTTGCCGGCCACAAATCCCGCAAAATATGCAGCACCTCCTTGCTGCAACTTTTTACTACGAGTATCCTTTGTAGTGGGGTCTGTGTCCATGGCATCACATTCTACGACATTATCCTCTACCGGGTATTCGAAGTCGAAATCTATTTCTCCACTATCTATTTCTCTTTCTAGCTACTTCCAGAAGTGGTTCCGATCCAGCATCCTCGTAACCAGAATTTTCAGCAGAGCATAAATGCTGGAAAATAATAATTTTCAAATTTCGAATGAATCGCCAAGCCGAAGGAGCCTTTTCATATGAGCCTCTATTATTTCTCACCATTGAAAATAAATTTTCTGCGACATCCGTATTCAAATGTGCAAGGAGAATATAATTTTGCTCTTCGCTTTTTATATGTTCCCACATCTGCACAATTGAAAGGAGCGTTTGCTTTAATCCTTGAAAGCAAGGTGGTATACTAAAGCAACTGGTGGATCTCCACGTTGATATCCATTCTCTTGCCCATTTTAGGGAATGAATAGTCTCCGTTGCATCCGATAGAGCTTGTCTGTTGGGATTTCTGGAATGCAGTCGGCTCGTATTGAGGTTATCGAACAAATCATTCATTTTCTTGACAAACCTTGCAGTTGCATCAGCAATTTTTCTTTCTTCCTCCGTTTGGAAAAAGTTTGTCATCAAAGCATATCTACTGTATTCCCGTATATACTTTCGCACTGAAAACCTGTGTGGCCAATTTTACAGACATTTTTTCAAAGGGATTCGGTCGAATATGCGCCCTCGTCAGCTTGTAAAAAACTTGGAATTTTCCTTTCCTGTCTTCTTCAAAAATTTTTTCAATAACGCGCCAATCCACAATATCATCTCCAATTAAGATCTGGTGTTGTAGCAAAATGTTCCGCACGCTTTTAAAGAGATTGGATAATCATAGAGCAAGAAAACTCTATGTTCTTCAATATCCACATATGGTTCTTTTTCAGTAAAAAAGGGTGGTCCAAGCCTTTTGTAAGCTGAAACGTTGTTGGCACCTTGATCGCAGCTTGTCGCAACAGGTGTTAGTCCACAATTTTTAACTCCTTTAAGAACTGTGACTAACATCTCTGATAAAAGCTCTCCGTTTGGTGTGCCAACGTAGTATGCAACCGACTGTTTCCAATTTTTATTTAATCCTCTAAGCGTGAATACCATTACCTTAGAGGCTATGGTGTCGTTTCTTCCGTATTCACCAAAGTCCGTAAATCCATAAATAATATCGTCCTTGATGTTGTATTCCAGTTCTCTCTTTATTCCCATTTCATCGAAGAGGAGTACGCACTTCTTTTCCATCGATGTCATGCTCTTTGCCTTATCCGTCAGCATGTTGATCATTGGATCACTAAATCCTGCTGGTAGTCGTATCTCTGAATGCCATCGGTAAATGGTGCTTACCGATGGCAGCTTGAAGCCTGCACTTAACATGTTAACATGTATTTGTAACATGCTGGGGACTTATTGAAAAATTTAAGAAATAAATCCTTTTCCTTAGGTCCCCATTGTGCATTCGCCTTGTGGAAGAGTTGCACTAAAACGAACGTGCGCAACTCTTCTGAAAAATCCTCCATTTGTGTTTCCAAATCGTTTTTTAACCTATATTCACGATTTTTCTTTAATTTCTTTGGTGTTCGGAAAATATATCGGGGAATAACACTCGTCCGATTTATTTTTCGCACCTTTTTATAAGAACGCAATTTTGGGGAGGGAAATTGAGAGGGAGAAATGTGGGAAGAAGTAGGCACATATGGCAGAGAATAATCTCTCACATACGTTGCACTAGAATTTGCAGCTAAATTAATCGTAGATAAAGGTGGGCTGCTAGGAGGTGAAATTCGAGGCGGAAGTAAAGGCATAGAACTCGGAATTGCAGAGGTAACCGTGGAGGTTGGCTGCGTCCGAGTCTTGTATGCCTCCATTACCCGGAAACAAGAAAGATCAACAGAATCTGCAGTGCAATTGCATATAGATGCCGAAGAAATTGGCAAAGCTTTCGGGTTAAAACATTTCCGCGTGGTTCTAATAATAATGTCCTTGGCATAAAAATGTTTTTCACACATAAGGGATCTTTGTGGGAGATCCTTTATGGCTAAAACATTTCCACGCTTAGCCCAAATTGCACTTCTGTGATCTTTTGGGAATCTGAAAAAAGAAACCGAACTTAAAGGAATTTGTTGCTCTTTGCAGTTGGCCTAGCAACAGGCCATAATTAACTTTGAACAATTAAAAAAATATAAATAAAATAAAATCTAGTATAGAAATCTATACGTGTAAAATATAATAATAAATATAGGTATATATATAGTTATTTAAAAATGTATAAAAGAATGTTTGTTTTCTTTCTTGAAAAAATACTTATCCTTCACAAGGTAAGCAGCTATTCAAAATTTTTTATCACTATTTAATCACAATTTAATCACAATTAAATATACTCGTAGAAATACTTTCAAAAACTATAATGCACCAGTTAGTTCAAATTTCAAATCAGAACTGACATTTGAATTGAATTTGAAAATTAACAAAAAGGACATAATGTATGTATGCAATATAATAGATAGCCATGCTTTTACTGAAACCACCGTTAAATCTGCCAACAAAACAACGTTGCCATATTGCAAAACTTTTTGCCCAGTTTTCAGCTTGATAATTTGAATTGAATTTATTTTTTAAAATTTTATAAAATAAAAGGTACGACTGTGTCGCACGAACTTGCTTTTATGCAAAAGAATAATATTTTTAAAAATGAATGAAATTGAAATTCTTTTAGGAGTAAGAGATCAAAACAGAATATCGTGTGATTTCTTAAGCAAATTATAAGTCATTGTTTTTCTTTCTTAAAAAAATAAGTTTTTACATACAAAATATTTAAAACATTTTTAAGAAAAAAATTGGTACGCCGACTTAAAAACCTTTTAAACTGTTTTAAGAAACTTTTATGTGTCAAGTTTAAGAAAAATCGAGCATTAGGTTTTTAAAATATTGAGTTTCGAAAAAAAATTGCCTTTTCTTTTAAATCGGGTTGTGTACGAAATCCCGCATCACAAAATCCCGATTCACAAAATCCCGCCGTTTCAATACTAAATTGACAGCCCGAATATGCAATTTTTAACTCGCTAAGATGCCTAGTTTAGCCAGAAATCACGTTTGAAAGTACCTTGGGTGGCAAATTTTTGTCATATTTCTTGATTTAAAATAATTATTTCATATTAAAAAAAATAGGCAGAAAAAAATGTATGAAAAATCAAAATTTCTTCAAAATACAAATATTGTGGAAAAAAAATTTGTTGAAAAAAAGTTTGTTAAAAAAATATTTTTGACAAAATGTCCAAAATTATTTTTGGCAAAAGTTCAAAAATATTTTGGTCGAATGTCCAAAAATGATTGTCCAAAACATTGAAAATCATCATGGAGGAGGTTTACCTCCTCGGAGTTCTAACAAGAACTGAATTTTTCCCGAACCAACAGTTCCTTATATACTTTCCATTTGTTTAAAAATAGATAAAAATAAAATATTTAATTAATAGTACTAAAATAGTATTGCGAATCCCGCCAAATATTTCCAAAAATATCTGTCGGCGAGCTTAAGAAATGATCAAAATTGGTGGTACCGTTTTTGACAAAATCAAAAACAAAACAATTTTACCATGGGGGGTATTATTAATAAACATTTTTCTGAACATTTTTTTTCACCCATTACCTAGGTTTACTAAATGAAATTTTTAGATATTTTTTTAAATCTGTCGAACAGTTTTGAAAAATATTTTATAAGATTTCGAAAAAAGTGGTATGGTAGGTACCGTTATTTTCGGTCTTATCAAAAAAGAAACAGAAAAAAACTGAGAAGGGAAAAATTTAACAATAATATCTACAAAGCTCAAAAAAAATCGGCCGAGCCGTTTAGGCTCCAGTCGAACAGACAATGCATAACTTGACTTATAATACCTTACCTATAAGTCGCAAATCAATACCTACCATAGAAAAATATTGCTTTAAGAATCAAAATTAAAAAAAACACAAATAATTGTAATTATTATTTTTGTTCTTCAAAATGACAACATTTAAAATTTTGAACAACAGAAATAATAATAATTATAATCAATATAAATTACTTAATATATTAACATATGCATGCATGCACAATTGCACATCCATACCAATCAAAAAATCCTAATAAGAATCCATTTAAAAAAAATTTCCTACTGAATCTATAAATCTATTTAAACTACAACGTTGTATTTTGATAAAGTAATATCAAAATTGAGCAACGTTGCTTTGATATGACTATAATAGACAAAACACAAAACTCCAAAACCAATGCTGAAAAATGAAAAATAATAATGTACCTACATACATACATATCGTCGGCCTCATGAGCAAACCTCGTAACTCACAAACTTCAAATTTTTCAGGAGAGACGAAAATGTCTCACGGAGCTTATTTGTAGCATAATATTAATTTTTCGTTGAATAATATATTTAAAAAAATAGTGTGTTTAATCTAAGACCATTGTTAAAACGAAAATAGCAAAACTTTTGATTTTACTGGAGTTACGAGGTTTTCTCATTAGTTTCATCTCATGTTACGAGGTTTTCTGAAAAATTTAATAGTCAGTCTTCGTAAATAAATTAACACTAAGTTATCTTTTTAATAGGTTTTTATTGTTTTAAACATAAACAAAAAAGAAAACAGAGATTTAATCCACAAATACATAAAGTTTTATTCATTATGATAAGGAATATTATCATAAAAATCATGAAAATCCCTTGGTAACGAGGTTTTCAAGTCTTGCAAATCGTTGTACTTTCTTTTAGTGATTTTTAATCTTTCTTGGTAAAGTTGAGGAAGAGTGCTCACAGGAACGCATTTTATTGGAATTTCCGGTCTTGATGGTAAGAGATTCCAAGAGTCACTGAATTTTAGTTTATATAAAATAGCGGAATCTGAATATTTAAGTGCTACTATGTCAGTAACACATGCATCCCCCTTCTTTTTACCTGGCCTTATAGAGTTGAAGAAACCAACGGAAGTGAAACTGAGGAAATAGGTGTGATCCAAATATTGTACCTCGTATGGGTTGTTCTTTCTTGCCTTTTTGCAGATATCAATGTAATCAGCTGGAACGTTTATATGGGTTTTTCTATAGATCCGTTCAATACAGGAATGCATCGAGTCAGCTTCCATTTGCGTATGGCCTTTGCATAAGAATTTTTGTTCAATGGTTATGCTATGGGAGATTGAAATGTTAAGCATCGCATTAGCCAATGTAGAGTTTCTATTTTGAGCAGTGCATCCACCGCTGTATAAAATGATTCGCCTTACAGAAGTCTTTTCTATCTGCGCCGATAAGAACTTACTTAAAATGGTAGCAAACTCCTGGGCTGTTACGTTTCCTTCCGTTTCATTCCACAAGAAGTAATAACCCTTTTTGGACTGAATGTCGAAGATCGTGAAATTGTGGATGACTAATTTCGTTTTGTAGTACATGGTGGAGATATTAGATTTAGGGCTTAAGAGAACCGATTGCAGATCCATCGTCAAAACCATAACAAATTCGTCAACGTTACCTTTATCTGCCTCTTTTTCTTTTCGTCCTAAGGTTTTGGTTTTCAAACTCTAACCGAAACGTGGTAAGGGCTAGAGGTTCCATGTTCCGGTTTTTGCACCATTCTTCCGTATAAAAGTTAAACAAATCAGCCTTGGAAAGCCAATTTGATTCCAGGTAATTTTTTGCAGAACTTGACCTACAATAATGGGATTCCATTTTCGGAAGAGAGTTAAAAAAGTCAAGCAAAGATTGTCTTCTTTCCGCAGAAAAACTTCTTTTTCCTGCTGACGTTTGTTCGACAACATTTTCTTTTAAGGCATTATTGTCTTCTGTGGCATCTAAAGTTGCATCATGTTTAGCATCGTCTTTTGCCCAAACGACGAGTTTGTACCAATCAGTTCTCAAGTGCAAGGACGAGTTTGTACCAGTTTTTACCTATTTTCCTAATTATGTTTTAGCGGTTTTCTAGGTGGTGCCAATTCAACTGATTTTAATGGAGTTACGAGTTTTGCTATCCACAAATAAAAGATACGAGGTTTTCTTAGCAATTTTTTTGTTGAAGTTACGAGGTCTGCCAGACAACAGAGTAGTAGTGCAGTTACGTGCTATGCTAAATTTAAATTTAAAAATATTTAGAGTCTAGAGAGGGATACGAAATTTTCTAGGTTGCTGCGCTGACGAATTTTCTATAAAATAGCATTCAAAACTCATTTTCACTAAGAGGTGGAGTTACGAGGTCTGCTTATGAGGCCGACGATATGTGTGTGTATCAAAACAACACACGTCGATGGTGCACAAAAAAAAAAAAACAACAAAAACTAAAGCGAAGATTTTGTAAAAAAATTTCTGTATTCTCTTGGCATATATGTAGTATAACAGTTCTCATGAGGAAAACAGATGTATTTTACATCTCCCTTTGTCACCGTACTGATATATAAATCAAAAAGTAAACTTTTCATTCTAGTTACTCTTTAAAAATTATTTCACTCTCACTCTAATATCAAATTACTCAAATTTCTTCGCAACATTTTGGCGCTTCTGTAGCGATGGTAGCGATTCAAGTGAGCGGACAAGAAGATACAAAAAAATGCCTCATGAGAATACTATAAAGTTTATATAGTACAATGGTTATATTAGGTAATGGAAATTTATCATCTTCAATAACCTCATTTACTTCTCTATAGTCAATTACCAATCTGACTTTTTGTATTCCCGTTATGGGATCTTTTTTCTTGGGTACTACAAGAATGGGTGAGTTCCATGCGGATATTGACGGTTCTATTATATCATCTTTGAGCATCTTTTCTACTTCGATTTGAATATCTTTTTTTCTGGGAATGAGGTAATCTATGTATATGGTTTGGTATATTTTGCAGTAGCTCCTTTTTTTAGTGATATTTGGGCCTGACCTATATGTGTGTATGTTAATTTGTCGCTTTCTAGGTGAAAAATATCTTGAAATTTCGAACATATAGCTTCGAGTTCATATTATTATTGTTTGTTCGTATGTTAAAATGTGGTAATTTGATATTGGCATGGACTTGGGTTCTATCCATTTAATTCTCACTTCGGATTCTCGGGTATTCAAAATTTTTATTGGAATTTTTCCGTTTTTCACATGAGAGATAGAGCCTGCCATAAAAACTCCTTCACATAGTTCTTATGAATCGAATATTCTTGTGTCTAAATGTTTGCTACGAGTATTAAGCCAATATGTGGCTTCAGATCTGGGTGCAATGGTAAGTGAAAATAAATGTTCTGAATTTAATATAGGCAGAGAAGTTTGGAAAACTTCTGAAGATAATTTTAATACAAAGTGTTCTAGATCTATTACTGCTCCAAAATCTTTAAGAAAATCAGCACCTATAATTCCATCTACAGGTACCGGAAATGAGTCTTGTACCACATGAAAAGTATAGGATGTTTGGAATTTTCCTAGTATAAGAGTATTTATACTAGTTTCTAGTATTCTTAGATTACCGGAAATACCCTGTATTGTTATTTTATTGTTTTCATTTATTTTTATATTTTCATCCAAAACACCTCGTTTTATTGTGCAAACTGATGCTCCTGTATCTAATAAAAATTTTATATCTGATCTATTGCTAATTTTAAATTTTACATATAGGCCGTTTGCTATGCCCCCTGCACATATAGCTATGTGTTGTATTGGACTTAGAGATTTCCCCCCGATAGGTCGGCTTCCCCCTCAGTGGGTTGTTCGTTTCCCTCATTCGCGAAATATGTTGTTTCTCTGTTATTCCTCAAAGAGTTATTTCCATTTTCTCTTGTGTTGGAAGTACTTTGATAATTATTTCGTCTATTGTCCCTTGTATTAGATTGGTTATTATTTTGTCTATTTACGTTGCTTGGATTGGTTCTATTATTATATTGATTAGAATTATTTTTTTGTGGCGATTTAAAACGCGGTTAAAATTATTTTGTCTGGGAAAATTTTGAGAGTAATTGCTACGAAAGTAATTTTGTCTTGAAAAATTTCGATTCATGTTATTATTATAATTGTTTCTGTAACTATTCTGAAAACTACGGGGTACAAAATTCTGACCTCTTGTTTGGTTTTGCGTATTAGAATAATTAAAATTGTTGGCATATCTTATATTTTCTGTAATTTGGGCCGTACTTGGAGCTAACTCTAACAAATGCGTTATAGCATCCTGCATTTTTGTGTGCCTTGTACTATCCAGAATTATCTTGTACCTATCATTAACCCCTTGTTTTAAAAATGCTAACCCTCTACGTTCATTAGCTGCTGTTAATGTTTCTCTAGCTGGACGTAATCTCTCTAGCTTAGCATGTATACTTTCTAAAGTATCCTTGTCTCCGCATTTTAAAATTATTAGACTTGATTTTAGTTCTTCAAATGTTATAATTTTTGCGGTTCTGTTAGAGCCCTACCTTGAATTTTACATTTTAATGCAAATTTGATGAGCGTAGCCTTTGAAGTTTCATTTAGTGTATCATGATAAAACTCCAAGTTATTCAAAAAATCTCTAATGTTTTCTGCTCGTTTATCATTTTCTGCGCAATTAAGTATATGCAGCTTTTGCGCCTTACTAAAATCAAATTCTGCCATTGTTAATAGTGTTTTTGTCTTATTTTCCTGTTCCTGTTCTTCTTTTTTTTTTTTTTTTTTTTTTATACAGACATTCTTCGTTTGACATTATTTTTTATAATTTGCTTGCGTATATTTTTTTCAAATTTTTTCTTTAGCAATTTTATTAAGTAATTAAATATAATTATGATGGCTAATATTGCAGCAATCATCGATAGATCTAAGTCGTAGTGGATGTTTCCCCCCATTTTGTTATTTTGTTGGCCATTGTTGTTTATAATGACCTCTTCCTGCTTAGATTGGGTTTTACCCATTATTAATTTTTTCTTTTATCTTCTAACACCCGCCTTGCTGTCTGGAGTGTGTCTTCAAATAGTTTGTCGAAAATCTTTTTATTATTTTTCTTTTCGCGCTCTGCCTTTCTAAATTCCCTCTTCAGACAGCGGAGTTGTTGCATGGAACTTGTTTTTGCTTTCCGTTGGTTGGCCCGGTATGTTAGCCAATCGTTTTAGCTCCAGAATCTCGTTGTTTTTCCTCACCTGTATACCGCCCCTGGTTTTTGCTTTCTTAGGAGGCAATTCCGGTAAAGCTATCTTTTTTGTAGTCCTTCTTCTGTACTCTTCTAGTGATAAGGGTTTTGGACCAATGTTCCTGTCCTCCCCTATCACCACAGGTGTCTGCTTGAGTATTATATTTGCCTAATTTATGTAATCGGCCGCCAAAGCCAGTTGATCCGACATGAAGCCAGTAAAGATCTTCTCTTGGAATGGCTATGTTTCCTTAACGTGGTCAATTAGCAGCTTGGATGGTTCAGCCACATTTATCAGGTTCCTTTCAGCAGCTTGGATGGTTCCAATTCAGTGATCTACTGAACTGGCAGGATCGCCATGTAAAGATATGAAGGCTCGAGGTGTCCTACCGAAATACTTTAGAGATCTAGAATCAAATCGCTTAGCAACGAATGCTTCAGCTCGGACCTCTGGCAAAACTGCACTCGAGGTTTTGACCTACAATCAAAGTATTCTAAGTATTTTCCCTTTTTCCTTTCAGCTCACAAGCTCCTCAAGAATAAAAAAGAAAAGACCTTCTGCTTTGATGTCTAAGGCGAAGACGAATTTATTTTGAAAATACTGTTCCTATTTATACTTACAAATTGGTTATCGGAATCGATCCATACTTCGATTTTTGACCTCACAAATAATCGATATTCAAAATCATCACAATTCGTACGTATGGGCTAAGGGTGAACGACCAGCTATCTTAAGTGGCACAAATCGTTCGGCTACAATGTTTAGTTGACATATTTTGTCAACCTAAACAAATGACCGTTGATCGCACACCATCAACCCATTCACATAATACCATGCACTTTGTATATTTATGCCGTTCGTGCCATTAGGGAAATATGATACTTTTTTTGGTTGGTCATCGACAACGAGTCGGATATATTTATTTCATGTATATCTTTTATTACCCTGGCGTAGAAGGCAAATTAATGCATTGCATTGGATTTTGATCGTTATGTATCCCTTGCTTAAGGCAATGCATTTCATATTGTGGGAATCGAGTGTGAAATATCGAAGTATGGTTCTATATGGAAAAGATAATTAAGTGGTCGCTAGTGCGATCCCTTCACAAATGTACGAATATCCTACACTACCAACCAACACTGATCATATATGGACCGTTAAGACTTCAACTCAACTTGAGAAACTAACTCAATGATTTGGTTAAAACCAATACTCAGCATGTAACCATTCCAAATAAATATACACATAAACAATATTCTATTTCTAGTTCTTTTTTATTTAATTCTTAATACAATTTTATAGCAATATTTTGAAAGAAATGGCAAAAAAATTTAAATCTAAGATGGTAAGAATGCCGTGGGGCTATTTTGACGATAAAATCCAAAGGGTAGATAGCTATGGTTAGAGAGAAAGTGACGTTTTTCCGATCTGGGTCTATAGTTTTTACACTGAGTCTTTGTTATCACTTGATGATCCCTTGTCCTGCAAATATTGTCAGAAATTATCTGAAT
Source organism: Chrysotoxum bicinctum (assembly GCA_911387755.1). Classification (NCBI taxonomy): domain Eukaryota; kingdom Metazoa; phylum Arthropoda; class Insecta; order Diptera; family Syrphidae; genus Chrysotoxum; species Chrysotoxum bicinctum. The sequence continues at coordinate 201,606,590 of OU426988.1, read as the reverse complement.
GTGATCATTGCCATCGGCGTTAAGAACGGCTTCTTTGATTGTTTCAAACTTTACTTTTTGTGATGCCGAGTAATTTAAGCATATTCCCTTCTTTACCTTGCAAATAACCTTTTCAGTGTTGTCTTTTCCACTTAACACCATGTGGGCATAATTCTTAGGTCCTCCGCTTACAAACTCTGTTATGAAACTTCCTTCACCGAAGCATTCCAGTTCGTCAGTCATATCTCCAATCATGTTGCCAGTTTCAGGATCACTTTCCCCTTCTCTGCTTATGTATATTACGGAATCCGTATCATAGTACAACACTCGCTTACCTAATTCCTCCAAATATTCGTAGAGCTTTAAACGTGCTTGTGTAGTGGTATATGCTGCAATGCAGACATTAGCTGTGTTCAACAGCTTAGCAGATTCTTCTTTATATTGATAATTCAATATTAAATTCGTTTCATTCACAGGAAATATTGAACAGACGTTCACGGAGGGATTTGTTATTAATTCATACAATTCAGCAGGATTATTTATAATGGATGTTTGGGGTTGGTTTTCTCTTTGACCAAATTTACCCCAAAATGAATTAAGAATAAGTTTAGCCAAAGATCTTTTGCCTTCATTTTTCATTATTTCGGAATAATCAAGCTCGATATTTTCTATTTTGAGGAAATTCGAAATATAGTTAACTTTATCTTCTTCCGTTATACAATCTGCAGGCCACCCCAACGCTTCTTGCTTAATTTTCAAAAATTTATCCATTTTGATCGTACTGTATGACATCATATTCCCATATTTCCAAAATTGTAAGAATTGTATAACCTGTCTTAATGGCTTTAACAACTTCTTCAATTACCCATGTTCCACATAAAGCTCTTTCACTATCAGAATGAGAACAAATATCATCACTGTATGACACTTTATCGCTACAAGATCTGCACAAGGTAAACATCAGTTTGTTATTTTGTTTAATAGGAAGAACAGGATGAAATAGTTGATCCGGAGGTAATATTTTGCATTTGATTAAACCACTGATGTTTTCAAGTTTTAAACTTGAACATTCGACTGAATCTGTGTGTACTTTTGGATGTCCAATGGGAAATTTTTCATATTTACACACCCATGGATATAAGGAACAAACATCAATATATTTTATTTTTTCTCCTGCCGTGCATTGATAGAGCTAGAAGTGTTACCAGTTCGTCCACCATAAAAAGCTTCACCAGGATCCAGCGGAGATTTTTCAACGAGATGATGTGTTTTTAAAAATTCAAGGTCCGTGTCTTTAAACAGAGATAACTTATTTTTTAAATGGCATTCCCATTCTTCGATGACATCATACTTGAATGACTTTAAACGAGCTGTTTTTGCTAACGTCCTTTCAAACCTTCGATTTAAAGTATCAAATTTATCAACAGTGAGAGGTTCATTCCTGTTAAACTTTTGACATTCAGGATGCCCATGATAATAACACCCATGAAATTCGAATATTTGTTCAGTTTCCTCGCAAAATCCATCAACTTTGACTCCGGCTACAACTGCTTCTCGACCATTGAATGAATCTTTAATATTAATACCTCTTTGTTTTGTCTCCCAAATTAACCATTGAATTGCTTCCTTCGATTGGTTGTCGACGCCGACGTTTCTGTAACCGTTTTTCGGTATAATTCCTATTGTATTTTCTACGAGGAAGTTTCGTCGGAACACTAGATTACATGCAGATGCAATCGTAGTAGCCTCTAAGAATGGTTCAACATTACATTGAAGAAGAAACAAATTTCTGAATTTTAGACAAGTATCAGTTAAAATTTTTACATCGCTGACACAGTAGTTCACAAGATCACGTTGCATTATAAAGTTATCATCTTTATGTTCTTCATACCATTTAGAGAAAACTTCACGTTCAGCTGTTTTCATCGAGTCAGGTCCATAATATTTGTAATGAGTTAATTTTCCCTGGTATGTAGCATTTTCTGTTGGGTTGAAAAAGCTTTTGGTAATTTCGATAGTGCCATTGGAAAATAATTGAGGTATTGTGATTTGCGAGTTGAAATAAAACGATTTACTTTATATTTTATAATCTAAATCACAATTTATTAATTAGTGTTGAAGGTTATAATTTGTATTTTATGCTGCCTCTTTGGATGTTACAAGTTGAATGCCGTTTTAGATTTTGACATATCAATAACAAGGAGAATTTATAATATGCATACATACATATCTAGATATAAGGATAGTCTAAGTTTGAGACGTACTGGATTTCTTCTCTCTATTCTTTGGCGACTCAAGCGCCAGTAGTTAAATTGGGAAGTTCAAATTGTGGATTGTTCACACTTGGTTTGTTCACTACAGAGGGAATCTATAAACTTTACATTTCCAACATGCATGAGAATTATTTTTGTTCCGCGCATGATCAACTGCGGTTTTATGCTTGTCTTTTCCAAAATGTAATTCAATATGAATTGGGGGTCATACGCCTGCCCGTTGTGAGCAATTACAATCACTGTTTTGAACAACTGCCGAATCTTTAAAATAAAGTTAAGAAAGTTAGGCACCACGTCTCTGGTTTCAATATGATTTCTATAATTGCACTGGTGGCAGAAATGCAGGTTATCTATGTCAATACATAAGTTGCATCTTTTCTGGAAAACACATAAATTAGGCCTATGTATTTTGAATGAAGAGCCATCTGATTCTTTTGTTTGTCGGCTCTCGAAGTCATAAAAAATGTAAAGACATTTGTGGAAATTTGGTTTTCTCGTATCTGGCAACATATAGCATTGGTGATTTTGCGGAACGTATATCTTACACGTATGACAAAAGTATTCACCGCACACATGATCAGTTTTCCCTGTAGTTTTCAGGCAATTTAGACATCTTTTGACTTCATCACACGTAGAGGGTAGTCCTGAACTTGAAGCTTTGTGGTTGTCAAAACATATTTTCCCTCGAAAATTTCGATTACATTCTCCACAAAGAATCTCATCAGCAGTTGTCTTACAAGCTGGTGTTTTTTGGCATTGTGGACAAGATTTAATACATCTGTGTGCTTTTTTGTTATTATACGGCTTATTGCATGTCTCGCAATAGTAAGAGCAACAGAATGCAGCAGTTAATGAAACTATTACATTGAAATGTTTTTTATAGTGAAGCAAATTAATTCTTTTTTTGGTTGGTTCATCTGTTGTTTCTCCTTCGAATATTACTGTTCTTCATTTTGTTGCATATTCATAAACCGTAATTATATATTCGAATGGTACAGTGATATTGGCATTATTAACCAATAGTTCCGCTCTTGTTTTTTGAAGTTTTCCGATATCATTTCGCACTTTGTAAGCATCTGATGGATTGTCCGCATATGCTAATGCTACTCGTACTACTAAGGCTCGGGGTAAGCACAAGTTATCCTTGTTTTTGATGGATATGATACCACGTTTTTTAAGACATTCGTCATCATATGAATTGTAGCAAGATGCAAGGTTACGCGTATTCCCTGTACCTGACGGTAGTTTTATGGAAGTAACCGTTAATTCAAAAGTATCTGTGCAGAATCCTTCAGAGTTACTTTGAAATATTTTTGACATCATTTCCCATAAATCCTCGGTTTTAAATTCTGATGCGTTCTTGAAATTCATCCAGCCACTTCCTCTCTCCTTGGAAAATCCTTTTCCATCAAACGTCACTCCAATCTTATCCATAGCCCTCACACCCTAAAAAGCAAATTTAAGTGCCTCTTCAACAGCATTTCTTTCTTACCCATGTTGTCGGCTCTGCTCCTTTAGGGATAGGATTGATCCTAAACTCTATTTTGTTAGCCTTCAGGTTGAACCGCTTAACTTTTGTTTCAGTAGATGAAACTACCTCATATGGCTATTGAACAACAATAAAATTATTTATATTTTCTTTTTTTTTTTAAACCAAATTTTCTATTATTTACCTTTTCTTCAATGGGTGAGAGAAATTCAAGTTTTGGTTGCCCTCCTGGAAGTGATGCTTCAGAAACCTTCAAAAAATACCCTGGGAACAGAGCTATTTCTTCTTCTGAAAGCTCATTGAACTTAGAAGGCAAAAATACCTTAAAACTCTCCATTTCCAAAAAAAATTTTGGACCGTATTTTGTAAGAGTTTTCTCCCCATTTTTTATTGAGTTGCTATCGGTTTGAAGCTCACTTATACTTTTTAAAGGTTTAACCATACCCAAGTTATTCAATTTATTAAAAATTGAGAATTCATTTTGTTTTTTATTTTTTATTTTTATAGGTACTGACAACTGCGAAGTTCAAACTAAACTAACCAATTCTTAAATTCCATTTAAAAATCTACCGCATCTGCACCAAAACAATCATTATGAACATAAACACACATTTGTTTAAATGCTCGCGCCATACAAATATCACATCTTTTGTCCTTCTGTCAAAAGCCACTACAGGCGATTGATACGCATAACAATACAACAAAGACGACCACGACCATGACGACCACGACGACGACGAAGACACCCCAAACTACATACTCTAACACACACGCGCTCTTCCTCGCTGCTATTCAAACCCAAGAAAACATTTACCATCCTCAGCATCCAAACTCCCTTTCATGATCATCACATTCACATCAAACACCATACCGCACCTATTGTTATGTTCAGTGTGGAATGAGATTGAAGTATTCCAGTATCAGGGTTTCAAGAGCACTTTAAATCTCCAGCTGCTGCAGTCCGGCGTGGGTTTTTGCCCTGTCTCACCAAACTGTACAAAAAAATAATATGTGCTAAAAAAAAAACTTGTATGGATCTATCTTCAAAGAGTGTGAGACCGAGATGTTATTAAGGCCTCACTTGTCCCTCCCAACCATGCTCATTCAAAATAATTTATCGAACGGCCCAAATAAATACGAAACTTCTTCTTTTTTTCTACGGTGTATACCCTTTTACAAAATCATTTATTCAATACTCATATCTTAATCTGTTTTGGCGCAACATTGCTGTAGCACCAAAATCTTCAAATTAAAACACTGAGAGCGCAATAAATAAAACACAAACGATTTTTAACGTGGAAAAAGGCTTAGCCAAAAAAACCACGATATAACTTTATTCTTTCCGAACATCTTTCCGAACATCTTTCCGAACACGTCTTTCCGATTACCAGGTTCTATATGAACTGAACTAAAAGTAGATTGTTTCTCTCCAAAAGGAAGGAGAAAAAGCTCTTTCAAAACCATCGAGGGAGAATTCATAAACCCTCCATTCGGTGAAAACTACCGAGTGAGTGTTAATGAACTCTCCGTTCGATACAGTCCCGGCGAAAACCTACGGTTTTCCACCCTTTCGCATTTTATCAATGATCTCTTTCCCTTTCCTTTGCTACAATACATATACAATATTCAATTCTCTACTGGCAGAATACATATCTTCTGAACCGGCCTTGTTAGCTGATTGGTTGCAGTCTGTATCACCACGTTCCGGACCAGCTCATCTTTCCCTGGTATTACCTTCACAATTCTGCCCATCGCCCATGCTGATGGTGGGAAGTTTTCGCTTTTGATGATGCATAACTGACCTTCCTTTATATTATGTTTCTCTTTCCGCCATTTCTTTCGTTCCAATAGAGTAACCAGATACTCTTCTTTCCATCTTGCCCAAAAATGTGCAAGCATTGTCTTTCGTTCTTTCCATAATCTTAAACCATGAGTATTCGGCAGTTCTCCAGTAATAAATGGTAGTGGTAGCACTAATGGCTCACCTACCAAAAAATGTCCCGGCGTTAACGCCTGTAGGTCATTTGGATCATCGCTGAGTGCCTGCAGCGGTCTTGAATTCAAGATCGCTTCTATCCCAGTGAGCAAGGTCAACAGTTGCTCGTAAGTCAACACCTTGGCTCCTATCACTCTTATCAGGTGAAATTTCATTGATTTCACAGCAGCTTCGTAAATGCCACCTTGATGAGGCGCTGCTGGAGTCATGAATCTCCATTCTGTCCCTTTCGCACCTAGGAAGTCTAATGTTTCTTTCCCTTGCCAGATTTCTTTCGCCTTGTGCAATTCTTTTGCGGCTGCGACGAATGCTGTGCCATTGTCGCTGTAAATTCTTTCGCATCTTCCTCTTCGTGCAACAAATCTTTCGTAACAAGCGATGAACGCTGTTGATGTTAGGTTGGATACCAAGTCGATGTGTATCGCTCTAGTCTTGAGACAGACGAAAACAGCGACCCAACACTTTTGTCTTATGATCTGCTCACCTGCTCTGTCAATCATTTTTATTTCGAATGGTCCTGCGTAATCTACACCTGAATGCAGAAACGCCTTTCCCGGAGTTACTCTTTCCTTGGGCAAATCTGCCATCAGCTGAGCTTCGTATCGATGATTATATCGAACACAGACTAGGCACTTATGTATAAACATTCTCAATTCTTTCCTCAATCTCGGAATCCAAAATCTTTCCCGAATGTGTTGCATCGTGACTTGAACAGCCCCGTGCTTTGTTGCTCTGTGAGCACTGTCCATTAGCAGCCATGCCAACCTACTCCCTGTAGGCACAATCGCTGGATGCCTCCTTTCGTACTCTATCTCCGCTCTTTCCAAACGTCCGCCGACCCTTAGGATATTTTTATCATCCAGTATCGGCTTTAGCGATTCTATGCTACTCTTCTCCGGCATACTGCCGGTCTTTCCAATGACCTCTATTTCTTTCCCAAAGTATCTTTCCTGTTCTTTCCGTAGCAAATATTCAAACGCATTCTCTTTCTCTAACGATCTCAGCTGTATTGGTCTTCTTTCCGTTCTTACGGTTCGACGTGATGAACGTCTTCGCTTCTTTCCATATTTTCTTTCCCTTTCTTTCGTTTCTTCCATCTTTATCTTAACTGTGTCAATAAAGCGGAAGACGTAAGCAATTACATTGATTGCCTTTTCTAACGTACTGGTGCATTCGTGTATCGGAATGCTCACTCCAGTGTCTTTCGTCTTTGTAAGAATGATGTCGTGGAACCTGGTAGTAAGCACCACTCTCATCTCATCCCTCCCCCCATCTGAAACATTTGGAACAAAATTTTCAGATCTCCATTCGGACCGGGGTTGCGACAGCCATTCTGGGCCTTGTAGCCATAGCTTGCTATCGACCAGTGATGATGGCTTCATTCCTCTGCTTAGCAAATCTGCGGGATTTTCTTTCGTTCCTACGTGTCTCCATCTCTGAATTTCAGTATTTGTCTGAATAGATGACACTCTATTACCAACGAATGTCTTTAAATCACGTGGAAATTTATTTATCCAGTGAAGTGTGACAAGCGAATCTGTCCAAAGATTATAATTTGTTCCATTCCATTCCATAGTGTTCATCACACTGACGATCAACTTTCCCATCAGCTCTGCTGCTGCCAGCTCTAGACGTGGTATTGTCACTGTTTTCAGCGGCGCTACACGTGTCTTTGCTATAAGCATTGTCGACCTGATCTTTCCATTTGGGTATTCTGTTCTAACATAGATAACCGCACCATATGCTTTTTCAGACGCATCTGAGAAACCATGTAGTTCTTTCCTTACATCAAAAGATGTACCTATCCATCTTTCGATTCTGATTCTTTCCAAATAAATAATTTCTTTCCAAAAATCTTTCCATCTTTCCTGAATGTCTTCCGACAATTCATCATCCCAATCGACCTTAACTCGCCATATGTCTTGAATAAGAATCTTACCAAGAATTGTAACTGGAGATATAAAACCATTTGGATCGTACAGTTGAGCGACACAGCTGACGACTTTCCGTTTTGTCATTACCTGTTCGGTTATTGGCGTTCTTACCACGAATGTGAACTGGTCCTTTTCAAGTAACCATTTCAGTCCCAAGATCGATGCCTTGTCGTCTTCTTGGAACAGTATTGACTCTTGTTTTTCGGAATTCATTCCGTCTATAAGTGCCTTGGAATTCGAACTCCACTTTCTCAAATGGAACCCCGCGCCTTTTAAGACGTAGTCTATTTCTTTCGATAACTTTATCGCTTCTGTTTCAGAATCTGCACCTGTAGCGCAATCATCCATGTAGAAGTCTTCTTGGATTGCCTTTGCTGCCTTAGGAAACCCTCTTTCCGCATCTTTAGCACATTGCATCAATGCTCTTACAGCATTGTGAGCTGATGATGCCATACCATAAGTGACCACTGTGAGCCAGTATTCTTTCAGTCTTTCCTGCGGGCCTTCTCTCCAGAAAATACGCTGGAGGTCCCACTGTTCTTTCGCAATTTTTATCATACGGAACATCATTTTGATGTCCGCACTTATCGCAATTTTGTATCTCCGAAACCGCATTACAATGTCATGCAGATCTTTTTGGAGTTTCTCTCCGACCATCTGAATTTCATTCAGCGAAATTCCCTTTGCCGCTTTACAACTTGCGTCAAAGACCACCCTGAACTTCTTTGTAACGCAATGATGTGGAATGTGATACACCATCTTTCCTTGAAATTCTCCAGTAACTAGAGTCATGTGTCCCAATCTTTCGTATTCTCTCATGAAATCAATATATTTTTGTTTCAATTCAGAATCTCTTTCCAATTTTCTTTCCAAGGCAAAGAATCTTCGCTTGGCTACAAGCTCAGAAGTGCCTATATCTTTCCACGGTTCCTTTAAAGGAATCGACACAACAAACCTTCCTGAACTGTCACGTCTGTATGTTTTTTGGAAGTTCTCTTCCACCAGTTCTTCTTCTTTCGACTTCAACGATGAGTGGCCAATCTCATCTAGTGCCCATAGTCTCTTAAGAGCTTCATGTAGCTGCTTATTATCTAAACACACAACGTGCGCCTGTTCTATCTCTTTCCCAACAAATAAATCTTGTTGCTGTCCAAAAATTATCTTTCCGAAAGTAGTTTCCATGCATACTAAGCCACATGGATGGCGACCTAAACTTGACATAAACATCTCAGCTAGGAACTTACATCCTAACAATAGGTCCACCGACCCCTCTTTCCAGTATTCTGGGTCAGCCAATGGCATCTCTTGAGCGGTACTGGACACTGAACGTGTCAAACGCTGTGCTGGTATCATTGGCCTCCACTGACCCTCTTTCGGCAAAACCCAAAATTCCTGCTCAATCCAAACTTTCGAACAGAACCATGGACTGATCTTAATCGTTGTCCGATACCTAATGTGGAATGGTTCTCCATTGATTCCTATAGCTTTCCTTCCCGCCTGCCCCTTAGGCAGTGACAATCTTTCCACCAACTGGCCGCTCACCAAGTTGGCTTGAGATCCAGTATCCAGCAGAGCTCGGATCGGACCATAATCTTTCCCATCTTTCCAAATTGTTACCTGTGCCGTTGGCATAAGGGTATAACCTTCTCTTTCCCTACAAATAAAATTCTTTCCATAATTTTTAAACTCTAATTCTTTATTGTAAACCTGACAGGTTGGGTTTCTTTTAAAATCTTTCCAGGAGGTCTTGCTGCTCGTGCCCTCTGACTCGTCGCCGTCTTTCCATGTTTTCTTTCCTTCGTCTGCAAACTGTGTCTTTCCCTTATCTTTCCTTATGCTTCTTTCCGCATCGAGTCGTGGGCGTTTGGCTAGCTCGACTCCTAGTCAATCGGCTTTCTGTTTCTTTCCTGCCTCTTTTGGTACGGGCCTCTTTCGAGCTTGCTCTTGGACTCTGAGCACTGTCCCCTCAGCCTTCTGCAACTCCTTAATTGGACACAGGGCGCTGTTGTGTAATTGGCGTCCAGGGCAGCGGGTGCATGGTCCCTGGAAGCACTCTTTCGGCCGATGCCCGTTTTTGAGGCAATTCTCACAGAGCCCCTTTTGTCGCACCAATTCCTGGCGTGCTCTGAGATTTAAGGCCTGGAACTCTGGACAATCCCATACTGGATGCGCCATTGAGAAACATGACTGGCATGGCATCTTCTTTCGTCCGAGTACTCTTTCCTGGCGAGCTACATGCCGCTGTCTTTCCATACTTGTCGCTTGGTACGATCTTTCCATCTTTCCACGTGCTTGGAGGGATGTGGTTGGCATCTCCTCCCTCCGACGACAGTCCTGTGCGCTTTCTAGAATGATAGCGCGTCTTTCCAGGAACTCGCATATTTCTTTTACGGTTGGTTGCTCGGACTTTCGGTTCTCTTCCCACTTGCAGGCTGTCTCGGAGTCCATTTTGTCGTGGAGCACATGCACCACTATCATATCCCAACCGTCAGTGGGAACGTCTTGCGCCTTGAGCTGTCTTAAGGCCTCATGGGTCACATTCGACATTCTTTCGAGATCGCCTGCCTTCGGCGGTCCCTGGAGAGCGGGCAGACTAAAAAAGCGACGGAGAAGTTCGCGGCAGGTGGCATATTGGCGGCTGAAGACGTCGTTCATGCGCTGCCATGCCTCTACGTAGTTGGCTTCTGTCAGCTGCCACTCCCCCAGGGTACGCGCCGCCTTTCCAGTTAGCGACCTTTTCAGGTACGCAAACTTATATGCCGGGGAAATGCGATCGTTCTCATGCACGGCCGCCATGAAGCGGTCGCGAAATCCTTGCCATTTCGTTATAGTGCCATCGAATTCCCCCCAGGTATTGCTGACATCGTGTTGGGAGAAAGGCATGGACACCTGAACGGCAATTTGGGGTGGTTCTTTCGCTGACACCGTCGGTGTCAAATCTGTCCTCTTTCGCTGGAGGATGGCAGAAGCAGTAAAATAATTCTCCTCTACCTCCTCCATCCTCTTTTCGACCTTGGCGATCTTCGTACGATCACTGGTCCTGACCAAATTTCTCTCGGCTGCCTTGGCTTGTGCCCAGGCGTCGGCCAAGGCCTCAAGCCTGACCTCTATTCCCTCCAGCGGGGTTTCGTCCAACTTCGGGCTCTTCACAAACGCAGCCATCCTTCGTATAGCATGAATGGCCGCTTGAAATGAATACTCGCTGTTGGGCTCTGGTCTTTCCATCCTTCCAAAATTTCTTTCCTCTTTCCTTTTCTTTCCGTTTGCTTAAAATATAGAAAAGTAATTGCTTTTAATTTCGAGCAAAGTAATATTGTCTGAAAAATAAGACCCCCAGGAGAACTGAATCAAATCGATTTAATAGACCCCCATAAAATCTAAAAATGCCCCGACCGCGACTCCGACCCGACTCATCCTCGTTAACCAGGAGAATCGCTCTTGTCTCGGTCCTACCATATCAAACAATACCTAAGTTGATTCAGCTCAATCCTTGGGTAAATAAAGAAAATGTAAATGTTTAACCCACAACTCAATCCTTGATTTAAGACTTGAAATATTTAACCCTAAATCGAGTCCTCAAGGAGAATTGGATAAATATCAAAACAATACCTGCGCTGAAATAATGAATATATGATTGATAATTAACCCATACCCAAGCCCGATCGCGTATGTGTTTGTGTTGTTGTTGTTGTTGTCTGAATATCTTTCCTGAAATATAACCAACCGGTTGTTATTTCTCTTTCCACTTGCAAGCATTCTTTCCAGCTATGGTAACTACGCAAATATGCTTTGAGTTCCAGCTTTCTCTTTCCTTATTTGAACTCGCATATTCATGCTTTTAGTTCTCTTTCCTTCCAAATCTTTCGCTATTTTTCAATTTTCTCTCCTTTTTTTTACATGGAGACTTACTTCCCCTCTTTCACATTCAAACCAAACCAAGAAAATTTCTCAAAACCGAACACATCAATCGCTCTTTCTCTTTCCAACTTACTGACTTTTTAACCAGCCACACCAAGTGGGAACCAGCACATTCATTCTTTCAACCAAACATTAAAACAAACACACATTCTTTCCTAAATCCAAATGAGAATAGCCTGAAAGGCCGTCATTTTATTTCTTACTGAATTATATTTTCCAATTAAAATCCTCTTCTTTGCATTTATGCAAAGTCTTTCGCAATCTTTTGTACAACCACAACAATCTTTCGATGCACAGTGAATCTTTCCTTCTTCTTTCCAAATTTATTATTATTTTTTCTTTTCTTTCCGAACAACAACAACACTTGTAACTTATCTTTGAAAAAAAAATATTGATAATAGTGGACTGTATTTCTCTTACCTTTGATTCTTTCCTTAGTCTAAATTCTTTCCTCTTTCCTCTTTCGCCTTTTTTCTTTTTTTTTTTTTTACAACAAAACAAAAAAAAAACTTTCCCTAAATATTTAAAGTTTTCTTTTGAAAAATAAGAATTAAATATTTTTTCTTTGAATCTGTTATTATTATTTTTTTTCTCGATACTATTTATTTTGTTCACCGACCAACTGCGTAGTTTGACTGCACACACAATAATGATTAATGAAAAAATAAAACTTTCCATCCACCACTGCGCCATCAGTTCAGTGGGTTCTTTCCCCTTTCGCACACAGGTTCTTGTGTGTGTATATATGTATGCATGACTTACCATGACGATGCATGTATCTCTCGCAGCTGCCTGAGTTGTTCGTTCTCGTGGCAACGATATTGAGCAGCCAAAAAAAATAAAAGTAAGAGGAGGGTTGTTTTGTGCCGTTCTTTCGTCATCACAACCATGCTACATGGCTGGTGATCTGTTCTTTTGAAGTAAATATGTATCTTTCGTGATGTGTGTCTTTCGTAGTAGCACGTCGCGACGGCGCGCGGTGCGTCGACAGTGCTTGCTGTATTTGCATGTATAAAATTTTGTTTGTTTAAAAAACTTACCCCAATTAATGTGCGTGATTTCATCACGTAGCTCTTTCCTTTTTTCCGATTGTGTGTGCATGTGGATATTTTGCACCATACTCTTTCGTGTACATATGTGGATATATACGTTCTTACATATTAGCTCTTTCGAAGTAGGTTCACTACCTTATTATTTATCTTTCCGCGGCGCTAGCACAAATATGTGGCTCGAATGACCAATGTTTTGGCGCAACATTGCTGTAGCACCAAAATCTTCAAATTAAAACACTGAGAGCGCAATAAATAAAACACAAACGATTTTTAACGTGGAAAAAGGCTTAGCCAAAAAAACCACGATATAACTTTATTCTTTCCGAACATCTTTCCGAACATCTTTCCGAACACGTCTTTCCGATTACCAGGTTCTATATGAACTGAACTAAAAGTAGATTGTTTCTCTCCAAAAGGAAGGAGAAAAAGCTCTTTCAAAACCATCGAGGGAGAATTCATAAACCCTCCATTCGGTGAAAACTACCGAGTGAGTGTTAATGAACTCTCCGTTCGATACATAATCTTTATAATTTCACGTTAACATTAAAATTCATTATTCTTTACTTTTATGTTTTAAATCAAAAAATCTTATTTCATTATTTTACTGCAAAAACAACTTCAAGATAATTAAAACGAGAAGAATGCCAAATGCAATACAAAAAAAAATATTTTTTCGATATTATATATTATACACGATAGCGTTGAGGCTGTATGTGTATCGTCCCCAAAGCAAAGCATAAAATTCAAAAGAATGTTTTTCCTTTCTTTATGGCGTAAAACCTACAACTTTTCTATTCTAATAGGCCTACTGAACACAAAAATCGTCGCTTGGCAAAATTCACCTAAACGTATTCCAATAAGATGCCTGGAAGATTATACATACACACGCCTATCAAACTACCGCTTTCCACTATATACGAGTATGTATATACAATTAACACTTAGAACTTCGCAGCCCTTCTTTTCGTTTTGGTTCTTGAAACAAATTAAACTATGGAGACTATTGAAACTATGTATGAATTTACGTTGAAATGATTTGAGAACAAGAATTTAGAATACAAAAAAAAATATTATAAGTAGAATTTAGAATTAGGATTTTTTTTTGAAAATACAGTTATTATATCGATTGATAGAATTAAAAAAAAATAAGTTGTTGAAAAGTTGCCTGTGTCCTGTGTGTGTTCGTTGGTTATACATATATGTATGTAGGTGACTGGTGACTAGCGAGTTGGTTGTTCGTTGTGTAGGTTTCGATTCCGTTAAAGTCCGGTTTTCTTCAGCATGAGCGCAGGTGCTATAAGCTTGCGTTGCGTTTTCTAACGCGACTCAGGAGCCGGCCTGGACTTAGAAGCGGGGGGAAAAGATCGTCTCCGCTTATTATTATAAACTTCACTTATATATTTGTTTTAAATTTCAGTTAACTAACTAAAAGTAGTTAGGTTTTAAATTTTTGTAATACTTTACAATTTAACACAGGTTATAAACTTTAAACTCTGGATTAAAACAAATTTTTTTTTTCTTGCTAGAACTCAAGATTTTTTTTTTCTTTTTTTAAATACACACCAGAACACCGTGATGTGTTCGATTCGCTTCTGTTTACCAACTGCCCGGTCTCACTCAGAACAGCAGTAGTTCGAACTGTTTTTTTTTCCATTTCCTTTTGTGCACGTTCTTATGTACTTTAACCTGTACGGTTATTTTTTCTTCTTGGTGGAAATTTTCGTTTTTATGTCTTTTAAGACTAAGCTACTTATATGCTCTATATGCAATATGCATGTAGAAAAAGTAGAGATGGGTATGCAGGGATATACAAAATAGCACATTACAAATTTTATTGTCCCGGTACTTGTTGTATTTGTAAATGATGTTTTCAATTAATCTTGTAATTAAGGAGTTTATTATATGTCGAAAGACTAAAAGTATAAGTACAACTTTAAGTAATCCAATTAATAATCCAACTATGAATGGTCCCCAGTATTGCTGACAACCAACTATAAGTTGGTTATAATTGCAAAACAATCCACACATTTTGCATTCCAATTTTGATATTAGTATCCCAGTTATGTTGCCACAATTGTATCTTATTAGTCCAAAATACAATCCATTCATAACCCCAGTGTAGTTGTTTACCATTTCTATATTATTGACACTTATATTACATTTAAACCCATCTAGTACACTTATTGATCCATCCTTAACTTCTATGGCTTCGCCATATACCCCTATGCCTACTAATGCATGGAACAGTATAATTATTATGATAAATCATTTCAAATTTTCTTTATTTGATATATTAATATGTCTCTGCGTGCTGCTGCTGCTGACGGACTACACACATTACACTATTAAAAACCCATTAAAAAATATTCAAAACAATAACCATTAAAAAAGCCATAAAAAAAATTCTCATGCTCAACTGCCCCACATTCTACTCACCTTGTACACTTGCTGAAACGCAGCCCCTACCGCCTCCACCTTCTCCCTCAGATCTTCAACTATATAGAAGTCATCGTCCAAGACGGCTTCCTCTGGATCTATTTGCGCTGTCAGGAGTACGTCTGTGTTCTCTACTGTTCTCTGGAGCTTAAGACACGGAAGGTCGTTTTGATTATTTTTCTTAAATATCTTATTGATTTCAGGAAACATACTTGGGTCGCTGGACCTTACAGAACGAATCGTGTTGTCCCAAAACTTGTTGATAGATAACGTGTAGTTATCCTTAATCAATTGATTGATATTCTTTATTGACGACTTCAGTGTCCCAACCTCCAGGTCGTGCGGGTCTGTGAATCGTCTGTATAAGTTTTTAAGTCTTGTCAGTAAACCACTCTTATGTCTATGTAGTGCGTCTATGGTCGCGTTTCTGTAGACGTCCATTTGGTCGCGTTCTTTGTACTTGGGTATTGTCCGTTCCATTGTTCGTTTAATCGTTTCGTCCATCTGTTGTAGATGTTGGTCGATTTCTGTATTTGTAAGGTTTCTGTTATTTCGTGGGGCTATGTCGCTCGAACGAATTTCTCTCGCTAAGGCGTTGGAGAAACGAGGCCAGCGCATCTTACTGTAATTGTAAGAATGCGCTGCAACGTATTCTTCCAACTCCACACGTTCGTTCGGAATCTGAATTACAGCAGCCAGTCCGCAGTGATCACTGTCGTACTCGATTGTCTGTAAGCAGTTTCAAAGGTGATTACCCACTTTGTCTGTAATTGTCAGTCTGGTGTCGTACAGCAAAAGGTCCAGAAAGGAACCGCCCTTGGATACGACGGCTTTTCAGTAGGTCAATACCATATTCAACGCTGTAAAGATTCATCAAATTAAAAAGATGATTACCTCTAAGATTATTTATTTGATTTCCCCAATCTTCAAGCTTCGCGTTCAAATCACCGGCCATAATGAAGTAGTTTTCTTCCAAGCTCAGTTTAAGTGTTCTAAAAAGAGTCTCGAGCTATGAATCAAAAATAGTAGTCTGCGGAGCTTCAGCCGCATAGGCCGCAATCACATACATCCTCTTCCCTTGAGTGAGAGAGATGCATATGACGCAAACCTCGAGCGTCTGGAGCTTTCGAAGATCATTGTTGTACATGGCTTTATAATTAATGCCTTTTCGTATGAAGATGGCGACACCGCCTCCTTGAGTAGAGTCGGGTCGATCTCTTCTTACTATATTGTAATTTTTATGAGTCAATTTATGTTTCAGGTTTAGCTTGGTTTCGCTAGCCAAAAACACATCTGGACTGAGGTCTTTCAACAATTGGAACAAATTAGCATTACGTTCAATCCTAATCAGTGAATTTACATTCACAGCCAGGATTTTTAAGCGCGTCTCCGGTAGCGCGCCCATTATGGCCTATGTTGCACTAGGCCAGGCAACAAAGAGTAGAGATGTTCTACCCTTTTGCCTTGCTCCTTTAACTGACTTTGCAGTCCTTCTAGCTGGCCTTGAATGCTCAGTAACAAAGCTACAATATCGGCCTGCACCTCTGGCGCCTTAGGCACGGGGGCCTGTGGGGCAACCGTTGGTGGGGCCTGTCTCGTAATCCTATTTCTTGACGCCATTTGGGCGTAAGAAAAGTTAGGATCCACGAATCTTGTTGTTGGAGCCTGTCGAACTTCGGCTTTTTGACTGGCCTGTTGTTGTTTTATTTGCTGAACCTTAGGGCAGCCCCTATAGTTAGCTGGGTGCCCCTCGTTTCCACAGATGACACACTTAAGCTGGGTTAAATCTTCCACCCTCTCAATCCCTAACTGACATTCCCCCCTCATGTGGGTTTCTGCGCACTTGACACAGCGCATCCGCATATCGCAGTTGGCTGCGACATGGCCGAACCTCTGACACCGCATGCACTGAAGCATGTCGTTATGTCTTTTTAGTGTTTCCCAACGTACAGCCTGGAAGTCGAGGCGGGAAATACCCCCAGGCTTTCAACCTTGCTTTGGGGCGATAATGTTACCAGGAACATTGGCAACCCGTAACCCCCCCGTCTTGACTTCACCGTGGTGAATGGCTTGACCCCGATAAACCCGAGATCGTCTCTGGCTTTCTGACGGAGCTCATCTAAGAGCGCCTCCGGTTCCGTGCAGGAACCTTCAGGAGGACCGTTTTCAATTTTTCACTTTTAGGGGTGAAGCTGAAGAATTCAGCTGTTACTTCTCTCAATAGCTCTTTAGCTGTTTTATATTCGGTCAGTGAGAAGCACTGAACCGAGTACCGTTTTTCTTTTCCATGTATAATTTTAATAAGAAAGTGGCCGTTTGTGGCCCGCTTGCATACCTGTTTAATGTCCTTTAGGTCGATTTTAAAGGGATATAAACTTGTGTATGTTCAGACTCACTAGCTTTTTCTCTTTTATAGCGTCTACTATCAGATATTGTTCGTAATAGAGGTAATAATTCAGTTAATCTTGAATCCAAGTATCTTTTGATCTTTTGAGATTCAATATATTTCTTTATATCAGTAGCTGTTCTAGGCTGACTAAGAAGACTTTCAATGGAAATATATTGAAATATGGGAATATAATGTTGTTCAATACAATAATTAAAATAATTCGAAAAGCCTTTTTGATTCTGTGATGAACAAATTCTTA
This sequence comes from Chrysotoxum bicinctum, assembly GCA_911387755.1. Classification (NCBI taxonomy): domain Eukaryota; kingdom Metazoa; phylum Arthropoda; class Insecta; order Diptera; family Syrphidae; genus Chrysotoxum; species Chrysotoxum bicinctum. Next base: position 201,588,865 of record OU426988.1, on the reverse strand, counting down.
AAAATTAAGCAAGAAGCTTCGGGATGGCCTCCATTTTCTAGAAAATGAAAATATCCAACTAGACGTAATCAAGGAAAGATGTCTTTTTCAAAGCTTATATTAAATTCATTCTGGGGAAAATTCGTTCAGAGAGAAAATCAGACCAGAACACGCATTGTTAACAGTCCTTCAGAGTTATACGAAGTATTGACCAAACTAGACGTAAAAGTGTGTAATATTTCACCTGTAAATGATAAAAATGTTGTAATAAATTTTGTAAGCAGAGAAAAAGCTGCGGAATCAACGACGACTCAAGCTTGTCTCAAATTGTATGAATATTTAGAAAAGCTGGAGTTTTATAATATGTTACAGATTCTGTAATTTACATAAGCCGAGAAGGAGATTTTGAGCCTGAGACAGGAGATATTAGGATGTAGTAAGATTAAAATTAAGCACGATGTTTTTTGTTTGACTTTTCGAACAAGACTGCCGAAAAATTATAAGCTTTATTTCATGTTCACAAATAGTTTCATGTTCACATATAGTTTTTTTAGAATAACAAAGCACAAAGTAAAACAATATGGTTCATATGGTTTACGTATTCATATTGTATTACATATTCTTTTACTTCAACTCCTCTGTTGTAGTGACTTGATAGAGCATCGCCTTGTTTTGCCTGCTGTCTGGTAATCCGTCCGCAAAGTACTCGTATCAGGCTTTCATCGTCCAATATTATTGTTTTTCCAATTTCCTGAAGGCCGTATAGGAATTCTAAAAAAGACTTTTGGTTTCTTGGTGCGAGTTCTAAGTCTACGGTGGACTTCTGCTGACGATATCCTGGCGCCAAACTCTCTGACGAGGGCGTCCTTCAGTGTATTCCAACTTCTTATACCCGTCTGACCCCTGATATACAACTTGGCGGCACCTCTTAGCAGTTGTTTTGCGTTGATGTATTTTTGTATGACATCCCAATCTACGGCGATGGCGTTCTCCTCAAACTCCTGAATCCACAGATTGATGTCCATGGACCCGGTTCCTTCGAAGTGAACCAACGAATCCTCTATGTCACGGAGGGTGAAATTCTGCGATCTCAACAACTCGGTTGGCCTCGCCACCGATTCGCCTCTGGCCTCTTCAAAATCGTCATCATCTTCGTCGAGCGAAGTGGTCAAGAAGTCTCGTTTGTAACACTCGTTTTTTCCCTGCCGTAGCTAGATTTAGTTCGGCTAGCTTGTCCTTCAGATCTCGGTCGAGTCCCCAATTGCAGGAATGGCTTTCATTCCTAATGAAATACTAGTGATAGATTTATTTTAATTGAACACTTTTATTTTGCGTAACGATTTTACATTAAATATTATAGCGAACAACCGGCCAGTTTGAAGACTAACTTACTAATGATCTTGCTCAATCTTCTTACTCTTTTACATCTTCGATAGAGCGTGTTCGTTAAAGGGTCTCTCCTTTATGTGTAATCGGTCGTACGTTCTTGTCCTTATTATCTCTTAAAAGGTGTAAGTATTGAGGGATGTAGTACATTACGATTGAGTTTATAATATTATCTAATTCTTAATCTAACTCATTAGTTAGGTACGTTAGGAGATTTACATGCTGAGATGCAAGTTTAGCTAATTCTAATATATTTGTTTTACTAGAAGCTAATGCCATAAATGTAGTTTTACTTACTACTTCGTTTTTCTCTTACATCGTTTGGCTCTCTAGAGCAAATAAAACACTCGGTATACTTTATAAAACATTCGATACTTTATTACTAAAATCATTATGCGTCCGCACTCAATGGGATCGTTTTGATGAACTAATACTGAATCTTTACTTGGACGCTCGAGGGTTCTCGCTCGTTTCGTATGGGTGTACCGTAAGTGTATATTGTCGTGTATGTAATTCTTCCCCTATCGCACATAAATGCTTTATATTAATTTTTTTTTAGATTTTCGTTCAGTGTTTTCGGAAAATTTAAGATTATTTACTGACTCATTAAAATTTGCAATTGTTGTCTTTAGACATGGACCTGTTCTTTCATTAAACTTAATATTTCACTATTTTAAGGGTGCGTTCTAATGGACGACACGTCGTTTGGTAATACTTAACTTGTTTATTGTAATTTTGTTGTTTCACAATTCTTTCAGATGCCTTTCTTCTTATTTCTATTAAATCTCTACAGTTTCCACTCTCATTAGTCTCTTCCAGTTTTTCCCTCAATTGATCTATCACCTCTCCTCTTTGTCTCACTCCAAAAAGTAACTCACTAGCACCACTGTTTATGTACTCGTTGCCGTTCGAACTATCATTTGCTGTAGCTCTCTTCAGAAATTCATTTTCTTTTTTTTTTAATTTCATTCTCTCTGGCTTGCAGCTCGATCTCTTTTTTTAATATGTCCAACTCTTTTTTCATCAACAGCCACTGTTTACGCTCCTTTGAATGTCTCTCGTTTGCAGATTCTTCATTCCTGTCATTTGCTTCGGTACTTCGGTTAGATCTCTCTTCGTTCTCTTCATTTGCAAAAGCTCTATCGTTATCTCTGTCTTTAGCTCGATCATCAGTAACACTGTCTTCATACTCCTCATCATCGTCATCATCTGTTACAGCTGCGTGCTTTTCCTTTTGCATTGACTGACTCTCAGGAAAATCACCGCGCTCTTTGTCTGGTATCGACATCAAGCGCAAAACTAACTCACTCTTATATCCAGTTGTTTTTTTTTTATTTAATTGTGCTAGCCATGACTTCAGCTGCGTTGCGGTATATATTTTGTATTTCTCCACCTCGGTATCTGCCATTATAATATGTTGTATTGTTGTTTTGATTTTTTTTTCGTTGCAAAGACTAGACACTCGCGAGCGTAAATATTTGTTTCTGTAATTTTTTTTTTTTGCACACAAGATTACCGTTTGAAATTTGGATTTTTCTTAGGCACTCACGTTGGGAGAAAATTATATTTTTTTTTAGTCCAGACAGTAGTTGAGTATATTTTCCGAGGGAGGTTAGATATTCATATGTATGTATCGTTTGAATATAATTAGCGAAGGGAGGAAATTATATATTTCTTTCGTAATTAATTAATTTTTTTTTTCGCGAGGGAGTTATATATATGAAATTTTAAGGGTGTGCGTTCTAATTAGCAATCGAATTCTTATTCGTTTATATTTTAGCCGATCTCAGATTAGAATTGAAACAATTAGTCCACTTTATATTCCTCTTTATTACAACTGGTTTCTTCAGGCGTCGTCGGATACAAACTAACTTAAAATATCGCTGCATTCAAGTTTGTGCAGCGTAAATACTAATGCATGTATATCTTCTTTTTACTTAAACCTATACCCTTCCACCGACAGCTCTTACAGAAATTGGGTGTGCTCTTTATTCTTTGTATACATTTATATGGCTACACTATCGTCCTTTTTAACGTCATCAATAGTTTTTTTTTTTTAAAATATTCGGCATCCTTATAGTCAGGGGTACCGAATATGGTTTTAAAAACAATTCCGATTCCATTGAAAAGACCTCTTTTATTTCTAATTTCATATAAGGTTTTCAATTGATTGATATTTTAAGGTAGAGAAGGAAAAACAAAAGCCAACAACGATTTGAGCGGAAGAGGAATAAATGAGAAGCGGAGTTTTAAAATTTAATCAATTAGATGTAAAAAGTTTTTATTGTTTAAATACATAAAAATAAATGTTACAATTATTAAGGAAAAAGAGCAATTTTAAAACAAGTTAAGTTAGAGTTAAGATGGCAAGTAAAATTATGGCAAGTTAAATGGCTAGTGGAAATATGGCAAATTAGCAAGTTAAAAGTTGGCAATAATGATTCGCCCCGCGACTACAATGTATAGATTTAATTTTCAAGGAACGGTGGGATTTCAACCGTCGCCTTTTCGATTAAAACTACAAAAAGCAGTATTTTTTGTATTAAAAAATCGGAACACTTGGTTAAATAATCTTTTTAAAAAAATATGATACTGGAGTAGCTTAGCTTCGATAATTTTTGTGATTTATTGACCAAGAGTGAAATTCGTTATAAATTAAGCCACTATTTATAAATTCCGTTCACAATACTGAATGTGAACTCTAAGAATTTAAAGTTCAAAATCCGGTAGAGTGACACGTTTTGAGTGCATTGGTTGCCAGTTGCCATTTGTGTGTGTGTGTTTGTGTGTTATGAGAAATTACATTTTTTTAGCAGAAGGCAAGAACATTAGTATAAATGTGTGTGGGTTTTTATTGAAAGTTAAGATGTTGCATTTTAACAAAGATATGTGTGTGTTGATTGAAGTACAGGGTGTTGTATTGATATAAATGTACGTCTGTGCGTGTTGATTGAAGGATAGAATGTTGCCTTGTTACATTCTCCCCCTTTGGCGCAGAGATCGTCCCCATGATGCGGCAGGACTAACGGTTTTGTTGTTTTTCTTGGTCGTCCTCGTCTACGGATGGTGCGAACAGGATCATCGTTGAAAGTCTTCGCTTTGTACTTTCTAATGGATGACACATGATAGGTTCCCGTAGTTGGCGTAGTTAAATCATCATTTGAAGCTATTTGGTAAGTTAAAGTGCAAAGTTTATTTATGATGGTGTAAGGTCCATTTCTTTTTAGCATGAACTTAGCTGTGATGTTCTTTGAAGCTTTGCTTAGGAAGTATGTGTTGACTAGTACTTGGTCACCAATTTGAAAATCGGGTTGAGGCTGTCGTGTTTTGTCGGTAATCAGCTTGTTATGATCCTGGCTTTTCTCGGTGGCCTCCTTGGCGTTCGTAAATGCTTCTGTAAGTTTGACTAAGTTTGGGATGATTTGAGATACAAAGTTCTTGTTTGTTGCTATGGGTCGAAGATCATGATTCACGTCGTCCATCGTCCTTAGTTCTCGTCCGAACGTAAGATAAGAGAATGTATAGCCAGTACTTTAGCATTTTGCGGTGTTCATTGCGAACCGTACGGCAGGTAACTTATTGGCCCAAGTGGTGTGATTGGTTCCGACCAGAATTGACAGTTGAGTCTTCATGTCTCTGTTCTTCCTTTCCACTGGATTAGACTCTAGGTGATATACAGGCGTCAGAGTTTGTTGAATATCGAAATAATCGGCGAGCTGCTGCATTACTACCGATATAAACTGGGGTCCGTTGTCAGATATAAGACGTCTAGGGATTACGTAGCGTAGGAATACTTCGATCAGGAGCGTAAGTGCACAATTCTCTGCTGTGGCTTTCTTTAGAGCTTGCTGGGTCCTCTGTTATAAAGATCCACTGAAATCCATCATGCGTTTTCGGCAAAGGCTCGAAAAGATCGACTGCTAATACTTCGAAACGTTGGTTGCTAGATACTGTTTGAAGTAGACCAAATGGTTTAAAGTTGCTTGGTTTGTAACGTTGACATGCCAGACAATTTGAAATATGTTTTGTAACGTCATTCCTCATACCAGGCCAGTAGTATCGTGAGGCAATTCGGGCAAGCGTACGTTCGATACCATAGTGTCCTGAGCCCGCTTCGTCATGATAGGTTTTAAGGATGGGTTCGCGTTCCTGTACTGGGATAACAAACTGTGCTGTCTCTGTATCAGTGTCTGATGGATATCTGTAAAGTATTCCATCATTAATTAAGTAACCACGAGAAGTCCATCTGGCTAAGTTTTCATCGTTTCTTTCGAAAGATTCAATGATGATCTTCAGTTGAGCTTCACTGATTTGTTGGTCTGTTTCGGTTAGAATGTCAATTTGAAAACTGCAAATCCGGCATTCGCTTTTCGTCTTTGCAGGGTGGTCTTGAAAGAATATCTGCCACACTATTCTGCCTTCCTGGGGTTGAAGTTGAACTGCCCACCTTGCCAATCGTCCAGTAGGTGATTTAAGTGTAAACAGCCACTTGAGAGGTTGATGGTCAGTTTTGAGTACAACGTCTCCTCCTTCAATGTAACCGCGGAATTTGTTTATTGACCAAACAATTGCGAGAGCTTCTCGTTCAATGGTCGAATAATTTCTCTCGGCCGGTAAAAGCAAACTGGATGCGTACTCGATTGGGTGTTCAGATTCTTTCTCCCCCTGGAACAAACTGCTCCCAAAGCGTAATTACTTGCGTCGGTTTTCAGAATGAAGGGTTGACCTTCAACCGCTTGTTGTTGCACAGGTGCTGTCACGAGTAGAGTTTTCAGGGTGTCGAAACTTTGAATTTCTTCTGGTCCCCACTTCCAGAAGGCGTTCTTTTAAGTAAGGTTACGAAGTGGTTTTGAAATACTTGCAAAGTTTTTGACAAATCGACGGTACCATATACAGGTTTGTAGAAACGAAAGTACATTGGTTGGTGCTGGTCGAAGTGCGATTGCGGATGTTTTTTCGGGGTCAACTTCAATGACTTTGCTTGTAATAAGGTGGCCTAGGTACTTAACCGTAGAACAGCAGAAGTTACACTTTGCTCTGTTTACCTTGAGCTTGAATAGTTTAAGTCATTCGAAGATCGTTTTTAAGTTGGACATATGTTCATCAAAACTGCTTGAACACACAATGATGTCGTCAAGGTAAATGAGTATAAAGATTGCTTGTAGACCCTGGCGAAATTTATCCATTAGCCGTCGGCAGTGGCCCACAGGGCCACACTTGCATTCGCTCCGGCCTCGCAGACTCCGTATGATTAGGAGTTAAAACAGTTCTTTCTGATTGAGGGGCTCTTGTTCTCATTAGGCAATTTGCCAATATTGGAAACAGGAATAAGAATGACACGTAAAGAACACCACATAATATAAGAAAAAGCAGTATCCACTGAAAAATCGCCTGTATTCCGGACGAAAGTCCATTCCAACAAAAACTCAATGGTTCCTTAATATAATCATGCACCAATTCTGATGGTTCTAAAATTGATAATGTCCTTGTTCCTATTTCTTGTAATCGTTCACTTTCAAAACTTTGGAAGTCTGCTATCCACCCTATTGTTTCTGAAGGAGTCATCAATTCAGGATTTGAGAATAATAAACTACCATTTGTTATTGTTCCTAATAAATATACATTAGTTTCTTTCTGAAAATCACCGCTCAAAACATCATAATATCCATTGGGCAATAGAGGAACTGTAAACGATTTTAATCTATATTTTTCTTTGACCAATGGGGCTGATGTTAGGACCTCTCCAGGTGTGGCTCTTAACCAGTTGTATTCTCCTCGATTCATAACCTCCATAACCAGTTTTTTTCAAAAAAAAAAAAAAAAAAAAAAAAAAAAAAAAAAAAAAAAAAAATTATGAAATGAGTTCCCTTCTTAGTTGTTCCTTTCTAACCGGTGACATTCGGTATGGAGTTGAGGCGACAGGTTCATTTTCTCCAGTGTTAATTTTGAGCACTGTAAATGGAGTTGGTTCGGCAGGTGCTCCTAACAGCTGTGTTTCGCTTAGCAACATCTCGTTTAGCCGTTTTCGTTGTTCTTCGCTTAGTTCACTATCCTCATTTTCTCGGAGCTCTACTTCCAGCATCAGGATTTCCGGATTCCGAGTCAATGTCTGCCTCACATCTAACTAACGCCGGGAACAAACCATCAGTATCCCGCTTCCTCTCAGGTGTTATTTCATTTCTCAAAGAGTCTTTGAAGAGACTCTGTATCGAGTGTGGGGAGTACGTGTCTTGAGGTGTAGCGATGGTTTGCTTCATTTTGCGCTTCTTTACAGACGTGGGCTTTGACGTAGCAACGGGTGTATTTGAGGTGGTGGCGTCTTGCGGTGTTGCGGTTAATAGCGAGAACGTCTCGGCTGGCTTAAACTTTGTGAAGCAAGCTGTTGAAAACGACTCCGCACTCGGTTGAGTGGCGTTTTTCGATGGCAAGAAGATTTGGGGTGGTTCCATTGATGTGACTTCTTGAGGAGGTGTTTTTCCAAACAACCTTTCCAAATCGTCTTCCAATTTTGATTTGCGTACTTTTGTATGTGTCGTATCGTAAAACTCAAATTTCTTCTCAGATTGATCTGCCAAAATTCGTTGACCCATATCAATAACCATGCCATTATGCTCCAGAAAATCGACTCCGATGAGTGTGCGAATATCTGTTGCTTTGGGCAGCGCTATAAATTTGATCGGTCTGAGTCTGTTGCCTATGATAATATTAGTCTCGCCAATGTAGACCTCGTGATCATTAGATTGACCATCTGCAAGAGTCATACACATGTAGGCTTTTGTAAATTTGGTGCCGTTTTTGAGCAAATGGATAAACAGCTCTCTGTCTGCGTGCTGCTGTATCCAAGTATGCAATACCTGGTTCTATTGGTATTGTTGTCAGATCATTGCCAAGGGTCGTCTTCATACAGTTGAAGGAAGTCGTTGAAGGTCATTTAGGCAACTCCTTGCACGTTGGGCAATTTGATCGCACGAAACCTGGGGTTTTGCATTTATAGCAATGTATCTTTGCTTCAGGTTTTGAGGATAGAACTGGATTCTCCTGCCTTTCCTTCTTCCTACATTCATCAATGGTGTGACCTGGATGTCTACTGAAGTTGCAGCGCTTTTTAGTAGGTACTGTACTTTTTAGGCACTGTCTAGGTGCGCTTTGTTGCTGTCTTTCCAGAATTGAGAGTTCAACGTTTCTAGCTCTGTTAAGAAGTGATTGGAAGTAGGAAAAGCTATCCCTTGAAACTCCATCTCGGATTTTCAGGTGAAGCAAGCCGTAGACCATATCCAGCATCATAGTCTCCGTTGGTTTGTAATCGGAAAGTTTTGCTAATAGGGCTCGCTTCTCGCAGATAAAATCGTCTGTTAAGTCTGTCTTTCTGTTTCCTATCAAACAGATCCATGTACGTACACACGATAGGCTGGCACTTCAGGAGAATACGCATTCCGGAGAAGGGTGATGACGTCCTTCCATTCCCTTACTTTGCTCTTAACGCCTTGCCACCAATTACTTGCAGCGTCTTGAAGAAGTAACGGGAACCCCTTTATGGCATCTGCATCACTTATACGCTCCACTTCTCTGTATACGTTTATAGTCGCGATGAAATTTTCGACGGCTGTGCTGTCTCGTTCACCTTTGAACCGAGCCATGCAATGTTGTGGCCAACCTCACACTTTTTCTTACTGCGTCCGTTATGGAATGTGGTACCTTGGTAATCTTCTTTGAAGTAGAGCTGTGTAACAATATGCACGTTCGCGCTGTCTGAGCTGACCGCTATGTTGGGCTCGTATTGTAGAGCTGTCCAACGAAATCGAGCGTTCGTGCTTGCTGTGCAGATCACTGTATTGGGCTCTTACTAAAGCTGGTTCTTGTGTGGAGATCTGGCCACTATGTTGGGCGCCAATTGTGACGGGTGATGTTATCGTCGGTGGTTTGACTGTTTGTCCCACAACAACCCCCGACGAATAACATCACCCGTCACAGTGTAGGGAATTTTAAATTTTATATAATTGAGAGATTGTTGGCAAAAATAGAAATATACATGATCGAGATTCTTAAATTTACATAAAGACAGTGATTTAAAATAAGTATTATTTATAGGGTCTAATTTCTCATAATACGTTGAAATATTGGTATATGTTACCATTTTCCACTTTGTGGATGAAATTTTGAGATGGCCTGGGTTTTCAAAATATATTCCGCTCCCATTATTGATGTTGTCGAGTTTGAACGTTAGTGCATTCGTTTGGCTAACAGCACAGAAATTCTTTCTAAGCCCCCGAATGTTGCAGAAGTCGACCCTAAACTAACTCACCATTACGAAAAACAAAACTCATAAAAACCAAATCAGACAATTAACTATGCTATTATCAGGTGGTTTGAGCCCCAAAAACTTCACAACAATTTACTATTAGTGTTATGCCTTAACAGAAAATTATTGATCCGCCCCTGGATTCCCAAAAACCTGTTAACAACAATTTATCCGATATTGCCTTGATTTAATCAATTACACACAATGCATGGTATACCAAAGCATTGTATGCAATGACAAACTCAAAGCAACTGTGGGTGATGAGGGAAAGAGATGGGAAATTTACCGCTCACTGTAATTTGTTTTTGGTGGGGCATCAGTGGTGTGATTTTTTTTTTTATTATTTTCCTTGCACTTTTTCAATATATGTATATTATTAACATTTATTTATTTTATTTTGACAAAGCGATTTGATAATTATTGGCTTAATTATTATATATTATATTATCGAGTACGGTGAGAGGCTGCTCTCTATCGCGTGTCATCACTAGGAGTTTAATATCGGCAAATTTTATCGGGTGTAGATCGTCTGTATGTGTGTATATTCTGATTTGATGATGCAATGATGAATTCGATTTGAACTTCACAAGTTTATAAATAGATTTTGCTTGATGTTGATGCTCTGGTATTTTTTTGTCACTTCACAAGGAGTAGAATTTTTTTTATATGTGTATTTTTAATTGTATGAATGGAAATATTTATCAGGATTTCACTTCTGGCACCAATTATGTTAGGATCTAGTAAGATTAAAATTGAACACGATGTTTTTCGTTTGACTTTGCGAACAAGACTGCTGAAAAATTATAAGCTTTATTTCATGTTCACGTTTAAAAGTACATTGGGTGACAAATTTTTGTCAAGAAATATTTTTGAAAAAAAATGTATGAAAAATCAAAATTTCTTAAAAAAAAATTTATTGGAAAAAGTTTTTTGAAAAATATTTTTGATAAAATGTCCAAAAATATTTTTGGCAAAAGTTCAAAAATATTTTGGTCAAATGTCCGAAAATAATTGGCCAAACCATTGAAATTTATCTTATCTCTCTAAAGATGGAGGAAGTTTACCTCCTCGGAGTTCTAACATTTCTTTCCATTTGTTAAAAAATAAATCAAAATAAAATATTCTGAATTCGGTTTTATTTCCAACTATTATGTCTGTTACCATAACGAAATAAAGTCAATTTGAAATTATTTTGTTTTCAAAAATGAAATAAAACCAAATTTAGAATTTGAGTTTATTAATTTCAAATGCCTCTAGATCTAATTACAAAGTCGAAAAAATGGCAACCTCGCTGATTAATCGTATCAAAATGTAAACAAACCATATTGTATGAGTAATGAAACAAAATTCACAAAAACTCTCATACACTCTCAATACTATTTGCTTGTATTCATCTCGCACCTGGCATATACAACTTTATATACCTACAATTGTGTCAGTTTCTTTAAGTCAATTATGGACAAGTAACCTTGCCGAAGAACACTCATTTCTTGTTCTATTAAATCAGCATGGCGTTTATCGGCATAAGCGAAGGCAAGTCTAGAAATTATAGCATCGTAATTTAATACAGTGCCATGATTCGTTAGAATGTCATTGGCGTTATTGGTTATCTTATTTCTCAGGATAGTGAGAGCAGCAAAGTATTTTGCAGCTTCCTTTAATTTTTAGCAGCTTCGCGCCAACTAACGTATGCATTAGGGTTTTTGCTTGAAAATTCCGGTAGGGACTTGATTACATCAAGTGTTTCATTATACGTTATATCTTCTGAAATTGTCTGTATTGAATAGTCTGTCACTACATTTTTATTTGTCACAGTTTCTAATGTTGCTTTCAGAGATGCTATCTCTGCTTGCAAAGATGCCGTATTGGTTGCTATCAACCTGGCTAGATTAGGCATTTTTGGGTTTATTGACAGTGTTTCAAAATCTTAAATGAAGTCGTCCAGGATGTTTTCCTATCTATTTATCAAAAGTTTTCTTTCAATATTATTGAAATAATATTCTTAAATCTATTTATCAAAAATTTTCACAGTTTGGTTTCTGTCAATTTTTAAACTATTTTAAAATTTTATATTTTTTAAACATTAAAAATAAAAGCTTACAATAAACAAATATTTAAACACCTTTATGTTTTTACACTTTATGTTTTTACACTTTATGTTTTTACACTTTATGTTTTTACACTTTATGTTTTTACACTTTATGTTTTTACACTTTATGTTTTTACACTTATATGTTTTTACACTTTATGTTTTTACACTCTATGTTTTTACACTTTTGTGGATCTTCCATTTAAATTTTCAATTAATCACCCTTAATCAACAGCCTTATCAGCTGGTCTTTTATATTTTCGACTTCGTGTGCAATGATGGGATAGAGTGGATGGTCATGATTGAAATTCCTTAAAGTTTTTTCTATGTTATTGACTAGTTCCTCGTAATCTTCTATGTTAATAACGTGAATAATTTTGAAGAACCCTGTCTGCACTTTTGCAGGACCTGCCTCTATTTTTATTAATTGGGATTTCGAGTAATCCACAATTTGTACGTTTGCTCCACACAGGAGCAGTAGTAAACTATGGAAAAATTAATTTTTTATCAGATTTTTGTGTACAGTTTTACTAGATTTTGTGATAACTATGGAATTTATATTTATTGCAACAATTTCTTTACTATATTTTGGTGACAGTTTGTTACCTATTCTTTTATTGATTTTTTACGGCAACTATATTTCCCTCTGAATAGTTTTTGAAAGGCTTTCTTTTCTTATTATGAAAAGTTAGGCCTGCGATTTGTTTATCTTGAATTCTATTTAAATATTTAAATAATTTCATATAACAACAGATAGATAGAATGAATCAATTGAAAATACTTCGTATTCCGTGTTTGTGTGTGATATTTTAAAACATTGAAAATGTTTATCCATGCTGTCGGGGAATAAAACTTCCGAACACAGGGGTCGGGGTACTAAAAAGGTTCCAAGTTTCCAAGAGGGCACTTTGCCGAACACCAAGTTAATTTACTAAAATATGTTTATTCAATTATTTACAATGGGTTTATTTATTAACTACCAAAACGCGACCAAGTCGTACGAACTCCACGAGTCTCAATGTCCAAAATGCAACTAGAAAGCGACTGCCAAGACCAAGTCCAAAAATGATACTGCGAGTGACCAGAACGAATGAAAAGAAACGAAAAGCCAAGACCAAGTCCAAGTAGTGGCATCGAAGCCACCAGCCAGTGTCCAAAAAATGCAGCGTCACCACAGCTCCCATAGGTGAAGGGAGTCCAGTAGCTGGTACCATGCCCACGCCTTCGATATCCAACGGCACACCAGAAAGAATGTGCCGACACCAGCAGCTATTGCCATGATCCGTGGGATAGTCATCTGAGGGTAAGCCATCGACGTTGAGTTGTTTATTTGTTCTTCCAAGAACTATACTCGAACCTCCAGTGTACTGTTATATTTATCCATGCAAAATATAGGGCAGCAACGATCGGTTGGCGACAATAAGTATCTGGTATCCATAGTCCAGACTGTTAGCAACCCATGGTGCCATGCTATGCTATCCACTGTATACGATCCCTCATATGACGATACGGGGTGTGTGTGCCTGTGTAACTTGTGCACAGAAAAGTATCTCTTATCGTCACTGGCTCGTGGGTGACGATTTCGTTGGGTGATGTGTAGCCGATAGAAAAGTATCTATCGTCGCTGGCTTGAATGGTGATATCTATAGCTATGGATATACCCGAAGGTGGCATGTGTCGCAATTCGATGGCCATCGAATGGAATTTATGAAATGATGATGCTCGGCTGGTGGTTTGTTAGCCTCTGTTTGATTGAATTATTTGGCATTTTAATATTTTTTCTATTAAATGACAATAAAATCACCTTTTTAATCACAAAAACAAACGGAGGTAGACATTTTAACTGCGATTTTGGGCAACTCGATTTGCCTAAATGCCTCCAACATCTGCTACTTCGTTACGAAACACTGCATACGTGCTTGTGTTCGCAACCTCATGTCTGGTATTCCATCGATGAGACTCAAGCACCTCATCATTGTCTAAATCCAATCTGTTTGCCATGATAGTTTTTTCATGGACATAACTCTGGAATGTTTCCGTCGACTGCCAGACTCTTCCTTCGAACGCTCGTTTTAAAGACAGGCGACTATCATTAGACGCAAACATTTCCCCCATTTCTCTTATCAGCTGGTTTGTTGATATTTGGGCCAAATCACTTTTTGAGTGAAATCATTGTAATGCGTTTCCACCCAATTGGCATGAAATTAAAATGCGAGCGTTGTTGTCATCCAAATTGTATGCCTCTATCAAATTCCGAAATTGTGTCTCCCAATGCGAAAAACACTCACCCCGGAATTCTGGTAGTAACTCCTTTAGGACTGCCACTGTAACGCCGCCGGCACTGTTGGTATTTTGCCTGATATTTTTCAACAACTCGATTTCCTTCATCAGAACATTTTTTTCTCTAGCCCGCAAGTCGATTTCCCTCTTAAGTTGTTGTATCTCTTTTTCCATTTGTTCCATTCTGTCATTTGTGTTGCTATCCAGTTTTCGCTCTTTCTGTTTATTATTTGTACTCCCCTCATTTGTGCTCTCTTTATTTGCTTCATTTGTGCCGCATGCGCGTTCATTTGTTGCGCGTTCGACGACGACGACAAGGGTGCCGTCTGCGGTAGTAGCTCTGCGAGCCACACATTTAATCTTTGACTGTACACTAATCTATATCTATGCATCTTCAATCATTACAAATTCTGGAAAATGCTGTGAGGTATTAAAAAATTTAAAAAATCTGAATGCTCAACTCCCAAAACTAATTCAAAATTACCAACAAATCACTTATAATACTGCCTACTTCTATCATGTTCATGATTAAATCAACCACCAAAATACAGACCACATATTTAAATTTTATTTTGTCAATCCCTCTTCTTATTCTATTCACTACAATCAAAGCTAATATTGAAGCATGAATAAGGATAATTATAGGAATATACTAATAGTGTAAAAATTGAGAACATTGAAACGATGTTTCATTAACAATTTATTTTTCTTTGTTTCGGCTTTCAGCTTTTCTTTGAATTCCCGTAACAAACAATGACTGCATGAGAACTGCGATGTCCCGTTGTAGCAATTTAATTTTAATGCTGATTCCCCGATTATATCTAGGTTTTCGCAGACTGATTCCTGTTGTGGCGGCATGTAGATTAAGTCTGTCCCAAGAAAATGCAATTTGTGTTTGTATAAACAGTTTTCATGAGAGGCGGAAATGCAGAGTGCTTGGTTTAGGGGGCAGAGTGAAGATGGAGGCAGCTATCAGCAACAACAAGAAACTCATTTTCATGTAATGTTTTAAAAATTTGTTTCTACAATACCCGTCCATGGGGGCTAACCGACCTTGTCCTCGTCGTTGGTATAGGAGAGGAAAGTGTTATAATCAGTTTTACAAACCTAAGAACCACAGATGGGAATCTGTAAATACTCACTGTAAACCAAACAATTGGTCTAGAAATATACCTAATCTTCTTCTTACTGTTCCATATCTGAAACATAAGTTCCATTTTGATAAGTCCAGGTTAATTATATCAAAACCTTTTCTGCCTAGCTCAGCCATGGATTCATGTTTTTGTATTAGTTTAATCTCCGAATCTGTCATTGTTTGGTCCTCATAATACGGAAAAATAGTTTTCTCAACGTTGTGTTCACGCACGACTTGCGCCATTCTTTGTCTATATTCCTGTTTAACAAAGACTCCTCCCTCATCTTTAAGTTCTCTTTCTTTTCTACAATAAACCTCAACAAATCCTTCAGGATTATTCACATTGGTCAATTTATGTTGTAGGTACAATATAGCCCCTGAGTTACTTAGACGTATCAATTCATGAGCAAAAGGCAGAAACAGTGGTTTCATAGTAATTAAGACCCTCACAAGTTCAGATAACGGCAATGAGTAATGGGGGTCATAAAGGCGTCGTCTAATTTCAGGATTAGTAACCTGATCAACTTGATATTCTAAAAATAAGAAATTTGCAGTGGCCTTCTTTATATCACCTTCTACACTCTTTAAAGGGATAACATTCAAACATCTAATATCCTCTAACTCCACAAGAAATCGGAAATTTTGGTTCCTATTTCAAAATGTTCATCTAAACCTAACCAGAATATATTATTTAAGGAGAAGATAAAGCAATCTAACAGCTTTATTCAATATACGAGTTAATCTAAGTTTTCACACTAGATTCAGTTATTGTATTAATCGAGCAGAAACCTGACTGAAATGTACTGACTCCATCATTGATATCGAGAATTAGTCGGCTTAATTTCTTTGTCATCATGCTGATTGGCTCACCATTAAGATATCTTACTTTACCATACTCGAATAATTTATTAGAGTACCAAGTCTCATTCAGTTTTAGTTTAAGATCAATATCTGCACATTTCTTTTCTAAGATCTCCATAAACTTAGCCAACAGATCTTTCCTCTGTAGCATCTGCTCTGGTGAGTACCGAATAACAACTACTTGATTATCACCTTGTCCCATTATATTTATTTTGAGACCCATACTCTCTGCTACACAGTTAATTACACCCATGTTTATTAATGTCCAGAATTTCTGGAAGGTAGGCCATTTTCATCATAATCTGGAGGACACAATCTTGAATTACAAAAAATATTGGCACCTAAGAACCACAGATGGGAATCTGTAAATACTCACTGTAAACCAAACAATTGGTCTAGAAATATACCTAATCTTCTTACTGTTCCATATCTGAAACATAAGTTCCATTTTGATAAGTCCAGGTTAATTATATCAAAACCTTTTCTGCCTAGCTCAGCCATGGCTACATGTTTTTGTATTAGTTTAATCTCCGAATCTGTCATTGTTTGGTCCTCATAATACGGAAAAATAGTTTTCTCAATGTTGTGTTCACGTACGACTTGCGCCATTCTTTGTCTATATTCCTGTTTAACAAAGACTCCTCCCTCATCTTTAAGTTGTTTTTCTTTTCTACAATAAACCTCAACAAATCCTTCAGGATTATTCACATTGGTCAGTTTATGTTGTAGGTACAATATAGCCCCTGAGCTACTTAGACGTATCAATTCATGAGCAAAAGGCAGAAACAGTGGTTTCATAGTAATTAAGACCCTCACAAGTTCAGATAACGGCAATGAGTAATGGGGGTCATAAAGGCGTCGTCTAATTTCAGGATTAGACCTGATCAACTTGATATTCTAAGAAATTTGCAGTGGCCTTCTTTATATCACCTTCTACACTCTTTAAAGGGATAACATTTAAACATCTAATATCCTCTAACTCCACAAGAAATCGGAAATTTTGGTTCCTATTTCAAAATGTTCATCTAAACCTAACCAGAATATATTATTTAAGGAGAAGATAAAGCAATCTAACAGCTTTATTCAATATAAATCTCATTGTTCGGGAATATCTTCCGTAAAGTCAAGGGGAGTCCGACTCAACCTGAAAAGTCCGGAGAAAATTAGGCACTCTGCCAACACAATTTAGTTTTCTTAAAATATATTTATTTTCCTATCCAACAAGGATAACTAAGAACTGGGACCGTGGGTTCGATGTGACCGCCAAAGAGAGACTTCTAAAACCAACTGCTCCTAGCAACCAAGTTGCCTCACCAGCAAGCCACCGATCTAACCCAAAAAAGCAGCGTCACCAAAACTCCCACTATTCCAGGGAGTCAAGTAGCTGGTACCATCTCCCTGTCTTCAAAGCACACCAGCAAGAATGTGCTGACACCCGGCAGCAATAGTTTGTTCCTTTTCTGCAAAAGTGAAGGGGAGTTAAATTTGTCTCAAAGTCAGTGTAATCATGATTTTTGTCTATCAAGTGTTGTGCTAATGTAGATTTAGTATTTTGTTTCGGTCTATGTTCCGTAAACCTGACATAGAATGTTCTACCTGTTTGTCCTATGTAAAAACTGTCACAATCATCGCAATTTATTTTTTGATAAGTTCGTTACTTTCTCTTTATCATTTTTGGCAGAGGATTTTTGCTTGTTCGTTTATAATCGCACTTTTGAATTACACTCAACATCCTATTTTCATAATCACTTTTGTTTAACATCACTAATTTATTGCCTTTATCAGATTTAACATATACGCAATCTTTAGATTTCTAAGATTTAATGATATCAAAATCATTATTCTTTCCTCGCGTACTTGTGGAATTTTTAAGATTTGCAATTATCCCTTTTGCCGCCCTCCTAAGAAGAAGCTTACACATATCCTCCGGATGTAGATGTGTTATTTTGATTTCCTCGGTGTTCTTCGTCTCGTTTCAGTTCTTTCTTATTTAGATTATCTCCTTTAATTTGCATTTGTATTTTTCACTTTTCCTTTTTCAGCTTCTTTATTTATTTATTTAATAATTAGTTCACTTTTTTAATATTATTGTTTATTTTTTTTTTAATTTCATTTGATAGTTATTGTTCTCCAAATCTTCTTTCACTTTTTTAAATATTTCCTTAATTTTTTCAACCCTTTTAATGAATTGTTTATTTTTATTTCCTTATTCTTCACTTCCTTCCTTCCTTTTGGTTACTAGACCTTTTAATATTTTTTAATAATCATTTATATTTATATTCACTTTAATTTTGATACTTTCACTATTTTTTTCTCCATTGTTTGAAGGATACTTATTTGTAATTTTTGCGCGTGAATTATTTTCGCGAAGACCGTTCAACTCAAGAGCATACTTTATTTTTTCTGCCTATTCTTTAATTTAGGTCCTGTCACGGTCGCCAATTAAAAATGCTAACACATTTTTCAAGTTTTAAAAAAACTTTATTTTAACTTAAACTAAACTTAACCGTTTTAACACCAATATCAACAAAAATGATCTTTCACATTTGTGGCCTTTTTATACTTCTTAAAACAAAGAACTCTTATTATAGTTATTACTCATATTAATCAGTTCTTACGAACTTCACAAATATGTTTTCTATAATTGAAATTTGAGAACATATTTCTTAAGTTCTTAATAATTATAAACTTTGATTACTTAGCATATGGTTCATTCGGTGCCCAATTTCCTATTAATTACGTTGACGTTAACTTAGTATAAATAAAAAGAAATAATTTAAAGTGTTTAATATTTGTTTTGTCTTATTTTAACTATATTAATTATGATTTTTAGCTTCACAAATAAACTTCTTTAAGAGATACACATTTTGAAGTGCACCTGCACATCTCTTTCCATGGTATCTACATACATTTCAAAGTTATACCTGGATACATTTTTTTAAGTTCTTTTAAATTTGGACATCTGTAGATGTTGTTGTCTTCAAGATTAACGACTTCTACATTTTCGTTATTGAGTAACCATTGAACCCATGGTTTTTTTTCGGTATCCTTGACGTAAACGACTCCATTTTGGATTTGTTCTCGAAGAAATGACCTAACTTTGTGAAAATCTATGTCTCCTCCATGCCTCCATCCCAGATTAAACCATGATGATTTTGGTGTAACCAATGAGCCTGTCTTTTGAGTTATAATGGAAGTAGGTTAGAGTTGAATTGAATTGTGGTGTAAGAAGGAAGTGTTGGTGCACAGCTATTACCTTTAAAATGAATTCGTTATTTATTCCTCTGAAACCTTGAAAGTCCGCAAAGTAGGTATTCATGTTTAGTCAACTATTTCAATTATACTACTGATCTGATGATATCAGAGCACCCAATTGAGGTAAGTTTGTTAACTTCCCCAGTTAATACTCGTAACACCTAACACAAAAAATAATTGGTGAGACTCACCAAAATGTAATTTTATAGTAATTCCAACCTCTTCTAATCTTTTTATTTCATTTACAAGCGTGCAAAATATAGCATTTTCACCATGAATTTTATACTTTGAGTAACATAACATAGCAACAAAAATGTTGTCCAATTCAGAAGAAATCCATTGTGGAAGAGTAGGAAAATTGTAATAAACAGCCCTGGGGGTCAATTCTCTATCTGTGAAACTGTGAAGTGATAAAAAAATTATCATTTTAGTTATCATAGAGATTTTTCATATTTTATCACTTCATGAACGGGCCTAAGGCGATTCTCGAACTCATTATGAAAAACATCTGTCAAACAGTGTACTAAAAAGTACTAAATGATAAATAATGTCAGTTTTCTGTCAGTATTGTGTTTGCTTCTTTGTGTAAAAGCAAATATATTTTATTTCTGTTTTCTTTTTTGCGAAAAATGTCCGGAATATTAATTCAAATAATTGTTAATAATAGACGCCGTACTGAAGAAAGGTATTTACTTTTATTTAATTGTTGCTTGGTTTGGAAGAAAAATTATAATCATTCTTTTCTAGGAACAAATTGAAAATACTGCGGCGTACCCTTCGAGATAGGCAGAATCCATTCGTAGTTACAACTGAGGAGCACTTCATTCAGCTTTACAGATTCCCAAAACAACTATGCATGGACTTAATAGAGGAACTAAAACCATTCCTGAATTTAAATCAACGAATGAATGGGCTTCCAAGCCATGTGAAAGTGTTGAGTGCTTTGAGGTTTTTCGCCACTGGTAGTTTTCAACGTGCTGTTGATCAAGATTCCTTGTCTTCATTGTCCCAGACTTCAGTAAGTCGCTGTGTTGCGGAAATTTCCATGGCATTGAACAGAATAGCCCACAGATATGTGAAGTTTCCTAGTAGAGATGAATTTCCTGGTATAAAGGCGAAATTTTACGAAAAATATGGTTTCCCCGGTGTGGTGGGATTAGTTGATGGGACGCACATAAAAGTCTCAGCTCCTAGAAGAGAAATTGAACACGTTTTCTACTGCAGGAAAGGCGGGCATTCGATGAATGTTCAAATCGTATGTGGAGCGGATTTTGTTATTTTTAGTGCTAGAGCACAATATGGAGGAACAGCCCACGATGCATACGTTTGGCGACGCTCAAGAGTTAAATCAACGCTTGAAGATCTATATAATGGAGGAGAAAGAAACTTTTGGCTATTAAGAGACAGTGGCTACCCATTGCAGCCGTGGCTTATGACTCCTATTCTTACGGCTACCTCCGAGGCGGAGGACAGATACAACGCAACTCATAAGCAGACAAGAGCACTTGTGGAGCGATGTATTGGTGTACTAAAAAGCCGATTTCGCTGTCTGTCTAAAGAAAGGGTATTATTTTATTGCCCAGCTAAAGCAGGAATCATAATCAACGCTTGCATTGTGCTCCACAATGCATTGATTAAAGCCCGAATTCCATTTTTGCAGGATGTAGAAATGGAAAATGATGAAGGTGATTTAAATGTCGATGATGATGAAAACTCCATCTCAACACAAGTTTTACCAGAGGGAAGACGTACTCGAAGCAGAATTGTTGGCCAAGCATTTGCTCGTTGAAAAAATAAAGAAGAGATTATAAAATTAAAAAAAAAATAAATAATGCAGAAAATAGTTTGGTTTAAATAATTTTTTATTTTTGTAATTCTTGTAGGAGTTGATCCAACTTGATTTTTATCTCCAATTGTGTTCGGTTGCTTTCTCTCCTCCAACTTCAATTTCTTTTGTTTTGGCGCAACATTGCTGTAGCACCAAAATCTTCAAATTAAAACACTGAGAACGCAATAAATAAAACACAAACGATTTTTAACGTGGAAAAAGGCTTAGCCAAAAAAACCACGATATAACTTTATTCTTTCCGAACATCTTTCCGAACATCTTTCCGAACACGTCTTTCCGATTACCAGGTTCTATATGAACTGAACTAAAAGTAGATTGTTTCTCTCCAAAAGGAAGGAGAAAAAGCTCTTTCAAAACCATCGAGGGAGAATTCATAAACCCTCCATTCGGTGAAAACTACCGAGTGAGTGTTAATGAACCCTCCGTTCGATACAGTCCCGGCGAAAACCTACGGTTTTCCACCCTTTCGCATTTTATCAATGATCTCCCTCCCTTTCCTTTGCTACAATACATATACAATATTCAATTCTCTACTGGCAGAATACATATCTTCTGAACCGGCCTTGTTAGCTGATTGGTTGCAGTCTGTATCACCACGTTCCGGACCAGCTCATCTTTCCCTGGTATTACCTTCACAATTCTGCCCATCGCCCATGCTGATGGTGGGAAGTTTTCGCTTTTGATGATGCATAACTGACCTTCCTTTATATTATGTTTCTCTTTCCGCCATTTCTTTCGTTCCAATAGAGTAACCAGATACTCTTCTTTCCATCTTGCCCAAAAATGTGCAAGCATTGTCTTTCGTTCTTTCCATAATCTTAAACCATGAGTATTCGGCAGTTCTCCAGTAATAAATGGTAGTGGTAGCACTAATGGCTCACCTACCAAAAAATGTCCCGGCGTTAACGCCTGTAGGTCATTTGGATCATCGCTGAGTGCCTGCAGCGGTCTTGAATTCAAGATCGCTTCTATCCCAGTGAGCAAGGTCAACAGTTGCTCGTAAGTCAACACCTTGGCTCCTATCACTCTTATCAGGTGAAATTTCATTGATTTCACAGCAGCTTCGTAAATGCCACCTTGATGAGGCGCTGCTGGAGTCATGAATCTCCATTCTGTCCCTTTCGCACCTAGGAAGTCTAATGTTTCTTTCCCTTGCCAGATTTCTTTCGCCTTGTGCAATTCTTTTGCGGCTGCGACGAATGCTGTGCCATTGTCGCTGTAAATTCTTTCGCATCTTCCTCTTCGTGCAACAAATCTTTCGTAACAAGCGATGAACGCTGTTGATGTTAGGTTGGATACCAAGTCGATGTGTATCGCTCTAGTCTTGAGACAGACGAAAACAGCGACCCAACACTTTTGTCTTATGATCTGCTCACCTGCTCTGTCAATCATTTTTATTTCGAATGGTCCTGCGTAATCTACACCTGAATGTAGAAACGCCTTTCCCGGAGTTACTCTTTCCTTGGGCAAATCTGCCATCAGCTGAGCTTCGTATCGATGATTATATCGAACACAGACTAGGCACTTATGTATAAACATTCTCAATTCTTTCCTCAATCTCGGAATCCAAAATCTTTCCCGAATGTGTTGCATCGTGACTTGAACAGCCCCGTGCTTTGTTGCTCTGTGAGCACTGTCCATTAGCAGCCATGCCAACCTACTCCCTGTAGGCACAATCGCTGGATGCCTCCTTTCGTACTCTATCTCCGCTCTTTCCAAACGTCCGCCGACCCTTAGGATATTTTTATCATCCAGTATCGGCTTTAGCGATTCTATGCTACTCTTCTCCGGCATACTGCCGGTCTTTCCAATGACCTCTATTTCTTTCCCAAAGTATCTTTCTTGTTCTTTCCGTAGCAAATATTCAAACGCATTCTCTTTCTCTAACGATCTCAGCTGTATTGGTCTTCTTTCCGTTCTTACGGTTCGACGTGATGAACGTCTTCGCTTCTTTCCATATTTTCTTTCCCTTTCTTTCGTTTCTTCCATCTTTATCTTAACTGTGTCAATAAAGCGGAAGACGTAAGCAATTACATTGATTGCCTTTTCTAACGTACTGGTGCATTCGTGTATCGGAATGCTCACTCCAGTGTCTTTCGTCTTTGTAAGAATGATGTCGTGGAACCTGGTAGTAAGCACCACTCTCATCTCATCCCTCCCCCCATCTGAAACATTTGGAACAAAATTTTCAGATCTCCATTCGGACCGGGGTTGCGACAGCCATTCTGGGCCTTGTAGCCATAGCTTGCTATCGACCAGTGATGATGGCTTCATTCCTCTGCTTAGCAAATCTGCGGGATTTTCTTTCGTTCCTACGTGTCTCCATCTCTGAATTTCGGTATTTGTCTGAATAGATGACACTCTATTACCAACGAATGTCTTTAAATCACGTGGAAATTTATTTATCCAGTGAAGTGTGACAAGCGAATCTGTCCAAAGCTTATAATTTGTTCCATTCCATTCCATAGTGTTCATCACACTGACGATCAACTTTCCCATCAGCTCTGCTGCTGCCAGCTCTAGACGTGGTATTGTCACTGTTTTCAGCGGCGCTACACGTGTCTTTGCTATAAGCATTGTAGACCTGATCTTTCCATTTGGGTATTCTGTTCTAACATAGATAACCGCACCATATGCTTTTTCAGACGCATCTGAGAAACCATGTAGTTCTTTCCTTACATCAAAAGATGTACCTATCCATCTTTCGATTCTGATTCTTTCCAAATAAATAATTTCTTTCCAAAAATCTTTCCATCTTTCCTGAATGTCTTCCGACAATTCATCATCCCAATCGACCTTAACTCGCCATATGTCTTGAATAAGAATCTTACCAAGAATTGTAACTGGAGATATAAAACCATTTGGATCGTACAGTTGAGCGACACAGCTGACGACTTTCCGTTTTGTCATTACCTGTTCGGTTATTGGCGTTCTTACCACGAATGTGAACTGGTCCTTTTCAAGTAACCATTTCAGTCCCAAGATCGATGCCTTGTCGTCTTCTTGGAACAGTATTGACTCTTGTTTTTCGGAATTCATTCCGTCTATAAGTGCCTTGGAATTCGAACTCCACTTTCTCAAATGGAACCCCGCACCTTTTAAGACGTAGTCTATTTCTTTCGACGTAGTCTATTTCTTTCGATAACTTTATCGCTTTTGTTTCAGAATCTGCACCTGTAGCGCAATCATCCATGTAGAAGTCTTCTTGGATTGCCTTCGCTGCCTTGGGAAACCCTCTTTCCGCATCTTTAGCACATTGCATCAATGCTCTTACAGCATTGTGAGCTGATGATGCCATACCATAAGTGACCACTGTGAGCCAGTATTCTTTCAGTCTTTCCTGCGGGCCTTCTCTCCAGAAAATACGCTGGAGGTCCCACTGTTCTTTCGCAATTTTTATCATACGGAACATCATTTTGATGTCCGCACTTATCGCAATTTTGTATCTCCGAAACCGCATTACAATGTCATGCAGATCTTTTTGGAGTTTCTCTCCGACCATCTGAATTTCATTCAGCGAAATTCCCTTTGCCGTTTTACAACTTGCGTCAAAGACCACCCTGAACTTCTTTGTAACGCAATGATGTGGAATGTGATACACCATCTTTCCTTGAGATTCTCCAGTAACTAGAGTCATGTGTCCCAATCTTTCGTATTCTCTCATGAAATCAATATATTTTTGTTTCAATTCAGAATCTCTTTCCAATTTTCTTTCCAAGGCAAAGAATCTTCGCTTGGCTACAAGCTCAGAAGTGCCTATATCTTTCCACGGTTCCTTTAAAGGAATCGTCACAACAAACCTTCCTGAACTGTCACGTCTGTATGTTTTTTGGAAGTTCTCCTCCACCAGTTCTTCTTCTTTCGACTTCAACGATGAGTGACCAATCTCATCTAGTGCCCATAGTCTCTTAAGAGCTTCATGTAGCTGCTTATTATCTAAACACACAACGTGCGCCTGTTCTATCTCTTTCCCAACGAATAAATCTTGTTGCTGTCCAAAAATTATCTTTCCGAAAGTAGTTTCCATGCATACTAAGCCACATGGATGGCGACCTAAACTTGACATAAACATCTCAGCTAGGAACTTACATCCTAACAATAGGTCCACCGACCCCTCTTTCCAGTATTCTGGGTCAGCCAATGGCATCTCTTGAGCGGTACTGGACACTGAACGTGTCAAACGCTGTGCTGGTATCATTGGCCTCCACTGACCCTCTTTCGGCAAAACCCAAAATTCCTGCTCAATCCAAACTTTCGAACAGAACCATGGACTGATCTTAATCGTCGTCCGATACCTAATGTGGAATGGTTCTCCATTGATTCCTATAGCTTTCCTTCCCGCCTGCCCCTTAGGCAGTGACAATCTTTCCACCAACTGGCCGCTCACCAAGTTGGCTTGAGATCCAGTATCCAGCAGAGCTCGGATCGGACCATAATCTTTCCCATCTTTCCAAATTGTTACCTGTGCCGTTGGCATAAGGGTATAACCTTCTCTTTCCCTACAAATAAAATTCTTTCCATAATTTTTAAACTCTAATTCTTTATTGTAAACCTGACAGGTTGGGTTTCTTTTAAAATCTTTCCAGGAGGTCTTGCTGCTCGTGCCCTCTGACTCGTCGCCGTCTTTCCATGTTTTCTTTCCTTCGTCCGCAAACTGTATCTTTCCCTTATCTTTCCTTATGCTTCTTTCCGCATCGAGTCGTGGGCGTTTGGCTAGCTCGACTCCTAGTCAATCGGCTTTCTGTTTCTTTCCTGCCTCTTTTGGTACGGGCCTCTTTCGAGCTTGCTCTTGGACTCTGAGCACTGTCCCCTCAGCCTTCTGCAACTCCTTAATTGGACACAGGGCGCTGTTGTGTAATTGGCGTCCAGGGCAGCGGGTGCATGGTCCCTGGAAGCACTCTTTCGGCCGATGCCCGTTTTTGAGGCAATTCTCACAGAGCCCCTTTTGTCGCACCAATTCCTGGCGTGCTCTGAGATTTAAGGCCTGGAACTCTGGACAATCCCATACTGGATGCGCCATTGAGAAACATGACTGGCATGGCATCTTCTTTCGTCCGAGTACTCTTTCCTGGCGAGCTACATGCCGCTGTCTTTCCATACTTGTCGCTTGGTACGATCTTTCCATCTTTCCACGTGCTTGGAGGGATGTGGTTGGCATCTCCTCCCTCCGACGACAGTCCTGTGCGCTTTCTAGAATGATAGCGCGTCTTTCCAGAAACTCGCATATTTCTTTTACGGTTGGTTGCTCGGACTTTCGGTTCTCTTCCCACTTGCAGGCTGTCTCGGAGTCCATTTTGTCGTGGAGCACATGCACCACTATCATATCCCAACCGTCAGTGGGAACGTCTTGCGCCTTGAGCTGTCTTAAGGCCTCATGGGTCACATTCGACATTCTTTCGAGATCGCCTGCCTTCGGCGGTCCCTGGAGAGCGGGCAGACTAAAAAAACGACGGAGAAGTTCGCGGCAGGTGGCATATTGGCGGCTGAAGACGTCGTTCATGCGCTGCCATGCCTCTACGTAGTTGGCTTCTGTCAGCTGCCACTCCCCCAGGGTACGCGCCGCCTTTCCAGTTAGCGACCTTTTCAGGTACGCGAACTTATATGCCGGGGAAATGCGATCGTTCTCATGCACGGCCGCCATGAAGCGGTCGCGAAATCCTTGCCATTTCGTTATAGTGCCATCGAATTCCCCCCAGGTATTGCTGACATCGTGTTGGGAGAAAGGCATGGACACCTGAACGGCAATTTGGGGTGGTTCTTTCGCTGACACCGTCGGTGTCAAATCTGTCCTCTTTCGCTGGAGGATGGCAGAAGCAGTAAAATAATTCTCTTCTACCTCCTCCATCCTCTTTTCGACCTTGGCGATCTTCGTACGATCACTGGTCCTGACCAAATTTCTCTCGGCTGCCTTGGCTTGTGCCCAGGCGTCGGCCAAGGCCTCAAGCCTGACCTCTATTCCCTCCAGCGGGGTTTCGTCCAACTTCGGGCTCTTCACAAACGCAGCCATCCTTCGTATAGCATGAATGGCCGCTTGAAATGAATACTCGCTGTTGGGCTCTGGTCTTTCCATCCTTCCAAAATTTCTTTCCTCTTTCCTTTTCTTTCCGTTTGCTTAAAATATAGAAAAGTAATTGCTTTTAATTTCGAGCAAAGTAATATTGTCTGAAAAATAAGACCCCCAGGAGAACTGAATCAAATCGATTTAATAGACCCCCATAAAATCTAAAAATGCCCCGACCGCGACTCCGACCCGACTCATCCTCGTTAACCAGGAGAATCGCTCTTGTCTCGGTCCTACCATATCAAACAATACCTAAGTTGATTCAGCTCAATCCTTGGGTAAATAAAGAAAATGTAAATGTTTAACCCACAACTCAATCCTTGATTTAAGACTTGAAATATTTAACCCTAAATCGAGTCCTCAAGGAGAATTGGATAAATATCAAAACAATACCTGCGCTGAAATAATGAATATATGATTGATAATTAACCCATACCCAAGCCCGATCGCGTATGTGTTTGTGTTGTTGTTGTTGTTGTCTGAATATCTTTCCTGAAATATAACCAACCGGTTGTTATTTCTCTTTCCACTTGCAAGCATTCTTTCCAGCTATGGTAACTACGCAAATATGCTTTGAGTTCCAGCTTTCTCTTTCCTTATTTGAACTCGCATATTCATGCTTTTAGTTCTCTTTCCTTCCAAATCTTTCGCTATTTTTCAATTTTCTCTCCTCTTTTTTTTTTACATGGAGACTTACTTCCCCTCTTTCACATTCAAACCAAACCAAGAAAATTTCTCAAAACCGAACACATCAATCGCTCTTTCTCTTTCCAACTTACTGACTTTTTAACCAGCCACACCAAGTGGGAACCAGCACATTCATTCTTTCAACCAAACATTAAAACAAACACACATTCTTTCCTAAATCCAAATGAGAATAGCCTGAAAGGCCGTCATTTTATTTCTTACTGAATTATATTTTCCAATTAAAATCCTCTTCTTTGCATTTATGCAAAGTCTTTCGCAATCTTTTGTACAACCACAACAATCTTTCGATGCACAGTGAATCTTTCCTTCTTCTTTCCAAATTTATTATTATTTTTTCTTTTCTTTCCGAACAACAACAACACTTGTAACTTATCTTTGAAAAAAATATTGATAATAGTGGACTGTATTTCTCTTACCTTTGATTCTTTCCTTAGTCTAAATTCTTTCCTCTTTCCTCTTTCGCCTTTTTTCTTTTTTTTTTTACAACAAAACAAAAAAAAAAAAACTTTCCCTAAATATTTAAAGTTTTCTTTTGAAAAATAAGAATTAAATATTTTTTCTTTGAATCTGTTATTATTATTTTTTTTTCTCGATACTATTTATTTTGTTCACCGACCAACTGCGTAGTTTGACTGCACACACAATAATGATTAATGAAAAAATAAAACTTTCCATCCACCACTGCGCCATCAGTTCAGTGGGTTCTTTCCCCTTTCGCACACAAGTTCTTGTGTGTGTATATATGTATGCATGACTTACCATGACGATGCATGTATCTCTCGCAGCTGCCTGAGTTGTTCGTTCTCGTGGCAACGATATTGAGCAGCCAAAAAAAATAAAAGTAAGAGGAGGGTTGTTTTGTGCCGTTCTTTCGTCATCACAACCATGCTACATGGCTGGTGATCTGTTCTTTTGAAGTAAATATGTATCTTTCGTGATGTGTGTCTTTCGTAGTAGCACGTCGCGACGGCGCGCGGTGCGTCGACAGTGCTTGCTGTATTTGCATGTATAAAATTTTGTTTGTTTAAAAAACTTACCCCAATTAATGTGCGTGATTTCATCACGTAGCTCTTTCCTTTTTTCCGATTGTGTGTGCATGTGGATATTTTGCACCATACTCTTTCGTGTACATATGTGGATATATACGTTCTTACATATTAGCTCTTTCGAAGTAGGTTCACTACCTTATTATTTATCTTTCCGCGGCGCTAGCACAAATATGTGGCTCGAATGACCAATGTTTTGGCGCAACATTGCTGTAGCACCAAAATCTTCAAATTAAAACACTGAGAACGCAATAAATAAAACACAAACGATTTTTAACGTGGAAAAAGGCTTAGCCAAAAAAACCACGATATAACTTTATTCTTTCCGAACATCTTTCCGAACATCTTTCCGAACACGTCTTTCCGATTACCAGGTTCTATATGAACTGAACTAAAAGTAGATTGTTTCTCTCCAAAAGGAAGGAGAAAAAGCTCTTTCAAAACCATCGAGGGAGAATTCATAAACCCTCCATTCGGTGAAAACTACCGAGTGAGTGTTAATGAACCCTCCGTTCGATACATCTTTAATTCTATTTCTTTAAAGAATTTGAAGCAGTCGTCTGTTGTGCTAGACAAAGTTTTTTTTCTTTTTTGTTGCCTTCTTGATGTAGAAGGTACAGCCTCTTCGATTGGCTCAGAATGTCCTTGGGGTGCAGCTTGGTGAGATCCTGTTGCTGGTTCAACGTTCAAGGGACATTCGTCTACCGGTTGTGCCACTATTATGGGTTCAAAGCCTATTTCACTGACGAAGCTTGAAACACCCTCCACGGCTTCTGTTGTTATAATTCCAATTATTCTTCGTTCCATTTCGGAGAGCTCTCGTTTTGGAATGACACCATTTATTCTGTTAAAAAAAATTGCTTAGATATAATAACTTAAAAATTATTTTTTAACTCACGTCAAATCTTTCCAATATTTTCTCCACTTGAACCCATCCTTCAGTGCACCTCCTAAGCCATTCAATTTTTCACTAAGAACCTTCCATTCATTATCACGGAAATGGGCACCGTGCGTCGGCTGTCGTGAATCTGTAAATTATTTGTATTTGTCGTTTCAGTAATCTTTTTTTACAATAAAACAAGAAAAATATATATGTAAATATAAATTTATATAAATATGTATGTACATAAATTATATAAAAATATATTATTACTTACTTGTCATTTGCCAAATCCGGTCTTTCTTCCAAAAACTCCACTAAAAATATTTTTTGAGTCTCTGAGGCTTTCGCTCCTCGTTTATTTTTTGCTTCCATCGCTTTTCACAGTTCTTCACAGAATGATTTGACTGTGATAAAAAAATCATCATATGAAAAAATTTTGACATTTGTCATCACTTTTTCACACATCGAGAATCGCATTCTGTGTGAACGCGTGATAACATTTTTCACTTCACAGCTTCAAAGAACGAGAATCGACCCCCTGTTCAATACAAAACAAAATTGCATAACGGCAAATTAAACCACTGATCTACTTGAAAGGTGAAATTATAATAATTTTATTTTATTCCTACACTAATGTACAACCAACGCTTATAATTCGATGAGCTACTGTGTGATATTTTTTTCTATCCCACGCTAACGTTAAAGTCGTCTCTTAATTTGATTTTGGTAGGGCCCATAGTAAATAGTAACACGCATAAATAAATTAAATTACCTTTAACACAAATTAAAATTTTTGTTCTTATTATTGTTTTTTTTTTCGGAGCAGATTCCTTGTATTTATTTAGTTTGTTTTATTTAACTTCACTATTTAAGCTTGATTTAACTTTCTTACCCTTAAATCACTAAATTAAACCTTTACAATGCAATGCACTTCAACGACTGTGACTGGTTGCCAAAAACCTCATGGTTCGAATGAAAATTCTAGTTTGTGCGTTGTAGATCGAGCATGAAAATTGTTCATTTGAGTACATTATACGTGATGCTGTTACAATGTGGGTGCTTATGTAAGCACGTTCGTATTTGCTCAACAATGTATATGCTTGCTTAAATATGAACTTGGAGAATCGTATGATTCTTGTGTGTGTTCGTGTTAACAGAAGCACAGAAATTGTTAAGGAAATACCAACGTGCTTTAGCACGCAAATTGTAACAGCATCACGTATGTACTCAGATGAAATTAATGAATGGAACGCTTTTGAATAGAAACAAAAATGATTTGTTCTCAACTTCGAACTGTACCAACTTGGTCAGTTTAAATTCTTGACAATTTTTAAACTTGTATACCAGTTTCGGAAACTCTATTTGTTTACCGAATTAACGATTAGAGTTACTATAACTCTAATTGTGTTCGAATAACAAGTCATTATTTAGTAATTTGAATAAAAATAACAAAAATTGGGTACAGTTTTGGGAATATGTCTTTTTCGCGACTGGTTTGTGCTATTTCCTACGATATAAGATATCCTTTTAAGAATTTCCAGCCTAATAGAAAAAATCGTATTTCTTGTTGATCCTAATACGTTTTAATTTAATTTTTTTAATGTCTCAATAATTCGCGAAACCGATGTTTTTTGTTTTTTGGTGCTTTTTGCAACTTTGTAAAAGTATCTACTGTTCTACAAAATCTTACACCAATTCACTTTCTAAAGTGTATTTTAAATTCAATACAAAATATGTTTTAAAACAAGCATCCATCCCTTTTAAAAAGCCATCAAGCCTATATATTATACAAATGTATTATCTAGGATAAAGAAAAACTCTAGCAGCTCACCAAGAGTTTTTCCTACGACGATTAAGTAAGGCTGGCAGCTTAGTCCCATCTCCGAATACTTTCTTGCTCGCAATTCTATTGTTGGCACAATATCTGCTGCCGATGTTAAATGCATAATAAAACTCTCCTGAGAAGCAGCACATGACAGGTGCTACGATTTTGTTTGCCCTTTTAATTTTATTAGTGTTACTGGATGTAAAATGTAGTGCATCAGCGAAATCAAAATTGCATCCCAAGAATCTTAAATAAAAGAAATATTCTTGAATTAAAGTAAATCAAATAAATTAAAAATTTACCTGATGACGTGCCCTTATTTAAAGTTGCATATAATATCTTGCTATCGTTGTCTTTTATGTTTGGCAGCAGGCGTGGAAATTTCAAAACAAATTCTGCGCAGCTGTCAAAAAGTCCCAAAGTTTTGTCTTCGCCAAATGAAAGAGGGAAGTCCCTATTTATCTGCATTGTATAAAAAATAATTTATTTAATTATTGTTAAAACGCACTTTGCTAAAGTTACGAATATTTCGACTTATACTACTTAGACTTAGGGAAACCATTCTGTACAATCTTAGACTTACCAACGTATAACCTAATGTATGTCTTATAATAGGCCATTCCTCCAAAATAGCTTTCAGAATTGTATCTATTTTGGCCAAAAAATCACTTTTCCTATAAAGAAAAAGTTGGTCCCATTTGGTTAAACAAGTGACTCAGTCAACTTGATTAAATTTCGCTGATTCGATTTCTGTTTCTAAATGTTAAGTGGTATTGATTTTTTGATAATTAAACTATACCCTTTTGTAGTTATTTTTTTTTTAATAAAATAATAAAAGTTAGTCACTTACTTTATTTTCAACAAAATTTGATGATGTTTTCCTTGTACTTGGAGTTGATGAAAGCACTCTCCCCAAATGTGCAAAAGACGAATCAAGATTTTCTTCCACTGTAGAAGAGCTGATTGTTCATAAATCCCTTACCACTGGTGGGTGGAAATTTAAGAACCGCGAGTTAAAAATAAAAACCCAGTTGCAGGGTCGGTATGCTTTTATTCGAACTAAAAAATTTAATCTTAACCTTAACCGTGATATCGATAAGTGATAACAAAAACACACACACAAATTCTGAACCCAAGCGCAGGCAATCAGTTGCTTGTTGTAAAGTGCGTACTTTACAACAGTTTTCTTACGTTCTGATTTTGAAAACCCCCTCTTTAAAAAAAAAAAAAAAAAAACGAAACTTCTTTAATTTAAACTTACTTTACTTGGTCATTCCATTCCTCTCCTAGGTATCTATATCTTTATTTTAATTTCATTATCTTATTTCACATAACTCCTTATCAAACAAATCAAAAATCTAATTATACAGTCTTATTTTTACCCTAATCACTTTTTTGTCCAGGTATTTATCCTAGTAAAAGTTGGCCCATTATGGCTGAACTGACGATCTAGTCGATTAGCTTCCGATGATTGATCTCGTTGGTTTTTTGTGACTTAGAGGATGAAATTAAGTGATGATAAAGGTGGATCGGAGTGGCTGACCGCAAATACAAAATACTCTTTTGCAAAGAAAACCAGAATTAGGTGTAGTTGATTTTTTCCAATCGATGGTTGTGACTTATGATATTCGAGCAAGTTATAGCATCGAATTTTATAGATTTAGTTAATCACTCGAAATTTATGGTTTCTTTTCTTCTTTTTGGATTTTGTGGGTATCTTGTAATCCACGCGCAGCCTCCCTATGTACCTACAAAAACAAAAGATACCAAAAACTATTGAATGTCGTTTCTCTCTTACACATTCTTCTTATTCCTTAGAAGAAATATATTTATGAGCAAACAAATGTGCCAAAAAAAAATTTTCTTTAACTTTTCTTCAAGGATACCGCCGCCGTTTGTTGGCAAAAAAAATGCGCTGGCCGAGATTTTATGTCTCTTGCACCGTGCGCGGAAACCTAATATGTTATTATAATTAGTCCTCTTGATTTTTTTTTTTATTAAATTAATCGACTTATCTAAATAGGTTCCTGCATAAATAAGCAGGGGTACTTATTCGACGACGGTTAAACCAAAAAGAAAGATGTTTATCGACCTCGTTAGGAAGTTGGCTACAGCCAGTTGGAACGCTTTTGAATAGAAACAAAAATGATTTGTTCTCAACTTCGAACTGTACCAACTAGGTCAGTTTAAATTCTTGACAATTTTTAAACTTGTATACCAGTTTCGGAAACTCTATTTGTTTACCGAATTAACGATTAGAGTTACTATAACTCTAATTGTGTTCGAATAACAAGTCATTATTTAGTAATTTGAATAAAAATAACAAAAATTGGGTACAGTTTTGGGAATATGTCTTTTTCGCGACTGGTTTGTGCTATTTCCTACGATATAAGATATCCTTTTAAAAATTTCCAGCCTAATAGAAAAAAATAGAAAAAATCGTATTTCTTGTTGATCCTAATACGTTTTAATTTAAATTTTTTAATGTCTCAATAATTCGCGAAACCGATATTTTTTGTTTTTTGGTGCTTTTTGCAACTTTGTAAAAGTATCTACTGTTCTACAAAATCTTACACCAATTCACTTTCTAAAGTGTATTTTAAATTCAATACAAAATATGTTTTAAAACAAGCATCCATCCCTTTTAAAAAGCCATCAAGCCTATATATTATACAAATGTATTATCTAGGATAAAGAAAAACTCTAGCAGCTCACCAAGAGTTTTTCCTACGACGATTAAGTAAGGCTGGCAGCTTAGTCCCATCTCCGAATACTTTCTTGCTCGCAATTCTATTGTTGGCACAATATCTGCTGCCGATGTTAAATGCATAATAAAACTCTCCTGAGAAGCAGCACATGACAGGTGCTACGATTTTGTTTGCCCTTTTAATTTTATTAGTGTTACTGGATGTAAAATGTAGTGCATCAGCGAAATCAAAATTGCATCCCAAGAATCTTAAATAAAAGAAATATTCTTGAATTAAAGTTAATCAAATAAATTAAAAAAAATTACCTGATGACGTGCCCTCATTTAAAGTTGCATATAATATCTTGCTATCGTTGTCTTTTATGTTTGGCAGCAGGACTTATGTTTTCCTTCACATTCGAGAAAATAAAAAAAAACAATTTATTTTTAAACTTTTTATTTTTCACGTCTTTATTCAACTTGATGATCTTAATAACTGAACATTACAAATTTATTAAAACTTAACTAAAGCAGTTTATTAATTTCTATTTCAGCTGAATTGCAATGTCTCGAAATAATATCGTATTTCTGTACATTGCACTTCCGCTGAGAAAATTATTGCAATACGATTCTTTAAACAAATTTTATTTGTTGGGAAAAAAATTTAATTTAATTTAATTATTTTTGATTTCAGCGGAATTGCAATTCCTCGAAATAATATCGTATTTCTGTGTGCATTGCATTTCCGCTGGGAAAATTATTGTAATATGATCTTATGCTACAATTCCCAATTTATGGGAATTTGAGATTTTGTCAACACCGTTGGATGCTTTGACAGAACCCAGGCGTGGAAATTTCAAAACAAATTCTGCCCAGCTGTCAAAAAGTCCCAAAGTTTTGTCTTCGCCAAATGAAAGAGGGAAGTCCCTATTTATCTGCATTGTATAAAAAATAATTTATTTAATTATTGTTAAAACGCACTTTGCTAAAGTTATGAATATTTCGACTTATACTACTTATACTTATACTTAGACTTAGGGAAACCATTCTGTACAATCTTAGACTTACCAACGTATAACCTAATGTATGTCTTATAATAGGCCATTCCTCCAAAATAGCTTTCAGAATTGTATCTATTTTGGCCAAAAAATCACTTTTCCTATAAAGAAAAAGTTGGTCCCATTTGGTTAAACAAGTGACTCAGTCAACTTGATTAAATTTCGCTGATTCGATTTCTGTTTCTAAATGTTAAGTAGGTATTGATTTTTTGATAATTAAACTATACCCTTTTGTAGTTATTTTTTTTTTAAATAAAATAATAAAATTTAGTCACTTACTTTATTTTCAACAAAATTTGATGATGTTTTCCTTGTACTTGGAGTTGATGAAAGCACTCCCCTCAAATGTTCAAAAGACGAATCAAGATTTTCTTCCACTGTAGAAGAGCTGGTTGTTCATAAATCCCTTACCACTGGTGGGTGGAAATTTAAGAACCGCGAGTTAAAAATAAAAACCCAGTTGCAAGGTCGGTATGCTTTTATTCGAACTAAAAAATTTAATCTTAACCTACGCTTATAAGTATATACTGTTTTATTCGTGATATCGATAAGTGATAACAAAAACACACACATAAATTCTGAACCCAAGCGCAGGCAATCAGTTGCTTGTTGTAAAGTGCGTACTTTACAACAGTTTTCTTACGTTCTGAATTTGAAAACCCCCTCTTTAAAAAAAAAAAAAGTTAAACGAAACTTCTTTTCTTTAATTTAAACTTACTTTACTTGGTCATTCCATTCCTCTCCTAGGTATCTATATCTTTATTTTAATTTCATTATCTTATTTCACATAACTCCTTATCAAACAAATCAAAAATCTAATTATACAGTCTTATTTTTACCCTAATCACTTTTTTTCCAGGTATTTTTCCTAGTAAAAGTTGGCCCATTATGGCTGAACTGACGATCTAGTCGATTAGCTTCCGATGATTGATCTCGTTGGTTTTTTGTGACTTAGAGGATGAAATTAATTGATGATAAAGGTGGATCGGAGTGGCTGACCGCAAATACAAGATACTCTTTTGCAAAGAAAACCAGAATTAGGTGTATTTGATTTTTTCCAATCGATGGTTGTGACTTATGATATTCGAGCAAGTTATAGCATCGAATTTTATAGATTTAGTTAATCACTCGAAATTGATGGTTTCTTTTCTTCTTTTTGGATTTTTTGGGTATCTTGTAATCCACGCGCAGCCTCCCTATGTGCCTACAAAAACAAAAGATACCAAAAACTATTGAATGTCGTTTCTCTCTTACACATTTTTCTTATTCCTTAGAAGAAATATATTTATGAGCAAACAAATGTGCCAAAAAAAAATTCCTTTACCTTTTCTTCAAGGATACCGCCGTTTGTTGGCAAAAAAATGCGCTGGCCGAGATTTAATTTCTCTTGCACCGTGCGAGGAAACCTAATATATGTTATTATAATTAGTCCTTTTGATATTTTTTTTATTAAATTAATCGACTTATCTAAATAGGTTAGGGGTACTTATTCGACGACGGCTAAACCAAAAAGAAAGATGTCTATCGACCTCGTTAGGAAGTTGTCTCTTGAAGTTGGCTACAGCTAGTTGGAACGCTTTTGAATAGAAACAAAAATGATTTGTTCTCAACTTCGAACTGTACCAACTAGGTCAGTTTGAATTCTTGACAATTTTTAAACTTGTATACCAGTTTCGGAAACTCTATTTGTTTACCGAATTAACGATTGGAGTTATTATAACTCTAATTATATTCGAATAACAAGTCATTATTTAGTAATTTGAATAAAAATTACAAAAATTGGGTACAGTTTTGGGAATATGTCTTTTTCGCGACTAGTTTGTGCTATTTCCTACAATATAAGATATCCTTTTAAGAATTTCCAGCCTAATAGAAAAAATGTATTTCTTGTTGATCCTAATACGTTTTAATTTAAATTTTTTAATGTCTCAATAATTCGCAAAACCTATGTGTTAAAACCGCTCATGATTTAACATGTAAAAAAAAGGAAAAGATTTTATTTTTTCTATGTTGTTTATTTTCATATTTAGTGGACTGTATTTTGTTCTGTGTTCGGCACAGCCAGCGTACCGAGATAAACTGAATGTATAGAGATATGACTACTCATAGCCCTTTTATAGCTCGCTCCAATGTGTTGTGTTGTTGCTGGTTCCTGATGTCGATGGATGACGGTCGCAACCACCGTTAGTCAGGTGTTCTCATGCGAGAAGTTGATATTTCTCGGTCGCAACAACCGTTGCTCAAACGATGATGATTTTCGTCTTCATCGTTTCTTCTGCGCATAAGGGACTTGCTCTGGGTCCGCAAGTGTGGTTGTTGTTGTTGTTCTTGTAGTGCGCACGATGACTTCCTCTGGGTCCACAAATGTTGTTGTTGCTCGTGTTGTGCTCATGATGACTTGCTCTGGGTCCGCAAGTGTGTTTGTTGTTGCTCTGGTATTTCGCATGATGACTTGCTCTGGGCCGCAAGTGCGATTCTTGTTGCTCTGGTATTGCGCATAATGACTTGCTCTGGGTCCGCAAGTGTTGTTGTTGTTGCTCTTGTTGTGCGGACTTGCTCGGGTTTGCTCGGTCGCAGCTGCAGCTGGTTTGTTTGTTTAATTTTATTGTTTTCGGTCCGCAAGAACCGTTACTCTGGGATTGATAATTTACTGCTCGATGTTGCTCTATGCATGGCTCGCCATGCTGACGCCGACGATGTGGTTCGACGTCGTCGCTCCTTTTTTTTTTTTTTGTTTTTTTGTAGGCTCTTGTAGTATGTTCATTTATTTTGAACACTATTTTCTTGTGTTTTGGTGCTTTTTGCAACTTTGTAAAAGTACTGTTCTACAAAATTCCACACCAATTCACTTTCTTAAGTGTATTTTAAATTTAATACAAAATATGTTTTAAAACAAGCATGCATCCCTTTTAAAAAGCCATCAAACCTATATAATTATATTATCTAGGATAAAGAAAAACTCTAACAGCTCATCGAGAGCTTTTCCTACGACGATTAAGTAGGGCTGGCAGCTTAGTCCCATCTCCGAATACTTTCTTGCTCGAAATTCTATTGTTGGCACAATATCTGCTGCCGATGTTAAGTGCATAATAAAACTCTCCTGAGAAGCAGCACATGACGGGCGCCACAATTTTGCTTGCCCTTTTAATTTTATTAGTGTCACAGGTGTAAAATGTAGTGCATCAGCGAAATCAAAATTACGTCCCGCGAATCTTAAATAAAAGAAATATTGTTGAATTAAAGTAAATCAAACAAATTTAAAAAAATACTCTTTAAAGTTGCATATAATATCTTGCTATCGTTGTCTTTTATGTCTGGCAGCAGACGTCAAAAAGCTGTCAAAAAGCCCCAAAGCTGTGTCTTCGCAAAATGGAAGAGGAAGTGGTGGGGAAACTATTCTGTACAATCTTAGACTTAGCAACGTATAACCTAATGTACATATGTCTTATAATAGACCATTCCTCCAAAATAGCTTTCAGAATTGTATCTATTTTGGCCAAAAAATCACTTTTCCTATAAGGAAAAAGTTGGTCCCATTTGGTTAAACAAGTGACTCAGTCAGCTTGATTAAATTTCGCTGATTCGATTTCTGTTTCTAAATGTTAAGTAGGTATTGATTTTTTTATAATTAAACTATACCTTTTTGTAGTTATTTTTTTTTTAAATAAAATAATAAAAGTTAGTCACTTACTTCATTTTCAACAAAATTTGATGATGTTTTCCTTGTACTTGGAGTTGATGAAAGCACTCCCCCAAAATGTTCAAAAGATGAATCAAGATTTTTTTCCACTGTAGAAGAGCTGGTTGTTCATAAATCCCTTACCACTGGTGAGGGGGAAATTTAAGAACCGCGAGTTAAAAATAAAAACCGAGTTGTAAGGTCGGGTATGCTTTTATTCGAACTTAAAAATTAAATCTTAACCTACGCTTATATACATATACTGTTTTATTCGTGATATCGATAAGTGATAATGATAACAAAAACACACACACAAATTCTGAACCCAAGCGCAGGCAATCAGTTGCTTGTCATCGTAATTGGTATGTGTGCTCATGTTTGCTAGATAAGATATCTTAAGCAAACATTTTTTTTTTTTTTTTTTTATTTAACTTTATTTAGCTTAACAAAGGTATTTAAAAATTACAAGTTTTTCTTAAAATCTATTTTTAACAAATACAATGGCAAGCTTTTTAAAAGTATGTACATTTTGTTCATTTTTTATTATCCTAGTGTTCAATGTTTGAACACTGGTTGTTGAATGCGTTTCAAACCCCTATAAATACATGTAATAATAATTAAAATAATTCACATACCAAGAAAATTATTTTTGTTGTAATATCGATTTTTAACTTTAACTCTTAAAAAGCATTTCCGATTTTGATTACCAGCGTAGCTTCCTTGGGAAGAGCTCTTTAATTAAGTTCTGAACTCAAATCCAAAATTTTACTGTTTTTTTTTTTTTTTTTTTATTTTCGTAATTTAGAGGATACTAATTTGACTTTAATTATTCGACACTCTTGTCAATTTAAATTCAAATGAAAAACACAAGATGCTTTTAAATGTTTAAATTACAAAAAAAAATAACGACTACATCTTCGTCTTCTTCGTTTTTGTTATGTAGGTTTTTAGTAGGTACATTCAATCTATAATTCATTCATAGAATCAAATTGATTTAAAGTTTTTATAAGCTTTATTGACACGAATAAATAAATTCACCTGAGATTTTTTTCCAGGCCCATAATTGCTCTCTTAGTTGGACGTGTAATCCATAAAGCTTTCTGTCGGTTCCAACAACTTGTTTTAAATCATCATTATTTGAAAGTTTTAGTGTTTTAAAATCAAGGCCCAAATAAAATATTACACTGCAAAAGCACATACAAACATGTTTTCGATAAAGGATACACACCGAATCGGACCACAGAAATCTTTAAGATAATCAAAGTGCAACGTACAAATCCAATAACATACTTATTGGAAGATATTAAGGACATCCCATTAAAGTTGGATTTTATGAACTGGAACTATAGAAAACCAAGTTATCCGATACATATCTAATCGAAAAAGTACTTCAAAGGAAAAAAGATCAAATATTTGTTAAATGGCTCGGTTTTTCATTAGATCATAACTCTTGGATACCTATCCCTAAAGAGGACAGTAAATAATAATACTTCTTTTGTATATTTTGTATACAAATTTTCATTGGCAAATAAATGTATGTACAATTTTCTTAAGAAATATTCATTTGGTATGTTTGTTTCCTTGATTTAAAGTCCAGTAATTCGACCTTGAAACCTCATATTTCAGTTAAAAAGTGACTGTTTTATAATAATTTCTATCTAACGCTTCGTAAACGTTACTGTGACGTCTTTTCAAAGCCGAGTTCAAACGTTTCGACTGGGTTTCTAAAACACTATGTTATTCAAATCCCTTTGAAATGGGCTCGCAAAAAACCTAGTATTTCGCTCCAAAATAAGTTATTTAAGAACTCTTTTTCCAGCTGAAAGTAAAATTCCTTTTAAATAAAAATATAGTTAAAAATATACATTTTTCCTTTTTTTTTAATAAATCGATAGATAAACTTTCCACATTTGCTCACAAATTTTCCTCATAGTTCGTCAAGTTATGAAGAAAGTTCGTGTACAAATGCGGCTATTGGTATCTTTGGTCTGGCCCATATACATATATAATATGTATGTACTGAAAAAGGCCTAAACATATACATTACATGTATGTAAAGAAATAAAGCTTAAAAATATTCATAAAAAGTACTTTATCAATTTGCTGTTGATGAGTCGGTTGCTGTTTTGTCCCTGAAAATAAAGTTCACAAATTTGCAAATATGTATTTTGCTATTTTAGCTAAATAAGTTAAAAACTGCCTAAGAAAAAGGTGGATAAAAATGTAACGGCTACATTCGAAACTAGTAAATTTTCAAAACTAGTTCAATTAAAATCAACAATAGGTCAATAAAAAAAATAAAAACAGCCGTGGTTTAAATTTTTGGTTTTAATTAATTTAAATATTAATTTAATTAATTTAATAATATATTTTAATTGAACTAGTTTTGAATTTGGCGGTTACATTTTTAACCATGTTTTGAATAATTTAAAAAAATAGATAATTTGTTTTAAATAAAATAAATATTTTTACAATATTTTACTTACAATGAGTTTTGCCCAGCCTGAAGCGGACTTGTTTCAAATAAGTTTTAAAAAATGTTGATCCCTCGGAGTCGGTATATGAAGGAAATCTCACCCTCATTGCCTCGACTATAGCCGCATATATGTTTTTGTACTTTTCGATTTTTTTTTCGCATTCGTGTGCCACTCCTGTGTTCAATATCATAATCGAAGTCCTGTACGAACAAAGGACAAAGCCCATCTCGAAAATCGTAAAGGTACCTAAATCTTTCTTTTTCATAGTCATGGCAAAGGCATTCCAATCCGTCACGATGATATGTTTCCCTAAAACATAGACTCTTCATCTTTTTAAAGCTTCCACTGTTGCCAAGACCTCTAAATCATACGAGTGAAATTTCTCTTCTCGAGGTGACATTTTACGACTTATATATTGTATATGGAATCACGATCCTCATTGTCCCTCTGAAGTAATACCGCTCCATATCCATACATACTTGCGTCTGTATGGATTTCAGTTTCAAAAGACATTTATTTTTCATTTCCTTTCGTAATCTTTGCCGTTTGGCCGGAACAAATGATTGTCATTCCCCCTTTCGCTTCACTTCCACCCTTGCTGCCACAGCTGGTAGAGGAGCCTTGTGCCTAGGACACAATATTCTGTTGTGCATCAGCTTGAACGTACATCTCGGACACGGCGACTGGAAACAAGAGTCCATACTGTGTCCTTGCTTGAAACAATTTTCATACAACACGTGCATCCGGTCAAAACGGAGTCTAGCTGGCTGTTCCAGTGCTCTGAACTGCTTGCAGTGATATAACTGATGGTCCTCGCCGCATAACTCGCACCTACGCTGAATCCTTGCCGTTCTGCTTTCCCTATTCACTTGCTGATTTAGGGGCTTTGGTCTATCTTGGTGTTGTTGCCTTGCCATTTGCTGTGCCGCTCGCTCGCTGCTAAATTTGTCAAAGCGTTGTTTTGAATTCGCCCTTGCCACTGCACCGCTCATCACTACTGCTGCTTGCCGGTTGCGTGTATGCCGCTGCTTGGCGATCTAGGAATGCTAGGATCTCTCTTGCCGTAGGAGTCTCTGATTGACGCTGTAGCTCCCATTGACGCGCTGTGTCTACATCCACCCGTTCGTGTAGCATATGCACAATAATCATATCCCAGTGCTCTACTGGTGTTCCTAGTGCCTTGAGCTGCCGAAGGGTCTCATGCGTCACATTAGACAGCCGTTGAATATGATCAGCACGAGGGACAGCTGGTAGGGCCTGTAGATTAAAAAACTGTCTCAACAGCTCGCGGCAGGTCTGATATTTTTTGTCGTATAGCTCGTTGAGCCTGGCCCAGGCCTCCAGATAGTTACTGTCTGTCAACTGCCATTCGCCCATCGTCTGGGCTGCCTTGCCGGTGAGAGACTTGCTCAGGTGCTGGAATTTAAAGGCCGGTGCTACCTGACTGTTTTCATGTATGGCCGCCACAAACCGGTCCTTAAATCCTTGCCATTTGATGAGGGACCCATCAAATTCCCCCCAAGTATTCCTAACTTCTTGCTGCTGTGGCATCTGTATGGATACCTCAATCGGCTGGCCGCTTGCTCTCTGATCTCTTGTGGTCCCTTGCCTTAATTCTGCTTGCCGTTTTATTCCTGCTAAACGTTTGCGAAGCTTTCCCTTGGTGTCGAGGTAGATCTCCTCAGGTTTCGCCTGTAATTCTTCAACTTCGTCTGCATCGTTGGCCTTGCCGGATATCCATTTAATATGGTTAGTGTTCATCTGCCCCCATATATCGTCTAGCCGCTCCAACCGGACTTGGAGATCCTCGGCGTCAACCTCGCTCGTTTGTTCATTGGCCTCTTCGATATAACTTGCTATCCGCTGCATTGCCTTGAGGCATGTCATGTGTATCTTGTTATTTGCCATCTGCGATAAGTTAATAAAAATAAAAAAGGATATAAGGTGAATGTAAGGTAAGCCTAACATGAGCCTGTGCAAGATTGTGAGCTAGCCGTATTATTTTGCCGAAAATTTTAAATAAAAATTTGCTTGCCGTATAATCAGTAAGCCATCAAATTATTTCCCTATGCCGTATAAAAATCACACGCCGGGTTGTTTCTTTTTGTATTTTAATCCTTGCCAAACTATTGCTGTCCTCTCTGC
Organism: Chrysotoxum bicinctum; assembly: GCA_911387755.1. Lineage (NCBI taxonomy): Eukaryota > Metazoa > Arthropoda > Insecta > Diptera > Syrphidae > Chrysotoxum > Chrysotoxum bicinctum. Next base: position 201,545,164 of record OU426988.1, on the reverse strand, counting down.
TCCTCCGGGCAGTCCAGTTAGGAAGTTGGAGATGTTTGTTCCCAGTGTAGTTCTTTGGGTCTATGTCGTTGCTCGTGCGTAACGATAAATACAAAATAGATAGCAAATCAAAAACAGATCTTGCTCCTCTCCGGGATCTGTGCCAGTCCTCAGGTCTGCGATGTCGTCCGCCGCTTCGGTTATATCAACTATATCCAGTGGACTCACTTCACTCTGTGCTGTTCCAAATGTGTGACCATATGATATCCAGTCTTCTTAAAGGGTTTCTCGAATTTCTTGAGCCTTCAGGTATAGGTATAGGTTCGCTTCTTTAACCAATAGATTGCCGCCTCTTAGTGCTTGAAAGATGGAGGTTCGAATTTGGGATATAGTTATCTGATTCTCCCCGAGTCTTAATTTTATATTCAATGATGGCTTCCCATTTGCCAGCTTTGCGGATGGGTAAGTGAAACGTGTAGCGTAGCTTGTTTCCCTTACATTGATAACTTTGTCTCGTTGACTCAGTGATACAATCTGCATGGCAGCTGGTTGTTGAGGTCTTGTAGTGGTCATGATTGTTGAAAGATTTAAGTGTTTTATGTTTTATGTTTGGGGGTGGCCGTGGCAAGATGGTTGTGTGCTCGCCTGTCAACCTCATGATCACAGGTTCGATCTCTGCCGTCGTCTATGTCGTTTTAATTCCATTAAAACCTTCTAAAAATTGTGATCAATGGGTTGCTGGTTTACTCATTACATGTTGTTCAGGCATAACACTAACAACATGTAATTGAGTTAAACTAGTATGCCCAACAAGGATGAACACGAATAAAATAATGTGAATTATAAACGACAAAGAAATAAGACAAGGCATTTCTCCGCTTTAGCTCAGCCGCCATCCCTGGAGATAAAAATATCTGAGACAACCACCAACAGTCTCAGAACATCGTGCCACACATCTTTCCTATCCTTCTTTCTCTTCATTAACTTCACGCCCGCGCTGTGTTGAAACATTTAAAGGGTAATCATAATCCCTTGAGCGCGGGTAAATTATAAAAAAAAAAAATTGCTATCGGTCGCTGGTCTTCATCAAATAATTTTTACGAAATCTTGCACGCCATATTAATGAAATCTTAGATTGCCATACTAACGATTTCCCCCTGCCATCGGGTACATGTCTATATATTGCCATAATATATTAATTCACCCCTGCCATCGGGTATGCATGTATATATTGCCATTATATAAGTAATGAAATTCGTTAGAATTCAGTTTTATTATTATTACTTTATTGAGACTCGTAAAAGACTAACAAACTTATCGCTAACTTAATATCTAGAACCCTCAAACCTGCAATGCTTTGGATATCTTGCGGCTTGTGCAAGATATCGCATTTCATCCTTCTCGTCGTCGGTTCTTGACACTGGTCTGTTTCGTTTATAGAATCAGCATGGTTCGTTGTTGATGACGACGATGTGTGGCTCGGCGGATGTTAGGTGATCGTGTTAACTTATATACGAATTCATCCCTGCCATCGGGTATGTCTGTATATATTGCCATTATATATATTGCCATTATATATATTGCCTTGTCGCCTTGCCGAGTCATGATAGCTGGCTCTCCTTATTTACACTTTCGTAAATTTCATCGAATCTCATGAGAATTCGGAAAAAGTTTTAAATAATTTGTATTGAATTATTTGTTTTTGCTTGCCGTCGTGGCCACTACCCTTTACGTTTTTTCCTTGCCATTAGGTTAATCTTAGAAAACATAAAAAATGAGCTTGCTGTATTTAAGCTTGCCTTGGGTGTACGAGTCCAAGCGATGTGTAAAGTGTGGGAACCTATGTCAGCATTTTCCTGTGGGAATGATGTTGTTTGGAATTTGCTGATTATTTGTAAACTTACATGCCGCACTGCATATATTTTTTTGCTTGCCGACAATATTTGTTTTATACCTAGCCAACAATATATTTTTCACTTGCACAATTAGCTCAACATAACAATTTTAAAGAATAAATAGCTAATTTTACTCACTATGTATTTTACACAACGCATGAAAAAGAAACAAAAATAAACCAGAAAAAAACTATTAATTTGTGAATTAAACTTGCACGATGATCTGCTCGCCAATAAAGTATACTACTAACTAAAGAGTACGAAGTAAAAAAAAACAGGCAGCCGCTTGCCATACTTGCCAATTCAACCCCTTGCATTTCGTTCTCTTTGAACTATGTTATTTGCTCGTGTGTGGGTATTTGGTATTTTGTAACTTGCCGTGCTGGTCGTGGAATGTATTTCTATATTTATGAAGGAGAGAATCTGAATTGTTTCTCCTTCATCAATTCAAATTTTTTAACGGCTGGCAGATTCGTGTCGGGACTTGCAAAAAAAGAAAAAATATACGTATACCTTACCATAAGGACGCTTGCTGTGTCGAATCATCTTGCTGATTGTTTGTATGCTTATCTTGCTATGTTCCCTCTAATCTTCGATGTTTTTGTGGATACACTAAGCATGCTGGAATATCTTCCCGAGTTTTATGACTCGCATTTTGTGGGGCTGAGCTTGCCTCTTTTATGAAATTATTTTTTTAGCTCGCGGTATTATTTTATTATTTAGCTCGCGGACTTTTATTATTTAGCTCGCGGACTTTTCTTATTTAGCTCGCGGACTTTTCACCATAGGTCGCTTGCTGCTATCCGGCTCGTATAGACCAAAAGTATCATCCGAAGATGAGAAACCTGAAAATAAAACCCAAAAAGGAAGAAATTCACATTGTAGACAAATAACTTATTTAGAAATAAAAACACGAGATTTTTTGATTGGGAAAAAGCTTACGAAAAAACCCAATATTTATTTGCCGATAACTAGCTGGCCGACTTGCCGTGCTGAGAACTGAATAAAGACTCAACTAAAATATATTTATTCCTAACAAGAAAGACGCATTTTCTTTTGTATGCGCTTTCGTACAAAGACATAAGTATAATAATGTACATGAGTTTATATAAAGTATGGATGTGGATGTTAGTTGATTGTTGATGTACGCTTGCGTTCGATACAGTATATGACTTCCACTTGTCAATGAATTTTGTATGAGTGTCTGAATATATTAGGATTTGGTTGTACGGGTGTTGTATACTGGTGACATCTTGATAACGCAAGTCGTATATTTTCAAGTTCCTATGCAGAGCTGTTCTATGGACTCGGATGCCGTGGTAATCAGTTAGGTTATGTCTAAACGCAAATTCACGACTACTGATCATAACTTTTAGGATGTAGTTAGTAAGTTTATTACAGGTGTATAATGCCATATGTAAATCATGACCAAAAATTATAATTTGGACATTAACGATAAACATATTATCACCCCAATCAACATTAGATTCAATTAATTGCAAATACAATTTTATTTTGATAAGACATTGTACGTATAAATTGTCCGGGTACAGGTATACATAATTGTATGTGTTAAATAATTTTAACGAAGCAGAATGATTGCTTAGGACATCATGTGTATGGATAAGGTATTGAAAGAAACGTTTAGTAATGCGGTTGCTGATTATCGGGAAACTAATGCAAAATTTATAGTTGTTGGCACGACGCACAGCATTCAATGATAGAATAGTTTCAGATTTTATATCAACATTAATAAATATATTTTTATAGTATTCATAGGACTGTATCTTTTCATGTATACACTTTTCAAAATTAAGCGTCTCCAGAAACACAATATTAAAATAGACATAGTTTTTTTTCTTAATTTAATTTGTCTATGGTGAGTTGTTTTTGTGCATCATTTTGTTTTGTGTCCACATACTTTGAAATTGTTATGTCTGCGAGGATGTCTTGATGGAATCTAACAACCTTTGTAGGCTTGAAAGCATTGAATCTTACGTACCTACATTTTTATTGTATAAATCGGTACATATCACATTAGCGTCCAATATTGGGTTTCTACTCGTATGTATATTTGATGGCATCATCATCTGTACCACTAATGTCAGTATATTTTATAAACATAGGCAAACGCAGGTAGCTCATGAAGATTTCTTTGCCACCGAATCGTGTGTTAGTGAGTGCAGGAATAATTGTCATGAGATTTCCCAGTGCATTTGTAAATATTTTTAATTTTTCAAGTGGGAAAAATTTGCATTCCATACACTCTTAGTTTAGATCATCCAATGTTTGATGGTACATATTATTTTTCATTGGATTCACTGCTTTTATTTTTTGCGTAGAAAAACGACTCACGTGAAATATCGTAAACTATGAAATAGAGTCGAGACATGCATTCTGTATCATCGATTTCGTCTTTAGCGTCACTTGTTTCGACAATCCCATCAATATTGGGATTCATCACTTAACCACCCGGAATCGTTGTTATATTCAGCTTCATTTTCCCCACCATCTACAATTTCTTCATCAGTATATTCACTTGTATCTACGCCATCTTTATCGTCATCAGTTATTTCATCGTCAGAATACGCATAATAAAATGCTTCTCTATATCGTTCGCATTGATGGCATAGCAGGACGGTTTCTTGCGAGTTCCAACGCGAGCTCATACGCTCTCTCTGGCATTGTATGAAATTATTAAAAATTTCTAGATCGGATGCATCTTTTTGAAGTTTAAACAACTTTCTCACAAGACATATCTGACATATGGTTTTTAAAAACACTACTTTGTGACCATCGTATACATATACGATTTCACGACGATTACAGTTGTTGCATACTTTTCTATTGCAAAATAGGCACGAGTAAAATTTATATTTTCCAGAAAAACATTTTGAAGTACATTTTCGTACGTCAGGTATTTCCTACGGTAATTAGACGAACTTGATGCTGCACAGTTTAATTTATTCTCGGCATCATGTATTCCGTATCTATCACAAAAATAATCTATGCCACAGAACGTCGCAAATTGTTGATCGTAGACCGATGTGCTTCCATTTTTATTAGATTTCGACATTTTTATTAACAGCTAGTGTACCGGGGATTGCGAACTAAACTAATTTTTAAAATATCTTCACACTGCTATTTATTCTATCAAAAATAGTCGAAAATATGTACATAAGCACGTTAACAAAATATGAACTTTGACATAATAATTTATAAAATCACAAGTATTTCGCCACTATCAGAGAGTGGTGGTCGAAAAATACTAGGGTTTACTTTTTTTTCACCCGCCAAATATTTTTATTATAAAAAAGTAATAAAAGCAAATGTATAAAATGCTTTGAGCTATGCGTCATCCGGTGGCGGATCTTTAGCAGAGCTGAAGACTCTGACTCATTGCATAACCATATTGATTGCTTATATCCCAATACATTAAAAAATGTTTGGCTCATTGACATTATAATTCTCTAAATATTCGTTGTTAGCTTCAGAATACTTTTTTGAACATTGACTTAATTCCCCCTTTCAATAAACATAAGCATATCAATATCATCAAGAAGTTCAAGTTTTACACCGGTATATAGAAGCATTGCATTCCTTGTATAACCAGGGAGAGAACAATAATGGGATGGATCTTGTTTATGTGTTCGTACTGAGTTTAAATGAAATTGTTAAAAAATATCATAAAAAATATTAAAACAGGTTTTTAAATACAAATCAGAATATTCACCCAGAATTTTCAAATTAAAACGGTTCCATACATTTTGGCATTCAAATATTCTTTTTTACTTACGTCTTCCTTGTTTAATTTATGGCAAATAAATATTTCTCAGGTAATGACTTCTTAGAAAATGTTTTGAAATTTTTAAAATAATCGTATGGATAAACACCTTTACACCTAAGAATTTTTTTTTTTTGACATTGCGTTAGATTAGAAAATTCAAATTCAAGTATTGGAAAAGCATTTAATAGAGCTGATCATGAATCTAAGCTAATGCGCAAACCTATGTATAAGAGTTAATAAATTTTAAATTTGATTTCGTGAACGAAATATATTTTTATTTGTTTATTGACAGCACATTGACATAACCTTCTCCTATTTTATGTATTTCTTTTTAATGTGAATGTGAATCAATAAGGTTATGTTAAACAATTGGTATAGTTAAATTTGTGCGGGTCCCTCTTTAAACTCCTGTAAAATGACAGTGGTCTCGTACCTTTACATTATCTGCAAAAAGTTCATGTTTGAATATAATACATGTGGTTGCTAAGTTAAAATTTGTCTCTTGTTCTAAAGAAAGATGTTTTGAAGTCCAGTAGGTAATTCGACATCGGCTTTATAGTGAAGGTCCTCTTTCTCCATTACTTAACACTTTTCAGTTTCATACTCATGATATTCATAACATTTAATGTTGAGTATGCGCAAAATTACTATCAAACGAACATCGAATTGTTAATGTCTTATCTTCATCAAACTCGAAGTTTCAAATATCTTTAAAAAACTTTTTTACTTTTTATAATTCCTTTATTCATAGTAATAATTTTTTCAAATCCAATGTTCTCACCTTAAAGTCTACATAGATTGAAACTGCATATTAAAATTGAGAATAGGAGATATCCTCTCTCCGTTCCTTATATGAAACAACATGCATTATCTTCCATGTTCTAGAGGGACCAGTAATTTTAATGTTTCACCATAGAATATTACATCTTTAAATTTTATCTCCAACCATCCGGATTCACAGATACAGAATGTTTCTCCATCCCGTAATCTTTCACACCAATATTCCTTTCAATGATCCATCTCAACCTATAAAACAGATCTAAATATAAACAATTTAAACTATTACACATATACATATATTTATTATATACATACACTTTGCGACAAAAAGATAGCACATATAGCTTTTTTGTAATTTTATAATTTTAAGCAAACAAAAAACATTTTTTTCTTGTGTATTAATCATTTAATGAAAAACTATTAAAATAGCAATGAAATACAACAATTTGCAGTACAAAAACAAAAAATATATTCAATATATTGTATTAGCACCTTAAATAATGCGATAAAAAGATAGCACTTTTTTTTTTTTAATATAAGAACTTAATGTAAAAAAACTAATACTTCAATATGAAAACATTATTAATAATGAGTTGACCCTCCTCGCTTTTTCAAGACTTCGGTTACTCTCTTTGGAAGTGATTTAAATAACTTTTTAATGTATTTTTGCGGTATGGTTTCCCATTTTGATTTAATGCTATTTTTAAGCTCTTCACATTCTCGTCGTCATCGTCGTTGTTGTCGCCAAGCAAGTTTTTACTCACCGCATTTGTTGTTCGTTTCGGTGGTGCTTCTCCACGTTGTTGTATGGGTATTTCACTTAGCCGCACAGCCAACGTTGACTTCGTGCCCGCACTCGGTTTGCCTAAACGTTGTAGCCACTCGCGCAACTCGGCAGCTGTATGTGTAGATTCGTCGACAACCTCTTCCATCGTTCGTTTTCTCGTGACGACCGGGAAAAGGAGAAAAAAAAAAGGAAGGGAAAAAATAATATAATCGCACTTGGTGAAAAATAAAACAGCTTGTGCGCTGTTTGTGGCGATTGGTTCTATCGTGTTGTTTTTTCGCGAGGGACTATATTTTATTTTATTATTTCAAAGGAGAATATTACGCGATATACTTGAGGGTAAAACAAAATTTTCTCGGATTTTTGATCCCACTTCTGATAAATAATTTTAGTTGCTTTTATTTAATTTTAATTGTAGTTGCTTTTATTTAAACAGTCTTCCTTCCTACAATAAAACACGTCTTGATCGTTCTGCGCACAAATTACAACTGGCTTTATTCAATCTGTCTTTCTTAATTCTAGGTATATACAAATTATAACAAAGAGGATAGGAAAAAGAGAACAGTATTTATGTGTTATACAGATATAACGATCGGTAGGGGAAATTACATGAAGACACAATAACTAAGGGTTTATGGTATTATATATTAACAATGTGTGTGTTTAGGAGACTGATAGTAAATGAACAATAATACAACGATAACTGGTAGCATGCGATACCTTAACATATAATAACTACTACAGTATGAAGTACCAAGAAGCCATATGATGATGATGTTCCAGCGCAATATTCCGTATTTAGTTTCTCTCTTTGAGCTCGATGCCTTCAAATAAAGCTATCGGGAGCTCTTCCACCGTATTTCGCATTTATAGTCAAGATTTTCATGTTATGATCACATATCTAGAAAATAAAATAAAATAATCATTAATAATTTTTGTTTTTCTAATTCGTTGATTTATAATTTTTCGGATTTATAAATAAAAAACTTTTATATAGAAAATAATTTTTATTTTTTGTCAGAATTTAAAATGGTGCTAGAACGTTTCAACCATCCACATCGAAAAAGTAGTTTTGAAATATCAGCGCGATATATGTATATACCGATTTCGAGAAAGCATAGAAAAAAAAATTAAATCGTTGAAAAAATTGGTTTGATTTTTTTAGGTTAATGTCCCGGACAAGCCCCCAATTTGTAGGAGTTCTTCCTGGTTTTTCTGTATAGGACTTGAAATTCAAAGACTACTTTTAAACAACTTTATTATTGTAACCCTTTTATTAGCTGAATGTTTATAAAGAAGAATACAATTAATTTGTAAGTTAAGTAGCAGCGCCAACTTAAAACTGGTTTTTTCAGAGATATTTGCACTGGCACTTGTGATAGCTTCAGACATTCTCAAAAGTTAATTTGCATGCCTCCGAACAAAAGAATTATACCATTTCTCGCCAGGTAGATTGGTATTAAAAGTGTTTGACCTCTCATTTTTATTAAACAATTGCTGTACACTGATTTCTTGGACATCTTTTTATCCATTTGAAAAGAATCTCATCCTCTTCTGATGAAAACACAGTTTCTTGACTAGGGTGTATTTTATGACCGAAACTGAAAAGTTGATCGGGGCAAGTTCACCTTTAATATTATCCTTATCGTAGACTTGTGGCGAACCTAACTTGACAGCACATATGTCCTACCAAATGAACAGCAATTTGAATCTTATTCCAACGTCTATTTTTAGCAGCTGCTCATAAAGCATTCTGGAATTTTCTCTCGACTAGAGACGACACAGACTTTCGAATCTAAAACCAATTCAAATAAAAAACTCGTATATATATTTTAAGATCGATATAAGTCTTTTTATTTTACTAATGGATTCCAAATGATGGCTTATCAAAGGACTAATTTCTTCCTCAACGTTTAAATCCCCGACGACACAATCAACCAATTTTAAACAACAAAAAGATTTACATCAATTTCAATTATTCTTTCCGGGTATTGTCTTCGAACTCGCAATTTAATTTTGTTGAATGTGAAGCCCGAAGGGAAGGAGGAGGGTGGGTGAAAGGTGTTCTCGGCCCATCCATTGTATCCCTAGGATATGGAGATGGCTACTGCATCCTCCATATTGTGCAGTATCCCTAAAATTAAGTCAGCATGCTATATGCCTAAAAGTGTATTCCCATATGATTTTATTTTTTGTAAGAAAGTGTACAAAATTAGCATATATGATGTACATTTAATACATATACATATACATATACATATATCGAAAAAGTACAGAATTTACAGATTTTTGCAGACAATCTTCCTCTAACCTTAAAAAAAATTTAAAGTTTGGAGATTTCTACCCGCGTAAGTTTACACAACAATTCTTGTCTCCTTCGTTAGAAAGAGACGAAATTATTTTTCTTAATAATAAGTTAAATGTTGCCACTTTAAATGAACTCGATGACAGCAAGTACTTTAGTTTAAGCAAATAGTTTTAATTATAAATCGTGTTTGATTTAATCCAAACGTCTAAATCGTTTGGTAGTTGGCAGCAAGAGAGATATCGATGAAATGGAATTTGCACTTCAGGTTGCATTTTCTTCTTTTGCGATGTATTCACAGAATTTAGTCTCTTCTTTTGCGATGTATTCTTGGGGTTTGGAATATAGTAGACATGAAATGGCTTAAGTTTATTTCCAATTTTTTTTTTTGTTCTTCCAACGTCCAGATCAGTGGGTCACACAAAACATTCAATAGAAGCCGTGTGCACCACCGGTCGGTCACAGTGTAGATATTTTTTGTAAGGAAGTTTTTTTACATGAAGTTAAAATTCGCATTAGAAGAATGTCCGTATTAAGGAGGGCTCTGGCAAGCAAAATCATATGCATCGCCGTAATCGCGAAAGAGTAATGGCTTTAAGTTAAAGTCAGGCAAGCGGAACTGTGGAAGATCAATATTTGGACCAATCTGGGTTTCACCTATTGCCAAAACAGCTGATCTGTACTTAACAGAATGGTCGTACACGTCAAAGAAATTCGTTCTTAGCCCACGAAAATTTAAAAGAACGACACAAAAGTCACTTACCATTTCAAAAATCACAAACACTCAAAACACAACTCTGGCGATCTAAGTTCCACTGTGAAAACCAATGGATTAATAATCAGAATACAAAACGTTCTAGGTGTTATGTCCATAGAACACTGCCCTTGAAATTAATCAAGGCATACAAACACAATTGAACTATACATCAGATGTCACTTAACTATCCGTTGCAAGAATCATGCGGTAAGCATCACAAGAGACATGAGTAACAACAGTTACTGGTCAATCAGGGAAATCAAGTGGATGAGTGGGAGATCGAGAGATCGCGTTCTTCGGTATTAATGAATTTATTTTTTTTTCTTTATTATTATTATAGACGTTGTTTGGGCGCGATACGAAACTTTTCACACTCGCGAACGCTTGACACAAGCGGTGAATTGACACTGCCACTGGCACCTAGTTAAAAACCCCTTCTTTGCTGGAAAAACATCAAAGACCACTTATTTGGAAAAGATTGACTTTTATTGTTGTTTTATTTCAGGTATAGTACAACATTTTGTTGTTTTTCTTACGTCATACATTAAAAGTGCCAGAACTGCTAGCTTTTTTCACAGAATGGACATATGCAGCACAAAAATTCTTCCCGTAGTCACGAGTGTCACTCAGACAATTATCTATCATGATATTATGATGGTTTATTTATTTAATTTTATCTCTCTCTTAAATTCTTAAATTACATTGTACATAAACTTAAACTACTCATACTACCACTACAACAGGTATATCGTCGCCAGGCGACCTCTCGCCCTCTCGGCCGCAGGGGAACTGGTGGATGTTAAACCAATGCTAGATATTATTGAGTATCACTCTCGGAAGGGAACTAATGGATTTTATGCCAATGCTCATACATATATATTATGAATCAGAAGACCACCACACACACGATCAAATTTCTTACTCGGGCGTTGTACGAGTATGTTGGTATGGAATGCTCAGTAGGAACAATTTTGTACAAAATATAAATTTAGATTCTACTTAAAATAATCAATAAGATGATTATTCAGCGAGATAAACTCACCTCTCTTTTGATTTTTCTTTCTTTGTTGTATTTATTAATTTTCTTATTCCACAATATAACTTCAACAATTCACAACTGAATGACAAAGGTAACATGGAGAGAGAAGATTGTGTATTTCGCAAAACACTACTCAAATTCTGTGGCATTGCCAGATTAGTAAATTGTCAGATAAACTATTTTATTTTATTTTTTACCTCCAATTTACTTGACTTTCTTATAGAAGTAACCGCTCACTGTGATGATGAATTTATTTTTCTTTTTTTTTTTTTTCTTTATGAGCACGTACTGACACTGGCACTAAATAGATTAAAACTATTACTTTTCGCGACGTGATTGGATTTGCGAATCGGTACTGTGACACTTTTAAAAGGCTCAGGAAGTATAAGGATTTCTTTAACCTTCTTAACCTGTCAGGGCAGATGGGGCCTTCACACATTCTCTCATTGCAATTGCTAACTCTCATGAGTTGAAATAAGAACTTTTCCATCTTGTTTTAATTTTATTTCACTTCTGTTATTTAGCTTGGTTCTTAGGTGTTTATTTGTAATATCGTTGTATTGATGGCGTGTTGGCTTTGCTTCCACAGCCGTTGAAAGGGCTTCTTCTCCTGACATCTTCATTATACTATTGTTGTCATGTTTCTGATATGCCTTTTTATAGCTATCTGTACGGTTAGGTGAACGCAATACGTCTTCCATAATTTTGATGCAGGTAAATGATCCTCAGCTCTTGGGTTAACCTTCGCAACAAATCCTAATTCCACTGCAGAAAAATTATGTATTATATTTGTGGGTTTAATACATTTAGATCGATCTGATGTCCGATGTCACCCGAGCCATTCCTAAATTCTTAACGACTTTAGCAGCCGATATGCTGTCCATAGTTTACAAACTGTCTGCACCAGAAACTGCTGGAGCCATAGTTCGTTTGAGAAAACCATTGGCTGGCCCACGTTGGGCGCCAATTTGTTGCAATATTTTTACCGAATTTAGGAAGATTTATTACGACAATTAGAATGACGATTACTTTACAAACCACGACTTAGGATTATACAAATCCAATTTAATTATGAAAAAATGAACAAACGAATTATTTCATTGTTTTACCTCCATATGACTTTAGCTTACTACTCACTTCACTTAAAAAACAAGCTCATTGAAAAAAATTAAAGTTGGAGTTGTTTATGTCAAAGGAGCTGAAAAAACTCTGTGGCTTAAAGAATTACTTAATAATGATAACTTAGAAGTAATTAATCTTGAAGATGTAGAGGAAACGACGTTTTTCCTCTTTTCGGATTGTATGTTTTTGTTTCTGTTACAGAAACCAACAGTTCGTCGAATACCATTATATTTAAGTAGTATACTTTCATTATCTTGAGAAGAGTGATTTAATACAGCTTGTTTAATAGAATCAAAATTAACTTTTCGAGATGAATCGTAATTGAGAAAGATACCCTTTACTTTGCAGACAATGTGTTCAGCATTATCTTTTGTACTAAAGACTTTAAAGGCATAGTTTTTAGGGCCTCCACTTACAAATTCAGTTATGTAACTTCCATTACCGTAGCTTTCTAGCTCATCAGTCATATCACTAATAAATTCTCCAGTAGATGGTTCAAGTTCTCCCTATCGGCTTACATAAACAACAGAATCGTTGTCATAATATAGAACTCTTCTAATTTTTCTAAATAACTGTGTAATTTAAGACGAGCAAGTGTTGTTATATATGCAGCAACACAAACGTTAACCGTTGATAGAGGTTCCACTGCTTCTTCTTTTATTTCATAATAAATCACAACGTTATCTTCATTTATCGGTAAAATATGCAAGACATCTATTGAAAGATGTGTAAGCAATAGAAACAAATCTGCAGGGTCATTTAAAATACAAGTTTGTTGTTGGTTTTCACGCTGTCCAAACTTTCCCCAAAATGAATTTAAAATTAATTTTTCTAACGACCTCTTTCCTGGATTTGTACAAATTTCTGATACTTTCAATTTGTTGTTTTCTTTATCGAGAAAATCAATAATGTATTTTTCTTTTTCTTGAGGAGTTATAAATTTACTTTCATTCGAAAAACGTGCAAATCATATGTGGTGCAGATTATTTAATTTTCAGTGCTAATGCCAGATTTGGTGGAACTGCTCACAATTTTTATATTTGGAGATGTTCCAAACCAAAAACCATATTGGAATCTCTGTATTCTTCAGGTGAAAGAAATTTTTATTTGCTTGGTGACAGTGGCTATCCATTGCAGCCGTGGTTGATTACACCGATTACCGATTCGAACACCACAAGAGCAGAAGAGGCGTTTAACAAGGCACATAAAATAACAAGGAGCCTTGTCGAAAGGTGTATAGGTGTATTGAAAAGTAGATTTCGTTGTTTGTCCGCTGGAAGAGTTTTAAATTACGCTCCTGGAAAATCAGGAGTTATTATTAATGCGTGTATTGTTTTGCATAACATGTTGATAAGAGCGAGAATTCCTTTGGACGAAGTCTTCTCAACTGAAGCCGATTTCCAAGCTGAAACGGAAATTGTTGCAAGCGGAAATTTTAATTATGAGCCCAATGTTTTAGCTGAGGGACGAAATGTTCGACAGCAAATTGGATTAAATAACTTTTGTTAAGTTTTAATTTTGAATTGCATATCTAGCAAATAAGAAAATAAATAAAACTTCAACATTTTAAACAAAAGTTATTTTATATTTTATTTTATATTTTTTGTTTCCCTTCTTGTTATTCTTTTATTGCACTTAATAAATCAAACAAAGATTTTTGAATGGATTCCAAGGCAAGGACTTTCCGCTCCTCCAACTTAAGCCGCTTTTCTTTTATTTGGAGGTTCTTTTCCTCCAACTCCAAAAGCTTGTCCGTAGATATCGGCAACAAAGGAGTTCGCTTCCGCCATTTTTTTGATGCCCGGAGTTGTTGAAGGCTTTTGGGTTGCTGTTTGCCCAATGGCTTTAGATTCTGCTTGGAGGAACGCTGCCGATGTAGACGGCTCCATATTTTGCTCTTCATGAAGCAAATTTTCCAAAGTGGATCTATCCTAAGATTTAAAAAAACAAATTTACAATAACAAACATTTCTAAAAGTTATTAAATTGAATATATTAATTCATTTACAATGTCAATTGTTTCAACTCCTATCTCTAACAACGGTTCATCGCCTTCCACATTTCGTTCCGACATAATTTCGATAATTCGTTGCTCCAAGTCGCTTAGCTGCTTTATTTTTGCTAAGCCGTTTACACCGCTACGGTTTTCGGCTTCCTTAATTTCAGCATATTTTTTCTTGCTGTTTCTTCTGAAAACACAACACAAATAAAATGTTGATAAGTATTTTTGTTTTATGTCGATGTCTCTGTTACTTACTTCATATCGCCCCAAGTTTTCCTCCATTGCTCGTCGCTTTTGCAGGCTCCTCCTAACGCATTAAGATCCTTGGTCAGCGCTTTCCAAGCGTTTTCTCGTTGACGAGCTCCGTCAACTGAAACAAATCTACAAAAAAAATTAACACGCGATGAAATAAATTTTCAAAACTTGTTTCTGTACCTATCATGAGCAATCTCCAAATTTATTTCCAAAAAACTAATTAAAAATTCTTTTTGTGCCTGTGTCACACTCTTTCCTTTATTTTTTTTTTTTCAAAAAAATCTCCATATTTTCCGCTTTGACGTATTCACTTTGAATATTCACCATCGAATGAGAGCGTGAAAGCAAATTATTCATATGAATGTTTTTGACGTTTGGCTTCACTTTTTCACAGAACGAGAATCGCATTTATGAGTGAAAGAGTGAAAAGCTATTCGTTTCACTTTTTCACAGAACCAGAATCGCCCCCCTGGTGTTAGAATTTTGCATTTGACAAGACCGTTCATGTGTTAAAATTTTAAGCCAGAGCAATTGATGTGAACTTTTGGATGTCCGATATGATATTTTCCATTTGAATTTTTTCCCCTTCTTTACATTTATAATAATTAAATGAATTTCCTGTTCGACCGCCATAGAAAGCATCGCTTGGATTAAACGGAGAGTTAGTTATCAATGAATGTGTATTTATAAAATTTAAATCTTCTTTATTGAATGATTGCAAATGTCTTTGAAATTCACAGGACCAAATTTCAATGACCTCGTAATTGATTAGGGTCATCAAAAAGAGAATCATCACGTTTGTGTTTCAAACAGAGAGGGTGACCATGATAGTAACAGCCGTGGTATTCAAAGATTTATCGTGTTTCTTCACAAAATCCATCAATGGTGTGACAATTGCTTCCCTTCCTTTTGCTGCATTCCTTATGTTAATTTTACGTTTAATTTCCTCCCAAATCAGCCACTTTATTGCTTCAGTTGATTGATTATCCGCACATCTGTATCCATTTCTAGGTATTAGGCCAATAGTATTTGGAAGAAGAAAGTTACGCCTAAACACAAGATTACATGCTGACGCTATTGTTGTTGCTTCCAAAAATGATTCAGCATTAGTTTGATTGAGAAACAATTTTCTAAATGTCAAACATGCCTCAGTCAAAATTTCAACATCACTTATGCAATATTCCACAAGTTCACGCTGCATGTCAAAATAATTGTTTTGATGTTCGGCACACCATTGCAAAAACACATTGCGATCTTCTTCTCTCATTGTATCTGGGGAGTAATATTCCATTGCGGGGAGTTTTCCTATATACGTTTTATTTTCCTTCGTATTAAAGTAGTGAGAAAAATACCCCTTTTTTAAGACAGATCAAATGCTTTCGGAAGTTTTGATAATGCCATACGAAATTAATTTAGCGAGTCTATAAATTTGACATTTCCTATTTATTGTTCCACGCATGATTAATTCAGAGGTCAGCTTTGTTTTTTGTAAAACGTAATTCAAAATAAATTGATGATGATATGCTTGACTGTTATGAGCTATGACGATTAATTTTTAAATTTTTTCCGAATATCTAGTATATAATTTATAAATTTGGGTACAACATCTTCCTCATCTTCTTTTTCTCTAATAACGTTTAGAGAATAATTGTACTTTTGGCAAAAATACAGATGTGGAATATGTAGCCACTGATCACATTTTTGTTCGAATACACACAAATTCGGTTCATGTAGTCTTGCGTCTCCTACAATTTTCACATAAAATCTCATTCGGGGTTTTAGTGCAACTTGGTGTGTGTTGGTATCGAGGGCAAGATAATTGACATTTGTGATGACTTTTCGTATCATACGGTATATGACACTTTTCACAATAATAACTGAAACAAAATGCGGCTGTCAATGATGTTATTACACAGTAATGTCTATTGTGGTATAGCAAATTAATTTTCTTCTCCCCCTCACACTCGTTGGCAACAGAAACTCCTTCAAAAATTATTTTCTGACCTTTTGCTCCGTATTCATAGACTGTTATTTTATAGTCTCTTAGGTGTTTTTGGAATTGCTTTAATTGGTTATTTGCGTAATTCCTTTACACTTGTTGCACTCTTCCTCGAATGTATTGAACATATAGGAAGGTTTTTTCCCTTTTCCAGTTGGCATTTTTACCGATGTAACTGACATGCGGAAATTATCAGTGTTCAAACCTTGTGATTTACTTTGGAATATTCTGCTAATCATTCCCCAGATATCGTTAAATTTCAACTCGGAAAGATTTTTGAAATTAATCTATCCATTTCCTCTTTCGGTAAAGCCCTTTCCACAGAAAGTAATTCCTACTTTATCTGTTGAGGTCTGATACAGCGAAGGCAATCATATCATGAATTGCCCCTTTGACCAACGAAGATGGTTCTTCATGCTTTGGTATGGGCTTGATTTTAAATTCAAATTTTCTTCCCTTAATATTGAATCGCTTTACTTAGTATCGATCGCGCTCAAACTTCAATTCGCTAAAAGTTAGAAGAAAAGTACAATAATTTTAGCCAAACGAATAGACAGAGAATAAATAAAAACAGTATATTTATATTTAATACAAATTGATATATTTATTTTTTTTTTTTTTTTGAATGAAAGTTACATGTATTTATATTTTTTTTTTATATACTAATGTAGTTATTTAAACTCGTTATAAAACAAGCGTTTTTAGGAGTTTAAAAAATACATCCCACTCACATCTGGCTCATCTCCATTGTTATCCTGAGTTTTTGGTTGCTGTTCTTGCCGTTGTTCTTCCTTCTCATAGAAGTCTATATTGAACGACTGTCCGCAAGGCCCCAACACCTCCAGAGAGCAGTTTTGTAACTGGTCCACATCCTCATCATCCAGCCTAGTAACAGGGCGTTTCGGCAGATACACTACACAATCCTGGAGCTCCACTGAAATTTGCTCCCCGAATCGAGTAGTACACAGCTTCAAAATGCTGCAAATCGGCTTTCTCTCCTCAGCCTGCTTCAAAGCATTTTTGATCTTGTTTAAGAACGACATTTGACATATTTATTTATTTAATTTTTTTTTAACTGAAACTTATTTAAACTCGTTATAAAAGAAGCGTTTTTGGAAGTTTAAAAAATACATCCCACACATCTGGCTCATCTCCATTGTTATCCTGAGTTTGTGGTTGCTGGCTGCTGTTCTTGCCGTTGATCTTCCTTCTCATGGAAGTCTATATTGAACGACTGTCCGCAAGGCCCCAACACCTCCAGTGAGCAGTTTTTTAATTGCTCCACATCCTCATCATCCAGCCTAGTAACAAGGCGTTTCGGCAGATACACTACACAATCCTAGAGCTCCACCGAAATTTGCTCCCCGAATCTTTTTTTTTATTGACAGCTTCGAAATGCTGCAAATCGGCTTTCTCTCCTCAGCCTGCTTCAAAGCATTTTTGATCTTGTTTAAGAACGACATTTTTTTTTTAATTAAATTGAAATTTTCCTAATTACTACATATGTTCTCTAATGATGACCTTACATGTTTAGTACATATAAGCTTACAGAACTCAGAGGTTTTCATTTCCAATGCTAGAGCTGTCTGCTCAACATGTTTGATAGGAGCCAATCCGTGCATCCCTATATGAGTCAGACAAGACCCATATATTACTCCTCTGCTATCTCAACGTTCGTGAGGATATAATTCACTTTCTTGGTATATGTCCAATCCTCCAAGAAATAAGGAGACTTTATTTTGGACAGAGCAGCCTGACTAGGCACGAATGTTTGGGAGTTCTAAATGGTGATAAGACTTGGAAAACTCTATCTAATTATTGTAGACACGCGTTTCCATATCGAAATAGTTTCTATTAAATATTTATTCCTTAAAACATAAAAAAATGGTTCAAACAATACTGGAGAACATGAGAAGCACCAACAACGAGCGACTAGGGGCGCTGGGAGTGAATATAACCCCCATCTTTGAGTGGATTAAAACCTACTTATGCTTCGAATGCAATCCATCGAGATATTTGTTCGCTATTTCTTATATTGCCCTTTTTGATTTTATATTTTTTATATATACTTATAGATTCATATATACTCAAATATTAATTTTATAATGTTCACTCTGGCAGACGGAAAAACATCCATGCCATTTTTATTAAATCAATGTATGTATATTGTCAAAACATTAAACAATTAATAAAATAATAATAATAATAATAATTACTCCTTTGATTGTTTGATTCGACGTCGCCTTGGAACTCTCTATTATTATCTTTTCTATCAAGATGGATACTATTTCTAAAACCTCTGGTCCGCAAGATTTGAATATAGTGTACATGCTCTCTAATGATCGAATGTGGATTGGTAATATTTTCTTAGTCCAATCGGAGTATTTGTAGAGGTCTACAAAATGGTTATTTAATCTGTTTATCATAGATTTTTGAGTCGATGCAGGAGTTCTAGTTATCAATAAGCAGTGGAGACACATTAATCCCAAAATTGTAATAGAGACATGTTGCTCCATCGTAAAGGAGTCCTGATTGTTCAATGCAGTGATGTTTTTGTACAAAAGCAGCCAAAACTCACTCAGTGTTTGAGAGCTGTAAGTCACGGGAAATTGCTCATCAGTATTTACTCCTTGAGATTCAGTCACCTCGTCGGCTAGACCGGTTCCTTCTGTGGCCGTTGTCTCTGTTTCTTGAGAGATTTGGTATTTCTCAGTGGCTGGTTTGGTAAATTCCATTATCGTGGTGCTCTTAGCGGCGGATGTCATGGATAGAATAAGAAGAATAAGAATTTTGAAGTCTTTTATAAAATCTTTGTGTAGATTTTTCCCATCTCCAAAGAAATTTATGAGATTTGATGCCAGAAACCTTTATCTGAGTCCCTGATGGAAGAGCTATTTTCTTTTTGATCATATGATTCTTAGGAAAATAATGTTCGTTCCAAACGTTCAGTTCGGCCCCGTCTGCACTCGTGGTGGGGCATTTATCCAGGAGTTTAAGGAAAGCTTCCTTAGATAAAGAAGCGTTTGGCAGGATGTTCTCTCTTTCTGGATTCATGATATATGGTTAGGTTAGTATTATAATATGATATAGAAATGTCATACAATTGTGATTATCAACAGATTAATCTTACTGAAAAATAAATTCCAGATAAGAATGGAAAAGAAAGATCTCTTTTCACCGTGTATGTTGAATAGAATGGAGTTCAGAATGTGGAATGATTTGAGTTGAAAAAATTCCAGAAAATCGGAATGAGGAAGATAATGCAGGACAAGGAAGTTCAAGAATGTAAGGATATATAACTTTGATGATTTTGGATTTGGAATTTGGTTTTATTTTTTTTTTTTACAAACACATTAGAACTCCACACAAAATCTCCTTCCCATCATGATTATGACATCTCACATTGCACCACAACCAACGGCATCATATTTTTTTTTTTTCAACTATCCCCATAACTCACTCACCCATAAAACAAATGTTCCTAGCTACAACGACACTTGATAGAACTCCTCACAAAATCTCGTTCCCATCATGATTATGACATCTTACGTTGCACCACAACCAACGGCAACATGTTTTTTTTTTCAACCATCCCCATAACTTACTCACCCACAAAACAAACCAACAAAAACCATCAGCATCATTACCCCCAAGGAAAACAAATCAATACAAATAAAAACACAATTCCAAATATCAGACTTGATCAATGCCCTCATCTAAAAAGTCACCATATCATTATGACAAACAGGAATATCTATACACATATTTTCCTAGCTACAACGACACTTGAATCATATCAACAGGCAACAGTACACATTAAAACCAACCAACCACCATCAAATTCTATCGGACTAGGTCAATCTCTTCATCCAAAAAGCCACTATATCTGGTGACGAAACAGATACATACATATATTTATTCATACCTATTCAGCTGCAACGATGCTTGAAAACCATCATCGGCCAACAGTTCATTTTAAAAAATTTTAATACCGATCCTCAATATACAAACGCCATAACCATTCCTCAAAAGATTTCTTTGACATTCATGTCCAACTCACCCCCATAATCCCCATCTTCAAATTACACACAATCTGGACCACGCCACAATCCACTAACCCCTCGAAACAATCCTCAAAAACTAGCCGGCTCATGCCGCCAAAGAAAAACAAAACGTTTAAAAAGCAATAATTAAACAAAATTCCCACTAAAAGCCATTTAAAAGGTCTTTAAAAAAAGTCACACGCCACAGTAGCGCAATCCCTACTGACCTCGTAATTGAATGTTTTTAGTCGCTCTGATTTGGCCTGTGTTCTCTCTTATCTACGGTTTAATGTGTCATTAGGGTCTTCAAAGAGAGGATCATCACGTTTGTGTTTCAAACAGAGAGGGTGACCATGATAGTAACAGCCGTGGTATTCAAAGATTTGTCGTGTTTCTTCACAAAATCCATCAATGGTGTGACAATTGCTTCCCTTCCTTTTGCTGCATTCCTTATGTTAATTTTACGTTTAATTTCCTCCCAAATCAGCCACTTTATTACTTCAGTTGATTGATTATCCACACATCTGTATTCATTTCTAGGTAATAGGCCAATAGTATTTGGAAGAAGAAAGTTACGCCTGATTACATGCTGACGCTATTGTTGTTGCTTCAAAAAATGGTTCAACATTAGTTTAATTGAGAAACAATTTTCTAAATGTCAAACATGCCTCAGTCAAAATTTCAACATCACTTATGCAATATTCCACAAGTTCACGCTGCATGTCAAAATAATTGTTTTGATGTTCGGCACACCATTGCAAAAACACATTGCGATCTTCTTCTCTCATTGTATCTGGGGAGTAATATTCCATTGCGGGGAGTTTTCCTATATACGTTTTATTTTCCTTCGTATTAAAGTAGTGAGAAAAATACCCCTTTTTTAAGACAGATCAAATGCTTTCGGAAGTTTTGATAATGCCATACGAAAGTAATTTAGCGAGTCTATAAATTTGACATTTCCTATTTGCATTAGAATATTTATTGTTCCACGCATGATTAATTCAGAGGTCAGCTTTGTTTTTTGTAAAACGTAATTCAAAATAAATTGATTATGATATGCTTGACCGTTATGAGCTATGACGATTAATTTTTAAATTTTTTCCGAATATCTAGTATATAATTTATAAATTTGGGTACAACATCTTCCTCATCTTCTTTTTCTCTAATAACGTTTAGAGAATAATTGTACTTTTGGCAAAAATACAGATGTGGAATATGTAGCCACTGATCACATTTTTGTTCGAATACACACAAATTCGGTTCATGTAGTCTTGCGTCTCCTACAATTTTCACATAAAATCTCATTCGGGGTTTTAGTGCAACTTGGTGTGTGTTGGTATCGAGGGCAAGATAATTGACATTTGTGATGACTTTTCGTATCATACGGTATATGACACTTTTCACAATAATAACTGAAACAAAATGCGGCTGTCAATGATGTTATTACACAGTAATGTCTATTGTGGTATAGCAAATTAATTTTCTTCTCCCCCTCACACTCGTTGGCAACAGAAACTCCTTCAAAAATTATTTTCTGACCTTTTGCTCCGTATTCATAGACTGTTATTTTATAGTCTCTTAGGTGTTTTTGGAATTGCTTTAATTGGTTATTTGCGTAATTCCTTTACACTTGTTGCACTCTTCCTCGAATGTATTGAACATATAGGAAGGTTTTTTCCCTTTTCCAGTTGGCATTTTTACCGATGTAACTGACATGCGGAAATTATCAGTGTTCAAACCTTGTGATTTACTTTGGAATATTCTGCTAATCATTCCCCAGATATCGTTAAATTTCAACTCGGAAAGATTTTTGAAATTAATCTATCCATTTCCTCTTTCGGTAAAGCCCTTTCCACAGAAAGTAATTCCTACTTTATCTGTTGAGGTCTGATACAGCGAAGGCAATCATATCATGAATTGCCCCTTTGACCAACGAAGATGGTTCTTCATGCTTTGGTATGGGCTTGATTTTAAATTCAAATTTTCTTCCCTTAATATTGAATCGCTTTACTTAGTATCGATCGCGCTCAAACTTCAATTCGCTAAAAGTTAGAAGAAAAGTACAATAATTTTAGCCAAACGAATAGACAGAGAATAAATAAAAACAGTATATTTATATTTAATACAAATTGATTTATTTATTAATTTTTTTTTTTTGGAATGAAAGTTACATGTATTTATATTTTTTTTTTTTTGGTTTTTTTTTTTTTTATATACTAATGTAGTTATTTAAACTCCTTATAAAACAAGCGTTTTTAGGAGTTTAAAAAATACATCCCACTCACATCTGGCTCATATCCATTGTTATCCTGAGTTTGTGGTTGCTGGCTGCTGTTCTTGCCGTTGATCTTCCTTATCATGGAAGTTTATATTGAACGACTGTCCGCAAGGCCCCAACACCTCCAGTGAGCAGTTTTTTAATTGCTCCACATCCTCATCATCCAGCCTAGTAACAAGGCGTTTCGGCAGATACACTACACAATCCTAGAGCTCCACCGAAATTTGCTCCCCGAATCGAGTAGTACACCTGTTCGCTTTAACTATCGGGAATCTTTTTTTCATTGACAGCTTCGAAATGCTGCAAATCGGCTTTTTCTCCTCAGCCTGCTTCAAAGCATTTTTTATTTTATTTAAAAAAGACATACTTTTATGTGGGGTGTGAGAACTCCTAGAACGCCGCACCACAAATAAAAGATGTTAATCTTTTTCCGACTTCTTTATAAATAAAAGACAATTTTGTTTTATTATTCACATTTAATATTAATCAAGATTATTGTTTTCTTATTCACATTTAGTATTAATCAAGATCACTTTAATTTAAATTGTTTCATTTACATTAAATAAAAGAAAGAACGAAAGAAGGAAAACTCAATATTTAGGGAATTAATTAATTCTTACGTATTGACACGTCGACTGCAGGAAACTAACTAACTCAATTTTTCGTGTTCTATGTAGATCAGTCGTGGTTCGTTCGTTTTTGTTAGTATGTACCGTCGCCTTCGTTGGTATGTACCGTCGCCCTCGTTGGTATGTACCGTCGTGTCGTATTATTTGGTGTGTGCCTAACATAGAGATCCTATATTTATATAAAATTGAAAATGTTCGTTAATATGTTGATCACACGAATGAACTGTTTTGAAACTGAAATACCAGCCTGGTTTTATACTCAAGATCAGTTTTCTAAAAATTATGTAGGTTTATATGTATATAAATATAACGTTTTGGTCATCATGAGGATAGCTTGTTGTTGATGATGACTACAAACAAAGTGTAAGTTCCCCTTTTTCTTAAAAGATAATTCCTTTTCTTAAAATATACACTATTCATAGCTTATATGGTGTTATTTCCAGAAAATAAAGTTCCTCTTTCTGTACATGTCAAATAACAGTTTGGTTTTATGTATATAACGACCCAGCATATAGATACACATACACTGCACCACGCGACTATATTTTTTAACACTGTAAAAACGAGAACTATTTCTGATCCAAGACCAGTTAAGGCTAAATTCTGAAGTACAATATCTTTCTTAAGCTACTTTATAATAATAACATAACTGGATGGGGTGATGTCATCTTCGGGAATCTGGAGTATTCAATTACAAGCATGATTGAACTTATTCAAGATTTAATATTTGGAACGTGATTAGTAAGCTTCTTTTTTCTAAGATGCTGGTGGTTGTCGCCAAGTGCTTTGACAGCGGTTTTTCAATTATGTTTGAATGGCAAATACGTGCCTTAACTTGCATTATTCTCTCATATAATCTTTTTTCTCACTCTTGAATCTTTCATGTGTGTGTGTGTTCTGTTTACCAATCAACTTAGAATATTTTCTCTTCTTCACGTATTACATAACACACCAGAATATACAAGCACTAACACTATCCATGCTATGTATTTAACGCTGATGGTACCAGGGGTAAGCAAAAGTAAGCAACAAGAAAACAAACCAAACCAAAAACACACAGAGGAGAAGAAAATATCGTGAATACGTATATGGCACTGAGAAAGATTTGAAAAATATACACCAAGCGTTTGATCACACAAAGAGTACAGTTGATCCTTTTTTTTTATATAGAAAACACAATGACTCAGGTAGGATTTTTTTTCGGCGCCCGATCTCACTTCTGATATGTTAAATTCGAATAAAAATCTAATGCTTTGCTAACTCGCTCTTCCTGGTCAGATGCACACCGAGAACTAAATGTAAAATGTAATACTCGTCGTTTAGACTTAGAATTTTGACCATTTGTTTGTTTTTTGTTTTCAATAACTTTTGAAAATCAGATAACGCCATTTCCTACAATTAATCTCTATGAAACTAGATTTTTTAATGTTTTTGGATTTTAAAAATTTTGCTGGTACAAATTGCCATAGAGAATTGCTGTTGAAGCATCTTATTAGTTTCGATGGATCTCAAGTGACAGCTGCGTCTGATGACCGTTGTAATGTAGGCTTTTGCTTTGAGAGCTGAATTTTACTAAAATCCTTCAAAAGCTGGTGTTTGGTGGGAAAACATTGCAATCTTGCTTGGTATCAAAAGTATGGGTGTACTCGAAAGTACTATGTTTTGGTCGGTTCGGGATCAGTGCGGAGGGCGGGCTAAAGTGGGCTGTACAATGAAATTTAAGCACAAAAAAAAATACAATGTTTTTAATATGATTAAATTTTTTATTTATTTTATTTAAACTTGATAGGTTTTACAGTGTTAATGTGATACATACATTATGTATGTATATACATATTCACTCATATTGGAATATTCTTATATTCGCATGTATATGTGGTCTTCGAATCAGCACAAATAAATCTTTTTGTATCACTACAACTTAATGCTAACTTATTGATATTTTCAGTATATATTTTATGATTTCTACTTCTAAAGTTATACATTGATCTATATTGATCTTGTTTCTTAATTAAACAATTTCTATAATCTCTTAATTCTAAATTATTTGTTACATATTTTTTAATACCTTTCGCCTTTTTTGTAACCTCACCGGTATTTACTCTATAGCAACATATTTTTGCACGTAACCCAACGAAATTTAACATTATTCTCGAGTTATTCTCATCTTTAAATAGACCTATTTCCTTGTCATTATTTAAGGGAAAGTTGTGGATATTGTTGGGAGGATACTCAGAAGTATCAAATCTAGATCTATCAGGATTTATTACGTCATCTTAGATATCAGCATAAAAATCGTCTGTAAATATGGAATAGATGAAAGAATCTGTATCCATATAGTTCAAACGAATTTTGTTGTTAAATTTTGGTTTCATGTAGTCGTAGTGAAAGTCGTACATTAACCACTTTGATAGTTCAAGAACAACAAAGTCCAAGTTAATTGGTTTATCGAGTTTGATACTCCCTTTCTTTATTTCAATAGCACACATATTCGGTGAAAATATGTTACTACTATGAAAATTCGGATGAGCAATCAGCTTTCTTGCTGAAAATTGGTTTCTTATTGCATGCCACTCAGAAACAATTTTTACATCTCTACGTTTTTTAACATTTTCCATGGTCTTACCATAAACGCTATTATTCATCAATTTAAAAAAATCTTTTTCAAACTTATTTTTGGCTACTTTTCTGTATTCAGTGTTAAGCAAAATATATTTCTGAAGCCAGTTTGATTGATTAAACGTCATGACTCTGTGCACTTTAGTCACTATTAATCCATTAGACACACACTGCTGTAAGTTTCTTAAATGGATTGTGAATTTTTTTCTCGAATTGAGATGAGCAATAAGTTTAGGAATATTACATCCCGAGGTAATTATATTTTCAGGGCAGAATGGAAGATCATTATGCAAATCGTGGATACAAGATGGGTAATCTAAGTCTACTTCCAATACATATCCAACATTATCGTCTTTAATGTTGGATATATACTCAGTTGTATATAACTCAGAATTATCCCACTGAAAATTACCATAGGGAAGGGGTTGTGACATAGCCCATCCATATAAATTATTAGCATCCAGGTACATTAAATATTCCGATGCTTTATTTGGATCATAGCTAGACATATATTTATTATTAGCAACGGCATCTCTGTGACTGCACTGACACAACCCACCACCTTTAGAGCATGATTATAATCCCCACCTAAATTTTAATTTGTGAGATTCTCTCTTTTGAAAAACACTCTTGGTGTTTTCAAGTCTTCAAGAGATAAATTATTTGCTAAAGAAGCAAGGCTTGATTGAAGAAATCTATTTGAATCTAAAAATCTTTTTTCACCCAAATAAATTCTTTTAGACAGGGATATATAATTCTCCTTGAATTTTTGCGAGACTTAATAAACATAATGACAATCATAGCCCGAGAAATTATGAAAGAGAACTGGGAAAAATTTTGGGACACGAAAATCTAAATTACACTTCACATGTGCAGGTCCTATAAATATACCAGTGAGATGGCAATGGTTCCTTACTCTAAGTTCGCTTTCCTTAAAACTTAATTTACAAATTGTACAAAATGGATTGTTTGCTTGATACTTTGTTTCTGCATCCGTCAGTGGATTCATTGGCTTCGGTTTCTCTAACACATCCTGATATAAGGCAGTTAAATCCGATGTCAGCATTTCAATAAATTTATCTAGTGATTTTCGTCCTAAAAGAAAGGAAGGAAAAAATTATTATTCATATCTTTTAAAATAATAAAATGTGGATTAAATAAATGGTTTATAACAAATTAAATGTAAGTACTCACCAACAAATGTCACTTGCTTATCAAGTTTTTCATTGAAGCTGCACTTGATGAATTAGGAGAAGGCACAAGGTATATGTTGCTGGACAGCTGTTGTTGATGAAAATTTAGGGTCGGATGTTTGGTGGCTTATCGGAGCTAGGATGGTATCAAAGTCAGCGTACACTACTAGTGGAACTTGAAGTTGTCTTCCATAATTTTTGACATAAATATTTGTGTTATCTCCCTCTGGCAACAACATTCGCTTTTGTGGTTTTCAAATTTAGTCTTACTAGCAAAATGTTGTAGACATCCGTTACAGAGATGCATTTGATGTTCTTTACCCGAAATTTGACTGCACATTAAGCTAAAGATATATTTGATATAAACCTAGTGAGTTCTACGATCAATATTTATACAATACATCAAATTAATGTGTATATTCTGCTCCTTTTGTGTATGATATAATGGACCAATGATTTGAACATTTTTCTTTTTATCATTAAATTCATATCCAAACACATTCACACTTATCTCTGGGTTGTTTTTTTCAAATATTTTCGCATCTTTTAATACCAGAGGGAACTGCAAATTTTCAAAGCTGATTAGTTTACCACGTACATCAATCAACTCATCTGTTATGTTTGTGATATTATACGAACTAGTTCTCGAGCGATTAATCGTAACTTCTGTGCTTAGAGCAGATATGATGCTCCATTTAAAATAATATTCGTCATTAGTTTGAACATTGATACAGGCGTTCTTTTATATCAATTGAGGTGGTAGCTTGAAATATGAAGATCCACTAATAGGTCTATATTTATTAATGTTTACCTCTATCCTTAAAAATGACAATAAAGCCCATCCACTGTCTTTACATTGGAGTTCCTCCAATTTATTTTTTATTTCAGCATACATTTTTTCGAGATGATCATCCAATTCATCTTCTGATACTATACTAGCATTTTGGTTTGCATGCTTTTAGTGGCAATAATTGCACTGTCAGGAACATCCGAATGTTTTATAAATTCACCAAACACATCGAGATTGACTTTAAATGAATTCACCGCTTGAATTTCCTCTTGTAAATGCCCCATAATTATAGGGTGCTTCTTATCAACAAGCATCTTAATGTCAAGAATGCTTTCATCCACATTTTTAATGGAGAAAGTCCTAATTCTTTTGTTGAAAGCGGATTCAATCAGGCTAACACTATCTGTAACGAGAACTTTAGCCTTATTCTTATGTGTATTTTTACGTTGATGATGAGACAATTTCATGACATCAACGTCTTCTTCACAAATGCCAAATCTCTTAAAGTCAAGTTTCAGCTTTTTTATTGCAGTATCAGACGATGTTGTTGGTTTCGGAGAAATATCTCTCTTTCTTGAAGTACCCACCATCATACCTTCTCCACTCCTCTCCGATGAACATTCAGCAACAAGTGATGTTGAAGGTCTTAGAAAACTCTGCCTTCATTCGAAATTCATTATTTTTGATATATCAGCAACCTCAGTAACTTCAGTTATGAAATGTACAATTCCTTTATGGCGAAGCAAAACATCTTTTCGCGAAAAGTTTTGTTGGCAGAAATTACACTTTATTTCAATTTTACGCTCACTATGGAGAGAATTATGTCTCACCAAATTCCTTTTATTTGCAAAGGATTTTAAACAAACTTGACACTTATACATTTTGAAAGAAATAACTTTTTTTTTTTAATTAAACAACGTTTTTCTGTCTACAGTTAAAATTGAATGGAACGTTTAAAATCTGAGTTCCCTTTTATATATACGTATTAGGACACTATCAAATCATTACAAAGTTAGGAAAAAAATAAAAAAAAAATGTACGAGTATGTATCCTGAATTCACTATCACTTGTTAGAAAAATACCTCTCCCATATATCATTCAAACTAATGGGATAATAAAACGTCGTTGTACGTTCTGAACCTCTTTGTACGTTCTAAACCTAGTTGTCATAGTTCTAATCCTATTAAATTGTCACACGAAATCTTTTAAATATTCTTTTATAGCATTTGCTATTGAAATAGCCAATAAGTCCTCTAACTCAATTAAACCAAAAAATGAGTATTTGATTGTATTTACTTCAAGGTGCCGTGCAACAAGAACCAAACATCATGACATCAACGTCTTCTTCACAAACGCCACATCTCTTAAAGTCAACTTTCAGCTTTTTTATTGCAGTATCAGATGATGTTGTTGGTTTCGGAGAAATATCTCTCTTTCTTGAAGTACCCACCATCATACCTTCTCCACTCCTCTCCGATGAACATTCAGCAACAAGTGATGTTGAAGGTCTTAGAAAACTCTGCCTTCATTCGAAATTCATTATTTTTGATATATCAGCAACCTCAGTAACTTCAGTTATGAAATGTACAATTCCTTTATGGCGAAGCAAAACATCTTTTCGCGAAAAGTTTTGTTGGCAGAAATTACACTTTATTTCAATTTTACGCTCACTATGGAGAGAATTATGTCTCACCAAATTCCTTTTATTTGCAAAGGATTTTAAACAAACTTGACACTTATACATTTTGAAAGAAATAACTTTTTTTTTAATCAAACAACGTTTTTCTGTCTACAGTTAAAACTGAATGGAACGTTTAAAATCTGAGTTCCCTTTTATATACGTATTAGGACGCTATCAAATCATTACAAAATTAGAAAAAAATAAAAAAAATTCATGAGTTCTCGAAAAAAGCTTAGGTAATCCAAAGAATTTGCCAATGACCGTGAATACTGGTTCTGTTGATTCTTGTCTTTGGAAGTTGTTCCATTTCTCGTAATCAATATGATTGGCTATCGTTATGTGTTTATAGTCTAATGACCCTTGACCTGTGGTGTTTGTCAGCATCTTCTTAATTAAAGTAGTTTGATCATCCGCCATGGTGAGACCTTTAAAAAGTGGTATGACATTTTGCTTAATCAAATACTCGGTAAATACAAAGTATTCTCATCACTTGTTAGAAAAATACCTCTCCCATATATTATTTAAACTAATGGGATAATAAAACGTCGTTGTACGTTTTGAACCTCTTTGTACGTTCTAAACCAGTTGTCAAAGTCCTAATCCTATTAAATTGTCACACGAAATCTTTAATTCTATTAAATATTCTTTTATAGCATTTGCTATTGAAATAGCCAATGGAGTCCTCTAACTCAATTAAACCAAAAAATGAATCTTTGATTGTATTTACTTCAAGGTGCCGTGCAACAAGAACCAAACACTTTTTCCAGCTAATGTCAGTGCTTTCGTCAATTATTAGCGAAAGTAATTTTCCTGCAGTTTTTCTGCTAAATACTTTTTTCTATACTTGGATATAAGCTCAACTAATTCTTTTGCCTTTGTTGAGCAACACTTGATTTTGGTTGGCGTTGGATTTGAAACTCAAATTGATTTGAACACAAAAAAAATTATATCGAATTATTTCATGCAAAATATTTCTAAATTAATTAAAAATCAGAGACTTCTTCTTTCAGCAAAAACTTTATTAATTCTATAGGTAGTCAATACTCGAATGAAAGACATTACTAAGTAATACAAAATAATATATTTACATTAATGTTAAAGTGTATGAAAATGTCTTAAAAATCTTTGGATTATTTTTCCTAGAACAATATAACCATAACCATATAACACTCGCTGAATATGAATAATGTTCATTAATTTAGATAGGCTTACTTTTTAATTAGGTATTTAATTATTTTTAAAACGTAACAGATCGCCCGAAATCCAAAATATACTTTAATAATTTAAGCAAAACAAACAAGAACACAAAACCACAACAAGACAAACAAAATTTTTACAGTTGTTCAGTTTCACAAACTCTCAAACACACATAATATCATACCAATGAGAACGAAATGAACGAGAAACGAAGAGAAAATAAATGAGATCATTCAGAACAGTATACAATTTTAGATTCAGTTCATTGTCAGGGTTGGTTGGAAAATTGAATAACACAGGGTTGTAATTTACTTTTGTGAGATTCGACTAAAATTTTTTTGAATTTTTCAGAGTGAAAAAAGGAGTAGATTTCAAAAAATCGTAGTGGTGGAGTAGATTTTTTTTTTCAAAACTGGAGTAGATTTACTCCGATTGGAGTAAGGTTCTAACGCTGGATCTGACGATTGAAGTTGAGAACTCTTTCTCTATAGATGTCAAAAGCAGAGGCAATCCCTAGCTCATTGGGAAACGTTATATTGTTGACCTCTAGTTTTTTGGCATGAGAATTTTTGTTTCCTACGAATGAAGAATGTCAGTCAACGACTTCATATTTAATATTATTATATTATTTTTTTGTTTGGATTTCACAAATTCCCAGTCATGAAGTTGATAATCCGGATGAGTTAGTAAGCTTTTTTCAATCGCTAAAGTAGTTACACAGTGTTCTTTTTTTTTTTCTTTAGGATATAAATGATTCAGGCAACTTTCTATTCTTAAATTATTAACTTTGATTTACTCAAAAGTACTCCCCTAAGATCATACCGAATGAGGAAGTACAACATTTTTTCCGTTTATGGCTGGCTCGAAATAAATCACTTTAAATCTCAATAGTTTTCATTTCAGTAGGTCTTATCTATGCAGTTTATATTTATTCGGTTTTAATATAATTTTAAAAATATAAAATATTTAGACAATAGTACGAGTACAGATGTCAAATCAAAGTAATTAAATTTTATACAAAAATTAAATGACAGACAAAAAAATATTTCCTTCCTCACGAGCAATGACAGGTGTAATGTTGATTTGGATTCAACTTAAGGAAGCGTTTACATTTAAAAAAAAAATGCTTACAAAATGGAAAATACTTAAACGAGCCAAGTTATTGCAAAAATAAAAGTAATTGCTGAAAAATGTTGTTCACTCTTAAAGTTGTATATAGTTTTTTTTTTTTTTTTTTTAACAAGAAATATCAAGTATTTTTGAAAGTTTTCCGATTATTGTTCTTAAATAAAAATGGAAATTATACAGTACCATATAGCAATTTTTCACGTTGTAAACATAATTTTTGATTTCTTTTTTGGTTGTCGCTTACTCATGCAATATTTTAATTACTTATACCTTTTTTGTAAATAAGCCATACTGTACCTAAGCTCATTTTATTTGTTATTAGTTTAATAAAAAAAAACACATCAACAAATTTAATACATAAATCAATAAGTGTCCTTCTGAAACCAACTAGTCTAATAGTTTAAAAATTATTCTGTTCCTTAATTTTAACCCTGTTTCATATTAGTCCAAATAAAATTAAGTACCAAATACGATTTACGATTTATAATAAAATAAATGTATTTCTTACAAAATAGGTTGGCAGATTCCCTTACAATAAAACAAACCTATTTATGATCGTTATCGCAATAGTAGCATGTGTATGTATAACAATAACAACTGTTATAAAAATCACCTTCGGCTTCTTTCCATAATGATTACATGTACTTATAAATTGTAAAACAAAAATGTAAACATGAAATCAAATAATAATGTTAATACAAGTTTATTGAAATGTTTCTTAACTGCAAATGCATTTCCCTTGTTAAAGTTAATTTTAAATTTAAAAACAAAAAAAAAGAACTGTTAACACAAAATCTTTTTTTAAACTAGAAAAGAAAATTTATTATTTATTGAACAAAAAAAAAAAGAACTGTAAACACAAAAACTTAATTTTAAATTATAAACAATTGTAAATTATAGAACAAAAAAAATAAATGTAAACACAAAAACTACCTTTTAAAATGTATGTATTTATTTATAAAAAACTTAGTCTTTAAGTACACATTTTGTTAACAATGTTTTCAATAAATTAATATTTATATAAAATTCAAATGAAGTGAGTTAATGTCTATTCTTAAATTTAAATGTCTTTCTTTGGCGATATCATCAAACACAGAAGTTTTTTGTCTTTCTACTTTATAACTGACATGGCAGATTGATTGCTTACTCTAACGCTGGTATAACGTATAGGTGCTATACCATAATCATCACGTTTCAGTCGGCGGTGTATGAAGACAATTGAAAATCCTACAAGCACACCTACAAATAGAACCAATGATATTGTGACAACAGTCGATACAATGTACCCGCGACGCAAGAATTTTGGTGGGTCCACCTGTTCTGGTACTATATATGTCTCAGGTAGATTGCAAACAAACTCGGATGTCAAATTCGAAATTCGAATGCCAGAAAGTCCAAAAGGCCAATGGCATCGTGCATGTTTGTCGTTTTTAAATACTTCTTTGCCACAAAATTCAAGAATTCTCATCAGTTTACAATCACACGTCCAGGGATTGCCAACAACTTCTATAGATTGCAACTTTGGCCATTGCGCGGTAAAGTTTTTAGGCAACTCAGTAGAGAGATCTACATTGATGCTGACAGTTTCCAATTTGCAATAAGAGACATCCAACTGCAACAAAGAGAGAATTGCTTAGGTTTAAGA
This sequence comes from Chrysotoxum bicinctum, assembly GCA_911387755.1. NCBI lineage: Eukaryota > Metazoa > Arthropoda > Insecta > Diptera > Syrphidae > Chrysotoxum > Chrysotoxum bicinctum. The sequence continues at coordinate 201,511,255 of OU426988.1, read as the reverse complement.
TTCTTCCGGAAGGTATTGTATATTATGAATTATAATTTTTAATTAATATTTACCGTAGTTAAATTTCTGCAATGTAGAAGACCATCGATGTCGATAGAACTGAGGTAAGGATTTCGACTGCAGTATAAATATTCCAAGGATTCCAAATGGCTGAAAGTATCTTTGTCGATTGCGGTAAGTTCATTCATAGAACTAATATTTAATTTTTTTAAAACCTTAAGGCCGTTGAAGTTAGCTTCATTTAAAGACTTAACAGGATTACCCGCAAAGTTGAAATACTCCAAAGTTCGACCAATTAAGTTTAAATTTATTGGCATTGTCTTAAGCTTGTTGCCTTGTAGCAATAGTGAATTTAAGGATATGAGATCTTTGAACAATGTTGACGGTAAAGACTCCAAACCATTGTATGAGAGATCGAGAAACTGAAATTTTAATAAAAATAAAAAAAAATGGTTTTTAGTTAGTTTAAGTAAACAAAATAACTTCAGGAAAGCTTTACGGAATTTCAAAACATGTACCACTAATTGGGACTTAAAGAAGAAAAACGGAAGTAAACACTAACATCTAGATAAACATGGTTCCCTGAAAATTAAGGATCGCGGGAAAGAGAACAAATTTTTTTTCAGAGCTACCGACATACCTACATAAATGTATCTCCTCCTACTTCAGTTGTTAATTATTGGTAGCTACATATTTAAGAAAGTTCTGGGGTCGGTCCCAAAAATTAGCAGGTTTGTAACTATTTTTATGTTGTATTTTTGGTCTTCCTTTTCAAACAAAAAAAATACAGTGTCTGTTGTTTTTTGTGGACATAGATTTGAGATTTAGTTAAGTTTGGTGCCGTGAAATAAGGCCAACTTTCAAAAATTGGCCTCATTGCACTTAGATAAAGTGAAATAAGGCCAATTTTCAGTAGTTGGACAACGTGAAATAAGGCCAAATGATTTTGAGAAATAAGACCAAATTGGTCTTATTGCACTTTTTGAAAGCGTAATAAGAGCAACTGAATGTGGTGCCGTGACATTATGCCAAGAGACATAAGACCAAATTTGAATACTTGGCCTTATGTCACTTTACAAAAGCGACATTAGACCAATTTTTAAGAGTTGGCCTTAAGTCACTTTTGCCAAGTGACATTATGCCAATTTGGCCTGGGTCGACGTTCTGGGTTTTCTTGGGCAACACTACCTTGGGTGGACCGCTTTGCGGGTTTTCAGTTCGCTTAGGGTATGTTCAGTCGCCAGGCAGGCGCCTGTAGCTACAGTGTTTCTTGGGCAACAGTACATAACTGTTAGTTGTTTACTTCAATTAATGTAAAATACAAAACTGTTGCTACAGGCGCCTGCCTGGCAACTGAACATACCCTAAGCGGAGCAACGGAGTTGCGTGAGCGGTTGTGAGCCCCGAAAAGGGAGTTAAAATCCTGAAAACCCGCGAAGCGGGCCACCCAAGGTACTTTTGCACAAGAAAACCAAGAACGTCGGCCCTCGATAAACAATTATGTATTATACGAATCTAACGGCAAAAACAACTTTTTTTATTTTTAACGAAACATTTTATGCTTGGCCTTGTGTCACAAACAGATTTGGCCTTATGTCACTTTGTAAAGGCGACATAAGGTCAAGTCCTAAAATTTGGCCTTAAGGTCAACTCTTGAAATTTGGTCTAATGTCGCTTTTGTAATAGTGACATAAGGCCAAATTTTTTTATGAAATAAATATAAAAATGCAGTTCGGCCTTATTTCGCTTTGTCAAAGTGCAATAATACCAACTGTTGAAAGTGAAATAAGACCAATTTGGCCTTACTTCGCTTTGTAAAAGTGCAATAAGACCAACTGCTGAAAATTGGCCTAATTTCACTTTGTAAAAGTGCAATAAGGCCAATTTTAGAAAGTTGGCCTTATTTCACGGCACCTTATTTCACGGCACCTACAAATTTGTAACGAAATGAGTAGAGTCATTGGTAATACCTACAATATCGCACATAATATTTTTTTATCAAAATAGTTAGAGCCGTTCCCGCAAAAGGTAAGAAGTTTAAAGCCCACTTTTGGTTTATACTTAATTTCAACAATAAATTTGGTTTCACAGTGTCATTTAAACTTTGAAAAGAGTTCATTCCGTAGTTTAAGTTAAACGACACTATTGTGCTGTTTAAACCTCAGTTCAACAGTCACTTCAGACAAAATAGAATTTATTTTCATTTTTAATTTTTGTTTTTTTTTAAATTTTGTTTCCTTTGTTTCCTGGCCACAACTAAAACAAAGCAAACTTTCCTTGTTTGTTTATTCTTAGAGTTAGATAGAAAGAGAACACAATTAACTTAAACTACGTTCTATTGAACTAAAGTTCAGATTAGACTGTGCAATCGGACGAGTTGAACTTCAAATTTAAACTCCAGTTTACAGCTGAACTTAAGTTTAAACTTTCACATTGAAACTGGGGGTAAAGCTAGGACCGCACTTGCGATTTCAATCGCACGATTTTTTAGTCGAAAAAATAGAACACATGAATTTAAATGAGAATGAACGCACTTGCTACCAACAAATCATGACGATTTAAAAGTCGCAATTTGTTTCATTTTTCTTGCGATGCGATTGTCGTAAACTTAAATGAAACACATGTACTCAAATGGATATGCCCGCACTTGCGATTTAAATTACTACGACTTAAAAATCGTAGTCGCAAAGAGAAATTGGCATGCACGCACTTGCGATTTTTAATCCACGATTTTTTAGTCGCAAAAAGTAAGACACATGGCCTTAAATGTGAATGCACGCACATGCGACTTAAAAATCGCAGCGATTATAAAAATGAAACAAGTTCTATTTTTTCAAGCGATTTTTCTGTCGCTACTTATTTGTAGCAAGTGCGTGCACTCACATAATAAGTAGTGTGTTTTATTTCTCGCGATTAAATAATCGCGCGGCAAAAAATCGCAAGTGCGTGCATGACAATAATTTGTAGCGACTACGACTTTTTAATCGCCTCGACGAAAAATCGCAAGTGCGGTCCTAGCCTAAGAGTTACCTGGGCAAAACGTACTTTGGAATTGAGGTCACTTGAGCTTTCAATCGAATTAAATTCAATCACTCCACTTAAACCGAAATAATTTTCATATTTCATATATCTTCATTAAGGTAAGAGTTATGTTTATGAAAATAGAAAACAAATTTCAACCAAATACGATACAAAAAGAAATTGGAAGTCCATATAGTCATGTCAAGTATATCCTCGAAAATAGTTCATAAGCTTAAATTAATAAATTGATACCTGATTACAAGAACTATTTAGTTATCATGATATTGTATCTCTAAAATATTTCAGCAAAATTGTTTTTTAATTGTAAAGCTTCCTAGGCTACAGCCAGTATCCTTTGTTGTGTGGACGAAAAACCAAAATCAACGCCATCCTACTCCATAGCACCACGCCAGCCGGCGAAGCAATGCAAGTTTGGAAAAATTCTATATTCATTACCCAGAAAATCCACTTAAAATAAATGATTGCAAGAAATGATAGTCATAAAGTCAAAATTTCTTGTTGAGTCCCCTTATTTTGTTTTGTTTTATTTTCAGACAGAAGAAATAAATGAAGAGATAAGTTTCGAAGTTTCTTGAACTTTTGAACTTCACCAGACTTCGCACAGAAATTATGACCTGTAAGGTAAGATGTGATTTGATACTCTTTTTTTTACCATTTACACAATGTTTTTTTACTCAAGGAAATTGTTTGGTATTTGGTTGTTCGTAAGCAGAAACTAATGTGAATTGATGAATTTTTGTGTATATTTTAATTATTTTAAATTTGAATAAACAGAATTACAATCTTATCAAACTTAAAATGTGTTTTTTAATGCCATTCTACAGACATTTTTGTAGTGGCTTCCATTTTCTCAAAGTAAGTAATTAGATAATTAATCAAAATGGATTGACCAAAAAAGGTGCTTCGTTTTATATTCTTCCCGTTTTGCCTCTTTAAGGTTTTCAAATACCTTTACCGCTAAGATCTAACAACGTTATTTACCTGGGAAAATAATGGCGAAAATAAAATACTATGACATAATTTGCCCAAATGGTTAAAGAAATAAAAACTTCAGAAATCATGTGAAATAATGTCCGAATTAATTATTGCTAATGGAGGCGCGGCTTTTTGCACATTTAATTTATATTTTAAAGTTGGTGTGCGCTTCAATTAAACTCATACTAAAATCATGTCAAATGTCATTTTGTCTGAGCCTAAATGATTGCAAGAAATGAAATGTGTCAAGTAGTCAATATCTCTTGCGCAATCCGCTTATGTCTGGATGTTTTTTTTTATTTCCAATAATAAATTTCTATATTATGTAAGTTTCTTCTCACAAGCTGTCGATAAGTGTGAGGAGTTTGTAAGCAATAGGATTTAGGAATAAGAAATAACAGTCATCATTTTGGAAATTTCTGAAAGTCCTATTCCTAATGGGACCTAGAAAATATCTGCCATTTAAATGGAAATTGGCATGATCATGTTCACCCCATGTTCGCTTTTGAGAGTAATCCAAAATGAAACTCGTCGGAACCAAGTTATTTTATCATTATGATCCGCCGCACTTTTTTGAATCAGCCTATAGTTTTGTATATACATAGTCAAAATCCACCTCCTCACATTGTTGATTTCATACACCTGATTTTGTCAACAATTTTGTTTAATTTAAAAATTATTTAAATCGCATTCGAACTGACCTATATCCATATCATGCTAAAGTATCTCGATGATTTGTCATCGTTAAGCACAAATGAAACTTTCTTTATCTCACTTCCACTTTATAAGAAAAATAAGGTGCTGTCAAAGTTAATCTTCTACTGTGGTGGAAACACCATATTAATCTCTTGGCTTAAATCTAGGATTATTTTTTGGTAAAAACTTAGCATAACACTTCGGTATTTTGACAGTTGGTGAAGGACATCGAATAACATTTCAATAACAAAAATAATATTTCTGTCCTTCATTGTTCTCGTTCTTCTGTGTAATGGCAAGACTAAACGTCAGTTGCGCTTGTAAGTTAGTATTATGAAAATAATGGCAGCACTTTGACCCCTTAGAGCTTAGACGATAAAGTTATAAATCTAAAAATAAAATGGAAGAAAGTTACCCTTATTTTGAACAAAAAAACCGATATTGTGAACTCGATACTTAGTAAGGAATTGAACACTAATTTAAATGCCATCAATCTTTCATGTTGAACCCGTTTACGGTATTTTTGAACTCCGTTTTACATATGTATCCATAAAAAAAACGACAGAAGAATTTCGTCTAGAAATTCGTTGATTGTTTAATACATTAAAACTTTACAATAACCTTTTTAAGACTGGTATACTAGTATTCTAATTAGGTGCACAATCGGCATACCAGTATACAATAATAAATACGCAGCCTTATTTTGAGATTCGAACGAATAGCTAATTCGATAGAATAGATACTTTCATTCGAATGAACTATCCATATTTTGACATTCGAACGAAAAATGTTCATTGTCGAATGATTGCATAAAATGAACCTCAATTAAATTCATTTTCGAAATCAGCTGTTTGAAATTTACTGACATTTCTATCTGATTTAGTATGACCAAGCTGTTTTTTTTTTGATAATTTTTATTTCAAAAAAAAATATGGTCTAAAAATAAAACTTTATTATTTAAGAAAAATAAAGTAAAGATAAGTGATGCTAACGGCCCGGTAAAGTTTGAATTTGAATACATCAATAAAAACTGACATTTTCAAATTTTGGAGCATTTAGAAAACAGTATGGTAAGTTTATTGATATCAAAAAGATGTTAAATAAGGGTAAAACTTCCCTGAATAATAAAATAATTGATTTATGTTTTAATTTTCATGTAAACTAATTTTGTTTTCCAAATTGATAAACAAAAAAAGAAGGCAACTTCAAAGCCACTTAATTTACACAAATCTGGTCACACTTGATTTTTGAACTACCATTTGTAAATTGTTTTATGAAAATAATTGATAAATTGAAGCCAGACGTTAAAAAATCAAAATGGCATTTGTTTTATGTATGAACAGAGAAAACGGTGAAGAGCAGTTGTATAGGAGAAGGATAATGGATGCATCACATCCATTTTATGCATCCAATACTACTAACATTATACTAAACTTACATGTTTTATGAATCTATTCGCCAGAAAAAATTGAACGAGAATGAAATGACATTTCTTTCGAGCGATTCGAAAGTGAAAATTTGCTTAGTTTTCGAAAGATAAATGAACTTTCCATTGATAACGTGAACTTTCGAATCGTTCGAATCTCAAAATACAAATTATTCGAATTCGACATACTTTCTAATGAAATCGAATGTCAAAATAAGGCTGACGGTGTCATCAGAAAGCACTAATGGCGGTTTCAATTGGTCAGCAAATGACAGTTCTGTTTAAAAGAGTAGAAAATGGCCGTGTTCAAACAACTGTTGGAGAAAAAAAACTCAAGCTATCCTAAAAATATTGGTATCCAAAGCTATCCTATAAGAAATTTAGAAAACAGGTGATTAAACATCAAATTTGGATTTGTTATTTGGGTAGAGTTGTTTCAGAAATAAAGTTATTAAAAATGAATTAATCAAATTTTGCTTTTTTGTTAATATTTTATGTACACAGCTATTAAAAAACTAAATACATAAATCAAAAATATTAATTTCTGATTCAGAATTCGCCAACAGGAAAAGATTTTTATTAATTTTTCTGTGTATCAGCGCTTTTTGACACCAAATCTATCCAACCCAATTTTGGTCCGGCTTAATAAAGAACTATAATAGATACTAACCTATTCTAAATAGCCTATCCAAGTGAATCCGCGACCAATGTATCTGAATTTGATTTCAGAATCAAATGTCGTTTTTATTGGTTTCAAAAACTCTTTCGAATGTAGATTTTTCGAAACATTCCAATTTGACCTTATGTATCATCGCCTCTTATTGGTCTTTTCGCAAGAAAAACCAAACCAATCTAACCTCAATTTTCAGTAGAGGCGAAGGAAAATGTTAAGTTCCAAATATTAACCTAAAGATTTGTGTGTTTTTCGACTGGAGACTTTTCCTTATAACGAAATTGAGGTTTTATCTTAAAACATCTATTCAGAACCGAAGCACGCTAGAGAACTTTTTTTTGTAAATGAAAATGAACATGTTTTTATTATAAACTTACCTCTAAGGAAGTTGCAGAAGATATTGCAATAAAAGTGGTCGTGTCCATCATTTTCAAACTATTGTAGCCCAAATACAGTTTGGCAATATCTGGTGTATGTTCGAACAACAGCTTTTGCAATGAACTAATTTTATTGTGACTCAAATCGAGATCACGTAATTTAATCGGTTCATAGCCGGTATTTTTGTAGGGTCCTCGAAAAACATCCGGTGACAATGTATCCGATGTGAGTTCATTCCAACTTAAATCCAAACGAATTATGTTAGGTACATCCATAAATGTTGGGGCTTGTATGTCGGTAATGCTGCAATGTCTGCAGCTAAACGACAAACTTCCATTTGTGGCAGGCAATTGCTGTAAAAGTTGAATTTTGTTGCCAGAAAATGTTACAACTATCTCCACTCCTATAATATTTATAGACAATTTGAAATAGATTAATAATAATCTGAAGCATATTGTAGTTTTTCTTAACCTTGATGATTTAAACCAAACTCAGTTGGCCATCTCGCGAGGATATGATTGAAGTTCTTCATTGAACAGTCCAACATATGGTGATATTTTGTATCTTCGTCCTGTGCATTCATACAGGTACATGTTTCACAAATATTGGCTACATTTTGATAAGGTATATCTTCGTGCTGCGCGAATGTTGTTTGCAGGGAAATCACAGTTAACAATAAAACCTGAAAAAGAACACAGAATATTGTATTATTAAAAACTTTTTAATTCCTGCCTTTTGTACAGTTTTTTTTTATTATTTTTGATTAAAAAAACATAAAAATTAAAAATAACACTTTACAAAACATAAGCTGGTCTTACCGAAATGTATTTAAGGATTATTTTCTGTCCTCTTGAGAGGAAATGACACATCCTTCAAAAGTATCTCTTCTTATGAAAAGTGTCTATCACCTAATCCATTTGGACTCGGCAGACAATTTAAAGATCCCTCTATTTTTGGCTGACGAACTCGCCAAAAGTGGAACGACACTACTACATAACCTCATAAGGCAGTAAATGGAGTAAAACAAGCTGTGTGTGAGGTATTAACAATATTGGCGCACAATTTTAAACAGCCTATTATTAAGGTATTAGTATGATACTACTTAACAATTTGCTAACTTTATAGTAGTTTACTAACTCATTCTTAATTTTAAGCATTTTCCAACTAGTATTGTACTAAAAGAATTTTCTTAATAAATTGCTTCTGAACACACCTAAAACAATGACATTTTGTGTAAAAAAGTAAGTACACGAACCTTTGTTGATGTTTACAAATGTCAAATAGTCATATATGAAGCCAGCGCGATACTAAAACAATAAAGTAGGTATTCGATGATTTTAACTTTAATAAAAGGGTAGAGAAAGTATGATGCTATATTCGATTAAAATTTGCAAATTCGTTGTTTTAACCTAGTATCACACTAAAACAGCTTTAGCATCGTACTAATTCAATTAAAATTTTGTTTTTATTTTAAAGGCCATTTTGTGTGGAATATGACATCGTTCAAATGTCTGGCTCGGCTACTGAAGGTGGCACGGATGCGAGTGGTTCAATTTTCAATGACTCTTCCGTGTAAATCCGGCGAAATTTGAGCGATGGCCTGTGTTATGTTCACCTTAAGAATATCGGTCGATTTTAATTTATTTGCATAGACTTGAGGAAACTCCAAAAGAAAAAGTCTAGCGGAATCAAATCGTATGACCTTGGTGGCCAGTTTACGTCATCTCGGCGAGAGATAACCGTACCCTGAATCATGCAGAATGTCTATCGTGTTTTATGTGATTTAACCTTCAGAAGTTACTTTTAAAATTTCAATCAAATAAACCTAACTTAACGAAGAATTTATTTTTGCAAACTGACATCTGTCATTAAAATTGACAAAAGAAAAATATTTGCAAAATGACAAAAAAGTCATTTAATTAGTAATTATTTAATAAAAGAATTTATTTATTTTGATCTACACGCATATTATGATTTTTTATTTTGTCCCGGGCAATACATATGTTGAAATCCCAGGATTTTTCATCATTTTAGGCATTTGTTCCGCTGGGGTGTCGTGTAGAGCTCACCATTTACGGTGACCGCCTCACCAACCAGCGTCGTTTTCGAAAAAGTACGGATCAATGACACCGCCGCGCCGCCGGCCAAAATTATTCATACCAAGCGGTAATTTTTTGAGGATGTATTATCACTTGGTGAACCTCTTGTGTATTGGTGTAAACCCATTTTGCTTGTAAAACAGTGCGTCTCGTCGCTAAAGATGATTTTTCGAACAAAAATTGGGTTCTCTTCCAAACGCTCCGAAGCCCAGTCGGCGGACAAACGGCGTTGTTTTTGGTCATAAATTTTGAGATCTTGCGTCAAATGGATGGGTGTAGGCCCAAGTCCCGGCGCAAAATTTGCCAAGATGAAGTCTGCGAATGGCCGAGTTCTTGCGCATGGCGGTGAATCGACTGCCTCGAGTTCTTCTGTACTACCTATTTCACGAACCTCAGCGATGTTCTCGACCGATATTGCGTTCTTTTGACGTACGATTTTGGGCTGATTTATTACCGAACCCGCCGCTGGACACAAAATGTTGAAGAGTCAAGAAACACGCGCAATGTTTGATCTAACTCATTTTGATAATATAGTTTTATCATTTTGTGGTGATTTGACATCAGTAACTGAATAATAAACAGGCGATTTTACAGATGTCACCAAAACAACAAGGCCGCCAAAATCTAATCGTCCCGTCGCTACAGATAAAACTATAGATAAGACTTAAACCAAAAATGTCTAATATACTTCTTCAATCTGCCCGTATGATATTATTTGTCTCACCGAAACCTGGCTACATGTGGGAATAAATGATTCTGAAATGTTTGACGATTCTCATAGCTGTAAAATGTTCCTCCTTAAATTCTCCGTTAAATGTTCCTGTTTCACTTTACAATGAAATTCTCTGCATAAAAGTATCATTTAAAGACAAGAACCCGTATGTTATAATATTATATGTATAGATATAGTTCCTGGAAGCCCACAAGAGGTTTATTCCAAAGCCTTTGAATACTTAAGCTATGTGTATGATTTATTAGAATATTAGTATATGAAATCATTTGCCTTGGCGATTACAACCTTGCCAATATCGCTTGGACGCGCTGTCGAGACACAAATTTTATGTTACCAACTGGGTAACCTCAGATCCAACGACTCTAAACTAACTGATGATCTAACATCAAACGATATTTTAAATATTAATGGAAAACTGCTGGATTTAGTGTTTATTACCATTGACGACGAAATTACAATAAAAAAAATTCCACCGAGGATTTAGTGCCTGAAGATAACCATCACCCATCACTGATCTGTTCACTTTTTTGTTTTCTTAAATCAGTTCCCATAGTGATTGTAAAAACAAGGGCGCAAAATTTTAATTGAACTAGTACGATGCTAAAGCTGTTTTAGTATGATACTAGGCTAAAACAACAAATTTGCAAATTTTAATCGAATATAGCATCATACTTTCTCTACCCTTTTATTAAAGTTAAAATCATCGAATACTTACTTTATTTTTTTAGTATCGTGCAAGCTTCATATGATTCTTTGACATTTGCAAACATCAAAAAAGGTTTGTGCACTTACTTTTTTTCACGAAATGTCATTGTTTTAGGTGTGTTCAGAAGCAATTTTTTAAGAAAATTCTTTTAGTACGATACTAGTTAGAAAATGTTTAAAATTAAGAATGAGTTAGTAAACTACTATAAAGTTAGCAAATTGTTAAGTAGTATCATACTAATACCTTAATAATAGGCTGTTTAAAATTTTGCGCCAAGATCTTTAGTGACAGTTTGGTACGATAGTGAAATCAAAAGTCTAAGAAATCGAAAAAACAAGCCTACTTTTAAACTATGTATATCCAACCAACATAAAACAATTTTAAAAATAATTGTGAATCGAGGGATATTTTCAATTGAATATCTAGTTTAAAGTATCTTAATTACATCCAGAAGGGGCAAAGAGATCTGGAATGAATCAAGTGTTTATAGAACTTTATTAACAGCAAAAGAAAATTTTCTCCTTACCTGCCTGTATCACAGGCTATAACGCAACTTTTCACTGACTTCTTTCAACTGTAATACCTTAAAGTGTAATAAATCTAAAGAAATGTCTCAAAACTTTGACCATTTGAAATATTTTACTTACTTGACTGATATGAACTTTGGGATTGATATTGACAACGTTGTAAGTTTATATCTAACCTTGACGATAGCTGTATACAAGAGCCTGGTGGTTTACCCTCTACTATTTAAAAAAAAAACTGTACGTCACTTGTCATTGCCTTTCTCTATTCTATTTAATTTTTCAATGTCTTCATGTTCATTCCCATCTTTTTTGAAAAGTTCTTTCATAATCCCTCTATATAAAAATGGGAAAAAAGACGAAGTGAAAAACTACAGGCCTATTGCCAGAATATCTGTGATTCCTAAACTTTTTCAGGCTATTATTTGTGAAACGTTATGTTTTTATGTTAAATCATTTATTGTTCATAATCAGCATGGATTTATAAAAGGTCGATCTACTGTTTTAATAGAATTGGCTGAAAACTGTATTGATTCATTAAAAAACAATAAACAAGTAGATTGTGTATTTACTGATTTCAGTAAAGCCTTGACAGCTGTCACATCGAGGTTTGCTTTTTAAAAATTAGTATTTACGAATTCTTTGTAAGATGCATTTAATCTTATTTATTCGATAGATTTTATTCTGAGTTATTTAATGGTTGCGAATCCAATAAGTTTAAAATCAATTCAGGAATCCCACAGTTTAATCATTTGGGCCCTATCGTTTTAATTTTATTTATAAACGACTTACCATCTGCGTAAAAATACTCTAATGTCGTTTTTATTTGGCAATCCGGAAGCCTTCCGGACTCTTCTGAAAGTGTTCAATTGGGAAAAAATGACAGTTCTGATTCTGAAAAGAAGAGAAATTTGCTTCTGGATTTGAAATCAGAAGCAAAACCAGAAGCACTCACACATTCATATACTTAAACGTCAACCTCAACAGCTGTGATTTTTGGTATCCAAATTGTGCGAACCAGGGTTGGCCGAATTAACTACACTACATTTTTTACATGATTTACTACGTTTATATGAGGTGTTGAAGCGAGCTTGAAGCTCGCTTCGAACGTTTATATACCTGTATTGAGTTGAAATGAGCTTCGTTCGACTCGATCCCAATCGCTCAGCGGTGTCGAGTAGAAATGTGGGTCGAAAATCCGACCCTAATCCAACTCGATCTTTTGATACTGCATATAAACGTAGTATTTAACTACGCGTAGTTTATTGAAGAAACTACATGCCTAATTTACTACAATTTGTTACGTCTGCTACATAATGTATATAGCTAATTCATAAAAAATCAATATAATAAAGGAAAAAAAAAACAATTTTGCACTTTTATGATCTAATGAAGGTTTGTAAAAAAAAGTTTCATTTACCATAAGGATGAAGAATTGTAGGAATAACTGAACGTTTAATTTAAAAATTCAAATTTCAAATGCATAACTGACAGTTAATTGACAGCAATGCTACAATTTCTTACATTAACTACAATTAACTACATTTAACTACATAAACTACGTACCAGACGTAACAAATGTAGTTATTTCTAAAAAGTGACAATTCGGCCAACCCTGCTTTCAAAAACATTTTTCTTGATTTTGATTATTGCACGCATTTGATGTTACACATATACAATCAAAAAAAACTTCAGAATCATCAGAAGCAAACAAAAGTGTTCAATTGGGATTCCGGATCGGAGAGAGATTCCGGATTGCCAAATAAAAACGACATAAGTGCCTTATTTACGCCGACGCGACGATGTGACAGTTTTCAAACTATTTCAAATACTCGTGATTGTTAAGATCTTAATTCGTTTTTTTTTATTGCTGTACTAGTAATTGTTTCGAGAAACGTAAAACTATGTATTTACATTAAAGTTTTCTTTTACTTCGTTCAATTATTTGTTTAATTTTATACCAATATCTCGTGAAACCGTTATATCTATTCCTGGTGTCACATTTGATCGCAAACTCGAATGCATATTATATTAACGCCATTTCAAATAAAGCTAATTCAATTCTTGGTTGGATAAAAAGAGAATCGAAACAATTTTCTAACCCTTTCGTGACAAAGCAATTTTTTAAATCTTTTGTTCGACCCATTCTAGAATACGCTTCCAAGATTTGGTCACCTCATGACGAATGCCATAAAAATAGACAAAGGCAGGTGCAAAAAAGATTCATTAGGTTTGCGGTGAGAGAACTAGGGTGGGATAATCCTTATGATCTCCCACCTTATAACAAAAGATTTAGATTTATTGATATACCCAGTCTCGAGAACAGACGTTCCTATTTATGTTTTGTTTTCATTGTAAAATTAATCAACGGTAATATAAGCCGTGTTTTTTTTGGAAAAGTTATCCGTAGTACAGTAGGATTTTATATGAATAACAAATACAACATCCACAGTAGGATCACTGCCGATAAAAGGAAAAGTAAAATCCTGCTGCGGATAGAGATTTGACGTTTATTCTAGTATCGGCAGTGATCCTACTGCGGATGTTGTATTTGTTTTTCATATAAAATCCTACTGTACTACGGATAACCTTACCAAAGAAACACGGCTATAAAC